>OY284468.1:30548360-31273486 GCA_958336335.1 Dilophus febrilis | reverse complement strand
ACGTTATTCTTGAGATTTCTAGGGCGTTCTAGAACACTTTGAACAATACTAGGAATCGTCCTTGATATATATATCAAGATATTAACATATTAAATATATATATATGTATGTATATAAATTGTCTATATAACTATATTACATTAAATATAAATATATAAATATAACCATATATTATACCGATATTAGAGAAAGAGATATAATAACAATGGTCTGGAATGGTGGTAAATTCATTTAATCAATCTTTGTGTAAATTTGAATTTGTACATGAATATATAATTTTATTTGAATATACATACGTATATATGGATGATGTATATATATATATATATATATATAAAATACAAAACAAAATATATATGAAATGAATGTGTATTTATATATATATAATATAGTATCTATTTACAGTGTGATTCAATCATTATAAAATTGAAACTAAAAATGATTTAACAATAAACGCAGTAACGGCGATTGGAGAACAAAACTGTATTCGTAATTTCTACATCCTTCGAATATAGTTATGATCGTCGAGTTATTCAGGAAAATGGTATTTATGGTCCAAATGAACTAAAATTTATAAATTAAATAAATTGTATTTTAAATAAAAGAAAAGTTAAGAAAAATCAATTGTATCTTCCACTCAAGTCCATAAAACGATTTTAGTGGAAAACATTCGTTTTCCGGATCGTCTAGTTTTAATATATACATTGCTTGCATATACACAAATTTGAATCATCCTTTAAATTAAACTATATATATATATTATATATGTAATGAAACCACCCATCCATGTTCATTGAACAACACTAAAATTAAATGATGGTACATTGTTGATGTGGAAATTTTATTGTAAAATACAATTTAATTTTGCATAACTAAATTGTATATTTAAATGAACATTTTTTGTTTTGTATATATAAAAATATATATAATATATATATAGGTATAAATACAAATATATTTATATAGTATATTAAGTTGTACATTGAAATCGATTTTTGAATTGACCATATTCATTAATATTAAACTATATATATAAATGTATTTTTACACAATATATGCGCATATAAAATTATAATATTATATAAACTCCAAATATACATTTTGGTATATATTTATATAAAATATATATATATATATATATATATATATATATATATATAGATAATAAAATTAAGTATATTTAATTCTTATTTATGTATATATTTAAAATGTTTTTGATAAATTTTTAATGTTAGACTTTATTTCAAAGTATACACAAACTCTAATATATAAATATTTTAATATATTTTATTGGAAATGGTTTTGTTTTTATACAAATTTTTAATCGAATTTAACGTATTAAGAGATTTTTCCAAAATTATTTTATTGTAATTAAATTATGCATGCTTTCGTGTTGTGATCATATTTTGAAGCGGGTTTATATTTTAAGCTTTTTGTCAGTACGGAGGAAAAGCGACAATTTCGTATGAAAGATATATAATACGCAGTATAAAAATTGTAAAAGGAAAATTTTGACTGTTTCTTCCAAGATGAATATTTCTTCAATAATATCACAATGGGTTTTATTGTAAAATTTGACAAAGCCCTAACAAAAGAAACATTATTCTTCCTCTATAAGAATGTATAAATGATAATTTCTTCAAATCCAATATTCTACCTTTCCAAATTTCATTATATTAATAAAAGTTCGCTTACAAATGACGATTGGCTGTATACCTCCGACAAAATACATCTGTTGTTGGTTTCAAAATTTATTATTTTTACGGTGTCGGCAATTATGGAATTATGGAATGAATAACATTGAAATAGCATGAACAAATTAAAAAAAAAACGAATTCAAAATACCCAATTCATTCAAAATTCAAACAAATGAATGATTCTGTCATATCTTTCAAGAAAATTTAAATATTATAATATTTATTTTTTCTTCGTTGTGAATTGCATGTATATAATATAAATTACTACTTTTCTCACATGTATGTATATTATTACGAATTATTTATTCCACGTTTCAATTATAATTCAATATTATATATGAATATAATATATAGAAAATTTATAGATGTGAACAAAGAAAAATGACAATTTTCTCTTATAAATATATGGTATATTATATGGTGGTTATATATTTATATTAATACGATATTATACATATATATACGGTAATCCTAAAGCATATCGTCGTATATATTTTATTTTATATTGAAATGTATTTTTATATATTCCTATATATTATATATGCTTTATGATTCATGACTTCATTAACTAGAATGGCGCATAAGGGATTTTTTTTATTGTTTTTATTTATATATTATATTATGCGAAGCATATTGCATATTGTATCGATTCACATTTTTTTTTATATAATAATTTATGTATACATAATGTAAATAATATTGATATAGTAATAATATGTCGCATGATATATTATATAGAGCATTGGTTTAAATAAATCATCAATGGAAATAATAAAAAAAAATCTATATAATCTTTGGTAAATATTTTAGTACAAATATATCATCGTTTCATAAATTTTTAAAATATATGTATTATGGTATTATTTGGTCATTGAATTGAAATTCAATAAGTTTAAACAAACCCTTTCGTATTTTTTTCGTTGCTAAATGCTAAAATTATTTTTTGGAAATTATTGAATATTCTAAGGATATTCTTTATAATTTTCTAAACTATAAAATTTTGCATAATTTTATAAATGAGAAGTCTATATAATTTTCTAAAGGGCAATTTTGTATAATTTTCCCCATAGAAAACTCTGCAAAATTTTTTTAGTTTTATATAAGTTGTATATAATTTGTAAAGTCAATTTTGTATAACTTTCAAAATAATTTTTAAAGTTTTCTGAAGCAAATTCTATACACTTATTTTCTACGGGAAACTCTGTACAAATGATCAAAGGCAATACGCCAATTATTTTTAAAGGAAATTTTGTATAATTTTCTAACGGCATTTCGGCTTAATGTTCTCCTTAAAAGTATCTTAAGAACCCTTAACGTTGATATATAAGAAGAGGTTAAAATGTCAACTCAATGTGTACCATATTGAAACGTTTGTTATAGGACCGCCATTGACAATAAACAAATGTACAAAAATGCTATAAATACATTTAAATAAGATGATGATGTTTGGTTGAATAATTTATTGATTATCATATAGATATATGTATATAATATACCATATATATACGAAATAAATGTTAATTGTGTGTGCATAATATCTTATAATAACCCATTAACAATCATTTTAATGATGTTCATTTACAATCAAATATATATATATATATATATATATATATATATATATATATATATTAAGAAGAGGAAGAAGAAATATATATATATATATATATATATATATATATACTGGATAACTTACTATATACATATAATTTAAATATAATTTATTGTTTTCAATAAATCCTTTCTTAACGATTTACACAAGTGCGTATATAAATATATATACTTATATAAGAAATACTTATATATGCAATCAGCCTATATATTATATGGTTATATGGACACATCTATTTATTAATTAATTCACATTAGTCAACGAATGTATATATCATATATATATGCATATATTCGATATTGAAATTAATTTCCTTTTCCATTATACTGTCAACTCTGTATATGTATATAAATAAGAAAGATAGATATAGATGTATGTAAACCTAATTCTAAATATAGTATCGGTGTTATGATTTTCATCTTTGAGAAATTTAAAAAAAAAGTGTAAAATTCCGTTTGTTATCTTATTGTATATGATTAAAATCTTATTTATTCATTTTTGTATTTAAGTATTTATGAATTAAATACATGTTTATATTGGTTGATTATGATATAGATAACAGGATGATTAAAAAAATATTGGTATTCATACAAAAAAATTTATATTCTTTTGGTTTGATAACCAATTGAATAATACATAATCGCTCATGTTTAAAATTAAAATTTGAAATGTTTTATATATATTTATTATTATATTTCTGATGGTCACTCTTATATAGAACCACTTACAATATTATCTATCTATAATTCTATATATATATATATGGGATATATAAACAATGAATTAAATTAATCAAATTTGGTATTCTTTGTTTATATATATATTGTGTATTTACAAAAGAGGCTATTGTTGTTGATTTACACGGAATTCATACATACATAACATATATATTATTTTATGTATACAAAAACATTCACGTATTTTATCTTTACATTTGAATATATATATATATATTTATATACCTTTGGGGGTTGTTATGATATATGGATTGGATGTGATGTGTATATACACTTATTTTATTTTAATTTTTTGTCGAAACAAAAGGAATCTTATCTATTTGTATACCTAATATATTGTATGAATATATACATTTGTTTGTAAATAATAAAAAAAAATGACGTTTTTCTATTCTCTAAAGCGAAAAATTGAGATCTCTATTGCAAATTCATATATACTATATATATTGTTATTTTATATATGTATATGTATTCGAACAAACATATTCGATTATTTTTATTTATTTTTTTATCTTATATAATATATTCAAGATTTTTTCTATAGAGGGTGGTCATTTTTCATTTTTTTTTGTTTGTGTAAATATTAAATTATTATATTATATATCGTATGATATTTGTAAATATCACATCGCAATGCTGTAAATTTATATGTATGTTAAGGTTTCTTTACGGAAATGTTGAAATAACATTCGATTTCAGTTCTATTTTATGAAATTGAAAAAAAAAATCTTTTTTTTTATTCGATAAAACGTATTGTTCTATAAAACCGATTTTTTACAAAACGATACATAAATCATATCTGTTGAATTTTAAATTAAAATGTAATACCCTTTTGTGGTTTTTTAGATGCATATATAGATATAAAAAAAATGGGAAATGATTTTCTGTAATATTGTACCCTTTTGTGTATATATATATGTATATTATTTTTATATATAAACTTTGTCCATGTAAATTAAATTCCAAATGAATTAAAGTCCACAAGAATTAAGGAATATGTAAATTTTTTGATAAATATATGTAAAAAGTTTTGAGTTTGACTATGCGTGCGGTTTAGTTAATAAAAACACCCAACTTATAAATTAAAACCAATTAAGACAAAATTTTGACCTTAAGGGTTTGAATCCTATTGACATGACACATTTTTTGCGTCTTTGTTCTGTATATTCGAATGTGAATCACACACAGAGTTAAAAAAAACGTTTCCCATGCGATTGCTCCTAAGACCTACACCTCGTAAACACAATAAATCGTGAATCATAAATCTAATCCAATCGTCTGTTAAAAGCGTGCATTTTTATTTTATACTTTGTCATTAGAAATATATATATATATATATTATTGATACAACAAAGATCTAAAATCAATTAAAATTCTATTCATCAAATGATTCCATTTTTATTCATCAATGAATTTCATAAATATTATATTCAACCTAATCTAAAGAATGTAATCAAAATTAAACAAACAAAAATTTAGAATCACACAATATATAAATGTTTTCATTCATGCAAATTTATTAATAAAAAAAATTTTTTTTCACAGAGTATGTAAACGTCTATATGGTTTAACTGGGAAATGAACAGAAATAAATTTGAATGACAAAGCTAATTTTTTGTTGTTGTTGTTGTTGTTGTTATTCTAATATATATGTCATTATTGTCTTTTGTAAAATATTTATCATACACAGAGAATGCATATATCTATAGATATATACAATTTTGTATATATTTTCCGATATGCATACATTTTCTTATCAAGAACAATAATCAAATAATAAACATTGTTATTTATTTTTTCTGATATATATAGGCCCTTAGCTATAAAAATAATAATTGGATTGTTTATCTATATATAACATATGTACGATATTTATTTTTATTTATATATATATAGGAATATATACAAGTTATGAAGTTATATAAATTGATGGATTGTATTATACACATATGGATATATTTGTATATTGTTTATATATTTTCGCAGGGTTGTAAAGTTGGAGTCAAAGTCCAAAAAAATATAGATAAATCAAAGTATTTTATTCCATTTTTTTAAAATTTGTTTCATAGAACCATATAACCTTTATAATCCCATTTTACCGATATTTCATTCGCGTGAAATGGTTATATAAAGATTTGATCAAAATCAGTAAAAACCAAGTTTTCTATATGACGAAACTCCATTCCATATGTGATTCCAAGTTTAACTTCCGAATTTCCACCACCCCGTTAAAAAATTACAAATAGAAAAATGTTGTACATACCTCGCAAAGTGTGCCACCAATTGAACATCCGGTTCTTGCCACGTCTATATGATTAACAATTCTCAATCTTGTTCGAAGCTGGAAACCGGAAGTTGATGGAACCCTGTATATTTCAATAAAAAACAAAAACATTCAGTCATATACGAAAAAATTCTGTCATCTATTATAAATAATAATTGAAAAATAAATTATTGCATTAGTTCATTTACAACAAAAAAACAAAAATAAAGAAATTATTTCAATTAAAATTAAATAAACAATAAAGAATTGACATAATTTTTCAATAATTCTATATAATTTTTTTCATGTATATCTCTACTATGCAAAATAAATTAAGTATTCTTAAAATTGTTACATAAACGGAATCATTTACAATTTTTACAGTATAGTTCACAAAATATTTATATTAATAAAGAAAACAGTATATATAGTTTATATATAATTTAAAACAAAAGGAATTAATATATACCCTTATCGTGTTTCCTTATATAATTTATTTTCTATATATACGTTGATAAGAGTATTATTTATTTAATGCTTGTATATACAAATCAGTTTTATGGGCCATATACATGAAAAAATTGATTTTCTATATTACATTTTACTCATATATGTAATATAAATATGGTGTATATGAGTGTTATTTGTATTTAAATACATTTTATAGAATGTTCAATCAACAAATCTTTTATGCATTCGAATATATATAACATATGCAATAACACAGATATATTATTAAATATAAATATATGTATATATAAAAAATGTATAAATAAATTATACAGGAAGTTAACCTCTTGGATTTGTATGGAAAATCCTGTACGGGATGAGATCAGAAAAAAATCCGCAATATAAAAGATTTTCCATTTGAATTAGTATGGAAAGTAGTGGATACGATGGGAGAATGTAATTTTTTGAAATTGGTACGAAATCGCCGTATTCAAAATTTCAAAGGAAATATCTTCAAAAACTTATTGACATGAACGATAAAACAAAAAAAGTTGGAATCTTCGGAAAATTTGCAAGTGAATGGGTAGAAGGAATTTTGCCTACATATAGCCACTATTCCAGAAAAATGTACCTTAAAAATTGTTTTTTCCAAAACTAACGTAAAAACGTATACATAATAATGCTATATTATACGTGCTTAATACAAACACTCTGTGTAATTTTTTTTAATATATCATATAAATACATAATCGAAGATATTTTTCTTAATATGTTTCCGACAGTCTGTCATCTTTTTTTTTTTTGAGCTTTTCTTATTCTTGATTTATGCATAACATGGAGATAGCAGGTGTGAATATTTGATTTATAGTATATGTTATCTTATATATATGTACTTTCATATATATGATATATATATAAATTGTATTTCTATTATATATGTTCATATATACAAATAATTTATATTGTAGTGAATATCCTTCTTTATATATTTGGTTATTTATTTATACATATTTCAAACAGATATAAAAATATAACGCATTAAAATAAAACATTCATATTTCATATGAATACAACTATACATGTGATTCAATTTATTGATCTCAAATAATTCACGTATTCTATATCATATTATTTCTAAATATATACAAATGTGTATATGAACTATTGATAAACCTATTAATTTAACATATAAATTATGATGTAATTTATATTATGTATATAAGAAAGTGTAAGAAAATTCCACAAATATATAATAGGTCTTATGATTGTGTTTTATTCGTGATATGACTTTGACAGTTATTTGTTTTTATATTTCAATTCTCGAAATATAGACTTTAACAAAAAGAAATTCTTGAGTTTTGCATTTCTTTTCTTATAATTGATATAAAAATTTAACAATAAGTAATTTTTCCAAAATTTTCATTCCATTGTTTAAAGCGAATTATTTTAATTAAAATCTAATTCATCCAAGCTAATTTTTGATTCATTTCGGTCGATTTCATCAAAATTTTTATCATGTTATTCGGTATCGTAATATTTTCTAACCAAATCCGAAAACGATGTCTTATTGTTATTCAATCTCACAGAATCAACACTTATGCGGACTGTTTTGTTTTTTTCGTAAATATATACTAATAGAATATTTGATTAAAAAAATATGAAAAGCAATATTTGTTTTTTAATTATAACATATTTGATGATTAACAAAACGGCACAATGCACATAATATTGCAACAGATCACAAGTTTGAAAAAATGATGAAAATCGTTTACGTAAAACAATTTTCACATATATATATATAGCATACACGTTTTTAAATATATACATACAGCAGACTCGCGATATAAGGGATATAATCTCATTTTTATTAAATTTTACTTCTTTTGATATATTTTTGAAAATTCAATCAATATCAGCAAAATGTGCATAATATCTCCGGTTGCATTTAATACACTTGTTTTTCTTTAATTACAAATACCTGTTATTTATTATATAATTTTGTCGTATGTTACCTTACATATATATTAGGATAAAAATTAAAATAAGGAACGCAATCAATTTGTGGTCCTTATATATATATGGTGGTGAGTGTACTGTATACGTTTAAATGAAAATTGCATACATATATTTATATAAATGCTATATATCTATATATATAAATATATATTCAAACATACATATATGGGATTTTTGTATATATAATAATTCAATTTATTTGTTCGGTTTCAACATCTATATATTATATATACTATACTATATATATATAACAAATTATTTTGTTAATTGAATCGTAAAATTGGCCTCATTTGTGTCAGACATTAAAAGAGAGACGACGTATAAATGTACGTAAAATATTTTTATGGGATGTAATAACAATTGTATGTTATGTACATACATATATGTTGTATGGATATATATAATAATATCTGAACAGAATTCTAATGAGAAAAATTACGTGGAAAATATATGTATATGCGGTATATACTTATTTATTTTCGTATATACATATAAAATAATATACAGAATTAAATATATACATACATATTTATATTTTGATAACCTTTATGAAAATACTTAATATGTAAACTATAAAGGTTACGTATTGGATGCACATATGCATATATATTTTTTTTTTATATAAAACGATGAAAATAAATATATATGTAATGAATAATATATGTACTAAAATATATACTTTATAATGTAAAAATGTACGTTAATATATTTTACATATCAAACTATATATATAATTTTATATTATAAAATATTTTATATGCGAATATCGGAGTATGTGTTTTGGTTTGGATAGAAAAATACTTACCTATATGCATTTATAAGAGAATATTTATATATGACCCAATATAAATACGAACATTATAATGCACATTTAACAAATAAATATGTTCATGTGATACGATATATGGTTATAAAAAGTGTATATACACACACAAAATAAACTCTATATTACAATGTGTTTTAACCAGAAATGTCTATAAATAATCCATTAATTTTCTTTATATATAAATAGATATAGATATCTTCATTAAGATATTGGGACTTTAAAAAAATATGATATCCAATCCATATCATTTCTACAGAGAGATTTTATGCATCTTATCGAATAGAACGATAAGAAACACCTTGTTTATATAATTTTATACACGTATATTATTGACCTAAATTTTTTTTTAAATTGCATAAATTTACATTTTTATTAATATGTATGCGATAATATATATTATATATATAGTTATATATATACTATAGATAATATGTGTATTTGTGTTTATATACATAATATAATATACATAAATTTTAACAAATATGGTACATATACATATATTTATTTACAAAAAGTGCATGTTTATATATACTTTTATATTCTGGATATGTTAATCGTAAATTTATTATTATCCAATTTTTAAACGTAAATTATAATTTTTCATTTTTAAATATATATTTGAAAATGTGTATGGGATGTAATATTATAATATAAAATAAAAATAAATTTTGACGAAATTGTTAAATATAATATTTTTGATCAAAAATTATTTTGTTGAATATATACATACTTTTTTATATTTTTATATTACATGTTTAATTTTTCAGATGAAATTCCCACTCGGAAATCATCACGTATAGCGTAGCAACAGATCTATATATAGAATTATGTACCCAAATAAATATAATCATTTTTACTAAATTATCAATTATTATATATTTATTTTTTGGAAATTGTAAACTATATCAGATAATTATTTATTTTTCCAAGAAAAGTGTTGTGTAGAATTTTTTGACAAATATTGGAAGAGTTGTATTTATGAACATAAATTACCATTGTTCATATATATAGTAACAAAATCTTAAGATTTCAATAAACGGACTAATAGGATATCACTTATCTTGGTGATGTTCTATATTATTTTAAGGATTTAATAGCGGAATAGAGAAGTTGGGAATGTTAGTGCTCTAAATATCAATTATACAAGAATGCTTATTTGTTTTTTTAACTATATATCAACACAACCATCTTGGAAATAGTTTAACTTTTAAATGAGTAAATATGAGTATGAATGCGGAATGGAATTCCTTCATTTATGCAAGCAAGCAATAATATCCATTTCGTATTATTTTAAACCTATATACAAACAAAATGAAAAATTTATATATTATAAAAACATATTTGTGGAAAAATGTTTTAGAAAACAAAAACGAAAAAACCATATCATAATTCATATATAAATTCACATTTGTGACATGATACTTTTTCAACATTTTTGACATCATCTTTTAGAATATGATATTACATAAATCTATATATATAATAAACAAACCAAAATATGAAAAAAAGAAATTGTTTTTCTTTTTTTTTTTTTTTTTTGTAATATTCTAAATATATAAATATTATTATAACCATATATATTTGTAATGTATATTTAAATAATATTTATAATACAATATACATTTAGGTATATTTTTAATATATTCAAAAATATATAGTAACAGTAAATTCAATTATATTGGGATATCTATCATATATATAAAAGGTATACAATTTTTTTTTTTTTTGGAAAAAAACTGAAATTCATTTGAATTTAAAATTGATTAAAAGATTGTATTAATAATTTCGATATTTAGAAACAATTCCGATTTCTATATATGCATAAAAACACTTGAAAGTTTCCTGATCAAGGGAAGTAAACTGTTTAATGCAAATCGTATATGTAAAGTATACATATATATATAATGTGAAGACATGCATCGCAGTACGGTAAAATAAAATGACAAAATGATTGATATGTTATTAAAGATGATAAATATAATATATATAAATATATATCATACAGTATATTTAAATATTGAAACAAAGAATTTTTTTTTCTTTAAAAAATAAAATAACAAAATGTGTTACTTTTGTTTCAGTATAAAAACGCAATACAAAATTTATTAAATGATATATTTCGTTCAAGAAATTGTATTCTTATATTGTATTCAACATTCTATTAAACATTAGATATCAGGTGTCTGTATATATAGTTTAAATAAACGACATCACATGATCTTTTAACTTTATGGTTTGAAGACATTTTACCATTTTTATTTCTTTGTTCTAAATATAACTGATCTCATTTTAAAATTTTTAATTATAAAAACAATTGAAATTATTGAGTTAAGGGATAAAAAATTATTTAATACTATATGTAATATAAATGCTTGGCGTTTCATCAAAATCTAATTCTTGGTGTTAAACCGGAATGAATGAATTTTGGATATGAATGATTTAATCTGTTTAAAAAGTATTTTAGTAATGTATAAATACTAAAACAAATTGGGTTTTTTTCGAAACTTGCGATATACCTACATTATATCGTTATACGGTTTAAATTGCTATAAATACAAAATGAATATATTTTTTTTTTTAAAATGTACATTATCGATTTGCAGACAAATCAAAATGAGACTATATATATATAAAGATTGAATATATGCAAAGGTGAATAAATATAAACTCTATGTACATATAAATAGTAAATGATAAATAAATGATATAGAATGATTTGGTTTTTTTTTCATCATTTGAAAATCTATATAATGGGAAAGTCAATTTTCTGAATAAAAATCCCATAAAAATTCTCGCAAATAAACAATAAACATCAACAAATTCAAATGTTATTTACAAAATATATATATCTAACATATCGTATATATAAAGCAATTTGCAATAAATTTTTATTTGAGTCATTTAACTATTTGATTATTCTTTATTTGTTATTTTATTGAGATATTATATCTTTGCTATATATAGAGCTATATTGAGCTATAAAAAGCACTATTTCTGTATACAGATATATAACTTTTATAACATATATCATATGTTTAAAAAATAAACAATTTTTAAACCATATTAGATCGACATGGTATTTAAATTTTATAGCAACAAATTTTAATAAAAAGATTTATAGTTTAACTATTTTCTCAGATAAAAATTTAATAACTTTTAATTTTAATAGATCAAAATTATTTCTATATTGGAAGTAATTTATTTTTATTTATAGATACTTTAACTGGTGATAAATACATAATAATGATAAATTTATTTGGTTTGAGGGCAAACCGAATTGTGGATATCGATAAAAAATCATATATCGATTCGTTATGATTTTATTAAATGGAACGTTTTTATATGGTTGTATTTGATACAAAAAAAACTACTTAATTATGATTATTTATATCATTCTCAGATTGAATTGTAATACATATTGAATTTAAAAAATTCAAATATGTATAACAATAAAAATGTTATATAATTGTATCAATTCTTACGTACTAAAATTAACGTGGTTAAATATAAATTTATCCACGGTGAAATACCTACGAAGAAAAATATTGAAGATATTTGGTATTCAGAGCACAATTTAAAATAATCTATTACTATAATAGCGCTTTTGTTTACTTTTTTTTATAAGGAAAAAAAAACAATCATTTATATTGGACTACACAGAATAAAAATAAAACGAACACAAAAATTTTTTTTTTCTTTTTCTTTCCACATATAAATATCGACTGTCTTTTTTAATGTGTTCGGTATTTTCGCTAAATTTAGTTTCGTTTTATTGAGCAACTGGAAAATTGTAATAGTCTGTACTGTATAAAATAAATCAAATGAAAATATCGTGCATTGATATAGATATAGAATAATAATATCTCCATAGAAACCTAAGCGTGGATAATTTACTTCGCATCGAAAAGGTGATGTTAATTTATTCATTATCGTAGATAATTTATGGGCTCTGAATACGAAAAGCGTGGTTAAACGAAATATCTCCGTAGATATTTAACCACGCTGAGGCCTGAATAAACCCAAATAAATAAATAGGCCAAATAAATTATAGATTTAATTTCAGAATTGTTGACGGATACAAAAATAAAAACATGTTTTGTTTTGAAATTCTTATACATATATTTTTTTTGTCTGTAAAATATATTAAATCGTGAATACGTACAATAATCGCGTCTTTAGATAATATGTCCATTTATTTTATATGCTATGTTAAGAACTATGTATAGATAAATGTTATAGAGAAATGTACTCCCAGTCATTTTTTTTATAGCTTTTATCTAAAGTAAATGTGACATAGTAAAAAAATAAAAATATTTATATATCATAATACGTGATGGGTCACAAACACAAATGTTTCGCATATTTCTGAGCACAAACAACTAAAGTTCTGAATTTCCTACCAGGCCATTTATTTTTCAGTCGGTATTTTTTTAAATTTATTCAATTTAAAGTAAATATTTTACGTGATCGATCGACAAAAAAATAATATTTAAATGAGTTCAAAAGATATTTTATGATAATTAATTTACGTTTTGTAACAATCAATTTTCAGTTTTGTAACAATCAATTAAACAATTTTTAAGTGTTAGTTAACAAAACACTCTAAAGGACCACTCTGAATCTCTAAAGGAATATTACGAACAAAATTAAAAACAAAGAAAAACAAAATTCAGTTTGGAATATTATACAAAATTTTTTCGAATTAAATAGATCTGTCCACATATGGATAGAATATCCTGTCTATACATACGTATACATACGTATAGGCATATATAATATTTTATATATATTTAGATATATTTTTTATATTTATATATTTCGTAGGATATTACTTTTGAACTGTCTAAGAATATATCTTTATACTCATGAGTGTGTGCGTATATAAAAGAAAAACTAAAAAGGACCTTTCTCATTAATTAGAATAGAGCCTTCATGGTTTATTTATATATATAATAGATAGTGATATGCGAAATGAATGAATGAATGACCCTACATTTGTATATTTCTGATATATGAATATATATTTTATCTTGAGGCGTTAGAGGGTTACAACAAGCGCACTTTACTTTTATCTTCATTTGTCACATTTCATTTGGGTTTTTTTTTGTTTTTTTTTTTCAGTCCAATATTTGATGAAGAAATGAATTTCAATGAAATAATAATAATGTACCATATATGGATAAAATATAAAAAATAAAAATGGATTTTATATTCATTGCATTATTCTTTGAATGAAGGACGTGGACGTGGGGGGTCGGGGGGATGTGGTAATGCACTTGAATTTGAGTTAATCAATCTTATTTTAGTAGAAATAACTTTTTCATGAAATAACTCCCATGTAGGTTCGAATAATTTGCACTTGGATCGCTTTAAATGCAACGATTTTGTAGAATGTTTATAGATAATGATATTTTAATATTTTTTCTATTGTATATACGGAAAATTATCACCATTCTTTGTGCTGGTTGAATTGAAATTCAGTAAATGGATTTTATTGAAATTAAAATAACTTTTTTCTATCACATTTATCGAGAGTACATATCTTTGTTGATTTTCAGCACGATTGGTTCAATTATAAAATGATATTTAAGGGCCTCAATATTTTTTATCAATTTAAGGTACATATAGTTATGTATAAGATTCAATGGAAAATTGTGTTAACTAACTAAAGATTTCTATGTTATATACTATTTTATTATAGATTTCGAGAAATTAGAAAGAAAAATCAGAAATTGGTAGAAAACTATACCGCAGTGTCATTCTACGGTTAAGTAATATTTTTTTAAACATTGAATACATTTGTGCTTCACTTTTTCCGCCATTCAGTAATAATTAAATATTTTTTATATAAAACTATATCAACCCAAAACGATTCGAAGAAAAAAACTTTTAATTATTATAATGTGTTTATATCTTGAAAATTTAGTTTCTTTTTCGTCAGATTTAATTCATTAAAAAACAGAAATGGAATCATAACATCTATATATGTATCTAAAGTAATTTGCAATAACGTACATATATAACATTGTGTAATTTATTTTTACGAGAAATTTTTGTGATATTGAAAAAATACAATACATACTTTTTCTGTATATATATGCTTTGTAATATATATATATCTTTAGTACATGTATTTAATGTACATATTTACATATACTTGTACTATTATAGATAGATACATTTTACTCTAGGAATAAAAATAAATATAATTTTGTTTATAACAAGTATTTGTTGTTGTTGTTGTTGTTCTTTATCATTCTGATTTATCGACTAAACACAATCTCTGTTTTGTGTTATATATATATTATACAGTACACAATAATAAAGTATTCGCGCATATTTTTATTTTATTTTCCTCCTATTTATTTTTTTTTCTCGTCAAAGGCATTGTATTTTTTATTTTTTTATGTATGTTATCTTTTCTATACACATAATATATATATATATATATATATATATATATATATATATACATATATCTGTTAAATCAAAAATTGCTTTCATTTGCATATCAAAAGCCTAATATTAAAGCTCAATTACCCTATTACTTGTATATATATTCGCAATATTACAAAAATTATATACATGCATACATACCCCTTACTAAATTGTAAAGATATACGTTATTATATGCGTATAAACTATATACTATATATATATATTATATATAAATATCATGAAGTATAACAATTTTGAATATATACATAATTTTTATAGAATTTAAACGCATTCAGTTTCATATATAATCATATGTTAACCCTCTATTCATGAGTTTATTTCATTTAATATATCTTGCACAATTTAATTATTTTGTAATTATCAGGATTTTATGTATAGATTATTTATATAAAACTTTATCAGAGCAAAAATTAACGTATTCATTCTATTTAATGTCTACGTTGGAAAACGTTTATCGATCTGATTAAAAAAATAGACGATTCTCGGGTTTGAAAACACAACACATTAATATTTCGAAAAAAATTTTCGGAAAAATGTAATTTTCCTTTCTTATTCCTTGTATCATTTTAAAAATCGAATAATTTATGATTTATTATAGATTAACATTTGGAAATTGATATTTTTTTAAACGGATATCGACCATCAGATTTTGGAACAGATTATTTCAATATATTCTTCTATAAAATATAAGATAGTGATTAAATTTTCAACATATATCGGAAAATTGAAAAACGGTTTCCGCAGGATACTTCAAAATCTATAAAAATCATTTTCCATTAACCTCCGGCAGTTTATTTTCAGAAATATAATCTCCCAATTAATACTTTTCAATATCAGAATTACACATCCCTTTGGTCACCTCGATACATTTTATCTCTCTAGCCGACATAGATATTCTATTACTTTCTAAATATCATTTATATACGATAAAGGTTAAAAATGTGTCTATATATTTATACATATATGTAAATGTATAGTATAAATAAATGTAGTAACATACAATTTTCTTATAAAATAATGGTCGTACTGGTTGTTATCTCAAATTAAAATATCGACTTGTAAGACTTCGTTTACTCTAAATGTATATATATAACAAACAATGTAGATGTATATACATGTATATCTTCACGTACATCCTTTCTTCTTATATATTTTTTTATTTTTGTATATATAATTTTATATTTTTTTTTGCTTATTTAAACTTGTAAATTTTATATTTATTTATATTAAATCCTAATTTCAGTTCATTATTTTCACATTTTATCTTTTTCGTACATTGAATAAATTTATTAATATATACTATATATATAAGATATACAAGATATTATATAATATAAGTATATAGAATGAAATAATGATGATTTCGTTTGCTATAAGCTATATATTATATACGAGTATATGTAGCATAAGCATAAGATAATAAACGAGACAAGAATATAAATAAATAAATATTTAATTTGATAGATTTTTTCTTTTTTCTATTTTTATTTTTTATTATTATAAATACATATTTGAATGAATTGTTGTGATGAAACATTCATCTCAATATATAAAAATATATATCAGATATATACAATGAGAATATAACATAATTGGTATATTTAAAATTACATTAAAATTAAATATATTTATTTATATCCGCATATAATATGCGCAATAAAAGTCAATGTAATTTTTCATATCAATTTTGATAATATTTGAGTTTTTTTATACAAAATTTATATTATATACACACAAGTTCTATATGTATATATACATATGAATGAGTTTACAATCGATTATTTTTAAAGTGTTGAAAATGTGTTTTTCAGAAATGAGTATTTGTATATTATATTTAGATTTGATTACAATAAATAAGTATATAAATTTAAGATTAGTAGATAATTTTTTTATTGTAGAATCACGTAAAGAAATTTCAGAAATAAATATTGCATATTGTATGGACATGTATAATATTATACATTATTTCTAGCTATGTTTAACAATAGTAAACCAGAAATATAATTGAACAGTTAATCTCCTGTTTGTGAAATTAAAAACCATTATACCCAACCCCATTCAAATAGATAAAAATAGCTAAAAGATGATGAGCTGAACATCGGTTTTGTTTGGCCAAATTATTTAAAACTTCTTTTATAAAACATCTATCAAAAAAAAAATAAATAAAATTGTTAAAATATAGATATAGAAAACCATACGTTTTGGTATATAAAAAAATCATTTTCATCGAATTTACCATCAGGTGAATCTCTTGATCAACATTTTTTACAATTTAAATTGATGTGTATATATTTAAATAAAGAAATTCTTGAATGTTATTTTTCGTTTAAAGAAGCAATATTTATTATTTATTTCCATATATAGACGTATTACATTCTTCAACTTAACCATCATCAATATACATTTACGTATATCTATAAGAAAACCCATATATTATGGCGGTTTAAGTGGTTAAGCAATTTTTTTTTCAACAATATATATATATGTATATAATAATCCATTACTATCCCGAATTATCTTAAATATACCTATATAGTTTAAGAGTTTAAGACATACCACATATAAGAAGTTTTGTGTACAATGTATTTAAGGGTATGTGGTGTTTTTCCATATAAAATTTACATGTACGTACATTTTAGAATATTAGATATATAGCAAGCAACAAACCAACAACCGAATGTATAAAATTTTGTATTTACTTTTTTTTTTGTATTTATTTTCTTTGAGAATCATTCTTTTGTGTATATTTTCTTTTTTGTATAAAATATATACATAAATATATGTGAGTTGCATATATGGATATATTAAAAAAACCAAATTCTTTGGTAGCATTTTTTTTTTCATTCATTTAAAGATCATTGAATTGAATTTCAAAAGTCAAGTAAATTTTTTTTATTTATATTATATACAAAAAAAAATATGTAGTTTGTATATGATAAAGATTTGAAAAAAAAAAACTTTTCAGAATTTATATATCACATATATTCTAGTATATCATACATACAGTGTCAGCGGTATGAATAGCACGGTGAAGACATTTTTACAAATTGAATATTTCCTTTTCGTATCTTATGATCTTATGATTCAAATGATTTCAGGTGGTTCAATCGGTTCGGTGACTTATGGCTGTATATGGTTGATTGAACGTTTCGGGTATTTTTTTACTTCAAAGTATTGATGATGTTTCCATCGTCAAACGATGTTTTTCTTTTTTAGAACATAATCAAAAAAGTATGTTCAATTAAGTGAAAGTAAAAATCTTTTATCCTTTATTATTTAAATGCTATATCTAACATATAACAAAAATTTACAGTTTAATCAAATAAGATACCAAACGGAATTATGCGTTTTTTTTAATTTCAAAATCGTGCAATTCATCCAATGGATACTGTGTATGTATTATCATATTCTACATACGATATATTTTGTTTATATATAGAAAGATATGCAGACGTAAACCGTGGTGGTATATATGTATATATATAATGTATATATACAGTGCTTGTTAGTATATTGTTTGCTACAATATAAAATTTTTACATCCCGTCAACGTAAACTTTTCTATATATTCACATGTATGAGAAAGTGCATAATATAATACTATTTTTTTTTCAAGGAATGTTGATGTATATATATACTATACATATATCTTTTTTCTTTTATGCAGATTTCTATTTTATATACATTTATAAATTTATTTCATGTATGTTACAGTGTATATATATTATTTGTAATATAAATTCACATTATATATACTATGTGTATATTTTTACTTTAGATATAATATTACAAAAGTTTTACCAAAAAGGATGTCATAAATGTATATAACTATGTATATATGTTTTTGTCATCATGAGACATGACTTTAACGTGCTTTAACATACATTATACATGTGATTACTTATATTAAAACCGACACACACATCCATATAGACTTGATAAAAAATTTCCTATATGAATATAAGAGTTATAGTTCTCCTTTTATTTTCAAATTTCTATATTTTTTTTACATATAGATATACATTTAAATATATATATGACAGCTTTTTATATATATACGCAAATAGTAATATTGTATTACAACACTTTTATGCTATATATAATATTATATGTATATATGATGATCCTCTTGAAAAGTAATCCAATTAAATTTTTTATATAAAATATAATTATATATATTTTTCTGAACATTTTTTTAGAATAATTACATATTTAACATATATGCATGCATAATATCGAGATATATGTCTATAAATAAACATATAAATGTATATATATATATATATATATATAGTGTACAAACACGTGAATTTGAAAATGTATAACTATATACTATACAAATCTATTTAAATATAATAATGTGTATTGATTAGTGTACTCGTTTTCGAATTTACAAATATATTTTATTACAATATTAATGTTGGTATTATTAATAAGAATATTTTAAACGAATTTTTAATAATTTAGGAATTAAAATCAATTTAAGTTGTTTAATTTTGCATATTTTCTTATAATTATACAAATTCGGTTATATCTCCTTTGCAATGTGACTGTTGATCAGTTATAGTTTTAGTAAGGCACCAAATCTATCTGGCTCTAATAAGGATGTGTTATTTTTTTTGTTTTATAAACTTTTTTAACGAATATGATCCATATAATTTATGCAATGTTGTGACTAAATCTACATAAAAAAATCATATAAAGTATATACATGTAATAAACTTCTATAGAATTTATCATAAAACATTCAATTCATTTTTGCAGACCCCAAAAATTCTCATATTTCATATATAAAATATAAATATTGAAATTCAAAACGTTATATAATACGTTATATAATATATGACAATTTATTCACAACAAAAACATTCACAAAAATATTTCTTTCAAATTTCGAATATTTTATTTCCAAAATTTAATTCTTTTTGTATTGAACCAAAAAAGACATATTATATAGAAATATATAGACTTTATAAATGTAAAAGTTATAAAACATATTATCTGTAAACGAAATGAATATATATAGCTAGTATAAGTAAGTATATGCAAAGTTATAAATCAACAAGCTTAGGCTTATATATATATAGACATACATTATATATAGATATTATATATATCCAGCATTCATATTATATTTCTTCTTTCCCTTTATGGATAAAATATATACAATTTGCATTTTTATAACATGTTATATAACATAATTTGCATTCCCATAGTGTGCAATGGCATTTTATTATCATATGTGAATGTTATGATAATAAAAAAATACGTATTATAGGTATAATATATACGATAAGGTGAACTCGCGTGTGTATACACCGGTGTGCGATTATCTATACACAACATTAGATTACTGACATTCGAAAAATGTTCCCTATTCTATATATTGTTTTTAATGGTTTAATGGTTATATAACAATCCTATAACAATTTATAAAAATTATTTAAATTAATCTTGAAGTCTAGACTAACTATAATTGTTATATTTTTATTCTAATAAAAGTATAAAAAATGTTTGGAATTATTAAAAATGCAACGAAAAGTCCATTGATTGCCAGCGTATATAGTCCAAGTAGACACCAAATATCAATATATGTACAGTACATATATATATATACCATAGAGATATCTTTCGTCGGATAGCTGCCACAATTTGATGTTGCTCATGGAAAAATGAAAAGTTATTTATGTGGCACTTTAGAGATTTAAAAAATTATGTTGAAAATAACAAAATCTAAACTTACAATAGAGAGAAGCAAAAAAAAAAACACAGAAAAAATTATCATATAAAATTTTCCATCATATACATATAACGTGTGTGAATTATAAATTATTATATGTATGGATAGGTATATAATATACCGATTATATATTGTTATATGTATAACTTTTTTGTATAAATATATATGCAAATACCATTTTTTATTTAATTATATTTATTTTTTATTATTTTACTTTTTTTTTTTAAGTGAATGCGTCGAAATCATTCATATGGGAGAATATTTTAATTTAAAATTATTATGAAAAATGTTTTCTGTTTTGTTTGAATTCGCATCAGGTGCGCAAAATTTAAACATATTTAACAATAAAATACGTTTACTTAATGATATATATGTTTTCGAGTGAACAAATACGTTTTCGAGTGATCAATATATCACAAAAATTCAATCAATTTAATTTACAAATATATGGAAAATTAAATCGCGTCAGAAAGCTGGTCTAAAAATCATATCAACATATCATAACATAGGAAATTTTGTATATTTATATTTTAAAACAGAAAAAAGTGGAACATTTTTTACTATACTCTTATATGGAATAAAATTTTTCTTTTTTTAATATGTACCTAAAAAAAATAATATAAAAATAGCTCTTTTCTTAAATTCTTATATTTTTTTCATTTTAGATTTTTTTTTCGTCTTTGTAAAAGTCATGGCATTGCTTAATGTTCGAACGAAATGGTTTAAAAAATCGATACAAATCATCATTAATTTTTGATTTGTTAAATGAAAACTATATATATAAAATATAAAATCTTTCACAAAATTATTCTTTGCCATTTTGTGAAAGTAAATGCGTTTCATTTAATGTATGTTTTTTATTCGTTTTAATATATACAATAATAATATTTATTATATTACAAAGTTAAGCAATTAAAAAATAAACAAACATGGAAAATGTTTTTAGTAGTGATATTCGAAAAAATAATGAAAATAAATAAATATAGATATAGTTATGTGAATTTATCAAATTACTGAAAAAAAAACATTCTTGTAAATATAAATTCTTAGACAAATATTTTCTCTTTTGGCAAACTTACATAAAATATAAATATAACAACTCGTATATAATATATGTCTATAAATAAATAAACTATTCACAAATTATATATGCGTCGTAAATAAAGTATTTTAAATATCATAAAATATATAAATATTTTGGTTACGATTCATAAGTTAGAATTTTGAATATGAATAAAAAATATAAAACTATAATAATATATATAGTTAAATATTTTACCAAAAAATTATAGTTGCTCTTCACCATATTAAAATCTTCAGTATATTATAATGTAAAGCATGTTCTATATTCTAAGATATTTCCGAAATTTTTCTAGACAGTATGGAAAATATCTGTTAGTTCAGATGATATGTTATGTTATAGCTTTAGATTTAACGATTTAAAAGAGATTTAAAAACAATCCTATATATGTGGATAAAATAATTTCATCAATAAATTAGTAAATTTTCGCAAGCTTAATCAATCAAAAATCAAGTATATGTATATTAATTGTAATGAACCAAAAGAAAAACCCAAATGTTTATGTAAATAACAACATTAAATGGTATATTAAATTTGTGTAATACAATTACAATTTCTCATTTTCTTTTTTCATTACGAAACTATTTTAGAATATATATTTTTTAGTATTTGAATATATATATCATTTTACCATTATTGTAACAAATCTTATATGGATGGATATATACTATATGGTATATATTTAAGTATATATTAATATTAATGATATTGAAAAACCTTATACAGAATCAGTACAAATTTTATTGCTTGTACAATATCTGTATCTATACAATACTATGATCAGATATAATATAATTTCTCATACTGTGTGTATATATACATATAGTCTGTATTTATATGTACAATTGTACATATGTATATTATACGTTTACATGAATTTCTAATATGGTTTTATTTATATATTATAATATTATGTTATGTTCATTCATATATATATAAAATATAAATATACACAGCATAACATACAGAGATACATATATATAAATACTGTTCACATTCAAACAAAAATATATTGACAATAAAATGTTCCATTTTATTTTATACTATATACATATAGTATATTTGGTTTATTCATTTTGGGAAGTTTATTATCACTTTAGTTTATTTAACTCAAACAATGGTTTTCGGAATCGTATAGATAATAAAATGTGTACATAAATATGCACATAATAGTAAACATGATGTAAACAATGAATACTTTAACTATATATATAGATATATATAGTTTATGTTATTTATATATATAAATATATAAAATATATCTCTCTATGTATATTTTCACGAATGTGTACATATTCTTAAAATAATACAAACTATCCATTTGAGGATCTGTATATAGATATACGTACACTCGTAAATTTAGTGTATATCATCAACATTCCAACATAACTTCTTATATTTATATTTATTTGCAAATAAGAATTATATCATGTTTTATTATACATATATACTATTTTTTAGTGTTATATATTATATGAAAAACACTGAATCGTCGTTATTTGTATATATCATATGTAATATGAAAATATAATAATGAATATGAAAATATACACATATATATTGGTATATTTTGTAATGTAAATAAAAAAAAATGTGTAATTTTCAGGCAAATTTCTTAATACAATAGAAAATTTTCTTATAATTTTACAATTTTTTACCATAAATTTTTATAAGCTTCAGCATATTAAATTAGTTAAACAGGTTCATTATTACTATATAACATATAGCAATGATGATAAAGAATTTTTAGCATGGACTAACAAACAATGATAAATATCTTTATGTTATATTTATATAAGAAGAAATTTTTCGAATAATCCGAATAATTTCCTCCAGAGTAAATAAATAATAAAACGCTTATATATATACAAACTTCTAATTCTATTTTGTTTAAAATCCAGAATACCAAAGTCCATTCATATACAGAAAATTAATTAATGATTCTTATAAATTATAAGTAACCTAAAAATATAATAAAATTAATTCCGGAGATAATGTTGAACATTAAATTCGCTAATGAATCCATAAAATAATTATATACATTTATATATTTCATAGACATATATATAGTGTGTGGCTTAAATTATACACATGTAAACAAATGCATATTAATATATAAAAATATATTAACATCATAAATGCGTGCGAGTCTATATTATACATGTGGATGGATAACTCTGATTTATAATCTGGATTTTAATAAATCAATTGTTTTATTTGTAAAATGGTATGTTACGCAGTATTATAGGTAGACATATATAATGAATGCATGTTATATATATATATATGGTTGAAATGAATAAAAAATAATATATTAAATTTCACTAATTTATATATTATTCATAATATGCACAAATATATAGACTTTATCTGCATAAATGCAATGACAATTATATATATTACATTTATGGTATTGTATTATTATTATTATAAAACAAATTTATATATAATTATATAGAAATTTTTATTATCATTCGGGACCAATAATAATAACAATACAAATTTAAAATACTATTAAACGCATACGTAAACTTTATATATTAATATATACATAGATAGATATATATGTAGTATATGTGAAATTTAATATAAATATAGTGAATGAAAACCCATTAAATTATGTATAAATATAATAATGCGATAACAATAATAATAATTATTATTATTATTATGCAAATAATTTTATATGCGTTATTAATAAAATATATATTATATACATTACGATTTTATCAAATATTTTTTATATGAATTTGTATATCAATTATATATATTTATGTATTATGCGCTTATATATATATATTCATATAGTTATTATCTATATATATAGATTTTTTTTTATTCTATGCGCTTAAATTTCGAACAAAATTTAAATAATTTAACCTATTTTTTTTTTTTTATTTAATCATTTGAAGAGTGTTGCTTATAATCATTATAATTTTATTAATCTTATATATGCAATTTTTACAATCAAAGTCAAATTAAAAAAATTAATAATTTTCAATTACCTGAATGTTTACATATAAGAATTTTACAATATCTCGTATATCTAACTAAAGGGATCTATTATCTTATTATATATATACATTTATAAATAAGTGAAAACATTTCATCAAATTGCCCAACAGTAGGTTATTACGAAAGGACATTTATAGTAATTTGTTTTATGAGAAAAAAATTTGGGGGTGCAGCGGATTTAATTTTTCCGGGATTATCGGTTTTTCTAAATCTTCTATTTCTTTGATATAAAAGCATTTTCATTTTTTTTTAATATTATTTCAAATATATTCAATAATGTTTCAAATGTATTTGATAATATTTCATTCATTCGAATGTTGTTTATTATATAAAAGTGTGAAATCTGTGATATTCATGTTGTTTTTTTTTTTATTTACATCCGAACGCATTTAGGCATTTATCTTAAACTGAAATCATTTTTATATGTTTCTATTAATATATAAAAATTTATATATACGAAGATACACGCACATTAATATGTAATCATCTATTTGTATCATTATATATAATATAATCGTTATATTTTACTGTATATATTATAATGTAATAAAATTATTTGTATAGTACTTATAATATGTTGAAAATAAATGCAAATAATTTGAGTAAGTTTATATATTATGAAAATTTGTATCTATACAGATGCAAATGTATAATATATATTTTTTTAAATGTGTAATATAATATCCCATATATACTATATGTATATTTTAGTACACATATAAAATTATATATCTGCTTTTCCGTTCTCAATTTTGTATATAGATATATATGCCAGTGAATATAATATGAGAAACATTTTATTTTTGCTGCAGCTACATTATTATAATTATTTATATTGCATTTTATATAGTATATATGGAATGGAAATAACATATATATAGTTGATATATGCTATGTATTTACAGTTTTTATGTTCTTTAATGGGTGTTTGTATAAATATTGTATATATTATAATGCATAAAAAAAAATATGTGTAATCATTTTGCAATAAATTTAATATTAAATGCTATAAAATGTATATGTAAATACAGTATATGTAATTTAATAAAGAAGAAGAATTTATTATCAACTTGTTACTATTATATACAAACTGGGATGCGACACAATATATATTATTAAATATACCAATATACATAAATATATTTAATATGAGTCGGTATATGAGGATGATTATTATTATTATTATTATTATTATTGTATTATTATAAAAAAGATTGAGATATAAAATAAGATTTATTTGTTACTTGTTGCAATTCAAACTTCATAAATTTTATTAATATAAAAATGTATAAATTGTGATTTTTATACAATTTAAAATATATTATCAATTTTTGTTTGCGATATCATTGCAGATATATAATTATTTTAACTTATATATGATTGGTTTTTTTTATTTTATAATATTTTTTGTTAAATTTGAACTTAATTATAAAATGCCCATTAGATATATTATTTAATTAAACATTTTTACGAAATTTAGTTCTATAAACTCACAATTTATATTATTTTTATTATACAAGTAATTTTCTTTTTACAACGCAGCGTATTTGAGAAAAAAAAACGATTTAAAAAACATAATAAAATTCGATTTATATTTTATTTTTTTTGTTGATGAAAACCAAAGAATCAAATTTAGATTTAACTTCTTTTAAATAGTATAATTTTTAAATTAATATTTTATTGTTAGTTTAAATTTTTTCATTTTTCCATCATTATATAGATTTCAAATTACGAATCTCACTAGTGAATGAATAAAAAAAAATTTTCCTATTGGTCAAGATGCTCTCTGGATAGAAGATATAGAAACAATTGATTATTACTATGTAAGTTTTTTTTTTCAAAGATGAAATGAAAGAAAATGAATAAAATTAAAATCATATATAATGGTATAATAATAATAATAATATAATACTAAAGGGGATTACCAATAATCTATCAATATCAGATAATAGATCTTTACCTCTCTGATAGTATATAGAATATATAGATCTATTAAAGTTTATATTGAATCAATTGGTGAATCAATTTTTATTGAACATTTTTTTTTGTTATATTAACAAAATATGTACATGAGATAAATCTTTTATAATACAATAAGTTAATATAGGAATCATATATTATATATATATATATATATATATATATATATATATATATACTGATGCTGCTAACATTTGTTTTGTACAATATATAAAAATAAATCGCTTTATTGTTTTAGTCCTTCATGAATGCACACAATTTTCACTATATATTTATATACACTTTTTATATTTTTCTTTATATATATTGCAATACATTTCCTTTATAATACATCTATTTTTTCTTATACTATTATTTTTGGAAAACTTACTAAATGCGAGTATATATGTTCTTACCGAAAATAAAATGTTGATGTATATTTGAAGTAAAAAAAAATACAATTGAAATAAAATTTTATTTTATTGAACATAATGAAGCAATTTTCAATACGTCTCTGTTTCGATAAATGTATATATACAAATATATAATATAATTTTGTCTATATATCCAAATAAAAAATAAACAAATAGAATATAAAAAATCTATATATATACAATAATATTCGCATATTATATTTGCTCCCATTTTAACATTGACTATATATATATATATATATAAATGTATTATATTTTATTATTATCCTGTGTATATTTTGTTAAGGCCAGATCGTAACCATTTTGACGGGGTGCCAACCATTTCATTTATTATATTGTATAGCTTTCTAGTAAGTTTTCATATAATTAATTCTAAATCAATCAAATGTATTGAGTGAGAAAAAAACAATTAATTCATCCCTTAAGTACAATTTTTTTTCTTTAATTTAAGAAATTCCATTGCTTTTATGGTGTTTTATCATTGCTATATAGCTTCGTTAGGACCGAATATTTCATATACATATATAATCGATTGGTGAAGCCCAGTCAGAATCGTCTTCTGTTGTTGTTGGTTTCATAAATTGAGGTTTTTCACAACGATATTAAGTAATCCTACAACCAACCGTATGAGAAAATATGCAACTCTGTTGGTTATTCAAAATCGAAAATAACAAAAAAACGCAGAAAAAATATTCACTATCAAGGCTACAAAATAATTTTCTAAATTTTGAGTTGAGGTTTTATCAACTACACCACACAGTCGACACCACATATAAATTCTTATATATGTATAGTATGTGTGTTGATTCTTCAAACTATTTTATATATTGAATAAAATTTATACAATATCTTAATACAATATTATTATATCTATATAGAACAATAGCTTAACTTTCATATATCCTTATGTATATATAAATAAAAAATATGTATATATAATACTATATATATAATAAGAATAAAATATTTCATCTATATAAATATAGATATAATATAAGATATATTCTATTGATAAAACAACAAATAGAATAATAAATAAAATAGAAAAATATAATAAAATAAATTGAAATTTCCTTTATTTGTTCATCTATTGATATTGATATATAAAAATATAACTTATTTTATACCATATATACACGTCCTATATATATGTATAATATATATATAGCTCGTCCGATATAGCTATAGAATAGATAAATGTTTGAAAAAAATATAATTTTTTTAAATTTTATATAATATGGTTTTATTTCAATCTATGTATATATCTATATTTAATATTTATCAGTATTTACATATCTATATCTTATATATAAAATTGATCCTTTCATTTGTTTATAGCTTCTTTTTGTAATATAACATATAAAATAGACGAATTGATTGCAATATGAAATCTTCTCATCAATAAAAAAATGTGTATATCTCCATTTACTTCCATATACCAATTTATTTTTTATATAAATGCATTCAATGTTAAACAATTTTTTTTTTATTTTTAAATAAACATTTATTAAATATTTAATATGATTTGTATACATTTCATATATATATTCGTATATATACATATTATGAAAATTTATATATCCAAATAGTTAAACCATATTGATATCTTTTTGAAAAGCATATTAATATTAAATTAAATTTTATATTTATAAATTGCCAACTATAACAAATCAATAGCATTGGATTTTTTAATAGTTCATGTAAATTATGGATCATTTTTAAGAATTAGAATATTATTTAGAATTAAAAGCGTATTTTCATTATTTTGCATAAAAAGTCAAACATTCCTGTAAAAATATGAGTATTAAAAGCGATTCTCGCAAAGGCTAAATTAGGGTTAATAAAAAAAACTTAATTAAAATTTGCAATTAAAAATATATAATTACCATCGCATATACATGCCTATAATTTACCTATATAAATATAGAGATAAGTATATATATGTACAAAGCGAAAAGTGTATTATTTATTTAATGTATAAAACTATAGACAGGATATATTGATACATTTTCGATCACCGCAATATTATAATTACTAAATGTCCAATTTTATATGGTAAAATTAAATTAACAACATTAATTATAAGAAAACAATTAATTTAGGGGTATATGTTGTATTATACATAACACCGTTTAATAATAATAGCGGTTTCAATTACAACGTACAATTTTATCTCATAAGCTCATAAAAATATTCTCATAATCCCAAAAATATAATTTATTTTTGTATAAAAAAGGACATTCATTTATTTCATTACAGAGTTGGAAAAATGAAACTGCTGTAAAATTGACTAAACTCCCAACTTAAATTCTGACAAAATTTTTTTTTTATTGTAAAGTAAATTTTGTTACGGGAAATTTTATATAATTTTCTAAAACAAATTCTATTTAATTTTCTAAAGGAAATTCTGTATAATTTCCTTAAGGAAATTCTGTATAGTTTGCTGAATGAAATTCTGTATAATTTTCTAAAGGAAATTCTATTTACTAAAAGTAAATTCTGTATAATTTTCAAAAATAAATTTTGAATCATTTTCTAAAATAAATTCTGAATAATTTTCTCAAGGAAATTCGCAAAATCTATCAGTTATTTCCACATAACATAACGCTACGTAACATTGAACATTTTCTAATATAAATTGAACCCCATTTGTGAGAACACCCTTATTATTTTGTGTGTGTAATTGCAAATTTCATAAAGACCGCCATTGTTTATTTTAAATAAGTCTCTGTTGTAGACAGGTTGTAATGGAATTGATAAACGTATATAATTTAAAAAATATGTATCAAAACCTTTCTGTTATGATTGATATTAAATTATTTACCATATATATAGAAAAAAAACAAAATTTCTAAAAAAAAAAACAAAAATTACCAATCAATTATACCAACATACCTTTTCTATTTATATATGTAGCTCTAAATGTGTAAAATCAATTATATTTTTAAGTTCCATATGATCTTGTGTACTTATATTTTTGTTTAATAATTAAAAATGATATAATACATATATAATAACTTTTAAACAATTTTCTTTTCTTGACATTTTAAATATGTACATGCATATGATATAATATTTATATATACTATAGTCTATAGGTATATAATGTAATTATATATTTAAGTGATTGTTATATTTTCTGCATTAAAGTAATAATGTTTTATATATATATATAAATAGATTAATATATATACTTTATTATATATACACGAATATTGTACATGCATCTATAACAGACATACGAGTGTGCCCTGTTTATATATATATATAAATTTTAAAAAAATCATCATCATACATACATACTCGTTGTGTAAATATAAAACTTTCATCTAAAAACTTTAATTCCAATTAAAAGAAAAATACATTTTTAATTAATTTTTCTTTTTTTCCTTATATAGAGCTATATACATATATATGCGCTTATATAGATTTATTTTTTGTTTGTATATTACTTAGATGTTTTCTAATACTTTTATGGTTGATACATCTCTTTTTGGTTTCTGTATAAATTTATAAATATGTATATATTCAACAGAAATGTGTACAAACTCATATATAGCGATATAGCGAAAGGTAGATGGGTGTGTATGTTGTTATGGTTGACATAGTATAAGTGAAAAGAGGATATATGCTTTGGATTACTTTTACAGAAGAAAATTTAGACGATATATAAAATTCTGCGTATATAGGTTTTTAGTCTTATGTTAGGTGTATATATAAAAGGAAACAATAATATAGATTTTTTAAATGTTTCTTTTTTTTAGTTGATTCTTATTTTTACTTTTTATTTTTCCTATTATACATATCACCCCATTTTTAAGATTTTTGTGTTGTTGGGTATATATTTATTTTATATACATGACATTTTTTTTTTGATTGTTTATTTTTAAAGTTAAGCTCGCTGTATATAAGGGAATGGATTATATAGAATTATAAATACACCTGCGTGCTTATTTATATACATAATAAAATCCATATAGAAATCATATAAAAAATAATGTATAGGCATATATTTATATCTAAGGAATGGGTGAGATGCGTATTATTTTAAGAATTTTAAATATTTTTCAACATTTTTTTATTCTTTATTATATATTTAATCTTTATATATGTTAAAAAAAAGTGTATTAATATTCATATATATATACATATAAACATTTCATCATAATCCTTTTCATATATATATGTATACGAAAGATTTTGTATATATAAATGAGTTTAAATATTTAACAACATAAATTTATTTGTATATATAAACGATGTAAAAATAAAATCACATTTTTTAACTTCCCTAAATGTTTTGATATATATATATATGCAAATATTTTAACATTTTAATTAGGTGGAAAATAAAAATAAATAAGGAAATAAAAGAGATTTCACATAAAATTATATTATATAAATACTCTACACAAGGATTAGAAAACATAAATATCACTTCTTATGTTTTAATGATGGATAAAAATTCATATAATTTAATTTCGTATTCAATTATTATATATATATATATATATATATATATAAATCCTAATCTCAAATATATTTGTTGATATAAATAAGATTTAATTGAATATTCGGAATAGGAGATCAAATTTTAAAATAATATCCGAACTGTAAAACTTTTAGTAAAATATCATATTATAAATATCCTTTTTTAATAAACCAATATATAAATAATATTCATATAATAATTGATTAATGATAAAATAAACTTTAGGTAAAACAATAAAATTCAAAAGAAAAATGATATACAGCTAAATGCAAAAAAATTGAATTTATATATAATAAATTGTTTGTGAAATTTATACGAGAAAGTGTATACAAGTATATACAGTTAACTCTTTATTCACCGATTTTTCAAGGGATTGAAAAAAAATCAATGAATCCAGAAAATCGTTGAATAGAGAGGTTTTTTTATATTTGATTTCCATTGGTTATTTCTTATTCACAAAACCAAGTAGCAAACAAATAAAAAAAAACTTCGTTCGTTGACTCGTTATCTCAATGAAGACACATAAAAGTACAATATGTGTATATATATAATAATAAATATATATATCGATGGATATTGAATATAAATATTTATTTATATATAGTGTTCATTTAATATAATTCAAACCATGACCTAATTTAATACGAATTTTATTATTTCAACGAAATACTAAAATGTACAATTTAATGATTATTTATAAATATACAATTTATAAATACACATATATTTATATATAGAAATAAATTTGAATGAATAATTAAAGAAGCTTAATATATATGCCGGGATTATCGATTCGTTTATATACCGCATATACTATATATACCTATTTGAATATAAAATGAATTTATACTTATATATTTCTAAATTATATATATATGTGTATATACGCACCGAACGATTTTACTAAAAATTTATTATAACAATTTGTATTTCATTATGTTGTTAAATTCAACAACATATGTAATAAAACTATATATAAACCCGTTTAATTATTTGTAATTCATATGCATGATTGGTTTTTTAATATTACTGCTTATTGTATGCAAATAACAAATAAAATCTAATGGGTAAAAAAAATTTTATTATTTTATATACTAATCACAAAATTATATATATATATATTAGATAAAACGAAACAAATTTTAAAATATACATATTATAACGAAAATAAAAGCATACATTTTCTATTTCATTTTTCAATAGATTAAATGACGAGCTACGATTAACATTAACATTTATGGCATCCCTAATTAAGAATTTATTTAATTAATTTTGTTATCCATGCATTTAACTATGGAAAATCTTTGTGGGTAATATGGAAATGGTGGAGAGTTTTGAACCACAAAATGATTATTTGTATGTAGTTGATTTATGTAAACACGGTCATCATCTTATAAAAGCTGCGAAATACTTACGTTTTAATTTCTTTTTGAATAAAAACTAATTATACGGATATAATAATAATAATATTTGAATTATACAAATGCAATAATTATCTTATACAATTTATAGCTATAAAATATATATAATATATAGAACAATTGATGTTATATACATTTGTATAGTAATTTTCCTTTGTATATATGCGACAGGAAATGAAAAAAATTCACCTATAATAATGACTTTATTATATATATAACTTATATAAAAAAAAATAATAAAATAATAATATCACTTGGTGCAGCTAATGGAATTTCGTTTAAAATTCCCACCCAAATGATTGTTCTAAATTTTCCTTATTTATATATCACAATGACTTATATAGTTTACATTTTAAATATACACGCAAAAATAAAAAAATAATAATAATCCTTAAATAATCTATAAAATTAAATATATAGATTCTTTATAAAGGTATAACCTGACAAATGTATAATATATAATCTATATATGTATTAGAAGAATAACATAAAGATATACGAAAATTTTTATTTCTACTATTTTTCTTCTTCTGTATTTTTTTGATTATCTTCCTGTGGTATGGTACCTTTTATATCTGTACAAAGTATACATGCACAACTTATACGGAGTTCTACATATAGATATACCAATGATAATATATGATGCTTTATGTATCGAAAAAGCAAAAAAAAAAATCAGCTTAAAAGCTTTCCGTTTTTATATTTATTCCCGCTATATATATATATATATATTATATATATATATATATACAAAAAGGAAAATCAATATCAATAGAATTTATTTGACTTCTTATTTATTATTTTTGTATTCCTATATTTATCGTATTTTGTATTATATGTCGTCTGTTTATATCTATTTAGTATTAATATAGATATATAATAGATATATAATATATTTATTTACATTCATGTCATATATTTGTACAAATTATAATTATTTCATTAGCAGATGGTATTTTATAAGACTTTCCAATTAAAGCCAATTTAAATCGTTAATAAATAATATCAATACAGATATATATAGGATTAAAAATAATTTATATTATAAATATATATATATACATAATTCTGAATCATGAAAATTTCTATATAATATTTTTATATATGTATAATGTATATATACCATAAAAAGGATATCTGAAATAGTAATCATCAATTTCCTATATTTATATTTCTCAAAAAAAAAAATAAAAATATTATTTGCCTCAATATCACATCATCATAATATTATTATTATTTAAAAGAAAATATTTATCCTTATGATATATTATATATATCCACTATAATATTTCCGAATTTAACTAATCTGAATATATATCTATATAGTATATTTTTTAGTGTAAATAACTTTCGAATAATAAAAAAATAATATTTTTTTAACAATATTTTCTATATATATATATAACATATATATTGACTTTAGAGATACATCCCCATATATAATATATATTTGTACCATATATATATATATGAATGATCAATGCTTTAAACTTTTCAGTGGGAAATTATTTAACCCCTTTTTCCTTTTTTTTTTATTTGGAAAACTTTGAAGGAAAACGTATTTTATTTATTTTTTAACATAAAATGAAAATGATATACATCCATACAACAACGAATATTTAGAAAAACGAAAAATTATATATGATGAAACTTGACGCGACTTGATTTATACGAGTTGAAGATAATATTATATATAAATATCTATATGGGATGTATATTCTATATATGTATATTGTATATATATATATAAGAAAAAGTAAAATAACTGAAATATAACATCAGCATAGATGAAATTTATATATATGATGATGAAAAATACATTTGGGTATAATCTGTATATATACGCAAATACTTTATTTTATTTTTTTTAAATATAAATATTCATCAATTTTTATTGCATTCAAACGCGAGAATGTTTCTTTATATCTATATATATATAAGGATAAACTTTTGCATATATATCCGGATATATGTATATTCTATATACCATATATAAAAGGATATATCATATTTATTATATTTTTCCTCTTCAAAATTATATTCTAAATACATATTATAGGGATATACCATATATATAGTCGAGAGGTATTATGAAGATAAGCATATATCTTTCATGTATCGTTATATTTATTTCTAAAAATTTGATTATTTATGTATCATATATGATTTATACATAATAAGTAAAGTCTATGTATATATATGGATAACATTCAAATTTATGTAATACAGTCGCTCAACGTATCGCCGTGGTGTTTATCAATATGAAAAGAACAAATTATTATATATAAATTAAAAAGTATTCAGTATTTTTATTATAATTATTTACAAATTTTTCAAGTATTTACGAATAGTAAGATAAGTTCATTTGCAAATGGTGCAAATGCTTTTTAAATCCAATCAATAAGTATATCATTTAAATGTTTGGGTCAACTGATAATACATTCATATTCCAAAACATATATATCATTTAATGTATTTTACTGAAAAAAAATACAAAATTTTTTAATTTATAATAATTTTCACATCATATCGATGACTATAGTATATGTATAAAGTATAAACAAATTACCATATAAAAAATTAATCAATGCTTGGAGACACTGTACGGAATATGTCTTTATATAATATGCATGCGATATGATTATTTTTTAATAAATTTTAAAATCGTTATCAACGTATTTTTTATTGGTTCACATTTCCGAATCTGTTTTTAAAATACATCTACTTTTTATATACATATATAATTTTACAACTATATATGAAGATTTTTTGTGTTAAAATTTATATGATTTTCAAATTATATATTTCACAAAAATATACGTATTTCTTTATATATCGATTCTTTTTGTTCTGTTATTACTTTTACTTTAATAATATCGAAGAGATATATTTTTATATAAAGTCTATATATGTTCTATATATAAATAAAAAAGAATCTCATCATTTCTATAATCAAAATTATATATAGCAGCTATAAGATAATGTAAATAAACAAATCGATCAACAAAAAAAAATTAAATAAAAATATATTAAGTAAAATAACATAAAAAAACCTTTTTTTCTTCAATTTTCACGGATTTAAATTGTTTGGGATTTTTTTTCGTATATATTATTAGAACTGTATATGTATATATATTTAAAGGTCTCCATCACTTTATATCTCAATATCATTATATAGACCTATATATATATATATGGCATATAATTACATATTCATAGAAATATAGACAACATAAAAAATGGAATTTTTAAATGAAAAATATAAAATAATCAGTATATACCTAAACTAAACCCTTTTTTTATATATATATACATTTATACCAATATACTTTATGATCTCGTGTATAGTTAATATAAATATAGTACACAATATAGCTCTATTATTCTATAGGTATAGGTTATATATTTTCATATTACCTGTATACAATTTTTTTTTCTGTATATTTAATTTATTTTTATGCTATATAAGTTCCATTGTGTCATAAAATGAATATATGTATTGTATATATGGAATGAAGATCATTTGGTTTATTCCATTCTATATATATATATATATATGGTATATGCCGCCTGTATACATCATTTAAATAATGTTGTTATAAAATATTCTGTATATATACGGTTAAATCTGCATTTAGATAACCTTAAATTTACATTCACCTATATATTTATATATATATAGGTATATTTTATTTTTATATAGAATATAACATTTCATTTCATTATATACCTATATACATAATACATGTATGTATATAAAAAATATTCGTTATCAAATATATAATGTTTTCCAAACATAATCCAAGTTAACAATCGTTAGGAAAACCACGTATATAAACATGGTTTTATTTTATTCGAAAAACAATAGAGAAATAAGGCTGTATACTACAAATGTAATCGAATAACAAAAGACTTTAAATCAAAACAGAACAGTAATTAGTTTTGAATATAATTAAAATTCAAAATATATATGGCGATAATAAACCAAATCGCATATCATTTTATATTTTGAATTCTATTATAAATATGCAAATAAATCTCCATAAAAAAATTTCAAATAAATTAATCAATTCTATTATAGTAAATACTCTGATGATATGCGATCAACTAAATATATTTATATAAAATTATTTAGTAGAACTTTTATGAATTTAATAATTGATATTACTTTTATTTATAGCTAAATTTTATCACTCTAATTCAGCCGAGCTTAGTTATGCCGACTATAGGGTAAAAAAAGGTGATTTCTATATAATCATTTTGTAGAACTTTTTATTTCATTAAAAAATTAACGCCTGAATTAAATTTTTAATCGTTTCCATGTTCCTGTGGGTATTTTAAAATATTTTTAAATAAATGCATTGCGTATATTAAAAATAATTACTCACGAAAATATGGAAACGGATAATATGGAAATCAAATATTAAAAAATACCCACGCACCAGATTCAATTCTACGGCATTATAATCCGATGTTTTCCATGTGCGAAAAATGAAATGAATTCATAAAACTATACGGAAGCAAAAATGGAAAATTTATAAATTGATTCAGTTTAAAAATGAATTTCAAAAGCCTGTATATAGAATTTTAAATGTGTTACAGTTAAGTTATTTATAGTATATATTATATTTTATCCAGTATATATTGTTCTATATATAGTAGATTTGATGATACATCTAACAAACGTATATATACATATCGCTTGTAGCGAGGACTATATCATACAGGTACGTTTTTTCGTATAATATTGAGATTGTTATATATACATAGCAACATATATAGTTGGTATATAAACAGCAGATAGCTAAAACGTTTTGAAATTTATTATATTTTGTATTCATGATATTATATATAATATATGGAAAAGAGAAATTATTTATCTACCACTTTTCAAAATTTGCATTTCAAATGTTCCAGGTATATTTATATAAATGGTTATATGCATACATATATATATGACATGATGATGTATCGTATATAATGTAATAAAGTATATATATATTTATTGACATTTCTGAATTAGTTTACATGTAAACAATGTTTTAGCGCGACACATATAATAATATATGGAAAATCGTTTTTATGTACATATGCATATGCGGTTAATGTTGGTGTATATGCAATACAATAATATATAATATGATACATAACAAACGTATATGACAAGTGATTTATAAAATGTATTTATCCATTGTTATAAATTATTATATACATACATACTTTGTTCGCAAATATTGGTAATGTCAAAGATGTAATAAATTTTGTTTTTGAATGAAATGTCCATTCTATTTAAATCAGCATACATAAAACAAAGTGTATTATATGTATACAATAGAAATATTTACTTTACGCAAATTGAATAAAAAAATCATGTTAAAATTTAAACTATTCAAATTCAATTTTAAAAATTACCTATTCAGTTCTCAATCAATATTATTGTTTTAACATATATTATCTTTATTCAGATTTCATTTTTCATGGCGTAAATAAAATATGTATATTGAAAAAAAAAATGAAAATATATAATATAAAATACCGAATCCTGTATGTATAGATAATTTAAATATATCCTGGCAATTAAATTCATCTTTTTTGTATATATCATTATATTTTATATCCGCACCGTCAATAAAATTTATTTATATTTCTTTATAAAATATGATAAATATATACAACATTAGAATAGCAATAGAAAAGATTTATTTGAAATGTAAATACATATATACTTATTAAAACCTATATTTACATATAAAATATATTCATACAATAATAATATCATTAATATATCGTGTATCTATATAGAATAAGAATATTTTTTTATTTATGTATATATAGATAATGGATATTTATTCCGCCAACCACCCCACACAATAAGTATATTGCTTAAAAGTAAACATTTATATAAATCACCAAAAAAGGACATTTTATTTAAATGTCTTTCCATATATTATTTCGCATGTACATATCCATATGATGATAAATAAATATACAATATGTATGTATATATAGGTAAAACGATTCATATGTGTGTTGTAAATGGATATATATCCATATATAAATACGTTAACAAACAAAATTTTTGCGTATACACAAAAAGGATATATTTTATATATATGCATATGAACATTGAATATTTTCTTGATTTCTATTTCTATATACATTTATTTAGAATAAAATAAATTATTATTGTGCCGTCATAAATTAGCTTAAACTAGATATAGTTATTTTATATAAATAATATATATTTAGATTACTGTATATATTGGTCCTATAATGGAGCATATATTGACAAATTCTTGATGATAAAACATAATTTTTTAAATCCTACTGCGATAAATCGTTAAGAAATTGGTTTAACCATGAATTTTGTAAAAAACCTAAATGTATTTTCTGATGATTCTTAAGAACCTCTTGATAGACTTTTCCATTCCATTGACAATTAAAATATTTTATGGTATATTTATAAGATTTTCAAAACATACATATCTAATATTTTTGAATTTTTCGAGAATTGTTCGAACTTTGTAAAGGGAAAAGTCAACTTTGTAAAGTAAAGTACACATAAATTGCGTAAATATTGAAACAATTTACGTGAATTGCATTATATTCTGTATATATATTATTTATGAATTGAATCCTTATATTTACACATGACATACATTTGATTTGTATTGTTATAATTTATTTAATATATATGTATGCTAAAGTAGAAACACACACAATATTATATCACATAAATACAGCTTTCAAATATATATTTAAATTATATGAAAATTTATTAATATTTGGTTTTCATAAAAGCAAATATTTTTAAAATCCTAAAATAAATTTGTTTAATGATTTTTATAGCTTACATTAAAAAGACATATACCATATATTTAAGTTGACAATATTTATTGGGTTATATCTTTAATTTTTATCATTTGCAATTACAGTAATTGTTTAAATTGGTATATAAAGTTCTCATCTCATGTTTAAATTAAATATGACAATATGTGCGAAAAATTTCGTATAACCTAATCTGAGAAATGTTTTTGTGTATACAATTATAACCACGGCAGGTGATAAAGTTTTATTTGCAATCATAATGATCTGTTCTATTTTGTGTATTAACCATACGTACTTATATATATATAAAGTTAAATAATCCCATTCATACTTCAAATAGTTTTTAGACAAAGATTAATTAGTTTATACAAAAATCAATGTAGATTTACATTTAAAAAAAAAAGTTTAAAAATTCTAAAAAAACAATTGCGATATAGCAATTAATCATCACAAATACATGCATTCATTTTTGGTATATATATATAGTAAAATATTTTGAAATTTAGAATTTGAAAAACAGAGAATTTTCTTTTAAGAAATGCTGTTTTTATATATGTATATAACATACCTTAATAAATTACTTAATTTCTTATACAACTGTAAACTGTAAAATAATTAATAGAATATTTAAAAAAAAAAAACTTCAGTTTAATATTTAAATGAAAAATAATAATAATTTTTATTACATTTTAAAAAACATCGCATTCAGAAAAATCACAACTGAAAAAAGTTTGGTAATGTAATTTTTTGAATATATATCATCATAAATTTCGTTCATAAAGTACATAAAGTCTCGTAGTACCATTCCACAAACACCATGTACGAGTATGAGACGATTCCCGGAGATCTAACTTTGTTGGAAAATGTTTGCCTTACAATCAAATATCTAAATTCATATTCACAAACAGTGCGTTATAACTTTAGAACACTACCATTCAAACTATATAGAATAATCAATTCAATATTCACGTTAAAAAAAAGAACAATGCTCAAATTTTTCAGAATAATGTATTTTCACGACATTTTAGGTCATAAAATATGATTTGGACCTAAACGAATGTTAAGTTTTTCGTATCTTTGATTCACCGTAAAAAAATTATTGGATTTCAATATTATTTTGTTAGAGCCTATTGCACGATTTTCCTTCAGAATATTGTCTAAAATTGTGCAATGGTCGGACGTGTATAAGATCAAGAGGTGGTACTGAAACACTATGTATAATACACATATATATTCCAATGTTATATATATGTACATTATTTAGAAATAAAAATAGATGGTTATTATTATTAAATAAATGGGGATTTTTTTTTTGCATTTTTAAATTTCAATTGCTGTTATAAAAATTAAATAAATATAATGAAACCCAAACCATTGTATATAAAATATATTCTGTATATTATGCTGTATATATATAATATATATATTTATAGAAATAAATTAAACAAATAAATATTTATGTATGAAATTGTATATTTATATATATGTTGTTGGTTTACATATTTTACAAAACTTATAATCTACTTTAAACAATTATTTATAAAAGTTTATATTTTCATGATAAAGCTTAATTTTATGTTATTATAAGCCTGAAACAATTGCAATTGTTTTAAAACTATATATATATATATATATATATAATATATATGTTGTATAACCGCATTTACACTCATTAGCGATATATGTAGTATATATAATATATATCAATTGTCTGAAAAGATATAAACTATATAAATATATATATAGATTAAGGGTTGTAAGAAAAACAATTCTTTTTTAATTTTTTAATTTTAAAATCTAGTAAATAAAAATACTACATGCATTAAATAAGGAAGGACATTTTTATAATAAAAAGAAAAGAATTTGTTGAGCTAAAAAAAACTAAACTTCATAATATAGAAAACTTGATTATTACAAAAAAAAAAATAGTCAGCAATTTTTTCTGAATGTCTGAAATAAAGAATTGTAATACGCTTAAATGAATTCTTAAAAGTATATATGTGTTTAGTCCGTATTGTAATTCTATATATGAAGAGCAAACTTTTAGAATTCATAATAAATCTACATAAAAGAAAAATTATAATCACCAAACCGCAACTACACTTCTAATAATTTAAGAATATAATTCGAAAGATTATGAAATTGAAAAAAATAAAAGGAATGTATATATAAATTGCATTATCGTAAATTTCATAAATACATTTAAGGGTTAAATTTACATTTACTAAATATATAAATATATTAGTTCACATATATATATTCAATTCTATTATTTATGTTTCCAAATTAGTTTTTCTTTTTGTTTGAATTTACTTTTTCGTATATATAGAAGACATGAGAAAACCTCTGTAAAAAGTATATTGCTTTTCATATAATTGAATAGAATCCATATTACATTATTAGATTCATACATATCGGAATATAATATATAATTTTTCATAAAATACCTCCTTTGAAATTGGAAAAAAATAAACAAAAATTTGAATAGCACTCTTTAAAAACAAATATTTTTTCTATATATATATTTACATGAGGATGATTGATCGATCACATACATTAAAATTTTTAAAAAGCACATTATTAGACTTACGTAAAAACTTTCCAATTATTATTCATTTAAAATGTGGTTCTGGTATTATACTAGCATATATTCCCTGTACTTATAGATTCTTATTGCTTGTGATCTGTAAATGAGTTAAATTGGTTATATAATTATAGAGTTACATTGTAAAAAAAAAAACATATTGAAAATTTTAGTTTTGTTAGTTTGTTTGTTTGTTTGTTTTATTCTATATGCATATTTATCATCATATAAAAACGATACTATATACATCTATCTATCTACTGTCAACATATACATGAAATACATATTACAAAAAAATTAATATAGTTTTTCATTTTCATTTAACAACAACCAACAAATAAGGTAATGATATAATAATTTTTTTTGTTTTGCATCATCATTTTTTTAATATAATAACAATAAATACCAAATTTATTGCGAGGCCAACACTTTGAATCAGAAAAATTGCCACGATGCAAACTTTTATATCCATATATTAATTACATCATTTATAGGGAAAATAAGTTGGATTTCTACAGTTTTTATACAGTTCAATGTTTACTCCTTAAACATTGTTACTGATACAAGTATGTTTACTCCTTAACCGCTTACTCCTCTGGTATGTCTAGACAATGATTGGTGCTATAATTATTGATAAATTATGTAGATTTGTTTAGATATGTTTGATATGATGAATGCGTATAAAGATTCTCATATTGTTTAATGTTTCTATAACAGATGGTTGGATATTTACGACAAAACTCGATAGAATTGTTTTTTAATACACCATATATAAAAGAAGCTTCATATATATAAAATCAGGTAAAAAGTAGTAATTGCAAATTACAGAAAAAAATATGGTAGTTTTATAAAAACAAATGTTATACGTTATATATAGTAATTATTATCATCTTCATATAAAGTTCTTTTTCTTTCTTTATAGTTTAAATATAAAATTTTTTTTTACGTATAGATAAAACTTTGAAATTTGTATCCGCATACATGTACGTTAAATCCTATTCATCGTATATTAAACTCGTATCCTTAAAGTAAATTTAAACTTAAAAAAAAAAAATTAAAGCAAAACTTTAATAAGGAAAATTAGAAGAAAAATATTTTAGTATATATATATATATTTATTTAATGTTATCTATATATATATATATACTGTAGTATATATATACTACAGTATTGTGCGGATTAATACGAACATCATTATAATAATATTTTAATGAAACATTAATTGAAAATAATATGTTTGATTATGATGCATCACCCGATACAGTCAATGAGCCATTGGCACAATGGGCGATAAACTCAATCAATAACAAATGGAATTTTGTCAGATATTCGATATAATTTACAATTTTACATTTCGATACAATTTTTGCATCAATTGCACAATTTTTGCATAAAATATTTATGAAATTATACGTATTGTTAAATAAAAATATTGTTAGTTTTCATTAATTTACACATTACTGTATATACCTAATTTATATAACATATACAATATACAATTATATAATATATTTTATATATATGAATATGTTACATATATAAAATGTTTGTATATAGAAATGGATAACTTATAATAAAATTATCTGACAATTGAATTGTTATACACACTAATATTATATATTATATAAATGTGAGATACGAATTTCAAGTATAATAATAAATATATGAGAATAGAAATATGCGGATAAAGAATATAAACAATAAAATATTTTTAATATTATTTTTATATACACCAGAAAAAAGAAAAAAGGTTTTACAATTTCAGCAAAATGAGTTTAGATTTTTATTTAACAATGACATTCATTTATAAGAAAAAAAAATCTCTTACCGGTGATGTTAAAGGACAAATAAAATAAACTAAAAACTGTAATTTAATCATATATACTTTATATCGAAATTCAAAAAAAAAACAAATAAATACATTTTATGTTTATTAAAAACACAAACATAACATATTTCAATAATTTAATGATATCTATATATACTACTATAACCACTTGCTATTTTGAAAGGAAAAATCATTGAAATGTGGAATTTAAAAACCCAGAATGAATTCAAAAATTGTATTAAATAAAGGCCAAATGAGATGTTACAAAGGATATTAGTGGCGTATAAAATAAGCGACCGATAATATAATGGTCAATTTTTCAATTTGTTAAACTGCATCACTTTGAAATAAATTCCCTAACTAATGGTATTTAAAAATTTTTTTACTCCTGTTTACGCAATTATTTAAACCCCCATTTTATGAAACAAAATTAAAAGGATTAAAAAATGTCTATTTAAAAGTCCTTTCTCGGCATCCCGGCAATCGGGCATACGGATAAATTAGCAGGTGTCTGATATTATAGTGCTTAGAGTAGTATATAGAACATATATATTATATGAAGAATTATTTATACAAAAAAAAAAATTAGTATATAATGCACATAACATATATACATAAAAATATTACGTTGTTTATTTTATTATTTTCATTGATCAACAATACATTATTGATTTGTACCTATATTTTATATAGACTCTTTTTATATATATATATATGCTATATATTTTTGTTAGATTACATCAAAATTTGTTTTCTTTAATATGGTTTTTTTTTATGTTATATCATAGATATTTTCTTGTTTGATTTTTCTTGTTTCCTTTTATTTTATTAGATCACTAAAATAGATTTTCATTCATAAAATTTTTTTATACGTTTTTGTTTACCTATATATATATATATATATATATATATATGTATATAGAGAAACGCAATGTCGATACATAATATATAGAAATGCGTATACGTTTTGGTAAATTTATATAAATCAAATTGTTTCTGTATTTATTAGTATTAATTTCACATATATACTATAAAATATTTTCATTTATATTTTAAGGCAAAGCAATGGGTATAAAAAAAAACTCTCTATATATAATCATGCTATATGTTTATAAATATATTAAATTGTTAACATATTAAAGAATATAGAGAGCTATATATAAATGATTTGAAAAGTATATTTATGTACAAATATTTTACAGATATAAATATATATTGACAAGTGTATACATAAAAAAAATATTTATTCTAGATTTGAAATATGTCTAAATTCTATTCTGTATATATATATATATATACAACCAACAACATTAAATTGGAATTTTGATGAAAATTAATATTTGCTCAATCATGGATTTTTTTTTGATGACGTATATATACAGATACAAATATATATATTTATTTTTGCAAATGTACATATTAGAAATTGCAATGTTGTTATTACATGAATTTCTTTATATATATATATATATATATATATATATTTGTATATGTTATATAGAAAATTGGAATAATATATATATATATATATATATATATATATATATATAGATGATTTGAAATATTCATGTCACGTTTTATTCTTGGCTTTATAAACTTTGTCACGTTTCAGAAGACTTGCTATTTTGGGGGAGTATTTAACCAATAATACCAAATAAATAAAATCTTATTGAAAATAAAGCGTATTCATTCGTATTTATACATATATATATATATATATATATATAAATAAAACATTCATATATAAACATGTATAATGGATTTATATACACATTACAGTTATACATACCTATATATATATAGAATATAACAAATAAAAATAATATATATAACATATATATATTGCATTTTTAGATGTATGTCAAACTATAACATGCAAGTTATACTAACATATATATTTTATTTTCTTTGAATAAATGCAATTCAATCGTATATTTGAATATTGTTATTTAGTTTCTTTATATACTATAAATAGATAGATTCAATCATGTATTCAAAATTTTAATTTTTATTGTAATGGTTTTTATTTTATTTTTTTTTTGTATTTTTATATACTATATGCTATTAAAAAATTTTAATATGGTCACGTATTAAATTATATCTCGAATATGTATACGATGGTAAATATTTTACATTTTTCATCTATATATTATAACATAGATATCGTTTTAAACAGAAACTTTATAAACCTTTCTCCATATTACATGCAAAAAAAATGTATTGATTAATTTCTATTCGATTTTCATTTATCTATTAATATTTTTAGAGCTTTAAATGATCATATTTTCGGTATATAATTATTCGAATTTAGACCTATCAAACTTGATAATAAGAGTTTAAACGATACTCCCATCTTAAGTAAATGGTCCAAAATAGATTGCTGAGTACCAGCCCTGAGTTCTTGCTCTTTTGATGGGTGTCTTCAATAACCAAAAAGACCCTTTTTTGAACTGCCTAAATTATCTTATATCATGAGGAACACCGTTTGCCATACGTTTCTACATTCGCTGCATTCGATGACTGTCAGCATTTTTTTACAATAAAATCAAAACAATATAGGGAATCGCAAATGTCGTTTATGTTGGTAAAATACTTTTTCATTATCATAGAAATAAAAAACCAACCTGTGAATGTACTTTAATCAATTTTTGTATACTAAAATTTGAAGGTTATTAAAAGTCTATGCAAATACAAGTTATGCCAACTCACACACGAAAAATATATAGTATGAGTTACATTGTCTATTATAAAATTAGTATATGTTTAATTAGTATTAGCTAAAAAAGAAACCAGAAAAGGATATACTCTATTTCTAAACAACAGATCTATAAAATACTTTGAAATATAAAAGTAAATTCTGATATATAATAAATTTTCAATTATATTACCGTTTTCATACGAATTTTCCTATTTTAATGCTAATTGATTATGATTCATATTTGAGAATTCACATTTATAACATCATTTACCTAATCTGCATTACCGCAATACTTATATAAATTATATGTCATTTTTTGTTTAACTTTAAATTATAACTTTCTTAAATTCTTTTAAGATCGCATTGTTTAAATTATGAGTTATATTTTCATAACAAAAGATTATTTATTCATACTATATATGAGTATTTCAAATACTAATCAATATCGAATTTATTTTATATCCATATTTTATATCCATAGATTGCAATTTAATTTTTATTATAGAATTGCAAGTAATTTTGTTTTTTTCCATTATACATGAATTAAGATATGAATTGCAAAAAAATTAATAAAAAAAAAATTCCAATCCTATTTATAAAAGTTATATATATACAAAAAGTAATGCAAGTTACGGCATTCAATTTTCAATGGATATATTTATAGTGAATATAATATAGGTAAAAATAAAAATAGAGGAAGATGAAGAAAAATTTTTGAAATTTTTGTGGTTCGATAACATATTTCCCATATTATTTTTTATATTGATTATATATATAGAAAATAGAATAAAGAGTTTATTTTGTATTTTTTTTATACTATTTTATTATTACAAGAATTTACCCTTATTCATAAAAATTGTTTTTTTTTCCAGTTATCGTTTATTTTTAGTTATATATTATTTTTGCTATTCAAAACTGCAAATTCTGTTTTTCAAATTTTTATGTGCACAAATGTAATAAATTGTAATGATACACAATTTGAGATTTTATGAATATATATACAAATTGAGAATTATCATAAGCTATTATCATAGAATTATGATAATAAAATCGCCATATTTATATTTTTTCTTTCCAAATAATCTTATATACAAACATTAGTTTTTGTTTTAAATTTTAAATTAAATATGTACGATCATAACATTTTAAATAATTTATCCTTATTCCTTACTGTCTATTTTAACCATATATAATTGCAGGCATGATATATGTAAATAATCCTGCAGAAGACATAAAACATTTATTGGTGATACGAATTGTCAATTGTTACATTTTACAAGAAATAATCTAAACTAAACGAAGTAAAAACAGAATTTAGTTCCGTAATATAAAATTGTGTATACTCACTCATTTTTGATGAGTATAGTGTATTTATATCACAGGGCATAATATATTTTATGCCATGTATATAATCAATCATATATAAATTGTAAAAAAAAAAAATTATATATATATATAAAATATATTTACTATATGTAGTAAAAGAATAACATATATATATAGTTATAAAACTTATATATAAATATATTTTAAAATCTTCTTGTTAAATTTGCTGACTTATACACGAAAATTTCATTTTTATTTTACTATAAAATATATTAATAGAAAAAAAAGGAAAAATAAAAGCAAAAAAAAATAGTTATATGTATATGAACAACGTCAAAGGTATATCTATCGATGTATAGAAAAAAAAAGACTAACAGTATATAATATATATAAAAAAAAATATTGAATAGAAAAATGTTTTCAAAGGGATGCAATTAAATTTACAAGGTTTTATCATTGAGCAATATATATACAATAAAGTATAAAAAGAATGTTTTATTTTCAATAAGTATTTACTGTGAATTTCAATACATAAAATTTATCGTAGGTATATATAAAAGAATAGAAAAATGTGCAAAAATTTAATATATTAAATCTATCATAAGTATCTATATCATTAGTGTAAAAAGTAATGTATATAGAATCATTAAATAATAGATTTTCATCTTAGCGATTAATTGATATTTTTAATTTAAATAAATATCTCATTGTACATGGGAAAGGTTGGCAATTCTATAGTATATTATATATAGAGATTAAAAAGATGTCACGATTTATAAAACATATAGTAAATATAATTAAATATAATTTAATAATTTTCAATATTTCATTTCATTTTTTGTTTGTATATAATAAATAATAAATTCCTGTATAAAGAGGAGTATCCTTTTTTTCATCATCATACTAATATTGTTATTGATTTCATAATTGCTTTTCAATCAAATATAGGAATTACAAATGAAGGGGTGAAATCTAATATACAATTATGATATATATAAATACCGTTTTATATATACTATATTATATTATTCATCATTATCAGTTGAACAAATTATTATAAACATTATTTAATCTTGATTTAGTGTGTATTGAATTGTAATTAACGAATAAATCTGTTTCTTTGTTCTTAATGTATTATTAAATGTAAAACAATAATGGAATTAGATTTTTGCTGTTTATAATCGATCGTGACAAATTTAAATGGAAAAATTATCTTATGGATATGCTAACCCAATATGGATTGGAGTATATACGAATAAAATACCCGGTGCGTGAATATTAGAATAGTATCCACGTAAGGAATGAAGAAAAATTTTCAATAACATTTCCCATGGAATTTCAATCGGAAAACCTTTTATTTCTATTTCAATTTTCCAAAACAAAACTATTGAATGACGTATAATGTATTTGCTTAATATATAGATTTTCGCCGATAATTAAATAGAACTATTAAAAATTCCGAGAAAATCGCGATATAATCAAAAAGTTTAATAACAAATTTTGTGGATTTTTTATACATAATTTAAATAATATACAAAAAATAATAACCAATCCATATAACCTAAGCTAATAATCAATCGTTAATTGATGTCGGTAGTTATACAATTGATTATGTGTTTAAATGTAAAACCAATGATCACAGTAGTACAATTGTTATAAGTTTTAGAGGGCATACGAACTCCAATGTTCAATTTAAACGGTTTTTGTTTTCTTCGTTCTTATCTCATTCAGTCTTTCACCATCATTTCTACATTCATTCAATTATTTTATACGAACATTTTTTTTATGTTTTGTATTTTGAAAACATATAAATTAAATAAAATAATAAAATGGTAACAGCACGTAAAATATACTCATACATATGTGTACGAGCCAAAAGAATGAATGTACCATAATCCGTATATATAGTTATAAAGAAAAATGTTAAATAATAAAAATAAATATTAATTTATGAGTAATATTGTAATTAATTTTTGTTTATTACATACTGTGTGCATATATATATAAATATCTGAAAACTAGACTTGAAAAAAAATCTATATCATGTATATAAATAAAAGTATAATAATACATTTTCTTATACAATATATAGAGTATATAGTGACTATATCTTAAGATCTATTGTATTTATTTATATGTTTATATGTATATCAACAAACGAGTGTTTACAAATAAATTTTCGCATGTTCCTATATGTTTGTATAATATATCTTCAAATATATATATGCCATGTATGTTATGATGTTATATATTTTATATTACATATATTACATTATACAAATGGTATTACTATAAAATATGTACTCTATATACACGCATATATGATATAAGATGGAAAGCGATGGTTATTTTCATTCTATACATATCCAACATTTTTTTTCTTTTTTTATCTTTATATAAATATATATACAATACAATTTTTTTTTTCATCATTCAAGTAAGGAAAAACTCATAAATAAGATATATAACCCAATTTAAGAAAAAACGAATTTGATAAAAATATGGCAATGTCTATTCTATATATACAAACTACATATATATATATATATATTAACAACAACCATTTGAAGTGACTCAGCAAGTTACCATATATTCATAATATTTGTAAATGGATGTTACCAAATGTTGGATATATTTATTATAAAAATATTTTTTTTTGTGTAATTTATTATCATATGTATACATATTAAATATGCGGACATGTGTATATATACAATATATATACTGTTAAGAGTTAACCATATATATTTTATATTTATATGTACTTATAAGAATTGATTTAGAATTTATATTTCATCTATATATGTTCAAAAGAATTATATTTGTTATACATATCTATAAAAAAAAATTTTTATAGGTATATATTATTATAGGTATATAGTCACATTTAGTATCATATTTGGTATGTATTAGTTTAGTGATCATATGTTTAGTGATCATTGTTTAGTGATTAGTTTAGTGATCATATGCAGTTGTTGATGTAAAGTAAATTGATCATTTGCGAATAATATTTTGAAAACACCTTTCACACACTTACAAGTATACAATGCTGTAATAGTTGATTTCATATATCATATAAAATAGATTTCATATAAAATAGTGATCTATTTTCTTTTCGTCAATCTAAATTCAAAGAAAACCTGGAAAATATTAAATCCAAATTTTTCGTATTTGTGATTTTAAACATCGCTGTATATATATGTATGATTCTACAGTGTATACTGGAGCTAGTCACGCAATAGTCAGTATGTATCAACGAAAACTGAAATAAAAGTGTCGTTCAGAAATTCTACTGAATTGTAACAATTTTTTCTCATCACATCCATTAACCGCAGTGAATTATAGAAACAAAATATTGTCGCTCGACAACATCATAAAATTTTATCAGAGTTATGATCAAACTAATGTCAAATATTTTAATATTTATAGAAAAAAAATTTCCATTATATTATATTGTTATATAATGAAAGTAGTAAATTATATGTTAATGATTATGTAATTGATTAATATTGTCAAAAATATAAATTTATATAAAAGGTATATATAATTAAATTACTATACAATAAATTTAATATTATAATTGATTTTTTAATATTAAAAAAAAAATTAATTTAAAATCAGCATATGTTTGCATATATTTTTTTACATACATATACATTTTGTATATTTTTTAATTAATTATATCTATATATATATATATATATATATATAACGTTATATAAATCAGATGATGAAACATATTAATTTGGATAACTAGAAATAGGGTAGATATATAACAAAATGAAAGTTATGTCAATCAACAATAGATTTATAATTAAGGAACAATAAAAAAAAACTTAGTGGAATTTAATCCATTATTATAGGTATATGATGCATTTAAATTTTATTTTAAATCTATTATACAAAAATCAAAAAAATTCTTTTCGGAAAATTTATATTTTTATATAACACGTCATTCAATTATTTGCTTAATTTCTATCGAACATTAACCATATATATAGTTTACAATTTTGAACATAGTGAAACGAACATAAATTCTAAACGCAATACAATCATTTTTTAATTCAAATTAAAAACAGCATATCTATATCTAAATCAAAGGATTAATATATACACATATTCATCGATATATCCCTGTATTTTGATATTTTATAGACATTATTTTACCTTTGTTAATGTACAAACCAACAATAATAAATTCAATCGTAATATTACACGTTGATAATATAACATACAATTATATATATTATTATACAAATTTCAAATCTATATACACATCATATGAATATATTCACAAACACATTCATGTGAATAATAATTAAATATAAACATCTATTTAATTGAATGTAAAACATTTTGAAATATTCCATTGTAACATTAATTAAATGTACCAAAAACAACCACATATATAAATATATATATAGATGAATCTACACAGGTATTTATTATATATCCAAAACATTCCAAAACAATATATATACCATATATCTGATATGGTATGTTGTAGATTGTATATAGATATATAGTTATACTTATATAAATATTCATGTTGATTATGCATTATATGCAAATATGTGATATTGATATATAAATAAAATTATAATTCATATACGTATTTATATTGTTGTATTTATTAAAAAACAAATAATATTCATAATAGGTAAAATTGTATATTTATGCGCATAATTTATAATGATCGGAAATTCATTTTATACATTTATTTCCGGAAAAAATTAATCTGATTTTATATTAAAATAATTAAAATTATAATAGAATATTTTAAAATCAATTGAATTTATATATAGAGTTTTAGAAAGATCTGTCGATTGTTATGAAATTATCTATATATTTGATTAAAAAATGTATCGCGCGCCATCGAAACCTGGAATTATTTGTAATAAATTTAATATTCATATAGGATAATATATTTTTGGTGTTCTACTAAATATGTACAAATTTTATTAAAATAAATTTCAATTAAAAAATTCAGAATTGTTTTCATTGTGTAATTAATTTTAATTTTGAAATGTGTTTAAAAATGTTGTCAAATTCCAACTATATTAACAATTTTTCAACACAAAATTTCGTTTTCAATTTAAGTTGTTTATTAGTTTGCAAAAAAAAAACCCCAAATTAGTAAAAAGTTTTCATAAGGAAAATATTTCGAAATAAAATACACATATTAAAAAACCTCATTTGGAAAAATGTATTCATAAATTTATTTATATGAATGAAAATTTAATATAGTGCAATCTAATTACAACCACATTTATAACATAATATTTTTAAAATACAAATTTCGCCCTTTATATGAACGAAAATTATTGAAAATGCCAAAAATATTGATCAAGAGCACAAACAGCGAAATTATTTGTTCAGAAAAATCATCTTAACTTTTTTTTTATCATATTGCAATGCTTTTCTCTTATATATTGAGATAATTTTTCCAGATATACAGGTGACTACAGCATCATTGGTACAACAATCGTAATACATTTTAACATATATTATACACACATATATAGTTTGGCAGGATATATCCATACACAGTATATGGTGAAATAAATGTTATATTAATATAATTTATTTTACGTATATAGTATGTTTGTGATTTTATATTTCCTATATGCTATATTATTAATTATACATTATTATTTTTATAAAAAATCCAATAAATTTCGATACATTTAATTATTCTAAAATCGCCATGCTTCAATCTTGATTTTTACAACAATTCTATAACTGCTTTCCATTTATTAATCGTTTTAATTTATACAGTAGAAATATGGTTTCTATAATAATATTGAAAATATATCTTACATATAGTATATTATATTACATATTGATTATAAATAACACATCGCAATTGTTGCATCTATTTGTAAAATTTTATGAGTATAGGTAGGTACGTATATGATGAGTTTTTTTCTATGTAAGTAAATGGTTTGCATTCATAAAAGAAATATCCTTATATATATATGATACGATGTGTAGTAAAACATCTGCGCAATTTATCTATCCGAGAAGAGATTATTTTGGTTGTATTTATACAATACAAACAATTTTTTTTTATTTATAAAATTCTTTTGCCAATTATCGTTCGAAAGGAAAAAGGATAACCATTACTTTTGTGTGTATAAAAAGGATAACAATTATTTTTGTTTATATATAAATTGTTTTAATTAATTAAATGTTTTATAAGAATTAAGAAGGAAAAAGTTTGGTAAGTTTTTCGTTTACTATCAATTTTTAATTTTATTTACAAAATTTCAAATTAGTTTAGAGCATAAAGAAATGAATAGAAATATATATGATACGAGTGATGCCAAAAATATTGATTTTTATATTCATCTTATTTTCTTTATATTTAAAATTTGTTGATGATTTTTTGTTGATTTGATGTGTATAATTTATATATAGATTTTGTATAATTTGTGAAAGATTCAGTTGAGAATTAAGTTAGTTATTCGTATATATCAGAATATATAAAAATGATTATATTAAAACATGTTAAAATAATTTTTCTGCATTCATCCATTATACATATAGATGTTTTCATCTCACACAATATTGATTTTTACCATATGTTACATGAACATTTTAACGTTTGCGGTGTTTTGTTGTACCTTTTACATATATCTTTGTGCGTGTTCGTAGATTTTGTATAATGAAAATTAGTTTCTTGTTTTGATATGGAATATCTCTGGTAGTTCTTTCAAATTTCCTTTTAAGTTTGCATCAATTATAAATGTTATAATAAATATTAAATTATGTAATTAATGAGGATTTTCCTATATTTTTTAGAATAAAATTTAAATGTGTACATCATTAAATGAAAATTTTTGTTTTGATGAAATTTTGTTCTTCCAATTGAAATGGCAACAACGAGATATAGCATTTGAAGATACATATATAGTTAAATTTTAATCAAGAAATTATTTAATTACAATAATTAATGGCTTTCACATTAAATGTATAAATTGTAAGATTCGATTATTAAATTGTATTGTAATATTATGATATATGAACTTGTTTAAAATGTATATTTGCATTATTAAACCCAATAATTTCAAAATTAAATAAAAATTTATATTTGAATAATTTGTAATTTGTTATAAAATTAAAATAAATAGAATATATTTTCGGTATTGTTTAAATAAAATTTATTTGTCTAATTTTTCTTTCATTCATTCATCATCATTTATTTTAATCACAATAACATTTATTCATTTTGTATTATTTTCGCATTACAATCATTTTTGCATAGTTTTGAACTTGATTATATAAACATCGATATCCAATTTCTTGTGTAATGTGTCTTGTTTAATAGCCCTGCAGGAATTAATTGGAAAATTACATTACAGCATTAGTGGTTGAATCATATTAATAAATTGTGCATAATAAAATAATCATCTATGATTCAATAATTCAATTGAATTTGTTTCAGTTTAATTTCTGATCAGCAAAAAACGCATATATTTTCAATCCTGTCAGTAAACGGTAATTGTGGAATAAGAGTATTTTTCATGATATTTGGGTATAAGTATATATTAATTCAAGATATCATATCTTCCTGTGTGACTAACGCATTTCATTATAACGAGATTGAGAGATGAATTCCGTATATTTACAATGAAACGTTTTCTCTAATTCCTTTAGTATATTTTATAATTTTAAAATCTAAAATCACGCATATATAAGTTATAATAATAATAAATGACATTTTTGTTCTGAATCTCGGACTATATGAGATATGAAAAAATATAATTTAAGTATATACATACATTAAATGATATATAAATACGACTAAAAAGGAGTGCTGAAATAATTTTTTTAATTATTAATTTATATTCGTATATAAGGATAAATGATAATTATCAAGTTTTAAAACCTTCATCAATTACACAGTTTTATATTTTTATGATTTTTTTTTTATTTTTATATAAGAATTTAATAATTTAATTATTTTATTTGATTGATGTTAATATAGAAAAATACAAAAGTCACTTTTATTCTTACTAGATAACAATTATAGTTATGAATAAAAGCTGAGTAAATTCAGTTTTGTTTAATAAAATATTTATATTTAAAATAAAATATAAAAAACCATAATATTTTTTGATTAGGGTATGATATAAACATATCATATATATAGTATATATAATATATATAGTTTAATGAAACTGTAAATGTTCAGGTTTCTCATTAACAAATATAATTTTCGTTTATATATTATATTATAAGTTTAACAATATACATATAACTGTTTTACAAAAATTTATGATAGAATATGGATTTTTTTATAATTTTTTTTTTCATTTATATAAAGAAATCATATAACAAATTATAACATCTATAAAAATTTTGATGAAATTCAAAATGTACTATAAACTTTAAAACATCTAATTATCATTATTTCTTTTTGGTTCCATAACTTTCTATATATATATATATATAATTTGAAATGTGTTCATTAATAATATTATTTATAAAAATTAAAAAAAAAAGAAGAAATTATTAAAATAGTTTTTCACTTTTTATATAATTCATTATCATATGCTAATGCTATAACGAACATTTTTAACCTTAGGATGCATATACTTATATGGGTATTTTAATACCCATTTGATTTTAAAAGTTCTGTAAAAACCTAATTTTTTTTTCGTTTATGTCTATGTCCTTTGGTGACATCTTCGAATATTTAATTCCTCCTAAAAATGTGTAATTGACTTGAAAACAAAGTATTCAGAATCATTACTATTCTTGTTTTTACAAGACACTGCGGATTTAGATTTTCTGGGTATAATTATACCGCAATACTGCGACAACCATACGCCGGTTTTAGGTTTTGTGGCTCATTTGTAGTTGAAAACGCTGCTAAAATGCAAAAATAGCCCAGCGTAATTATCTTAAGAATTAAAAAGTGTACAATTTTTGATTATGCATACTAGACATAGGGTTAAATATATATTTATACAGATATGTATATAATTATTATTTATTATACATATATCGTGTTTTCATAAAATTTAAAAAAAATTGTTCTATTGGTTTTTATTTAATAATTTATGCGTAAAATTTAAAATTTTAAACTTTTTTTTTTACTATATAATATCTTATTCGTCTGTTTCTTTCCCTGATGAGAATTATATTATTTTTATACAAAATGCATATTTTACAATTAATAAATTCAGTAAAAGAAAAACTTTTAATTTTCACATTAAATTATCCACAAGATTATTATTTGTTGCGGCGGGTATGGTATATATATATATACATATATGCATCAGCAAACGCGAATTTATTAATTTACATTTTTTCTATTAAATATACTTCAATATATATATATATATATATATATATATATATATATGTATATATAGCTATTTATTTTATATTAAATATTAAAGCGTTTTATATACACATATTATATAACATATATATAGTAGAGTACATGTAATTTATTCATTTTAAAATTGTTTTAATATAAATTATCATAAAATATTTATGTATATATTAAATTTTTTATGTATCTATCTATATATATATAATATATATTATATACGACGTAATATCCTTGATGTAATTAAAATTTCAATTATTAATTTTATTTTCGGTTTTTTTTTTGTTTTTAAATTATATAAGCATTATTAAAACATTAGTGAAATCCCAATAATCTATATATATATAAAAAGGGTATATATAGGTTTTTTTTTAAATATATAAAACCAAATTTCCAATAAATTTAGTTTATTATTTTATATTCATAAGGGATATTTGGAAAAATATGTAAACTAAATTTTATATACTATGTATATAGACAAATCTATATATATGTAGAATTCTAAATATATATATATATGTATAATATAGAGAAAAATTTAATATTTGAATATCTACATACACGTATATATTTGACAGGAAATACTATATTATATCCATATATATATATAACGTTTATTCAAATATCCATAAATAATAGAAACGTAGAACACGTACAAATAAGTACATATATATATATATAGATAGTTATATATATAATATATGTAACAATAATAATTTTCTGTACAATCAATGTTTCAAATTATATAGAATTACATTTGGATTACAATATCCCTTTGCAAATTTTATACCGATGACCCAAATATATACTTATTATTTATATATAGTATTTCATCAATGGATTGTGCATTCAAACAATGCACACACAAAAATACAGTTATCAAAAATAATTCCAATGTTCTGTTTCAGTAAAATTAATTTGGTTGAAACCAAGAGATGCATATAAACTCCCAATGAAAATCAAAAAAAAACTTTGACTATTATATATATATAGATCAGATTTATATCTGAATCAATAATACAATTTTTAAAGTATTTTATTTAAGTTAATACTAAAAGTTTACCAATAAAATTTCAACGTACTAATTCAAGTACATATTTTAGACATCGCAGTTCGAATCGAATAGGATTTATTCTATTACAATTTTTATATTCTATTATATATTCTATTATATATAAAACATAGCAAATTTGAAAAATAATAGAATTTTTCTAGTCAATGTATAATATACATACATATGTTTGTATACCATCATTCTATTGATATTGATCTGTCTGTATATACATACATTATATATATATATATATATATTTATATGTGATATTTCATTTCATACACAATGAAAATATATATATATAATATATATATATACAAACATACCATATAGATATGAATTCATATATAGAATAATATATATCCAATACCATAAAAAATTCTACATTTTTATGTAGACATTAAATGTAATCCTTTATATATATATAGTTTAATTCTATAGGGGTTGCATGTACGTTTACTTTACAAATGCAATTTATATAAAAACGATGATAACGCGTTCACATTCAACGTATTATTGAATGGCATTAATATATACCATATATAAAAAAATATATATATATACGGAAATATATTGTACTTCATATATATATATATATATATATGCGAATATAGCTTATGGAACAATAGTTTAAATTGCAAAAGCAAATTTCTTTAACTATATCATAAAAAAAAAAATGATTTCTTAATAAAAAAAAAAATAAATGGTACAATTTATTTTAATTTGAAATTTTTATTAATAAAATTGTGTGAATTTTAGAATATTTAAAGTCTATAAATATTTCAAATTTCTATTATAAAAGCTATTTGAAAAGTTATGGTTTAATGAAAAATAAAAATTAACAATTAAAATACATTTTTCTGTGTATAATTATTGAAGTATTTTTGCGATATTCAGTTTAAAATCATATATTATATATTCCGTACGTTTATAGAATATATAACATGAAATTTAACATTTATGGATATGGACAATGGAAATCCAAAAAACAAAAAAAATATGTGTATTTTAACAGAAATTGTGTAAAAACATAGATTACCATTTTGTAATTTTGTGTTAAAAGTATAATTATAAGGATAATTGTATTTCCAATTTTCCAAAATTCCATATGAATTTTATTAACTACAAATACGCTTATAATTGGGTAATATACAATCATTATTATATACATATACATATACCATAGAAAAATAAACAATTGTAAAATTTTGGTATTTTATAGATGTGTGGTTTGTGTAAAAAATAAATATATTGTTATCTCTGACATATATCAAATGTATATAGGTACATCCATTTGAACCCCGAAAAAAGCCGATTTCAAATTCATGTATACCTGTTATATAAATATAATTTAACTTTATTTTTTATATATATTCTTGTATTTATAATAAGCACAAGTGAAAATATTTGTTTAATCAATTTATTGTTTATTATACGATATATAAAACTATATTGATATTTCAAAGATATTTATAATAATAACGATATCTGGATTATATTAAATATATATACTATATACTATACCACTATACATATTTTGGTTCAATATAAATATATATAAAAGGAAAATGTTGCACATATTGTTTGTCAAATAACACCCCATCCAAAGTAAATATATTTTTTTTATTCTATTCGTATTTCTTTTGATAACCTATATATATATATATATATGTATATATATATTATATATAAATATATATTGTAAATATATATGTTATATATACATATATAAAAATATTATATAGAATATGAAAACAGACATTCTGAAAATTGCTTCGTTATGCTCAATAAAAAGAAATTTTATTTCAATTGTTTTCAAATACCAATTTTCGCTTCAGCAAAATATATAATTTTCTATACATGTGTATATTATATCTGAATATATACGCGCAGATAAAGGTAGCAATATGTTTATATATATACATGTCTATATATAACACATTTTCGACATAGAGATTTACACTATGGACCAAAACATTTTATATGTTTGATTTAAATGTTTGTTTATACATTTCAAATGATTAAGTATTTTATTGAGAGGTTGTTATCGGAGTTCTTGCTTGCAAATAAGAATTTTAATCGTACAATAAAATCTTGAAATTCAGTATATAAAAAACTTAGATTTAAAGAGCAGATTTAAAACAACACTTTAAACGTAAAATAAAGCACACATTTATTATTCCATAATTATATAGTGCAAATTCAACTATAAAGAATGGTCTTAATCTCGCAGGATATTAAAATGAAAAAAAAAATTGTGTGGTGATTTATTCATTTTGTCAATGAATGTATAGTTAAATAGTTTCTTACACCGTCGTTTCTTTTTTATCATATATAAACCAACGTATCACTAAATAACACACACTATATATATATATATATATATATATATATATATAGATAGAGTATACTATAAATATATAAAATAAAACTCGTGAAAGAAACTTTTGTATATATACATAAACATATATTGACAAAGAATGAAGACAGGAAATCGATATTTTCATTGGATTGCTTTTTATCTTTGCTTATTGTATATGTAAGGTACCTATATAAATATATACATAAGTATATAAGGTATATTTTGTATCTTATACATTTTATTATTGTATATATAGGATACAATTTTGAAAAAGCAAAAATAAAAATACAATCAGCATTGAATATTATATATATTCTTTAGTTTTTTTTTTATATATACATATATGGAAGATATAAAGCAATAAAGTATTTCTAACACCCGAAATATACGAAATACGAAGGTGGATAAATTGGTTGTTTATTGTTGATGTATCATTAGGAGATGTATTCTTTGTTAAATATATATATATATAGACATCAGTTTTCTTTCAATAAATATATTTGTATATATATATATTTAATATTATAATATAAACGTGAATATGATATACTAAATATATATATACCCATATATCCGTATATATGTATACATAGTTTGTTATAGTTTTCTTATATTTTATCACATTTTATACGTGTTACAAGTTTGTGAAAATTACAAGTTTTTGTTTATGGTATACGATGTATAATACATATACATATATATATTATACGTTTGATCATTAAGGCATTCATTATTTAACGTTTGTTTTTGTTTAGTTGTGCATATATTATTAATATTATTTCTTAACTCTGCATATATATACACATTTCTATGGAACATACGAAAAAGTAAATATATAGGAAAAAGTAATTTATGATTTATGTAGATAATTTGTGGCTTTCAAAATTAAAAAAAAAAAAACATTATAATTTCTTCAACTTTCATATATACACGTTTGTATTATCCTAGACGATTCGTAGACCAAGAGGAAACAAAAACACAAGTCATTAATGAACGAACACTGTTGTACATATATAATACTTCATTCATTGCTAAATATACAAAAGATGTGATAAATGTTATTCATTCATTTTATTTCATTTTTTCCTATATATAAATGTACTATTTTCTTTTATTTATTTAATTTCTTTACCAGTTTATTGTCAGCCTGCGATAAATAAATTAAAGTAAATAGATTAAGAATGTTATTATTATACTTATACTTTTTCTTTTTTTTTTATTATGTTATGCGGATAGAGCATATATATATGCGGATAGATGGACGGATGGATTGATAAACGTAAACGTAAATGTAAATATAGATTAAATTTAATGGAGAAAAATAAATTTTCCAAAATAGGATAACCTTTTCTATATATTATTTGTATATATATATAGCATTTCACATCTGCTATATAACGATTATATTGAATTGTTTTTTACTTTTATTTTATCTAGAAATCTATTTTTATGTATAACCAATACATTGGGGTAACAAATAATTGAACATATCCATTGGATGTAATATAGATAGTGTAACTCGAGGGCTCGAATATATAAATTGTGTAACTCGAATGCTGCAAGAAACTTAAGACAAGAAAATACTCCAAATTATATAGTACATTCCGAAAATCTTTTAGACAATTAAGGAATCGAAATCGTATAACACCTAGGACAACAATTCCAAAATGAAGAATTACAACATAATTATTGAACAACACAATCAAAATTGCGGCAGAAGCATTGCATTTTATTGAACAATGCATTTAGAAAGACAACGAATTCAACAATTATCTGAAAGGTGGGCCAAGTTGATTTAGCTATTTATAGATCATACTTTTATGGCAATATTATTAAATACTATAATTTCTTTTTCATTTGAAATTACACTTCTGAATTAAGAATCAATCATTTGAAAGTATATACTTAAATTAATTTTTACATAGTCCGCACAAGTCAATACTTTTAAACCACTTTATAATAAATTAAAAAAAAGTTTCATTTGTTTATTATTGGATTAATAAAGCAAAAAAAAAATGTTGATTTTACAAATAAAAATTTATTAACATTTATTTGTTGCATTATCCATAAATGTTACTTTATTTTTGTGAATATCTTTTTTACAATTTCTGTTTGGAACAACAATTCCATTCATAGGATCATAAGCGCCCAGATAATAATTGCACTTGGAACAATGTAAAGTATCCTGAATTGGTGGTGGAAAAAGACATGGTGAAAAACAAAATGGCCAACATGTTAATAGTAAAGTTGCACCAGCTATTGAATGTGAAATCTTAAAATTTTTCAAACAAAATAAATTCAATATATTATTATATATAGTTAATATATATGATATATAACACAAATCAATCAATAAATAAATTATACTCTAGTTGAACGTTGTCGAATTATTGGATATTTTGTAGCACCACAATTTGAGCATAACATTTTGGAAAAACCTGAACTACGTTTTTCAACTAAAAAATAGAAGAAAATTATCTTTTTTTTTTTTTAATATGGTTTCAAAGGATATGAATATTAAAATGAACTTAAAGAAAGTGCAAGTATATGCTGGAATAAATTTAATTATAAAGTTCCAATTTTACGAAAAATCTATACCTTTGTATATATAAGAAATTTAATATTATCAAAGTTATTTACCCGACCTCAAAACGATGATGAATATTTCATATAGGAATTCAAATGGATAACAAAAAAAAAATAAAAAATAAAATACCAGTTGTTTTATAAAATTTATCGTTATTTTTGAATTTTGGAATAAGTGGTTTTTTTGGTTTAAACGTTCGCTTGTAGATGCATGTTAAAACATTTTCATTTTTTTCATTTAAAATAATTGTTGATGGTGTTGATGATTGGTTGTTACTCTTTCGGATGGTATTAATAGGACTATTTGTATCATATAATGAAGACCATACATTTTTCTTATTAGTTTTATATGGATTTTTAGTCGTATAATCTTCGGTAAAATCATCTTCAATTTTTACAAATTCATTATCAACGTTATGTGGCCTAATTCGTTTATTAATTGACGAATGTGAAGAATTACTTAAATTTGGAATCATTGAACCATTTGATACATTTGATGATTTGACATTGATTGGATTAGGTTGAATATCAGCATTCCTATTATTACAATGATTTTCTTTTTGATTCTCATTTATATTTTCCTTTATATTTTCATTCTTATTAACCATATTATCCGTTTCCTTCTTTACATTCACGATCACCGGTGACTGCACCGCAATATTCATCATAGAATTATCCTTGGTATCAGCAATTTTAAAAGTCATTATATTTATCTGTATCATATGTGTTTTGGTGTATGTATAGTATACAAAATAAAAACAATATCAAAATTATTTTTTTTTTTGCAAAAAATCTACCTGCATCTGAATGTCTGTAGTACTATTTGGAGTAATTTTTACATTTGGATGTTTTTCTTTAATATGAACCAATAGATTTGATGTCTCTTGACTACTGCATTCCAAAATATCACTACAAAGTAAACATTTAACAAATAGCACCATTTTTTTTTGTTAATTTTATTTCAATATAATTGAATTTCAATTGAAATATTTCTATATATAGTAATTTATTAAATAATAATTTTTATTATATTTTTTATTCATTTATCACTATTATTTGTTGACTCGATATTATATCTAAATAACTATACATGTATATATCTGGTCAATGAAATTACAAATAAGCCAAAAACAAAAAAAAAACTTTTACATGAAAAACTTTTTTATACTGGAAAAATTTTACATTTATAAATCACAAAAAAAAAACAAAACAAATATAATATTCATATAGAAAGGTGTGTGTTTATGTATGTATATATAATATTAAATAAATAAATATACGGACACACCACCGCAATACAACACATAATTTATCGACTTTTTATTGAATAACTTTGTAGTTGATTGCTTTGATGGAGTGATTGATATACAGAAATTGATTGATGATTATTTAACTTTTTTTTATTTTTTGTGTATAAAATGTTTATAAAGTGGCTTATTCTCGGGTTTCCTATAACTTTTAACCGATAAACAATTGTTATAAATATATATAATAAAGTTTAGAATAAGTGTTATAAATTTATTACAAATGAAATATGTATTTTATTTCATTTTATTGTAAAGATTTTGCTCAACTTGTGTTGGTTTTGAAGATTAATTTTCCTATAGTGTTCAATGATCTTGAGGACCATTGCATGGGGACTCCCAATAAGGCAGAAACAAAAATTTGTTTGAAATCTGACGAAAAAAGTCTACAGAAAGGCAATCTAAAACCCATAATCTATATAGCAACAACACTTTGACCTGATTCTAGTTAAAAGTTCATATCATTGAAAAGCATTTATGTAACGTCCAAATATCTCATATATGTTTATTTCATAATTTTTTAAATTGTCTCGAATGTGAATACGTAAATTTTGTATTTATACATCTTATGTATCACTACGTTTCGATTCAATGGTATTCAACACACAATGTAATGTAAAAATATAATGTAATTGTCATTTACACATTCAGATTTGTTGTGTACGAATAAAATCAGAAATTGTTAAAATATCTTTGTGTTTATATTAAATATATATATATTCATCTTTGTATAGTTATTATACTTATATAAGTTAAAATAAATATAGACAAATTTGGTATATGTATTATGTATACATATGTAAAATTAAATAGATTTAGGACTTTAACAAAACTTTCTATATCATTTGCTCATCGAAAACTGTTTATATATATATATATACAGATTTTTGCATTACAAAAGACAAAGTTATCCTTATATATACTATATACTATAAGCATGCATGTATGAATATCACTATATATATATAGAATATGTACATTCACGTTTACATTCTATTACAATAATGACATTGATTGTGTATATATACAATATACATATTGTATATATATAAACTAAAGAAACTTTTATAATAATAATTATTTTAATTTATTGTCTGGAAACATATTGTTATTTATATAATATTTTATACAGATATCACATATATACTTATTGTTATAGTGTTGTCAGCGCGTATTATATCCACATATACCAACTCCATAAGAAAAATTTGTAAAAAAACAAAAATGGAAAATTATACAATGCATGTATACATAGAGTTAAAAATAAAAATAAAAAAAATTAAAAATAAAGAAACAAATAAACTTTTTAGGAACAAACAACATAAATGTTTAGACACACCATCCAACAGAGCGTTTTGATAAAGTTCGTAAAACCTTAAACCTAAACATTGTATATCTGTATAGTGTATATATATAGAAAAGGGTATAAATATAATATTATAACAAATTGTATACATGCATTTTCATCTCTATACTACATAAATATAGGAATCTTTTATAAAAAAAACGTAAAACACAAGATGTACGATACATATAGATTTTATATATATAGTAAGTATATCCTTTATTATATATACACAATACATTTTGTTTTCATTTATCTATATTGCCATTATTGTGAGGGGATGAGTTGTAAAGTTTTATTTTATTTTATTTTTTTTTAAGTTAATGGCTTCCAAGTCCATTGTTATTAAACCCAAGAGGTTAGCAGATGGTCTTTACAGCTAAGATAACATTCATAAGTACTTTCAATGGGGTTTATATTTAATACGTAAATGCAAAAAAAAAAGAAAGCAAAAAAAATGAAACTGAATTCTGTTTTCTTTTTTTATTTAAACCTATTCAAAAAAAATAAATAAATCGATAAAAATAAAAATATAAACATTTTCAAAGACATGTATATGAAGATTTTATATATTTACATAATATATTAGATGCTGGATATATATCCTTAATATCATAATAACATATTTTTCTTTTAATGATAAATTTAATTTATGAATCCTTTATATACATTTTGTAAATATCATCAAATCATATTCAATTAATTTTAAAAAGAAATTATAAACACATACTATATATCCTATACTGAAGACTTCGGTATTTGAAATATTTTTAAAAATTACGATCACGAAGAAAATAAAAATAACAATTGTTATATCGTTATTAATAATTTAAATTGATTTAAAAAATATGTATATATTTACATAAACAATATTCAGTTCGTTTCTTATTATTTTTGAATATACTTCAACTATTTTCACGTATTATATAAATTATTTAGTAAGCATAAGCATAGCATAAGCATGTATATACATTTATGGAATAAATATGTACTTATAATATGTACTTATATATAAAATAGCTATAAGATTTATAGTTTGAATATGATGAATATGATGTTTTAAAAATGAAATGAAAAACTATATACGAAATATACTATATATATTTTGTACAAAATGTGTATACATCAATAAATTTCTATAATATGGATATATAATAATCTAAATCTTGAGCATATGAACAAATATAAATAATTTTGCCAGAGTATATATGAAAAATGTTTTGCATATATAAACAAAAAATTATATATTTATATTTGCATTAAAATTTGTTGTACAATTTTATACATTTTTATTTAGATGATTATTCATGAAATATTTATATATATATAGATTAATAACATATACATGTCTTATATAATTTATTTGGCGGAAAACATATGTTATATGTTGTTTTAAAGTTGTTATAAAAAGAGCTTTATATTAATATTACCTTAATATAATATTCTTTTAAAAAAAAAAATTGGGTATTATCATCGCGTCAAAATTCATTCAATATAATGTAATTTATTAAACTCTTTCATAATAAAAAAAAACTGTATTATATTTGTTTAATTTTAGACGTATTTTTCTTATAAGTATACATCTAATTTAAAATGTTTTTTATAGAAATTATTTTAAAATCGACTTTCACAATAAAAGAATTTAATCACATATACACATTAAAATATTGTCCTTTTTAGAGGTCACACAAAAAAAATTTGTATATAATTAATAATACAATAAATTTCTATTTTAAGTATTTAATATAATAATTATCATTTTTTTTCTTTAAATAATAAATTTAGAGAAAATATATATAATTTAAAAGAAAAATCATTTACTCACGATTGTTGAAATTTATATTAACATTGCACGTACCTATAAGAAAAAATAGAAAACAAAATATGTTTTTATTATATAATTATTTTAATATTATTTATTATCATCGTCATTTATCTATATCTATAGATCATAAATGCAATCTCATCAGACAACATTTAATTTATAAACTACAACTATAGACTCAAAATGTGTTATTGTGTAAAAACAGAGAAGGACAATAACATGAGTAACTCCCCAAATGGTGTGCAATCGGACATGGATAAAATGGAAAAAACTATTTTTTAGTTAAAACAAAGTTTTGATTGTTTGTAGTAGAGCCTTACAACATAAATCCATCATTCATCAAACTATATAGAAATCAAAACCACATTTGTTATTTGTTGTTATTTAAATAATTAAATATAAAAAAAAAACTATAGATGTATATTCCGTTCGGATGATACTTATCAAATTGCTGCTTGGTTAACTATGAAAAGTGTATAAGTTAAACTATAAAGAATAAAAATATATTTATATATCGATCTATGTTTATTCTATATATGTTGAAATACATAAATATTTTTGTTTTGAAAACAAATTTGCATTTATTTTTATATTGTATCAGCGATATTATAAAGCAATGGAAAGTAAAATATTTTAATAGTAATATATACATATTATATATATGTAAAACATGCTTATGACAGATCGTCGCCAAACAATTGATTTATATTTTAGGAAAATATATTCATTTAAGAACAACATAAAATAAATATTCATATAAGTATCAAGGAAAAGTCACACATATTCATAATTTGTGTGCAAAAATAAAATAATAAAACAAAAAAGTTTATTATTATTATTATTGAAATATCTATGGAATAGAAATAAATAGTAAATACATATTATATACATATAGCAGGGGTTTGTGATTTATATTTGTGTTTTGATATATAATAATATATCTACAGAAAAAAATATATTATTTATTTATTTCAATTTCACAGTACTTTATCTTTATATATTGTATATATATATAGATGTTTATTACTATTCTGTTTTTCTATAAATGTATTTATTAAAGTTGAATTTTGAATACTATCGAGTACACAAATCATAAGTTTTGTACTATTTGTATGATATTTATTATATACAAAACAGCAATGTTATATATATATAGGATTTTATTTTCATTTCATTTCACTAAAAACACAAAAACATTGAAAATAATATAAACTATATAGATATATAAATGAAAAGTCATATAGAATGAAAAAAAAAAACAAACTCTTATTTACCCATCAGGAAATTATATGTGTATTGGCGATGTAACACTATAAATATATTTAATTATATTTAATAAAATCGATTTCCGTGATAAATATCCGCGACAGCAGGGACAATTTAAAGTAATCTATTAAAGTAAATTTCATTAGAGTAATTTCTTCCGCAGCTAAATATCATAACATATTATAATAAACATTTGGATGGATATAATAAAATTTAAGCACATCTCTAACACGCGTTATGAAAGATCTCTAACACGTCAAAAATGTACCTTTTAAGGTATTAAATTCATATCATATTGCGGATTTAGAATTGATATCAAAATTATTTATATTTTATTCCGTAATTCTCTTTTTATAATTGCGTAATTGTAAAAGTTTTTTGTATATAGATATACCGAATTCTAAAATATAACATATAGTAATATATAACCTATTTTCATTACAAAAACTATGGCATATATATATATAAATGTAACATACTATATATCGTATATAAGATTATTTTCAAAACTTATTCTACATCTGAAACTATGAAATACATGTATATATTCTATATATATTGTATATATTATAAATATATTCAGGATGGTTTGTTATATTATTTTAATAATAAAATAATTTTTCGAAATATTTTAACTTTGAAAGTTTTTAATCTATAAATACATGTATATGTTATATTAATAATCATATATATATAGTTTTATGATTTAGTGAGAGAGAATATTTTTATAATACATATATGTAAAAATGTTGATGTATTATTTTTATTACATATATCTATAAATAAAAGATTTTTCATCATGTCGTTTCAATACTTGCGAAAATACGTTTGGTCATCTTGGAAAACTACGAAGAATGACAATTTCAATATAAAAGTTATTGTGAGTGAGGAATATTTTATAAAAGGATTTTCCCATATTTTGTAAACTATTTTTCATTTACAATTTTTACTCTAACCAATTTAGTAAATCTGGTGTTTTTTTTGTAAAACAAACATTTCATTTTTACAAACCTCTAATTTGAAAATTTAACCAGAAAAAAAATGTAACAGTAAATACCTTAAGTAAAATATTCTATAGATCAAAAACAACAATATCTATAAATGAAAAAAAAATTGAAGGAACGTATCAAAACACATCGTATATATTTAAATAAATTCCTTATATATATTTATATATAGATTTATATAAATAATAACCATAAAAACAATTTTATAACAAATATTAATTATTGTTTTTATAACAAATATTAAAAACATAATTTTCATTTTGTGGTTAATTATTTTATATTTTACATATCTATTCACACACTATATACGTATTATATATCTATAGATATATCATGTAAATTTAATTTATTATTTGCTGAATATATGAATTTTATGGTTTTAAAAAACAAAAATAAAGTTTATTTATTTGGTTAAATTAATTTTTTCTATTTCCACACATTACATATAGTGATGGCGTTATATCATATAAAAATATGAATTTAAGAAGTATACAGGAAAAATAACCAATCACAAAAACTATATATATTTTATATGTCAATTATATATAAAGCGAATGGTTTTGTATAATTATTACATGATCATTTTATTGTATATGATCTTAAATGGAAGGAAAAATAATTAAATCAAATAGGTATCAAACTATTTTCAAAATCAAAATACTTATCCGCATCTTTTTTCCGATGACCAATACTTTAAAAATATAAATGTGTAAGATTTTTCACAATAAAGTAATGAATTAACATTAAAAAAAACTCTTAAAGTCTTTAAATATATACAAATTCTTTTCTTTTATTCAACCTTTTAATGTTTTCGTTATTAAAAGAAATTGTATAACGAAACAAAAATATTATAAAAAAAAACAATATTAAATAAACAAATTGAATCGCATTATTGATACAAACCAATTATATTTTATATTACTAAATATATTATTATAATAAATAAAGTTGTCAAAACACCTTGTTCTGTATACCATATATATGGAATAAAGGATATAATTGAAAATTTGAAATATATAACACAACATTTATATTGATATAATATAGCGATCATTATTATAGCGATATTCAATAATCCTATAATATTTTATTTATAAATTTGTTCATAATATAATTTCTACAATACTGCTGCTGATATGAATACATAAAAAGAAAGTTATATTACAACATACCTCCACTCTATATACCAGTATGTATACATATATCGATAAGTATAAATTCAAAAACATTATTTTGTATATACATATATACAATAAAAATAGAAAACAAAATATTTGTATTTTTCTATATACATATAGTTATACGACATTTCTGGTTGATGTTAGTTTTGTTTTCGAAAGATCATATTATGTATACTTTCATATCTATATATAGACTCTTTATAGTTACATATATAGATATATATACAGTACGAAGAACAGAAGAAAAAAAAATAACTTTTCTAATAAAATTTTATTACAATCATAATAATACACATAAACATAAATTAACATTAACGCAGCTGACATAAATAGGGTAGTAGATTTATACTTGAAACTATATATGTAATGTTTACGTATACAACTTATAAATATGTATAGTTATACGTATATCTATATGAAGTTACTGTGCTATGTGTATCGAATAAAATACATAAAGGGTGTATTTATTACCGGAATGAAGATCTATCTATATATATATATATAGATTTACATTTCTTGAATTATAACAAACCATTCTTGCAAATAATTAATGATCTTCTAACTTTTTATAGTTTAAGATTTTATTTATATCGAAATGTAATCAAACAAAAAAAAAATTTGAATTTTAAATTAATCATTTTACTATTTTAGTTTGACGGTATAAATATAAGATACATGTACAGGAATCAATGTATTACTGAAATGTTACAATTATTATTTATATATACATATATAATAAATTTTTTTTTCCAAACGAATTCGTTACTATAACTAGAAGAAAATAATACACCCTTTTTCTTATTCTTAAACACTATACATGGGATATAGTATACATGGGATATAGTATGGGACAAAGAGTATTAGTACCCCAATATTATTATACATAGAATAGATTTATAAAAATATATATATAGAACGTTTTAACAAAAACAGAAAGCTGACTTTCATAAAAAAATTTATCATCAATATTAAATATGTACCATATATACATATATATATAGAAAATAAAATAGAAACAAAATCATAAAATCATTGACATCAATTGATAATATTATATCATCAACATATATATATATAATAAAATTAATAAAAATAAAATGAATTTCTTCTTATATAAAAATACATATACGCGTAAAGAGCTTTATAGAAACTTACTTCATGTATTTCTGCTTCTGCTACAGTATATATTGTATGAATAAAAATGGCATATATAAATATTAAATAAACTATGCCATATTATCCTATCAAATTATTATTATACTATATATTTAACAACCATACTATTCGTATAATAATTAATTTATATATAAACAAATGTATTTAAAGGTCACATAAAAAAAACTAAATTAACTATTTTGAATATATAAGAATAATAAATGTAAAATAATAATCATTTTATGAGTTTGTGTGATACTGTGATAAAATTTCGTATTCTTTATCATTTGAACAATATATATGCAGATTATAAAGAAAATATTTACATATTCATACAAAATGTTCATAGAATAATATGCATAATGATTATAACTATAAAATACAATAAAAAAAAAGTTTTTTTCAAACAAAATTTTCTGGAAAATTCAATTTTCCAAATTTTTAATTTTTCAAAATGGCAACCATAGTTTTCCTCCAATTTTCATTTTCCCTAATAACAATTTGAAAATTTAATCAACTTCTGATATTTCATTGACGAAAATTTGAAAATCATCCCATTGGTTAAAAATGGGGAGCGGTTTTCCAATTTTCCTCTATGACAAATAAAAAAAAATCATTGAATTTTCAAATTATGCAATAAATTTAGTTAATTTAGTAAGTATATATTTAGTAAATAATCATATTTATTTTATAAATGAGGTAATCATACAGAGATAGACATGTGACTTTCTGAACATCCTATCCTCTTAGAAATTTGGCTAAAAATTCCCCATCGCCACCCATGTTATGATGTTCCATGGATTTTTTTGTAAATTAATTAAACAAAAACATCAACATTTTTATTATGAAATATAAAATATACAGAACTTTTGACAATTTTTATTATATTTTTAATATTCTATTTATTATATTCAATTTTTACCACTTTTATTAATCGCATTAGTTAAACGGTTTTATGTAGAACAAATTTCAAAATGAAACAATTTAGTTTACCAGTGATCTATTTTTACAAATAGTTTTCGTTATATTTAAAAAAATTATTCTTTCTAAATAGTATCCGCATATCAAACTAAATATATTCTTTTCTCACATGTATATATTCATATATTATATATTATTTATATTTATAATTTTTAGCCAAATACAAAATTTAAAATTTTGTATGTACACATATATCAAAGTATATATACAGAGATAGATATTTATAGTTTTTACTTATAATATATATAAAAGGTATAAGACATTGTTGTTTAACAGATAACTTTTATATACACTTTATGGTATATTAAATATAAAATATATATATATATATTTACATGTAGTCATAACTTTATTATTTCAAAATTTCAAAGTTAAATGTTGTTAATCTCATGAGATTTACAAATGAAGGTATATTCAAAACCTTTTAACTAACTAAGTTTATTGTCATGGAAAATGTTTCCTTAAAGGCATATATATACACATACAGGTTATATATTGTATATGTTACATATATATTCATTGTCATTGTATTTTATCGAATTTTTGTCGTAATAGAACATCATCTTATATATATATATATATATAACATGTACACATTTATCTATATATACAGATGTCTATATATATACCTATAATACGCTTATTCCTATCTATCTGTATATATATAAATAAGTTTTATAAACAAGATATATATAAATCATAAATTTCGGGATACATTTATTTATACTACATAAATCTAAATATATATAACTATATATATATAGTATATACATTGAATTGCGTGGTTATAAATTATCATCTTATATCTATGTGTGTCATATAGTTATATGTATACATATATAAGGTATATATTATAATTTTTGGGTGTGCCTAAAGGTAAAGATTTTGATTTTAACAAGCAGATTATACTGATGATGATCTATTTATAGTATCTTTATATATATATATATATATATATATATATAGTTTATGCTGACATTTATATTTTATATGTGCATCAATTCAAAACATGTACCGCATAGTCGTTTTGGAATATAAAGATATACATATATATGCGTTGATATTTATAGTTATATATTTATTTTATAAGATTAAAACAATTGTTTTGTTTATCCAAATATTTATCTATCGTAGTATGACGTATATATAGATAGACATATAGCAGTTAAGGCTGTTAAATTATTTTGATCGTATTAATTGTCATTTATACTAGTATGTATATGATTGCAAAAAAATTTAAAGACGTATAACGCAAACATACAATAAAAAAAAATGGTGAATATAGGTATATAAAATAATATGTTTTTATTAAATCTCATTCGTTATACTTTATACGTTATATGCAATTAAAGAAAATTTATTTAATTATTATATTTAAATGTTTACATTTAATCTGATTCTATATTCATACATACGTACAAGTTTCCATCAAATCCAATTATAGTTATAAAATAAAATAGAAAAATAGATGACAAGAAATTTCAAATCAATCCTTTTTATTGACGATTCCATATATAGAAAATCAACAAGACAGGGATGTTTTTCGATGTGATAAGTGGTGGCAAATATCAACCGTATATGCTTTTAACATTATTAACCACTACAAACGCAGTTGTATTCGTTGATCATCCCGTTTTGTACAAACTGATTTACTAAAATATAAAATAATGTTACTACTTTTATATAGTATTCGATGTATGAATGCATTATAATTCTTTATTCAGATATATGCAACTCAATTAAAACTAAAATCATTGATTTCAAATAACATAAACAGATGAGATGAACAGATGAACATAAACAGAGAGATTTAATTTGACCAATAAAAGGGTTTTTATACCAAATGTGTATTGTCATTTTTATCATATGCATAGAACAAAAATATTGTAAAAACCAAACAAATATTTCAATAAAATATTAAAATAATAATTTAAATATTTTATATTTGATAACAATTCCTATATTATATATACAAAGCCTTTTCATTCATTCTATCAATTTCCATTCAACATACATACATACATTTATATACCAAAACGACGATCAAAATCATCAATATATATTTTTTATTATTATTAAAATAAAATATAAATGTATATAAGAAACGAATTTGCTTAAGAATGAATTAAAAACTTAATATGCATTAAAAAAAACCTGTATATATATGGAAAAAAAAATAGAATAAAAGAAAAAAATATAGAATAAATTTCCATTCGAATGACATTTTCAATATAATATTTTCTTTAATTTTTTCTTCTTTTTTTTTTTGTTTAAGTAAGGGGGCGTGTGTCTGGTTTGGAAAACGAATACTTGCTACATCACCAATTTTGTTAATTATTTTAGTTTATCGTGCGAGTTTATCCTGGAATTTTGTCAGAGAGATAATTGACAAATTTCATGCAGAGATTTTAAAATTTTATCGCTATATCGAGTCATGTGACAGTTTATGACATGAGTTTATGACATGAAAGTTTTTCAATTTGGAAAAAGGAAATTTGTTTACCAAGAGCTTTAATTAAAAGGTTTAAAATCATCAAATACGGGAATTTGAAAATTTTCTGAAAATGTAATTGAACTCTATAAGAAAAGCAGTTAAAATGGAATATCCCCTTTATCCAAATATATATTAAGGGATAGTATATACCCAACACACGTATACTTATTTCATTTCATTTCATTTTGGTTTTTATGCAAAATTTATTTTATATATATTCTATATGTTAGAATCATCTATAGTTATATGATAGAATATATTTTTATACATATATTATGTATTCTTTTACAACGCATATATAATATATCTTTTAGAATATATTTATATAAGAAATGGAAATCGAAGGCAAAAAAAAAAAAAATGGGAAATTGTATATTTGTATTCGCTTAAAAAATATAATAATATATTTTAATTGAAAATATATATTTGCATTTGTACAGACAATTGTATGAAAATTATTTTAATTAAAATTTTCTTTATACATATTATATTTATCTATATAATGATTTCTACCAAATTTCTATTATATCTATATTAATTGAAAATCTGGGTTAATTATGTTGATTCGCAGATGAATATACATACGTATATATATACGTATATCCTTTTTCCTGTTTTGTAATATTAATTCAAGGGCAAAAACTTTCTCACATAAATTAATATTTGAAAATATACACAATAAGCATATAATAAGAAAATATATAGCTTGTACGATGTGTGCGAAATTTAACAAATATTTGAAAATCAAAAACATTTTTTGTTACATTCTTAATTTAATTTTCATTTTTAATGTGATTTATCGTTGAAGGGTTGAAATGTAAACCATAGCATTTTAAAATACTTGAACATATCGAATTTTTTTCCAAATAAACATCATTTGATGGATTATATATTATACATTATTTTATTGCAAAAGTGATTTGGAAACTTATCGTCGTGCGTTATATCGCGTGGAAATTTATAATGCACAGAATCCATCGAACACAATTTGCAAAGAATGATTTATAGAATTAAAAAATGATAGTTTTTTTTTGTATTGCTGATAAAGTAAAAATGAATATATTTAATTTGTTTATCTGAACTTTTAATCAAAAATTCAAATTTGACTTTAAAATCATATAGAATAAATATATGGGATTTTGTATAAATAAAAATTCTACATAACAACAGGCAAATTTTATTATTTAATATAAAGTTCTGTTTAGTTTTGTTTTAAGATTTTTAGTAATATAATTTTAAATAATATGGACAATTCACAGTGAAATATACGGTATGTTATCAGACATTAAATTGTGTGTTTGTTATCAGCTAATTAAATAATTCTGTTCTTAATTCAACTATAACACATTGCAGGTTAATAATTTATAATTTAACCCATATTTATTATGTAACAAAACAAATATATTATACGTTTTTATCAAATATAGCATATAAAAAAAAAGCTGTTGAATAAAAAATAAAAACATTTCAATTGTTATCGATTTCTGTGTATACGCGAGTATTTCTAATATTTCCTGCATACAAATAAATACTTTTTTATATTGAATATTATTTACGATACGATGGTATATACACAATCTGTTATCGCAAATATATATACGTATAGTAAAATAATCATTAAATATTGAGAATTTTTACTATATGTATATATAAATTATATTAATACATATTTATAAAATACTTAAAAATGTGTATATAAAATGCCATGTGTCTTTTGTTTACATTTTTTTTTTTAATTATTTTATACACTAATGTATAGAATAATAAAGTCTATATAGATAGACAACAAATAAAATATATATAAGTAATTTTTTTTTTAAATTCAGTACTTTATAGAATATCATTCGAATAACAGCTGTGATTGTTATTTGTGCGTTAACCGTGCGGTATATATAAATATTCGAACTTGTGCTAAATTTTCTTTTATTTTCTTATGTTTACACATTAGTATAATTTTTTTTTGTTATCATAATCATATATTAACGATGATATCGTTTTTGTATATATCAAAACGAATATAATATTAAAAATTTTTTATTTTTGTTTTTAATTATACTGATAATGTTTTTAGTCGTTATATAGTTTAAAAAATCTAAAATACCAATTTGGCATGGCATATATGTTATATTTATATTATTGAATACAGAGTGCGAAAATAACATTATATCATTTAAAATATAAGATGCTTTGTGTTAATTATAATTATAGATTGTGTGTACACTAGCATCGCTTAAAATTTAAGTTGTATTGCGGCGATTAGAATGCATATATAAAGAAAGTGATATATTAAAAATAAACTGTATCGGCACTTATAGTGTATTAAATTGTTAATGTGTGTTCGTAGCAATATTTATTATTATTATAATTAAAATAAATGAATTAGAGGTAATATATTAACGAATCTGCGAAAATTTTCATCATACAATTTTAGCTTTATAATTTACTTTGGCACGACAAGGTATGTATAATATTTTGATGATAAATATTTTTATACAAAGAAAAAGAATAATAAATTATTATAGAAAATTGATGGTGTATATAGAATAAAAACTGGTTCTAAATCCACACTAACACATATTTAAATATGTAAAATTTGGGATTTTTTTTTTCTTGCGACAATATAATTGTTTTATTATACATATATCATTACAATAATCTGGTAATATATATTTAATAAAATCTATACATTGAAAAAGTTAAAATTGAAAACACGCAAATTTTTAGTAAATATACAATTATACAGATATGTACATATATACAATGTTTTATGTATACAAAACAAACAATTATAACAAATGCTGATTCATTACTTTCAGATATATAGTAAATCAATATATAAATATACTCGAACCTATATTTATCTATATGTACTTTTCTATATTCATATATATACGACACGATATCATGTATATATGGTCAACACTACTCAACACACAGTAAACAGCATATTATAAATGTTATCACCAAATGCATAAGAATGTAATAAATGAGATATCGTTTTTATTTATATATACAATATATTATATTATATATAAAAATAGTAATATTATCACCATTCATCCATTCATCCGCGTTCATTGTATACACATTTAATCAATCATTGTATATTTTAAAGGAAATTTAAAAATTTGCATATATATGCACAATTTATTATTATATATGTTATTAAAGTTAGTTTAACTAAACAGAGTGGTGGAAAAAAAAGTATCAACATATAGACTAGCGCGATTGTGATGATTAATTTTATAAGTTCAAATTATTCTATGATGTTTTTATTTTTAATTTAAAACATCTAATTTCGAGATATTCTTCCTAACAATTGAGCATCGTCTTATCAGAAATATATTATATACTAAATGTTTGAAATATCAGTAAATCAATAAATTTTGTATTAGGGAAGGAAATTCTTATATAATTTATCACTTATATTGAAATTTTTTTATAATATCATTGAACAATTTGGAGTAATATGTGGAAGATCATAAAATAACTTTGCATTTTGTACAAGAGATCCTATAGTTTTAATCAGTTTATATTTAAACATAAAAAATTATATTAGAATTTCAACTTAAAGAACCATCACACTTGGTTCAATGGCACCGGTAACTTTTAGAACACCCTGTAAAGATAATATAAATATATCGATTGGATTGTTATCGTCCGCACTTATTCACATAGGCCGTCACAACAACAATAACAAAGTTTTCATTATCGTAATTCTTGCAGAGACTTTTTATAATATAAATTATTGATTATTCATTTATATATACTTAAATTTATACATGTTGTATAGATAGGTAGATAGATGGGATTTATATTCTTTGGAAAATTTGTATTTTTGTATATACTAAATGATTGTGTATACTAAATGAAAAACGGTTATTGAATTACACCTTTATACTTATATAATTTAATGTTATTTCAATAATTATAATGTATTCTAATCAAAATCGCTTTATAACCCGTATACAAAACAATCGGTTCTATATACAAGACGACGAGATAAAACATTTAATTGTCTTCCATTAGATATACTAATATTAAGAATTAAGAAATCTTATATATTAAATTCTGAAAAAAAAATACATATACTAACGAGTTATGGTAACAGAATTATATACATATTATAGTAAAGTTTAAAGGTGTCAATTTAGTCGAATAGTCTTATGATTATTTTCAAATAATCGCGAATTACAAGCAAGATTATAAAAATAAAACTGGTTAAATACAAATATATCTTAAGATAACGTATCAAAAATATTTATTAGTTATATGTTTTAAATTTTGTTTTTTTATTTTTCTTTAAATTTAATCTTTGTATATATACAATATGCATTTGCATTATATTATTTGATAATGTATAATAATCCATAGATTTCCAATTTTTATTTCACGAATGTGATACACATTTATTATGGTATATAGTTATACATTTATAGATGGTGATTAAATTATTTTTATGCTAATATTGTTGTTGATAAATAATGATTCCGCTATAGCAATTTTATTATAAATAGTTATAAAAAAAATTGTAAATTGTTGTTTTGTTTATGAAATATTTGTAAACATTGCAATTAACCTTAAATTTTCAAATAATATCTTATTTTCCTTATAGAGAATATATAGAATTATAGTTATTTACTTTTCTATATATCAAATCAACCGATAACTAAATAATTTTATAAGCATAATCAACAATTTTTCATTTTAATTATTTGGATTTTATGGTTAACTGTCAATTTCAATTAAGGTGTTTCATTAAGATTGGTAAAAATGTATAAGATCACGGTCAAGGAAACGATTGCAAAGTTTAGGTGGGAAATTCTTTACTCATAAATGACTTCTTCCTTTTACTACTTATTTACACCAATGGAATAGGCATATTTGTTGAACCGGACTTTCAAATATCTATATAGAACTGATAAATTGGATATATGAAATGGAAATGGAACATTTCTTTGGACGTTCGACAACCACAAATTGTCAGAGAGATGTGAAAAATGTAATGCAAACGGTGGAAAATACTTAAAAAAAATTTTTGTTTCATATTTTTACAATAAACTTATATTTTTTATACCAAAACTCAAAATTCACAAAGGCATTTTTTTCCATAATAACAATTCATATTAATTTTAAATCATTTAATGATTGCGAACGATATGCATTAAAATAGTGATGTTTTTTAGTATTCTATGCCCGATTATTTATAATGATATGGAATATAATTTATGATGCATTATTATAGTTCAAAATAAATAATTCCCTTTAATACAAATCTATAATATTTCAAAATAAAATAATTATTTGTTTATCAATTCAATTCAACTATATATTATATAAAAATACAAAAATACTTTAATTAACAGAATTGTCGATTATGTTAATGTATTGTATACGTTATTATATTTGATTTTAAAACAAATATACAATTACTGCGATAATGTTGTTCAATAAATTAACATTATAATTTATTTTGTTTATATTCCAAAAAATAAATTATATTATATACTATAAATTAGTATAAACAAAGCAGTATAATATTCTATCCCAATTATAAGTATGATAATAAGCCATTAAGAAACAAATGCATTTTGTATCGACCAGCATATTATTTTTTTTTCATATTATCACATATAAAATTTCAAGTAAGAATAAGAAATCAAAATTATTATTTTATCTATTATAAATTAATCATATAAACAATAAATTTATTTGTTTAAAAAAACAATTAAATATATGTTTCTTTTCATTCAACCGCAGATCAAAATGAAAAACAAATTGATTAAAATAAAATTTATTTTAAAAACGGTTATGTTCTATATATATTAAATTTCTATAATTCTGTGTGCATTTGTGAATAAAATTTAAAATGTAGTATATAGCAGAAATATAATAGCGTTACAAATTAAATGTATAACTTTAAATGGAAAGTTTTATTTTTTAAACGTGTCAAGATATTTTTAATATATATTCTATATGCGGCATGAGTTATTGAAATTCCTGTTCAGCAAATGGTTATAATATATCCTATTCTATATCAAGCTGATATTTGTTTACATATAGACTCTAATTATTTCAACAATTTTTACATTTGTTAGTTTTTGACTCATCTCTAAATATACGAATTGCATACACTATACACATTACCACAGTACATTGTAAATAAATGTCAACAAAGTAAGTAACAATATATTTTTTAGTATTTTAATCAAAAACATTTTATTTTAAAAAATTAAGCCTTGCCTTACGATTACAAAAGGTTTCGATGTCTCATCATATTTTTAATGTTTATACCTCTCACATGGCTCATATCTGGCCAAAACGACGAATTACTAAGCGGCGATTTCTTATGTTATTTAACTGCGAAAATAATACTGGCCAAAAAAGCATTAAATCTGAAGGGTTCCCAAAATATGTTTGTGTTACATTTACATTTTTAGAGTATATTCATTTGAAGTTTATAAAAATATTGCATTAATTTACAAAATACTGTAACTTCTTATACAGACATTTTCAACCAATGCGCACTATTTTGGTATTTCTCATCTACATATACAAATAATTTTGTTTATGAAACAAAAAACCACAAAATGCATATGTGTAATAATTAATTGTTTTTTTTTTTTAATTCATTCATACACTTAAATTATAGAATTTTATTTGTGATTAAATTTAAATTAAAAAAAAAAACAAAAAATCCATTATTCATTTATATGAATAAAAAAAAATGTTATTTATAAAATTCTTTGCAACTATGTACAAAAATATTGAAAGTGATTTTTACATATTTATTTGTTTATATATATTGTCACTTATACACGGAAATATTCTGAATGAATGTCATTATAATGCATTGCTCATCTTTAATATAATGCAAAAATATTGAAACATTATATGTACTGTCCGTATATACATACATCACGTTGACATTTAAATAATAATTATTGTATAATATAATAGTGTATATAGAAAAATTGAATATTCATCATCAATATACATATTGATATAAAATTATATTATTCTAATTAGAATAGAACAAAAAATACCCCACCGGTATATAGACAGACCTTCAAATATGTAATTATTGTTATAAAAATAAACTATTATTAACTATTATAATTATTGTATTATATAATAATAATAATAATAATAATTAGATTACAAAGCGTTTTTTTTGTTCATTTTTATGATGTTCTATAGATATACCGCATATATACACTAAATATATATTTTGATGACAATTTGAATTAAAAATTATTTCATTTACACTAATATCGTATATAGATAATTTTTTTTTTAATTCATTTATTTATTCATTTTACATAAATAAATATATATATGCAAACTCATATTAAATGTCAATTTATTATATATATATATTATATTTATATGTAATCAATTTACTAATTTATAAATTAATAGCTCATGTTATGTATAATAATAATAATTATATTAAAATAAAATAAACGATTGAATGTTACATATATACATTTAGTAGTGACTATACAAATTAGATATATTATAATTACTTAATTATTTAATATATATTTATATAGGGTTTTATGATATATATATATACAGATAATGTGTGGTTTACTCTTTTTTAGAAAATCAATCAATATCTCTTCACATCCATCCGGCAGTGAATTTAATAAATAGATTTATTCTCCCATCGCAGATGACCCATGAAAACAAAAATTTAATTTTTATGGAGTGTTACCCATAAAAAATTTATTGGTGTTATTAATTTGTTAGATTTTAGAATGCCTATTTTGTGCCTTGTGAACCAATTGGTATGATTTAAAAACTCTGAGATTATTGAAGATAATTTTTTTTTGCAATACCAATTTCCACATTAACAGAGATTTCTAAAATTTTGAATATAACTTTCCAAAAATTTCTATTAACACATTCGAATTCATAGTTTATCAAAATTGAATATTTCTATATAATAATGGTTTATAGTTATATAGCAGATCATCCTATCCGTCTATACGTATAGTTATTATGAAATGTTAATACTTGACAATTTATTATCGATTATATATACCTATATATAAATAATAATAAACATTTAAATATTTCATAAAAAATTTAATAGTTATTGATTTGTGTATATAAATTGAATATAGAAATTAATTTATTCTTTATGTTATGCATATATCAAATCGATATCGTATAAAAAAATATCAGATTTATATAATTGTTGTGCTGTGCTTATAAGTATATATAATGCAATGATAATTTATTATATATAATAATAAATATTGATTTTAATTTCTTGATATCCAATTTATATGATAATCCCTGAAATATGTATAATCAGTGATTAAATCAAAATGTTTATTTATTTATTTTGATTAATGTTCTTGAGATATTCAATAGGATATTTTATATATTTTTTAATTACATTTTTTCTAATCGATCATTTTGAATTGATTGAATTTGAATGAAATGCAAATCCATTAAAAAAATGTTTTCTTTTAATTTAAAATCACGTAAAACAATTGTCATAATAATAAATTATTTAGAAATCTTTTTTTAATATTTTACTTGTCATTTAATTTATTATTTTCGCATAACTGACCGGAAAATCGAATTTTATAAACATAATTTTGCCTTATTTTAATTTGATTGTTCGTTAATATCAATATAAGACAAATAAGATCGGTAAATCACCCAATTACTTTTGAAAGAGTCTTCTCTTAGGGGGTGTTTTAAGGTCGATTCACATACTTTTATAATTATAAGAGGGGAAATGTCATATATATATAGTGTTTATGATCGTATAGAACATTGTCTCTTTTAATTTTGCTATACACACCAATTATTTATATTTATTATTTATACCAAAAATATTCATTTCTAAATTGCTTTTATTTGTATTAAAAAACTTCGTATCCGCGTATTTGTTAAAAATTGTGAAATTATTTTAAAATTGACTTTGTGTATTATAAAAAAAAACGCAATTCTACCATACAATAACTAAAAAATTATAATTTGAAATTGTAATTTGTTGATATAGATAAAAGAAATAAATAGAATTTAACCTTATGATGTTATATAACAAAAATTTTAGTGATTGCGTGTACTTCAAATTAAAATTTTTTATCATATTCTAAAAAAAAACAAAAAACCAACCAAATAGCAAAACACGCAAAGGATTTTCAACTTGTTGTATATTGCCTTATTTTGAATAACCAAAACGATTAAAACCCATAACACGCAGTGAGTAATTATTTTGGAAACAGACAATTTAAGATAATAATGTATATATATATTTAAATTTACTATATATATGTTTATTAATTCAATATTAGTTTAATAATGATAATAATAATAATAATAATAATCATATGTAGTCTTTTATATACTGATAACATATAACCATATATAACTCTTTCTTTCTACGTGTCTGCCTATATACTGTAAATTTATATAAAAAAGACCTTGTCCTTAAAAAATCGTACAAGTGTTTGATAAAGATATAACTTATTGCGTACTGATTAATTCAATTTAAATTGCGGAAAAAATGTAAGGTAACGCTGTACAAAAACATTTAAATATCTGTAATATATATTTAATTTGTATTTAATGAATTTATATTTTTTTTAATAAATTTAACTTATCTCTATATATACATATACAATATTGACCAATTTCATGATAATAATTTTAATCAAAAAAAAAAACTCGCGGATTTTAATATATCAATTTAAAAAAAACGTGATATAATATCAATATTAATATTAAATAAAACAATAATAAAAATTTGCACAAATAAAAGTTTCAGATAAACAGAAGGAACCTTATATTAAATGTTACATCAGTTAATATAAAATTGACTTTATATAACACAAAAAAAAACATCCTCCTGTTAAATCTATTAACTTTATATAAGTATAAAAATAAAATAAACCAAATTCTAAACATTCCAATTTCATTATTAAATTTTCATATATGTATGAATTATCAAAATCTTAATGGAAAATTAAATAGATAGAGGATACAGAACCGAAATGGATTTTGATTTGGTGTTAAATGAAATTGGAGAATTTGGACGATATCAACAAACAAATTATCTATTATTATGTTTTCCGGTATTATTTGGAGCAGCCAATAGTTTATCATATGTATTTACAGCCGGTATTCCAAATTATAGGTAAAAAAAACCGATGTAGCATTTTTTTTTCTTCAATCTAAATGATTATAAATAAGGAATATTTTAATTGATCACATATTTATTGTTATAAATATATATATATATATATAGATGTTTTGTACCAGATTGTGATAATTCAAATGATCCTATTTATAATTCCGATTGGATACAATATGCTATTCCGGGTACAACAAATTCTCAAGGTATATTTACACCTGAACAATGTATAAGATTTCAAAGAGAAAATCATACTGATATGATAAGACAACATTCAACAACCGCAATGCTGGACAACACAAAATGTTCACCGGAAATGTTTACAAATGAACGATTACATTGTAATGAATGGGTTTATGAGAAATATGAAACCACAATAGTTCAAGAAGTATGCGTGAATTAAAATTTAAAATTAATTTGTTTATTATTTATCCTTGACAATTTGTGTATTTTATTGAATTTGCATATATATATATAGTGGGATATAACATGTTCAGAAAATCAATGGATGTTAGCATTAGTTGGAACAATGCATTTTGCCGGTATTGTTGTGGGATCATCAATTTCGGGAATATTAGCTGATAGGTAAATAAATTAAAAAAACATGATTTTATTGCAAATGTTAAATTGGTATGGAGTAATTTTATTTTGTACAATTTTGTTATTAATTTTCAAAGCGTAATAAATAATATAATCCCTTCATATATATCTGATATACAGATTTTTATAAAATATAAAACAATAGCAATTGATATTATTTACAATTAGATTAGATTACAAGATTACAATTTTAATAATAAATCTCTGTCCTCTGTTTTTTTCACAGATTTGGTAGAAAATTAATATTTGTTTTATGTATATTATTTATGTCGATAACCGGAATCGGACAAGCTCTATCATCATCATATATAATGTTTATAATATTTGCGTTTTTAAATGCGGTTGGTACAGCCGGAGTTTATCCATTAGCATTTATTATAGGTATGGGAATAGAAAAAAAATGTATATAATATATAATATATTGCGATATATTTATCAAATTTTCTTACCACCCCCAATAAAATATAAAAATCGGAACATAAAAAAAAATATCAATAGCTGTCGAAATGGTTGGTTCTTCAAAACGTGAAATGTCTGGTATTGTTTTAAATTATTTTTATGCAATTGGTGAAGCAGCCGTTGGTTTAATTTCATGGTTATGTCGTGATTGGATTACTTTACAATATATTGTATCGGCTCCACCACTTTTATTTCTTATTTATTATTGGTAATATTATTTTTTTTTCTATAAATAAAATCGATTCAAGATACAATTCATAAGCCAAAAAATTCATCATTACATATATAGGTTTATACCAGAATCTGTTCGATGGCTGTTGGCCAGAAATAATACATTAAAAGCGGGAAAAATTATTCAAAAAGCAGCCAGAATAAATGGTGTTACACTATCTGATAATATTGTACAATTATTTGAATTGAAGACCAAGGATAATGAATATGTAATGTTATATATATGTATATATATTGGCAATAAATATATATACCAATTGATGATTAATGAAGTATATTTTATATTGTTATAGGGCGAAACTAAACATATTAAAACTGCAAATATAGATGATAAAAGATCACATGATATTTTAAGAACAGTACGTGAATTATTAGGATCAAAAATATTACTTACAAGATGTTTAATTTTATTCTATATTTGGTAAGGAATTTTATTTAAAAAAAATATTATATATCCCCTTAAAGTTAGTGTTACTATCGATTACTAAAATTTAAATTCCATGAGCAAGTGATTCTTTCCTTATATAATGTATATGAAATTGTGAAAAATAAAATGTTTAAATAAACAACAGCAGGTATATTCATTGTGTTTTTAGACTAATATTAGAATTGCCATATTATCTGCCTATGGGCTCTTAAACCGTAAAATGTAATCTTAAAAATAAAAAAATTAGCCCCATTTAAATTTTAAATTTAATTTGTAATCCTTCATTGCAATTATATAATAGGGCAACAAATGCATTTGTCTATTATGGACTATCATTGAATTCAACAAGTTTAAGTGGTAATAAATATTTAAATTTTGCATTGGTATGTTTAATTGAAATACCCGGTTATACAATGGCATGGATTGGTATGAATAAAATTGGTAGACGAAAATCATTAGCCGGATCATTATTATTATGTGCGGTTACATGCGTTGGAGGTGCATTCATGAGTGCAGGTACATCTAATAATGTTTTTTAATAATTTTTACTTTATTAATCTGATTTTTCGATTTTATTATAAAATTTAATAGATTATACCTGGGCATTAATCATTTTATTCTTAATGGGTAAACTTGGTATTACATCAGCATTTGGTATTGTCTATGTGCATTCAGCTGAAATGTTACCAACGGTATTAAATTTTTTTTTTTTTTTTGAATTTAATTATATTGGTTTAAAATAATTTATAGATTATTAGAAGTGGTGGAGTTGGAACTATGTCAACGGTAGCTAGAATTGGAGCATTAGTTGCACCATTCGTTCCATTATTGGTATGTTGATTTTTTGATTAATATTATTAAAAAGCAACATCATTCGGATTATTTATAATTTTGTTAACATATATATATATATATGTAGAATAATGTATTTGCACCGTTACCATTGCTTTTATTTGGTTCTGTTTCATTTTTTGGTGGACTATTGGCTTTATTGTTACCGGAAACACTTGGATATAAATTACCAGATACGGTGAGTGTTTCGTTATACTTCAAATTAAAATTTTAAAAATATAAAAGCAATTTTATTTTAATGAATTAATTTGCGTCATCATATTGAAACTATATATATAGGTTGAAGAAGCTGAAAAAATTGGTAAAGATTATGATGACATTGAATTAAATGTAACAGATAATTTAAATGGTAGACGATAAGAATATTATATCGATATATAATATTTTTGTATAAAAATATATGGTGATGGTTAACCATATTTATCAATAATTATAAAAATAAACTTAAAAAAATATTTGTGTGTGTGTGTGTGTGTGATGATGATATCATTTAGATATTAATTTAGATTTTTCTTATATATACTTATATTAGATTTAATTATATATGTGATATATTTTTGATATTTAAAATTATAATAATATGTCGAAGAATTAAAAAAAAAAACAAAATATAGAAATACTCTTTTTTTTTTTTATTAATATTATCATACATTTATTCGATAATAAATTATTAAATGATTTTTTTAATAGAATTTGTTTTAATGATTTAAAAAAATACCGCTTCCAAGATAAATTGTTTTGTAAATGAAGCAGGACGTGCTTTTGTAGTGAATGGATCTTGATACCACACAATGTTAACCGATTATGTGTGTCCTTTTATTGATGAAATTAATGGATGTAAACGACCTAAGCTTTCAACAAGACCAAATATGATGAGTGTATAATATCCAACTTTTTTAAGACCTTGATTTCACACCAAGATCATGTGATTTAACATCTTTTACTAGTATTTTTAGGATATATCACTGAGAAAAGGTGAATATATCGATGATACATCCACGATATGAGAGGGTTTGAAAGACAATATTATTGAAATTTTACGGGAAATATTGCCATAAAGTGTGTGAAAAGATCATCTCAAATTTTCTCAAAAGACCTGTAAGAAATCTATTGAGGCGGACATTTGAAGAGTGTTCCTAGATTAATATAAAATAGTATCTTGATGGATGCCGCTTTATTAGTTTATTGATTGAATTTTAATGAGCATATACGATAAGATAAAATTTATTATAAAAATATCTATATATAATTATTAATTACCTATGTATAAATAAACTATAAATATTTCAATTTCTATATATTTTATATTATTAACTATATTGAATATATATAGTAAATGATAATTAAAAAAAATTAATAGTATAGGTATGCTACTAAAGAATATATACATATATTTGAAGAAAATAACACAAAAAATAACAGTAGCGCTAAAATGTATATAAATAGAAAATCATAAATTAATTAATGAATTCAATGTCAACAAAATTATATTAATATATATAAGTATATAGTAAATGTTGACCGTACAGAATGTTTAAAATCATCACATCGTTTTACGAATAGATATTATATGGTATATAGAGAATTAAATCTATTTATATTAATTTACATATACATAAAACATTTAAATTCAATATATAAATACAGATTTACTCATTTATTGCAAATAAAAACCTTTATAATTTATATACATTACGTTTATTTTTATTTTTTTTACAAACATATTTATTTTTTTTTCATATATACATAAAATATATATGCGCACGCAACTTATATTAATTTATTAAAATAAACGATCTTTTATTTTTATTTTGTTATTTTACATATATATGATGTACACATACGTACATATTATATGGGATTTGTTAGACGCATACTGAAAAAAAAAAATAAACCATATGAAAAACGAATATTTTTCAGTCAAAATATTTTCTTTTAAAATGAATATTCGTGAAAATTTCTATTAAAGTTTATTCCAAAAATATATTGATATAGATAGACACAAAAAAAAAATATGTGAGATTTTTTAGTTTTTATTTTTGTTTTAAAATTTATAGTTTAATATATAAACTAATAATTTTTTAAATTCATAAATAAATAAGAAAATTTTGTGATTATATTTAAATTATTATCGGTGTTCTATATATTAAATAAGTGATATTATTATTTGTTTTTTTTTTATTAAATTACACAAAGAGGTAAATATTATTATAAAAATTAATTTAAATTATATAATAAAATTATTTCAAAAAATAAATTCTATTTATAAAATATTTATTTAATTTTGTATATATGATTAATATTAAAATTAATCAAATTGACCTTTTCTTTTTATTTTTATTTTTACAACATAAATTTTTATTCATATAATATACTAATGTGTCTGAATGACTTTCATATATGTATATATACAGCTGTTATGTATATAGTATACTGTATGTGCGTATATTTATAGAAAAATTAACCTCATATATATTTATTATATATAGAAATTGATCGCAAAAATGACCACTACATTAGCATTATCAATAAGTACTGGTGTTATGATCTTCTATTGTGCATTGGCAGCAATAGGTCGATCGACAACAAAACGTATGGTAAAACCAGGTTTAATTCAAGATTTATTCTATGAAGCAATTGCATCGGCTGAATTATGTGCATGTTGTTTTGAATTAATTATTGGTATGTATAATTTGTATAGAGATTCCAGAATTGTTAAAAAAAGTTAAACACATATATAGTAAGAATATATATAAATTCAATAAAGTCAAATAAATAAATTCTCCTGGGTGAACATAATATATATTTATTATTATTTTTTCAAAAATATAGTTGCTGATAATTATGGTGTTGCAACATATGCAATATTTCTATTTATATTAACAATATGGTGGTCAAAAGTATGGGATAATGCATCGGCATGTCCATATACATATATGGAAGATATGTTAGAGGGGACGACATCAATACGGGTAATAGCACTAAAAACATGGGCACAATTAATGGGTGGATGTTGTGTATTTCGTTTAGTACAAATCATATGGTGGTTTGAAATTACCAGTACCCATCAAGGCCGTGCATTTGAAGAGTGTGCAGCGGATTTACAAGTAAATTATTGTATATATATATATATAATGATAAACGAAGGGAGTATTTAACCCTTATTTATATTTGTTCTCATATCGGTACTTTGTAAATTGTTATATTCTGAATGAATCGGTAACCTAGTCAAATATTTTATGGAATCAGTTTAAAAGGAATTAAATATGTATGATTAAATTTTTTTTAATTATAAAATACACTAAACGTTGTGAAAATCTTGGAAATCCTCATTTCTCAAACCGAGAAAACCTACGTCACTATTACACAGGATTATTTAGAAGTAATTAAAAACATTTTCATTTTCAAAACGATAGATTAAGATTCAAGAAATAAATCTCAGAAATCTATTTGGTAAACATTTTCATGCAAACCAACATTGAAATTTCTATAAAAAAAATCTTGAAAAATTCTGAATAAATAATTCTAAAGAAACGTAGTCCAATATTCGATAGACTTATACAATTATAATATCTATGGTGAAACTTCTAAAAGATTACTCAAGAAATTTTCAAGCAATTGTTATATAAAAAATGCATTTAGTAAAAATTTTCAAATATAGAACACGCAGTAAAAACCCTGATATTCTTATGGAAGATTCTAAATTCTAAATTCAATGGTGTAAGAAATCCTATATCCAGTACAATAATATGTTATATAGAAATCACGTTCAATGAATTACAAACGGATATATTAATTAATTTACTTATACATTTATAAGTTTTTTTATTGTCTGACTGGCGATTTTATAATTTATTTCTTTGCATCATTTTAAGGTAAATTATTATTTAGGAGCATTCATTGAATGTATCGCGACGTTAATGTGTCGCTTAGCATCACGTACATTAAATGAATTGAATCCAAGGTATTCAACAATAATTGATTCATTTATTGGTACAAGTCTTGTTGTGGCTGGTATGTGTTTATTTTAGAATACAAACAATTAATTATACCAATTGCGCAATTTAAACAGAATTTAAGAAAAAATTATAAAATGATTTTTTTTCATTTTTAATATATACATGGTATGGTATGGTACGGTATATAGCATTCAATTTTTCCGGTGGATATTTTAATCCAGTATTAGCTACAGCGTTAAAATGGGGTTGTTCTGGACATACAAATTTAGAACATATTATTGTTTATTGGATAGGTGCTTGTATTGGTGCAATAGCATCCGGACCAATATTTAAAATTAAATATGTTCATAATTTATTAGTTGGTGAATTACAACAAAATGCTTCCACTGATGATGAAATTACAAAAAAAACGGACGAAAGGGAAGAAAATAAAAAAGATAAATAATGGAAATTAATTATGTCTTGTAATAGGTTTTATGTACAATTGTATTTGTACGTATATATACAATTTTTTAATTTGAAGAGAAGTATTTTTTTTGTAAGCAAATACTTAATTGATTTTGTGTGATAGATTATTTAGAAAAAATTAGAAGACATCTTTTTTTGTTGTAAATAATTTAGAATATTATAGAGAAATCTCATTGGTTGTCAAATTTTTATGTATTAACCATATACGTATAATAAGGTACTTATATATTATATTGTTGTTAGATTAATAAGATTAGTGGTTTCAATTACATGACTTTTTTTAATATTGTGTATTGATCTATAAAATAGTAAATTCAATGTAAAATATGTATAATTGTATATAAAAGGAATTGATTTAACATTTTATATAATTTTTGTTGTTTTATTTTAATTTAAATGATTATTTTATTTGTTTCACATCTTACAAGTCTACAATCTACATCTTCAATCTACAGAATTATCTTTATACATAAAATGCTTATATTATATATGTTTAATAAATGTTTCATGTTTTTTTAAAGGAAAAACGTTAAGATTGAATCAATAAAATAGAGTTATATAAAAAAATGTAGATTGTGATTAAATACCAAAAACCAAAAGGATTTAATTACACTTTTTAGATTTGTTTTAATGATTTTTAAGTTTTTCTTTTTATATTTACAGAAACAACAGCAAAGTTCTTATTTTTTTAATATACGAAGAATTGGGAATTGCAACAGTTCATCGTTTTGTTCGAATTGTGTTATAAATAAGCAATATGTATAGATAAAATGTCATTATTATCTTTTAATAAAATTTCAATAATTATTGGCAGCCTGTTGAAATTGGTTTGTATTTATTTATTTTTTAATAGTGTTGTATTACAAAGAAAAACTGACTATTGGTTTTTTTTGCATTCGAAAACGTCCTTTATTCAAAATTTCCTTTATATGCGAATTTTCAGATTTGAAAATAACCGAAAACCAGAAAAAAATGGTTACATTTATTTCGCCTATATACCATTCGAATCTATATACGATTTCAATTTTTATCAGCTACGCAAACAGATCGTAATGTAATTACAAAGACATTTTAATTTATATGTTGAATTTAAAGAAAAAATTTATTCGATTTTAATATACACATATTAATTCACAATGATTGTAAAATAAATAAATGGTATTCAATTTAAGGATATTATATCATTATTTATTTCGTCGCACATAATATATGAATATATATAATTTTAATTAAATTTCTCATTCATTTAAAGTGGTTTACTCAAAAAACAATTGATACTTATATGAAAAATAATTGTCATATTTTAATTGCAAATTCAAAATATGATAAAGATAATACATAAATTACATCTTTATAATATATATATATTTCAATATAAGAAGTCAAGAATACAATAAATAATAATAATAATAATAATATATAAAGTAATCGATCGATATGTCTCACAGCTCTTAATAATATACATTCATGTATATAACATATATCTTCCTTCTACAATATATAAAATATATTTTAGTCATAATAATAATAATAATAATATATTAAAAATCAATAAATGTTATTTTGGTTGCCATTTATCAAAATTTAATAACAAAAAGGTATATGTTATAATTTGTATTTTGTATATAAATATTTAGCTTATATATATAAATGTGTATTCATCTCTGGAGGACCATTTTAGTTCTGTAAATTTTGAACACTGCCATTAGTATATATATATAATGATCTATTGGGGATTACTTATAAATATATACAGATAATATATATTCAATATACTTCTATTTTATTGATATTATATATATCTATATATGTGTATGTGATGAATAAATAGAAAAGTTCTCAAAACAATGAATCAATATTATATTGTATATAAATGTTGATATCAATACATTTAAGTGTATTATATATAAAGAACACATTATTATTAGATATTATATTAAACAACATATATTTATATTAATATATATTTATATATATTATCCTTTATAGAATAAATATATTTTTGTATATATATAAAATACATATATGTAGAGAGATGGTAATGATGTTTGAAAAAGATGCGATATTGTTGTTGATATTATTAATAATTTTTATATATATGCAATATAATATATGGATTATAATACGTAGAATTGATAATTTAAGTTATATAAATAACACATTAAAAATTAATAATATTGAAATAGAATGAATATATTTTATAGATATTAGGTATAGATATAGTGACGGTGTGTGAAAAAATATGCCCCGATAACCCAAGCGATTGGATGTTCTGAAATATACATTCAATTTTGTAAATTTAAAGAAAAAGCAATTTTCTAAATTTAAAGTCTCACAAATCTCAATTAAGTTTTGATTTTTGGTATAGTAGAAACGAAATGGACAATCATTTAATTTTTTCAAAAGATGTTAAAGTGTTAAAGAAAAATTAAACAAATTTTCATCGATAATTTTTTGAAAATCGTCTAAAAGAAAATCGAAGAAAAACTATGTTTGTAATTTGAAAAAATAGGATTTTCCCGGCAAATTTTCTTAGACAAATTTTTTGTTTGCAGTATAATCAACTTGTTTGTATCTTATTGATCAAATTCAATCGTTTGGATCATCAAAATAAATTTACTCAATCTCCACCACTGATATATATATATAAATAGAAACCTTCAGGACACTTTAATTTTATTATACTTTATATCATAAATGTTAATATACATTTTCATATAACAAACATTTACAAAATTATTTATATATATATATATATATATATTTGCATAATTAAGGTTTTTGTTTTTGCGAATAGATTTTCAGAATTTTGATCTAAATATATAGATTGAATATACTTAAAAACACATATATATAGTGTAGATATAAATTGTATTTTATATATCTTAAGGGATTTTCTATATATAATGTATTGCAATTATTTATATAAAATACAAATTCTCTATGTATTTTTGTTGAAATTGAAATATTAAAATTATATATAATAAGTAGAAATATATATATTCTTATAAACTTATCCATGTCCATATAAATAATTTAATAAATTTATATGTTATCGTCATATATATATTTTACAATATAAATTATACTCATATGTATAATTAAAATATTTTATATCTTTATTATATAGGATTACAATTATTATATATAGTATTTTATTCGAATATAAATTAATATACTGATTGAATTCGATGCATTTATATATATATATATGTATATAATATATTTATTTTAATAATGGGAATGGGAATATCATTTGTTGTTATTATTTAAATTTTTTTAATTATATATACCTTTGATTATATTCTATAGATAAAATAACTAATTATGATGAAGAGTGTTTCTCCAATTTAGTTGAAATTTTGATTTTAAGCATTCGTTATATGGTTATATAGGAAAATATGGTATGGACATTTAAAAACAATGAATATCTTCAGAATTTGTATAACGGACACTGTGTTAAAAATGTTGCTGTGGTTGTCCATTTTATGTGGTGATAAATGATTTAAAATATTTCAATATGGGATTTGCGAATAAACAATAATTTAATAATAATCTAATAATTTTATAAATAGATTTTTATTGCTCAAATACCGATTCACATTTTTGTTATTATACTTTTGATAATTTAATAATTTAGGGTGGAAAAATGTTTTGTATAGTGTGCATGTGGGAAACGAAAGCAATGTATAATATATAACATATAAATACACAATTTTTTAACATAATTAACATAATAAACATGTCAGATACTAATTGTAATACCAAATTTGATAATATAATGGTTATTCTCTCTATGGATATGAATTATTATGAATATAAGGTGACAATATAAATTATATAAAATTATGCGTGTATAAAATAATAGGAATAAAAAAACTTACCATATATATTAATGAAAACCGCATGAAAATATAATCTTAAGATGAGTTTGATTATTGCTTTTCATTCGTATAATAAACAAACATTCAATAATATTGCCACTGTACTTGACGTATGACCGCAAAAATATTATGATCCATTACAAATGCATATTTTGAATATAATGCAAAATGCACTAAATATATATAAAACAGTGAAATTATAACAGGTTATATGGAAAAATTACACATTTGGATGAGTTCTTGAACATTTTATTAAAATTTCACAAAATATAATTATCCAATCCAACAAATATTAATTAATAAAAAATACTATTTTACAACCACACACTTTTTTTCGTTACGATATTTAACGAATTTATACAAATCACAATTCAACATTTATATTTAAATCAATAATAATCCATAATCAATTATAAACTTGTTTCATTAAATCTTTCCGTTCCTAACATTTCTAATAACCATATTAAAGCAAATAGATTCCACTGCACGTAACAGTAAATATATTTTATGCATTATATCATTATAACATTTTTTTGTAAAAAGATGCGCATGTGCGAAAGATGCGAAAATATCAATTATAGAATTCATGCTTTGTTTTAACAAACGTTATAAATATATTTTAACAAGAAAAAAAAAACACTTTAAATTTACACATGAAAAAAAATTAACATATATGCAGACCTTATACACTTCAATTCGCTTTATATATTAAATTAAATAAACCGTTATTAACATTTCTTCTCACATAATATTCATCCAATATCCAAAAATCATACGAAAAAAAAATTGTGTAGCAACACACTTTCTTTTTTTTGTTACACTGCAACGATTATTGAACACGCAAAGATTATATTCTTTTAATAATACTTTAATTAATTCTAAACATATTTAATTAATATTAAATAAGAAATCTATTCATTTATTTAATCATTTTAATATCACAATTTATTAAAAAAAAATGCCATTACAAAAAAAAACTTGTTCTTTGTTACATTCCATAATGAATTTATTACACTTGCATTAATTAAAAAAAAAAACATGACAATTGAAAGTTCATTATTTTTTTATTATAAAATATGAAGGCGGACACACGCGTAGGAGAAAAAGCGCACGATCAGGTGAAATTTATGGTAATAGATTTAAAATTAAAGGACTGGATACAGCATGTTTAGTAACAATTAAAAATCCAAATTTAAGCAGCGTTCGAATCAAAGGAAAAAAACTCGATGAACAAATTTTTAAATGAAAAATCAAATGATCGCCATCACACGGAACCTCGCTTTTTAATCCAATGCCTTTATGTGATGGACAATCGGTAAAAAAAATCGATTATAAACAGTGAATAAAATGAAAAGATTAATATTATTATTTCGAAAATGTGAGGATTTCATTAGATCAGAATTTTTCATTTAAAATATGTAAAAGTGTACAGTTTTTGGGTAACCTCTGATTAACTTGAATTTGTTTTCATGGCGATGGAATTAATTATGTTGTTTTTTAACGAAATTCTTTCTTTATTTCAAATTTGCACTGTGTTTTTGATAAAATCATAATTATTAACCACATATAGTGGGATTGTGTTTCATCATTTTATTAGCCGCGTAATAATGTAAGAAAGTAAGATGACAAAATCTGCCACAGGTCAGAAAATTGTACTAAAACTAATACAAACGCTTGACAAAAGTAGATAAGTGAGGAAAAAAAACAAAATAAATACCAATTTTTCAAGTAAATAAAACAAAAATACTAAATTTTACTACGGTATTCCAGTAATATTATCTTACAAAAATACATTTTTTCTCACCAGAAAATTTGTTGTGGCTACCTCATATCCTTTGGGAATGTGCCAACGGTTATCAGAAACCGAAGATTTTTTGGATTTTTGTAGTCCTGGTGTTTTCTTTGTTTTTTGTTTCATCGTTTTCACAACATGGGAAAGCCAAGGAATCGTTAATATATTGCAAGTCGAAGGCCATTAAATTGAATTAGTTGACTTCAAGTCATATCGGTAGTGGCTTCCAAATAAATATTGGGGCCTTCCTGTTATCTGATACAAAAAATCTACCGTCCGCATTCAACTAAAATTACTATTCTTTTTAAATAGTTTTCGCTTTGTATATAACAGTAGTATAATTAATCATCCATAAAATAATAATTGAGATAAAAATAAAATCAATTAATTATTAAAGTTCTAACTCCCCAAATTATCATATAAAAAAACAAAAATCAAAATATTTTCGATGAAAAAAAATCCATCTACTACCAATTGGCATAAAAAAATTGTAATTGACAATTGTCACACAAATGTTTGTGACATTTTAAAAAATTCAAAATGTCTGCCTTTATATGAAAAATAAACAACGTAAACAGTACGCAAAAAAAAAACAACAAAGGTGAAGAAGTAGAGAAGTGGAACAAATTGGGAAAAAAAATTATTTTTAGTAGTGTTAAAAAATATTAAATAATTAAAATAAATGAAAAATGTTATTAATTTAATAAAAAAGAACCATAAATCTCTAGATAAAGCAAACATCTATAAATTAATTAATCAAATAAATACTTAAAAAATAAAAGATTGTTTTGGAAAAAAAAAACATTTTTCTTTTTTTGTTTTGTGTTAAAAAAAAAAAAGGTATAAAAAAAATTGTTTTTTCATTTATTTTATTTTTTTTTTCTTACCTACAAAAACGTTACAAAACTACAAATAATAAATAGAATATTTTTACCATAAATAAAAATAAAATTAAATAAATTAAATTATTTATTCAATTCAAAAAATTTAATGTATTTGTGTGTAAATTTTTTTTTTGTTTTTGTTTTGAAGTGTAATTTTATATGATTTATATCAAAAAGAAAAAAAAAATAATATTACGTTTCATCGCATCGCGTAATTTAATATTAATTTATTATTTGCTTTATATTTGTTGTTTCTTTTTGTTTCAATTAGAATTAATATATTCTTTAGGTTGTTATTGTTGCATTGCGTATTAATTAAGCATTTACAATCAGTAAGTGACTTATTTTTTTATTATTACAATATATAGAAATTATGACAACGTTATTATTTTCCGAAATCAAAGTTGTTGCAATATCTTTTTTTCTTTTATTGTTTTGTTCATCGTCGCCTCGGGATTACGCTAATACGATAAAATGTGCCTATATGAAACAGAAAAAAAAAATACTCGTTTGGATTTTTGCATTTCTTAAATAAATATTATGTTGATCGGTGCAAAAATCTTTTAAATAACAAAAAAAACAACAAACCACAGAAAAATCGTAAACCAATAAGAATAACAACAACAACAACAACAACAACGACAACGAAAGAAAATCAAACCCGTTTTCATCACTATATAATACTTTTATATATTTATCATAATATATATATATATATATATATATATATACAATAATATATTATATATTATTCCTACAGAATATCATCCTATATATCAGCATTCATACTGACAAAGTGGCAAGAGGGCAACAAACAGCATCAGAAAATTAAATATTTAACAAAAGATTAACCGCGACGATAGAACGACGGACGGTGATTACGACGATCACAACCACGAGAAGAACATCATCATCAACCTAATAATAATCATAATAACGAATATAGTAGTTATTTATTAGTATTAAACAAATCATTACAAACAAGAAAATATAGAAGAAAAGTTATTTTTAACATTTTTCACAGTATAGCTAAAGGTGAGTGATTCCTATTTTTATATATATATTTATTTAGATTTATTAAACAAAAACTATATATCGTTTGGAATGTAAATTTCTCTAATAATATGATTTCAATTTCACATCATTCATTATAATAACGATACAAATGAGTACAATAAACATTAAGTGGATCGCGTTTTTTTTTTTTTTTTTGGTTTTATATTCGTTATCAAAATTGCCTTTCACAAATCACTCTTATTTCTATTTTCTTTTTGTATGTGAAAAAAATAATAACCAAATTTTAACACGTTGCATTAATTATATATAAAATATATGATTATTACGTATACAAATTAAAGCCAAAGATGATATTATTAATAATATATAAGCATACAATAAATAATATAATAGTAGAAATAAAACTGAAACAAATAGAAATAGAAATCAGAAATATGACAACGGCGACGTTTCGGTTTTCGTGATGAGATATCACCTAATTTTTCTTATCTAATTTCAAAGGTTTCTCATACACACAGTAATTGTTTTTTATTTTTTTTTTATATTATTGTTATTCTATAAATATAAATTTTCTATTTACCAGCACATTACTAATATAATATATAATAATTGTCGTCGTTGTTGAAAATGATCGACCACATGTTACTTTATTTTATTGTATTTCACATTTTAATGGTATCATTACATGGTTATATTTTGGGAACAAATCTTGCTGGAATTGATTTCAATAATCCTACTATATATATATAAATTATTTTACCCGGGAAGTATTATTAGTGAATCGGTTTATATAACATCGGTTGTTGGTTATAGGGATAGCAAAACGGCGGTAAAAAAAAATAAAAACCACTTGTAAAAATCGTTATCGATCTATGTGTTTTTTGTTATTATTATTATTTGAATGTATCCACTTACTTAACTTATTATTATATACAAATTATTATAATATTATGCAACAATTTTTAAATTCACTGTAATAATATATTTATATTATGTTAGTAAATGAAGGGGGTGTTTTTATTATGCAAATGCATTCACCTACAAAAAATATATGGTGTTTGCATTTATTGTTGTGTGATATGTTTATATATTTAAGGAATGCATGAATGTGATTGTTATCATATTGAATGTCACTTAAAAGTTTATTTATATAGATTTAAGGAATGTAATTTGAATATCGACACTTTTCATTTGTTTTCTTAATACAAACACCTAATTCTTTACAATTTTCGGCTGAGCTAAGCATTGCAAATGCATTCTAACATTATTTTTAGTTTAGTAGATTTAGATAAATATTCCACAGGTGGATTACACTTAACTTACGTTCTAAAGCATTCGGCTTTCCGGTTTAATTTCATATTATTGCTCTCTTAAACATCTTTATAGGCGTTGCAGGTCATCTGCCGAATATCATTTAGTCCGAAATTCTTTCAAATGGTATGGTATAATTTTCTGAGAAAAGGTTCTAGATAATTTTCTAATGCAAATTTTGTATAATCTTCTTAAAGATGTAATCTTCTGTATCATTTTCTTAAAGGAAATTCTATATAATTTTTCTTAAGGGAAATTCTATATAATTTTTCTAACGGAAATTCAGTATTAATTTCCGGATTATATGAAGTTAAATGCTTTCCGTCGTGGAGTTAAGCGACCCCAAACTCGAAATGGTAACTTTGTTTGTTTTAGTAACTTGAAGGGTCATCAAACCCCTTGAAAATTGACGATAGAAATTCTTAATTCTGAAGAAGGTTTAGGTTGGATAAAGTCAAATAGGTACTTTAATGAAAGCTCTTAAACCGTTGGATAAATTTTTTGGATAATTTCCTGAGGCCATCTATCATATATAAAGGACTATTCCTCAGCAAAACATAGGCTTAACAAAACCCCCCCGGCAAAGCCATTGCCAGTTTTTGAATGATGTAAGAATCACCCAAATATGAGAATGCTCGGTTTTTTTTATTGTCCTCTTCGCGTTGGAACGGTCATTTCTGATTCTTATATTTCTTATTAGCTATATATTCTTATAATACCAATCATCAAGAATCAAGATTATCCGCACACAAACAACTTCCTACATATACAAAAATTGCAATGTATTTGAACAAGTATATTTATTTTTTTTTATTAAATATATAATAATTGCATTCATTATTCGTATAGTCACTATATATGTATTAAATAAAAAAAAACAGAATATCTTGTTTTATACAAGAAACAACCTTAGTATTTTTTTTGTTTAATTTATATGCTGCTACACACTAAACATTGCAAAATATTAAAACAAAATTCACTGTCAATGGAAACACAAGAATTAATAATAAAATGAAAAATAAAATAAGTATTGCATCAATTATTTTGCATGTGAACCGACGATGAATATAGAGATCAAGTCATAAATGTTTGTGTTTGTAATGAAATCATTTTGTTTTTTTTTTTAATTTTATTTATCGATTTACGCAAAATGTAAGAATTGCAAGAATTGCTAATATTAACTATGCTGAAATTAAAATTTTACAATTTTAAATATTCTTTAAAAACCGAAAGAAAATTCATGGGCAATTTATCAATTTTTTAATTTGGCAATAAAGTATTTATAAATAAATTATAATAATTTAAAGAAAGAGAAAAATTAAAATTAATTTTATTACAAAATATAATCTATGAATATTTTTTACACAATTTTAATATTCATTTAATATTCAGGCATAGAGACATTTAAATTGAAATAAATAATGTTTTATTTTTACTTATTTTTTTTTTTGTTATTTATACTTGTTTAATATTATTATATTATTATTATTGTTATTGTGTGAACCATCAAGGTTATTTTACAATATTATATATTGAAAAAAAATTAAAATTATTGTTCATATATAAATTGATTCTCATATATTAAAGTGTGTATTGTCTTTGCGCGCGTATAAGACAAATTAATGTTTTATAATCTGACTTATTTGACTTATTTGAATGATTTGTAGTTCAAAATATTCCTTATACTTTCCTGTAATCCTAATTCTAAACGCTTAGATGAAACTATAATTTAATAAAACTTTAGACTTTGTTATATTATATTCTAATAATATATAAGATCTGACAAAAAAAAACCCAATTCCAAAATCATACTTTCTAAATTACTTATTCCACATTTGATTGAGGTAATATCGTAATATTATTATTATTATTATTATGTATTTTTAATTTGCATGAATGATTTTTTTATATCATGAAATATTCACGTCACTGTCCACTATAAATATATATATATATACCATCAAAGACCATTACTTGACTCTATATATTCCAACACGTATTTAATTACATTAAAAATTTGCAAAATAACAACCATTTTTTTTGGTTGGGTATTGCTTTTTAATAGTTTTTTTTTTGCATTCAATTTAATTGAAGAAAAATAAATTAACTATATACAGTGGTTTTTTTTTTGTTTTGTTTTTATTTTTAGTATAGTCATTGTAAAAATCAATAGAAAAAAATAAAAAAGCGATTAAAATTGAGTAAATTTCCAAGTGTTAAAAAAATATTACACAGCAAAAATTATGAGGCGTTCATTATGCGTTCAACATTTATAGAATATGTCTCATTTGAATTGATAATTTCATTTTTTTGTTCTTTGTTTATTGGTGAAACTTTCTGAAAAGGATTAGTTTGGACATTAAATTGTTTTTTCGATATATAAAATAGGTATAGTAATATGATTGGATCACTCATGGGTTATACCTTCAGAAACGGTGGTGGTTTCTATAATGAAAATTGTTTTGAGAACGTTATTCACCTTATCATTGAAAGCGTCTGAAACATATTTTGTTTTGGTTTTTTGGAAAATGTCTTGGTTTTTTATCAAAAAAGTCTAATTTGCGGTCAGGTTTGTTGTTATATTGCTTTACATTTGAAGAAAACCCGCTGATGAAACTCCTCAAATTCTTTTCTTTGCATGAAATTGATCGTAAATATTAGACTGGTCCAGATCAATCAGTCAGTAAAATTAAGGTAAAAATTGAATCGGCTTGAATGAAAGAAAAACGACCATAGAATGTCAGTGCTAACAGACATATTAAAATGTTATTATTTTACACGAAACGAATTTTCGTTCTCATATTGCAAAACCGATAAAAGCAACATTAGAATCATTTGTATGGGATTTGTTTAATGAAAAATATAGATAAACCAATTTTTTCTGATACCACACTCTTTCCACCACCTCCACCATAGGTCATTCCAAGTGATTATTAGAAATATCTCGTTCAGTTTCTATAAAAAAAAATTCACTTTGGAAATTTCAAATCTGCATGAAGATTCATTTTATATAGGAATTTCTATAGGATTTTTCGTTTATTTCTAAATAGAAATTCTAAACGAAAATACTTTCTATACATGTAAATAAATTAAAAATCAATAGAGTAATTAATTTTTTTTATTTTGTTTCATTACAAACTTTTGTATTATAATTTAAATATTTTATTAAAAATTTAAACTAATTATTATTTTAAAATTGTATGTTATATATTTTTAATAAATATTCAACATACCGTATAAAATGAATGAATGAATTGAATTGAATAATCATTGAATGTAAGTTAAAATGAAAAACATGCAAATAAAATATTTATTTATACAAAAATTCAGAATGTCTATATTTAAATTTTTAACACTTGTACAAGATTATTATTATTATTTATATATGGTATGGGCTATGAAATTTTAGCTAAAATTAAATATTTATATATAAATGTGAAGTATATTTTTTGTTTGTACAAGGTGTAATAAGAAGTAGTTTATTTGTTTTCGTTTTATACATAGAAATATTTACATATATATACATATTTTTATTTCATTTTGCTTACGTTTAATTTTTCAATTTAATTGTGTTTAGCTTTTTTGTTAATTCTATTTAATTAATAATTATTTAAATACAATGTTGAAAAATGACGATGACCCTTCTTCATTCAATATACAGTATATATATACATTTATAGAAAAATGATTTTACCTTTATACAAAATAATATCTTTTTAATTAAATTGCCTCATTGTATTTTTTTTTCTATATTACCTGCGAATTTTTCTTATAATAATAATAATATATAAGATTCTTTTCTATCAATGGTTTTTTAATACATCATATTGAACCAATCAATATAATTATATCAGGGGGCGAAATTTTTTAGGCTATATTATAAAACGGTTGTATATTTCAAAAAGTAAATTATTTATGAGGTAAAAGAAAAAGAGAAGGGTTTTCAAACTATCAAACAAAATTTTCCTGAACATTCATCGTTTAAAATTTTGAATTAAAGCCATGTTTTTCCTAATATATTTTCGAATAATTTGAAAATTTAATCAATATCTGATATTTCATTGAAGAAAATTTGACAATCATCGGTTCCATATTGGTTCAAAAGTTATATACTTTAATATTTTCTTCTATTCTACTATTATTAAGAATTGATGGAAGTATTTTAAATTATGCGAATACAATTTAAGAAAAACCCGCGTTGTAATTAAAAAAAAAAATAGATAATTTAGAAAAGTCGATTTAAACCGAAAATTGAGTTCTTTGAACCATAAAATTTGTTTTTTTTTTCATAAATTAGCTATAATTATATAAACATGTGACTTTTAGAATAACATATCTTTTTGGAAATCTGCTTAACAATTTCCCAGCTCCCTCCATGAATATGTATATATGACTATATGTGGTGTAAATGTTAAAAATGCCAACCTAAAATTCTAACGAAATTTTGGGGTCTTGGGTTCGAATCCTATACTGAATGCATAAAATATTTTTTGTGTTTTCGGTTATTTTTCGAATCTGAATTTTAACACAGGGTTGTATTTTCCACTTGCAGTTGGTCGTACGGCTAATTACCGATACCGTAAAAGACACAAATTAAGAAACTAACAACAGAAGGCTGTTGTTGGACGCTAAAACCAGATTGTTGGTTGTATAGCGAAAAATTTATTATATTATTTATTATATAATGATTTAAATCATAATAACATCATAATCCATTCGCATATTCTTGTTAATGGCAAAATAGAAAACGTTTTATTTTTCTATATAAAAATATTATTCAAAAATATTTAAGCGCATATTAAAATAATACACTATAAAATAAATATGATCCGATAGTATCCGAAAATAGTTTTAAGCCGTCTGGTATTTATTTATACTATATATACATTTACATATATTTAAATGCATTTGATTTTGGTTGTTCGCGGAAAATTATTTAAAAGAAAATTGAATTTCTCATAATATATATAGATTGAATTCTAATTTTTCTTTGTAAATATCTTTTCTTATGAAAACATTTGGTACGATTCGGGTTCAGTCCTGTAGTTGTTGGTTTCATATAATTATATTGGTTTTAATGATGGCGATGATTAGTCGGTATACGAAGCCTCGGTACCCATGAGAAAAGTACGTAATCTGCTTGAAATTTAGATCAGAAAATAACTTAAAGGAACCCGAGAAAATTGAAAAAATGGTAAAATAAAATATACAAACTTTGTGTGAAAATTCGGATTCGAAAATAGTAACTCAAAACATATATTTTATGTCTTTGCTGTATAGGATTCGAACCCATATGACCCCAAACAAATGTTTGTAAGGCTGACGTTTTATTTATAATTATAATTTTCTTAATCTCATTTTAATCCTATTGTGGATTTTTTTCGTGTGTTTTGTAACTTTTTTGTAAAAAGAATATAATTTTTCGATTTTATCTCCGAATAACCCGGAAAATGTTAGAATTATCATTAAAATCATTTTCTTTTTAATCTAATACATAGACTTATAGAGCTATAATTGCCGATAATTTACAAAAAAAAATAAATATTTATTTAGAAAATATTTTAGTTTTTATATCACATATATAAATTCTTCCTATATACAAAATATTTCGCGCGCCGCTTCATGATAAATACTAATTAATTTGATATAAAACAAAAATATATAAAATTTGGCCGAAAATAACCTTTATTTATATAATTTTTTATTATATTATAATTTAGCTAAAAAATATATTTATTTATATATATAATTATAATTAGGTCAATATAAATAATAATAATAGGAGATAGAGATTATTTTATGTATATATATTTACATTTACACGCATTTTAATTATCTTATTTTCGATTGCATATCTTATATTATATATTGTATTAATTTAGCTTATTTATATATTAATATAGTATTAATTGTTATATTCTGTTTCTTTTTTTTAATTTTTTAGATGATATTTTGCAATTTTGCAACATTTATAAATGTCATATATTCATTTTAAAATAACTTAATTTTTGTGTTTAAGTTTGATTTTAGAATTTAGCATTTAGAATATATTTAGCTAAAAAATGCACTTTTGTTTCGTATGCACTTTTTGAAGTCAATTTTTGGTTTTATTCTAAATATTATTATATAATTAAATTAAACAAATAAAGGGTGATTTTTTAACAGCTATAGGAAAGTTTTTCAAACAAAAAACACATAAAATTGAGAAAAATGCATGAAATCTTTATTTGAATCGACAGTACGGTCCATATAATTTAATGTTTGAAGATTATTTCATGCAAATGTTGACCTTGTCTGTGCCTCAAATGGTCCATCCGCTTAGTCCAATTTTGGCATACTCTTTTCAACATTTTGGCCGGTATCTCACGAATAAATGCTTCAATGTTGTCTTCCAATGCGTCAATTGAAGCGGGCTTGTCTGTATAGACATCAGCTTTAACATAGCCCCACAAAAAATAGTGTAAAGGCATTAAATCACGCGATCTAGGCGGCCAATTGACCGGTCCCGAACGTGAAATAAATTGTTCACCGAACTCGCCTCTCAATAAGTCCATTGTTTCGCGTGCTGTGTGGAATATGGCACCGTCTTGTTGAAACCACATGTCATGCAAGTCAAGCTCTTGCATTTTGGGCAAAAAAAAGTTGGATATCATTTCACGATAGCGCTCACCATTCACCGTTACGTTACGATTCGCATCATCTTTGAAGAAGTACGGTACAATGATACCACCACCCCATAAACCGCACCAAACTGTGACTTTTCCTGGATGCATTGGTAACTGTTGCAATGCTTCTGGCTGATATTCACTCCAAAATCGACCATTCTGCTTATTTACGTACCCATTGAGCCAAAAATGAGCTTCATCGCTGAACACAATTTCGTCGCGATGAACTTTCTTAACAGAGCACGCATTTTGATAATAAAATTCAATAATTTGCAAGCGTTGTTCGTTTGTAAGACGATTCATGGTTAAATTATAGACCAAACTGAAGATGTTTGACAGTGAAACAAAACACGAAACGTGCGTCAGCTGTTTAAACCAGTCAAACCAGCCAAAAAGATAATAGCTAAAAAATCACCCTTTAGAATAATTGCGATTATGATTATGAATAATTGCGATTATGATTTGTATTTGGTTGGCATTACATAATTTCATTGATCAATTATTCGTGCAAAAACTTTCTTAAGATAGATTAGATTCGATGTCCAAAAGATAATAGATAAAATTATCACAAGTTTGTAAAATTCCCTCAATTTTTCCCCCAAAAATAATGCCATTTGTGTTTATGAAAATATTTACTGTTTTATGATTTAATTAAATATCTATTTGTTTTATTTTTGATTGCATGAATTCAATGGAAATTCTATTCTATATATAGAAGATTACAATAATTGGTTTTAAGTGGAATCATTGAAATGTTATATGTTATGATGTTGAAGATTAATTGGTTGTCTTTTATATACATGGTCGGTAATTAACCGTACTAATAAAATCGCAGTTAGAAATCAATCTACGTGAAATTATAACCTAAAATAACAGCAAAATATCTCCCTATGATTCGAATTCACGAACTCAAAATCTAGTCAGAACTTGGATTTAAATGTTTTATCAACTATATAACAGAATTACCTTCTGTCTTTAACACTTTTTTAAATTCCATTTTTCGGATTATTTCCAAAATGTTTATTACTATATTATTGTAAAAATTTAGTAAAAGGTAATTCTATATATAAGTTAGATAAGATTCGGGTTTGTCTGACGTCCCGAATGATGGGATGGACAGTCCCGTAATTTCTCTAAAACTTTTATATTTATATCTCTGTTTATATCATGAAAATGATAATAAGTGACATTAAAAAAAAAAACAAAACAAAATCCCGACCATATAATCACTTTATTGATATTATAATAATTATTTATTTTATTGACTTCAATTGAGTTGTTGTTTTTTTTTATAATACAGCGGCGATAATATTTAAAATTCAAATATGTTCGCATTCGCATTTATATAAAAAAAAAATAAAAAAATAAAATGTTATTATACCGCATAATCAAAAAAGAAAATAAATTAATTATTAATTTATTTTTGTTTTCAGTTGATTTTATACAATGTTTATATTTGTTTATACAATATTTTATTTATATTATAAACGCTATCGCATATCCATCCATACGGATATAAATAAATTATTTATTTTGCAAGCTACTTATTTTGCACGCGTTTTATACTGAAATTAATCATTTTTTTCAAAACTTCAATACGGAAGCGTTTTTCTTATTTTATTATACTTGAACTTTACCTTACCTACCTTATTGATATGGTTTTGAAGGGATTTGACTCGCTCATCAAGATTTAAGATGTCTGTTTTTGCAGATGCCCAACTTTTATTATCTTTAATGATTTTATTAAAATTGCTGATTGATAAATGTATTAAGATATAGGAAAAATCATGCTCGGCAAATGCTAATCCCAATCAATGAGGTAAATTTCTCATGCTATTGCTGATTGAGATGTGCATTAAAATATGTGGAAACTTCTTAAATCGTGTTCTTTATCTTATTTGTAACTCTTCACTACTGCAATTGAATACTCTGACTAATCTGGTGAATCCTCGTAACCGAATAAAAGATACTTGTAGAGAATTTTGCCCGTTGATGTAATTGTTTGAGAGTGATTAAAAAACCGACGAAAAACCGCTTTAATGATGTGTTTTGTGTTTATATAACATATTGTATATTGACTGATCACAAAATTTTGTGTTTTTTACCGTCATCGAAAATATAAAAAAAAATAAAATAAAATTATACAACAATTTCAATGAATTCTATATTTTATTTTTATTGTATTTCACTTTTTTCTGTTTTTTTTTTTTTTTTTTTTTTAACTGATTGATGAATCTCTATTATTTTTAGAGATGTATTAATATATGTCTAGCAACGAAAAAAAAAATATGACGATTACATAAATAATGATGTCATATTTATAATATATTGGTTTAATTTTGAAAAAATTTTCCGAATATGTAGATAGTTTTATTTTTCATTTTTTTTTTTTTTTTGCCTCATTCAAATGGAATTAAAGCAGCAAAATATATTATTTAACTAATTGATTGTTATTATAATATTAATTTTTTGTTTTTTTTTTTATTGTTTTCTATCTAATTTAAAATAGAAAGACCATCACAGAACAATATAGAGAATGGCGGCAAGACCATTACAAATTGTAACAACCGGTGAAGATCATACATTTGAATTGGATGAAGATACATTAACGGAAATATTATTACAAGATCATTTACGAGATCGTTTTGTTGTTATTGTATCGGTAGCCGGTGCCTTTCGTAAAGGCAAAAGTTTTTTATTAGATTTTTTTTTACGTTATATGTACTCAAAGGTAATTTTATTAAAGATATATATTATAGATATATAATAAAACACGCATTTAATTACAATATATTTATTTATTTTTTTATCTTTTCTAATGAATAAACAAAAATAGTATTCACATCATCATGTTAAACCATCGAAAACCGGTGATGATTGGCTTGGCGATGACACAGAACCATTATCGGGTTTTTCATGGCGTGGCGGATCCGAACGTGATACAACGGGTATCTTAATGTGGTCTGAATTATTTTTACATGATTTTCCGAATGGTGATAAGATTGCAATTATCTTATTGGATACGCAGGGCGCATTCGATAGCCAAAGTACGGTACGTGATTGTGCCACCGTATTTGCATTGAGTACAATGTTATCGTCCGTTCAATGTTATAATTTATCACAAAATATCCAAGAAGATGATTTACAACATTTACAATTGTTTACCGAATATGGACGATTGGCGTTGGCAGATACGGGTAAAAAACCATTTCAACGTTTACAGTTTTTGGTACGCGATTGGAGTTTTCCGTATGAGGCTGAATATGGTGCGGCCGGCGGTCAAGTTATATTGAAACGTCGCCTGGAATTATCCGATAAACAACATCCGGAATTACAATCATTACGTAAACATATAACATCATGTTTTTCGGAAATTGCCTGTTTTCTTATGCCACATCCCGGTTTAACGGTCGCAACAAATCCAAAATTTGACGGACGACTTACGGATATCACCGTGGAATTTAAACAAAGTTTAAAATCATTAATACCAATGCTATTGGCACCGGAAAATCTAATTGTTAAACAAATAAATGGGCAAAAAGTGAGAGTACGTGATTTAATACAATATTTTAAATCGTATATGGCTATTTATCGTGGTAATGAATTACCGGAACCGAAAAGTATGTTAGTGGCAACGGCCGAAGCAAATAATTTAACAGCGGTGGCCAGTGCCAAAGAAACGTATACCCTATTTATGGAAGAGGTATGTGGTGGCGCTCGACCCTATTTAAATTCAGCCCATTTAGAATCGGAACATATGCGAATTAAAGAAAAGGCAATTAATCAGGTAAATTTTTAGATAAATCCTTTATAGTTTTTTTGTTTCTTTTAAAGACTCTTCAATTCTATTTACTTACAATTTATTGTAACACATTTTAATTATGAATTGAAATTAATCAATTTTGCATTTACTTTTTCCAATTATGTGTCTGTCTGTCTGTCTGCCTGTAATAGTTTTCGGCAAAACGAAAAATGGGCGGTGAAGAATTTTCACAAAAATATTTGGAACAATTGAATATCGATTTAGACGATCAATATAATAGTTTTAAAGCACACAATGAAAGTAAAAATATATTTAAAGCAGCCCGTACACCAGTTGTTTATTTTGCCGTAGCCATAATAATGTATATATTAAGTGGTATATTTGGTTTAGTTGGATTGTATACATTTGCCAATCTTTGTAATACAATAATGGGTATTGCATTAATAACATTAGCCATATGGGGATATATCAGGTATTTATTTATTTATTTTTTCTTTTTAATATATATCAAATTTGAAAACAATAACTAAAATTTTATTATCCAACAGATACAGTGGTGAATTCAGTGATATTGGAGTTTCATTAGACGATTTTGCAACATATTTATGGGAAAATGTAATTAATTTTTTTATTTTGTATTGTTATAAACCAGGGACGTCTTGTCACGAAACGTCACGAAATGCAATGAATTAATTATTAATGGATTTTTTTTTGTTTACGTTCATATATATATATATAGTTAATGCGACCCGTTTATCATTCATGTATGGAAAAGGGTATTCAACATGTGGCAACGCATGCAACAACTGCAACAATTGGTAGTTCAACAAAATTTGTACAACAATCGTCTGGTAATTCATCGGCATCTGGTGGTAGCCATAAATCTGGTAGCAATAAACAATCACGATCACGTACATCACATACATCAAATGGTAAAGTTAAAAATTCATGAGATTACGCCAATGATGGCGTCGGCGTCGTCGGCAATCAATCAATAACAAAAAAACAACAACAAACGCCACCAATACAAAATAAATTAAATATAAATACAAATAATAAATCGACAGCCACAGCAACAACAACAACAACAACCGTTGAAATAATAAAACAATTAGATAATGTAAATAATAATACAAATAACAATAATAATACAATAATATCAGTAACAAAAAAGAAAAAAAGATCGAAAAAATCAATGCCTAATAAAAAAATTAAATAAAAAAACAAATGTAAAATTTAAATAAGTAACAAAAAAAAAACACAGAAAAAATCATAGTGAAATTTATCGATTTTTTGTTTTTTTTTTTTGTCTTTTTGTAATATTTAATATGAAAAACAATTAAAATTTTGAATAATCTTAAAATATATATAAATGTTTAATTAAATTTATGGTAATTTATATAAATATATAATAGTAAATATTGTTGTAATAAGTATCTGATTGATTGATTGATTGGATATAGTCTGTAAAATATAATATATTTATATATAAACAAACAAACAAAACAAAACAAAAAACAAATCCATTTCTTCCATAATTTATTTGTGTGTTATTTTGTTTTTTTTTTTGCACTTGTTACAATTATTTTTTATTTGTTTTACATACCGGTTTCATATTTTATTTCTTTTTTCTTTTCTTTTTTATTAATGCATTGAATTTTGAATTGATTTAAATATAAAAAAATACGATACGGATTAATTAATAATAAATGAAGAAATTCCAATTATTTTATTAATAGAAATGTTTTGAATCTGATTTGAATGTCTTATTATTTGAATATACAATTTTATTTTTTTCAAGTTTTCATTCATTTATTCATTCATTAACTACGGTAAAAAATTATATTAAATAAAGATCTGGGTAAAAAATTTCGTTGCGTTGGAGTTTTACGGTTTAAAAAACAACTGAAAAATTTTTTAATATTGAAACTTAAAAATAAAAAATTAGTTAAAATAAAAATAATGAATTATTAAATAAATTAAATGGTTGTTTAATAATTTAGAAACAAAATTTCCTTAAAATATCTCTTATTTTATTTTTTTTATTTAATTATTACATTTATTTATTTTTGAATTTAGTAATTTACGAAGAAATGGGAAAATTTCATTATTCGCCAGCAATAAAACAATCAATTAAATAAATTAAATAGTTAATAAAATGAAAATAGCCATTAAAAAAAAAAACAAAATTCATAACGTGAAAATGTTTTTTTTAACTGTAAATATGTAGAATTAAAAAGAGTGTAAACGAAAAAAATAAAAGCATTTAAATAAATGTGTAAATTCAATTTAAATTAAATCTAATAAAATATAAATAAATTATTATTATTATAAATAAATCTATATATGCTCAATCAACGATTAAAAAAAAAAGTTTACGAAGTTTAGATATCCATAAAATTAAAGCAAATAAATAAATATATCACATCTTTAATTCATAATTATAATTATTATAGTAATATTAAAAATATCATAATAATGATTAATAAATATATTGATAAATTATAAATATTAAAAATATCAAATCATTTATTTTTTATTTTTAATCATTATAATTTTTTCTTAATATTTTTGGGTGGTAAAAAGCAAAAATAAATTATAATTAATAGTTAAAATTAAACAAAACAAAACAAAAAAAATCTATATATTATTAAGTTTTTAATTAAAAAAAGAAAATATTGAATTATTATTAATATTTCTTAATGTGTTTTTTTGGTTTTTTAATTTGTGTTGTTGGCGTTTGTTGTATGTGTCGGTCGATTCGTCGTCGCGGTGGTTTTAAGTTAAATATTTAATAAAACAAAAAAAAAATTATATTAAAAATTTGTTATAAAAAAAAAGAAAAAAAAAAACCTTAAAAACAAAAAAAAAAAAGCTGAAAAATAATTCTGTAATTAATAATAAATATTTTTATATCAAAATGTTTTGTTTTATCGTTTTTTTTAATACATTTTCATAACATTAAGTTCCTTAATTATTGTAATGTTTATATGCAAAAATGATGATGAAGCAGAACACAAACGGAGAATATTATAAAGGTGTTTCACACAAATGTTCCTATAAAATTTGGTTGTCAGAAAGTAATTAATTTGTGCTTTAAAAGTATTCCAAATTAAACTCCAGAAATGTTCTTAAATACGATTTACTTAACGCCTTTTTTTTTTGTATAAACTAAAAGTCACTACCGGTGATTATTTAAACAGATACCAAAAATAGCACACTCAAATATTTGCTATAGTCTTTTTTAAACTATTCTTTTCACATCATCAAAGGTCTATCTAAGGCAAGGGCTGGTTTAGGTATTGGTCAAAGATTCTTCATATACCTTCCCTCGAGCCCAAAAAATCCCATCGGGCGGATGTATGGATGGTTGGATGGAACACGATCCCCATTCGCATATAGATAGTAAATACTCCAAATTATTATACAGAAACAAAAAAACCCCAAAAAATGAATGAATCAATTTTCACGAATTTATATAAATCTATTTAAATTACCTTATCAAATCAAATTTATCAACTAATAATGTTTTACATAAAATAAAAAATAAAAAAAAAAATTAACTGGCACTAAAAAGACCTTGAAGTGCTTCTTGTAGCACCCGTTGACAAGCAATTTGTGCCCGATAACCACAGGTGCGTTCCGTTGCATTCTCTTTACGTATATGTTGCATATATCCTTTTGTATCAATGTCGATGGCCGTCGGCGGTGTTGGTCCATCATAAATCCATTTTTGTCCGATATATTGGTATAATGGTCCTTCTTCCATTTTCGGTACGGTTGCATAGCCACCGGCCATCGATTGACCAAATTTAACACCTGTTGAAAATTCCGTTTTGGCCACGACAACCGGTACCACTTTTGCCTCTTCCCGTGTCTTCTCCAATTTATCCGCATAAATGTTAACAATTTCACTGGCATCCTGTTCGCTGGCCATCAACTCATCAATCAACGCTTCCTTTTCAATTAATTTCTTTTTACGATGATCCGATTCGAATTTTTGCAATTGATTGCGACGTTGTTCGTCTAATAATTTTTCGCGTTCGATTTCCACTTCCAATTCGTATTCGTCACGTCCAATTCTTCGATTATTTTTCGATATAATTTCACGATTATCTTTTTTATATTGATCGATTTTTTTCATTGTATTCAATGTATCAATGTCATGTACCAAATTATATATTATATTTTCAATTTCTTCCAAATAGTTATTATATTCCTCGACCTGAGCGAAATCCTCTTCACGTTTATTATAGTCTCGAAGTAATCGTCGTCGTATATCCACTTCTTTTTCAACACTTGCATCTTCAAATAATTGTACACGAAAATTACTACGACGTAATGGAACTAAACATTCGGGACACGATCCAGAACCTTTTAAAAATAATAGATCTACACAACTTTCACATAATGTATGGCCACATGTGTTTACCATCAATTTTAACGATGGATTTCGATATTTTGTTGTTTTACATCTTGGACATCCTTGATCATCCATTGTTTTTTTTTTTTTGTTTTGTTATAAAACAATAGAAATAGGAACTATATTTGATATGTTTCCTATCGATCGGGTTTTCCAAAAAATGTATTGATTTTCAGTTATATTTTTAATCTGTTGCTGTTGTTGTTGTGATTCTTATATTGTTATTGTTTTTTTTTTTTTTTTGCGGTTCACGAATTGTTCGAATGGTGCACAATTCAATTTCACAATAAAAACAAACAATTATTACAATATTTAACACTGATTTTTTGTTATTTATTTAATAACATTTTAATTTAAAGAAAATAATTTTTTTTTATTGAATACTATTTTATTTTATTTAATTAAAATTTTTAATTTAAACAAATAATTTCTGTGCCGTAAATTTGCCCGGTTTTTATTTTTATTTATGTTTTTTTTTTTCCTAAAAAATTGCAAGAAAAAGTTATTTTTATGTCAAATGCGTTCCGTGCGTGCGTGGTGCGCGCAACTCGATCGATAGAAAAAATGTCAGATTGAAAATGTATCGTAATAGATTGTATTGGATTTCCATGGAAAAATATTTTACACCCAATTTTCAATTTCAACATAAATAAAAATATATATTTGGATTTATTAAAAAAAATCGTATGGGGCTTTTTCGATTTTGACAGCTGCATGTGTTGTTGTTGTATTTTTTGTATTGGAGGCCATCAGTATATTTATTTTGTATGAAAAATTATTCAAACGTATAAAATACAATACGAAAATCTTAAAAATAATAAAATTATTAAAAATTAAATTTAAAAATGTGATGCAATAATTACTTTAGTTAAATAAAATTGAAATTAAAAGTATTACAAAATATTATTAGTTATTTAGTAAAAAAATATAATTTAAATTTAAATCACAGATAAAATCAGCGAAACATAAATAAAATGTAAAAATGTAAATACAGATATATAAAATTAGAAAACCAAATTGAAATATAAAAATGTTATCCAACTATACCAAAAATTTATCGAACGTTGATAAACAAAATTATATTAACAAATTTAAAAAATTCGTAAAAAAACGATCCGTATACCCTCAGCTACAACGTTGAATGCTTGCCAAATAATGTTGATTATATGAGAATAGTTAACTATTTACTGTATCCACTTTTTTTACTGCTTTTAAACTCTGCCGGAAACCGAAAAAATCTAATCCCGACGTCTCGACCAGCTCTAGTCGTGCATCCAACGACACAACATGAAGGCATTTTCAAAATATAAAACACTTCAACGAAAAAAGTAAATATATAAATAAATATATAGTAAATATAGTATTAATGGTAGGAAATATTTTTTAATAATAAATTACATCACAACTGGTAATTAAATAACAAAAACACTATATTTGAAACACAATATTTAATTAATTAAATTATTAATAAACAAAAATTAATCCGAACAATACAAAATGCGAATAATATATAGGATATATAGTTGCTGATGGCCTCCAATGCAAATAATCAGCTGAAACCGCAACTTTTTTACTTATTTTGACAGTTCCAGCGGGATCTCTATTGGCGATTATCGTAAATTATTTGTTTAACTAAAATAAAAGTTTGAAAGGTATTTAATTTTCATAAATTGCTCATATAATTTTGTAATTTATTTTTAAATTGATGTTATTTAATTGGTTTTAGCGTTCGAAAAGTTTTGTATGACTGATTGTAATCCTAATTCAGATTCAGAAAATAACCGTAAAACACAAAACAGTTTTTATTTCAACAACCAATTTGATTCGGACCCCGTGCTGTTAATTACCCACGCCATAAAAAGTAACAAATATTGAAACCAACAATAGAAAGGCTGTTATAACACATTGTCGCTTTTAAACGAATATTAATTTTATTTATTATATATGATATCGGCCACTGTACTGTATTTTTTCCTCGAATTTTAACAATAGAGTCAAATAAAATTCCTTATGTTGGGTAAAATTTTGAACATCACTGAAAATTATATGAAAAATTGCAATGCGAACAATTAAAATCACAATCCGATATAGAAAATCATTTATATCCACAACGCCCTATGCAATTCATTCATTCTAGTACAATTTTTGCAAACGTGTCAAAATTTTGAAAAAAAATTTTTATATGTTTTTTTTATTTACAAATTTAATAAATTGGAATTTTTTTTGTGTGCGTTGTTTTTTATTCGGTTTTTACTTTTATTTTGTTTTATTTAATTTAATTTAAAATTATAATCAATAAATTAATTAATACTCATTTTACAAATTATAAAATTTCGATATATAATAATAATAAATAGGTAAACAATGAGGTAAATAAATAATTAACAATAATCAAATAATTGACAACGAGTAAAATTATAGTGTTTTGTGGCACAAAAAAAACAAATAATTAATTTTTTTTTTTTTTTGGTTTTTGTAAATCTTCCTTTAGTGCACCAACAAAAGTAACCTTTAAAATTACATTAACATCGGATCCAAAATTACCGTTTAAAGTGTAAGTAATTTTTTTTCTTAAAAATGTTCTTAATCACAATTTCGATTTATAGATAATACAAAATGTACAAAATGTTGTTTTTGTTTTTACTATAAATTGGTTTTACTTTATGACATTACAAATAAAATTCTACTTTCTTTTTTTTTACCTTTTTTGTTGTGGTTTTTTTTTTTTGTGTGGTAATCAATAAATTAAAGTATTCCTTTAAAATGTGCATTTAATAATCGATCAATTGTGTTTTCCTAATATATTATTGGTGCTTTGAATATAAAGAAGTAAAGATATAGGCCAAAGAATTCAAATATGTGTACTGTTAAAAAAAAAAAAATTGTTGTCAAAACCTTACAAATGGATTTATTAATATTTTTAAAAAATCCAGATTAAAAACTCCCTTATCGCATCCTATGTAGGATGAGATGAGATGAGGAATCCTCCAAAATATATAGTATATTTTCATTAATCACTTTACAAGCAATGTTCATTTGCAGACCGGTCAAATAAAACGAATATAATATTCATCATTTAATTCTAATTTAAACGTTAAAAGAATTCAAGAAAGCAAAAAATGAAATGAGGGAAATAAATCAATCATTATTTTGATCGACCTCTTCATTGAATGAATCCGATATTGATTGACGGATTACTGAAATGATCTGTTACCACCCTGAAATCAAATTCATTCCATTTTGATCTGTATTCGCGTGTGAATAATAACTCTGTAATTGTTAAACGAATTCAAACTATCGAAATTACGAGAAATATCAAATATAAAAAAAATAAAGAGTTAACAATTATTTAAATATCTTAAATATATGGTGTATATCAAATCTAGATTAAGTGTTCCTGAGTCTACCCCATTTACGGCTGTACTGAAATTTGCCGCTGAAGAATTTAATGTACCATCAGCAACAACGGCTATTATAACCGATGATGGTATCGGTATAAATCCACAACAAACAGCCGGTAATGTATTTTTAAAACATGGTTCTGAATTACGACTGATACCAAGAGATCGTGTAGGTGCATTTTTATAAAAAAAAATAAAATACGAAAACGAAAAATTAATTAAATAATTAGATAAGGGAGAGTAAAGATAATAATGGCATATATTTTTTTTTGTTTATATATTTATCTGTAAATATTATTATTAGTATTTTTTTTTTTTACATACATATATAATTAATTGTATTATCATTATATTTACCATAACAAAATTTAAAACAATTAAAAATTATTATTTTTTTTGCTATATATAATACATAGAAGTATTTATATTATATTATGAGATTGATTTATCAAACGGTCAGTTGTCAGTATAAGTCAACGAAGCCTATATATAGATACAAAGATCACGTAATTCTGTGAATATTTCTAATAAGAATTGTATGGGGGCATCCAGGAAGATCTAACGACAACCATTAATGAATTACAGGCTTTTCTACAGACCTTAAATTTTAAAGATTGATTTACAAAGTTTTTATAGGGAGATAATTTAAGGGGATTTTATAAGCATATGTCTTAAATGTAGGATAAAAATGTATTTTTATCACTAATAATTTCTAGAAAAACCAATTTTTTGAATAATTTTTTCCACGATAAGCAGCAATTCTAAGAAAAAACAATTTTATATTCATTAAAATTAATTCATTTATCTCTAAATCCTTGATTTGCTGGTTATTCTAGGTTGAATGCTTTGGAACTCGTAACGTAAGGTAGGATTACGTGCCGTATTGTTAATTATATGGATGAAACTGAAACCAATACTGTATATATAATGAATATTATAAACAATTGAATCTTTGATGTATAAAGAAAAATAATGTAATCTAGACACGAATATAAATTTTTGTTTTTATTTATTGCGAGAGATATGAATTTTAATTGAGACAAATAATAAAATATATGATAATAATAATAATTATTATTATTATGACTCTATTTTATAAAATATGTTTCGAATGATTAAAATTGAATATAATTCGGAAAATGTATAATTTATTGTACCAAAAAGTACTAATTTGTGAATTATTTAGTTTAGTTGTGAATCTTCTTGACAGGATTTTTTCACGTTTCTGCGAGAATCATCAGTTTTTTTTAGCAGGAAAAATTGCAATAGATACAGAAAAGAAAAAAATTACAGTGCTCACTCGCTCCGTTGTCTTCACACCATTTTCCTCATTGATCATCCTCCGGAATCTCCTCCGTATTTTTGCATATTCTCCGCATCCAACTCCGCGGTTGTGGAAGGAGATGCGAAGGAGGATGCGAAAAATTGCAAATGACTTTTATAATCTATATAAGGAATGGAAGATTCAATTATGGTTTAACCCACAATCAGCTCTAAATAGGGAAGATCGACATATATTGGTAGATTTTATAATACAGTCATTTTGAAATAATTAAAGAATGGTAATTTTGTTTCGACTTTGCTATATATAAAAAGATACAGATATTACGAGGTAAGGAATTACTAAACGTCAGTATTAAAAGAGCACATTTATCTTACCATACGAATACCTCATGCCTAATTCTGGTTATAAATCGGTAATTGCGAATGACTCGGACCATTTAAAATATGGTAATGATATTACAAAAACACTACTGCGGTACCCTAAATTGGAAAATCGCAGTCGTAATTTTATTATACCTAAGTAATATTTGGCTGTTTGGGTATCCACTACATGATTTGTGGACCAAACATTTTTCACGTTTCGCTACTGATTTTGTATTATTATATATATATAGTATAGTATATTTCCATATGAATGATGATTTATCATTTGCCGACGAACCCATTAGCAATGTACAACGTATTTATATACGTATAGAGGATGATGATAAAATATATTATATTCCAAATAAAGAATAATATTGTATATGTGATAAAAATATATATACTTAAAAAATACATCCAAAGTCGTCCTATTGATTATATTTTCTATGTACATTTGAGTGCGCACATCACTACTATATAAAAATATTTTTCTTTATCACATCTCATATATAATAATTAATTAACATTATTATAGTATACTATAGTTGTTGTTGTTCTTTTTGCATATACAATACTATATACCGATGATGATAATGATGATGATTCGAGGTTTGTGTGCAACATTTACTTATAAAATATACAGATATATATAATTGTGTTATTGATTATAAGTACGGGTGAAAAAAAAATAAAAAAATTTCCTATATAAACTGGTAACCAAAGAATAAAAATTATTATTATATCAACTAGAAAGTTCAAATCTATTTAAAGTGTTACACATTTTATATTTAAATTCAGACCGAAGAAGTACTTTTAAAGTAACAAAAAATATTTTATATTGTTTTCGTGTGTGTATAAATTAAATAAATAAAAAAATATTCAAAATGCCTTGTGGTGGATGTGGAAATAGTGAGTGTTTTTTTTATTATTTTTGTGATAATAAAGTTTATATTAAAATAATTTAAAATCGATTTAATTTAATTTAATTGTAATAATTGTAGATTGCCAATGTACATCGGAAAAATGTGGTGCTGGATGTAAATGTGACAATAATTGTCAATGTCCATGCAAAAATACAACATCATCATCGGGTGAAAAAAAGGAATGCTGTAGTAAAAAATAAAAAATTCCTTTTAGAAAAAATCTATATATCTATAAGGATTATTGTTTCATCGTTTTTTTTTTTACAAATAATTATATTTTAAATTTCAAAATTCATCCCATTGATATTTTATTCAATATATTATCATCCGAGTTTTATGTATTATTTTTTTTTTTATTTTATATATCAATATTATTATCAAAAAAAAAAAAATTATGAATAAAAATATTTTAATTTAGAATTTATATAATTAAAATTAAATTAGTTTTTGTTTTTATTTTAATAGTGATATAGTTTTACAAAATTCAGTAAAGTCTTTATCACCTATCAAGAGATTATGCAATAAATTTGTAAACCCTTATATAAAATTCATAGTTTTTGTATATACAGTCGCTAATATGGTGAGAAAAATCCCTGAAACATATGTTAATAATTAGTAGAGATTATATAAAGTTTTTTTTTAATAAATTCCAAAAAGAACCTATAAATTATAGAAATATGTGAACATTTTCATGATATAGTTTCAAAAAAAAAAATTATATTACATATTCTTTTATATTCTATATTCTTATAATGTAAAGTTTTTCTCATTTTCTTCGATACACTGCAGTTCAATTCATGTAAGAATTTTCTTAAGTATACTTACTTTCCGTCGTTTAGTTTCGGAATCTATTAAATAATAGAGAAATAACTCTTTCTGTTTTGTAACTTATATTACGAGTATATCGAATATTAGTTTTGGAGGTTCTCAAGGTTTTAATGAATAAAATGTTTTTCTGATCTCTTCCTTCCATATATCAACTTATCGGTATAGCGGAGATCTAACAAGGAATTAGATATCGTATATTGGTATTTTATATATCATTTTTCTAACTAATTCCCTTGAAATTTCTATAGTAAAATCTGTAATAAATCTGTAATAAAATAGTAAAATTTCAACTACCCTCAAATCGACTTATATATGAAGTGCTACTCTGGTTCTATATTTGTTCTATATTTGTTCTGGGTCTAAAAGCGTCTAGTTTGCGACTTCATTATTTAATTTATTTTTTTTTATCTATATGTAATTATTGTGATTGTAAAGTTGAAATACCTTTTTTTGTTAAACAAATGAACCAATTTAAAGGAAACAAAATGAATTGGATTGTGTTCTTTTTTAGTATTAATTTATTTATATATATATACCTTGCTATTCCTTTACTATAAGAATGTGTAGGACAAGTTTAAAAACGTCATATGCGCATTTGTATACCTTTAAGAATCTGCAGTTATATCGTTGTTTTACATATGGATTTAAAGAATTTTTTCACGCTCTACACATTTACTAGAAAAGTCATAATATAATAAGTTTGAAATACACAATAGAATAAATTATAATATATTTTTTCAATTATAATTATAAATATAATAATATGATGTGGTGATATTGCGTTAATCATTAAAATGAGAAGGTACCAGAATAAAAAAAACTTTGAAAATAAACATCGATTGTAAAAGAAAAAAAAATGTAACATAGCATCATAATAAGTACATACAATTATAAAATTGTATATTCATCATCGATCATCGTTGTTGTTTGTTTCATATATCTATAAACTCTGCAGCGCAATTAAGATGAACTTGTTATTGATTAGTGGTTTTTTTTCTATTATTATTCATTTATTATTATAATACAGAGATTTTTATTCTTAATATATGTTTCATATTGGATTTTTCCATAATATACATTAACATTTGATATTTAAAATATTATTAATCTATCGCTGCTTTTCAAATGATTATTTTGAATACATAAAGTCGTTTATATATTTATATATATCACGACTTCACGAATATAAAATATATAATTTTTTTTGTATTGTACTTTTACTACTTTAAAAAAAAAATGATTATAAGTTAAATGAATTGTATTGATTGTTTATAATTTCAATACAATTAATATTTCTGATTTTTCAATACGATACACTGAATCCAAATATGATTTGTGTCGCTATGTTGCTGTTTCTGGCAAATCAGTCTATCAGTCTATGTATAATTCTTCGCATAATTTAAAGTTCTAATAATATTTGTTAGAATATTATTTGAAAATCGCCCTAAGTGGTTCAATAGATATGTAAGCGAGATAGTCAATTTTCCAGAAATATAAAGGTATACAACAAAATGTCTATTCAATTATATCTAACGTAACTGTATAAAATATTTGATAGTTACTTTCACAGTATCGTAATAAATTTCTTTGAATTTTCCCGGAAATCGAATGGCACATCAATTTTTGAACCAAAATAGGACAATTTTCAAATATTTCCTTCAATCTTCTATATGCGATATTATTAATGGATTGAATTTTCAAATTATATACGAAGAAATACCCGTCAAATTGATCTCCTGCAGAAGTCCATATACAAATGAGATCTCGATAAAAATATGATTGTCTTTTTCAGTCTGTTCTGTCGTATGTATATGGTATAATTTGACTTTCAGACAGTTTTAGGTGGTATTTTTCAATCTTTTTCGGTTGAAAACTGCAGTTTCAATACAATTTTTTTTCTATACCAGGGCTATAATTAACAAAAAAAAATAGAAAATTTCCAAAAAAATTTGATTTTCCAAAACATTTAGTTCGATACAATAAAAATTTTTTTTTTATAAATTACCTATATAGTTAAACATTTGTCTTTGAGAATATTCTATATCCTTTTTTGGTGCTAACAATTTTCAAAATTCGCCCCATGATTCAATGTGTATTGTTTCATATTGAAATATATATTTCATTTTAAAAATATAGCTATAAATTCCTAATGGCTTTTTCCAATTATTTTTTCATATATATATTTCTTTGAAGTATATAGTTACACATTTTTAATTATTTGAAACATATAGAATAAAGAAAGTTATATAAGTGTATAATAATATATCAAAACTATATAGCAAATCTTTATATTATAGTAATAGATTTTATATATTGGTTTTGTTATTTCATTGTTGCGTTATATGAAATTTAATACATTTTTTTTTATATAAATTTATAGATTATTTTACTTTTCTATATTATTTGTTATTATACCTTTCTATATGAGATTATTTTAATATTTTTAAATACCACATAAACATACAAAATGAAATCGAATGGAAAGGTAAAAAAACAATAAATTTTTACGGTTATATAAACAATAATAAATGGCATTGGCGAAGCTGAAAATTTGTTACCAGGCCATATATTACCAAAATGGTATAAATATATAAAGTATGATATTTCAAATACAGGACGACCGGACAAATGCAGACAAAAAGCAAATTAATTATTCTACAAAAAAAAAGATGATTTTATTGAAACAAAACCAGAGTTTTTCTCCAATTTTTATATTTTAATTTCAATAATTGGAAAATTTGATCAATTTCGAATATTTCAAAGAGGAAAATTTGAAAATCGCCCCATTGGTGCAAAAGATATAGTCGGTTTTCCAAATATTTGTCTAGTTTTGATGTATAATGTATAAAATATTTGTACCATTCAGGGATCGTTCACTTTTATTTCACACCGTTTCACAAATTTCTATGAATTTTCACTGAATGGAATGGAAAGTCCACTATTTATAAAGATATTGAACCATTTAGCTTTGTTACAACGGAATTGTTTTTTTATATATTTTTATTAAATTAAGTAATAACACATATATTAATATACCTATAGAGATTTAAAGTTTATTATATCATTATTATATATATCTACTATCTATATATATGACTTATACGAATACCACCAACCTCCAATTTTTAAAGAAAGTATATGTAATATATATAATATTTTAAGACGCGCAAAGAACTTTAAAAAGTACTGTTTTTTTCCATATATACCTAAACCTACGTATAATTTTTGTTTGTTTTGCTTTTAATACCATTTTATATTATTATTTTTATACTGCCAACATATATTAAAGATAAGAAGAAAAAAAATAAATATAGAAATGGGATTAAATGAAAATTATGATAGTTGTTTTTTTATTTAAGAATGTTTAATTAAAACTTAATAATACATATATATATATCAGTGGTGAATCGTGAAAAAAATGTTGATTATTTATTTCCAAAAACGTGTTTAGGTTTGATTTCAGAAACATTTTATGATCAGAAAAAAAAATATTCATCCTCAATATTTTGATTAATCAATTTATGATAAGTTTTCATAGTTAAAAACTTGAAAAATCATTTCATTTATTCAAAAGATAGTTGGGATTTTCAAAAAGAAGTGCGTGTGCGATTTGCCGGGAAATTTAAATCATTGAACATTTCCAACTGGAAATTATATTTTATTTATTTTAATGTATCAGTTAGGTAGAATTAAAACGTCGTATTTGATATTAAATAACACATCTAGACATATCTTATATTTACTATCTCCAAAAATGTTATCTTTGTTTAAAAAATAAATAATTTATAATATACAAACTGAATAATATAGTAACAGTGAATGCGAGATATTATGTGTCATTTATTACTTAAAATAATTTCATTTCAAGAATATATATAATAATTATATTTTATTGTTTATTTATATACATACAATATATATAATAAAAATGCATGCATACCATGGTTTTATCATTTATTTAAAAGATACGATTATTTGCTTTATCTTAAGCTATATCGCGCGATGCATATATTGAAAATATTAAGGAATGTTTTCAAGTTATAAGCATTTAATAGTGTATTTATTTATTAACCCTTTATAGATAAATATATCTAAAATTTAAATATATCTCAAATTAAAGATCTTTTTAATATAATACGATATAGTTTCTTGAATCGAATTCCAATCAAATGATACTTTAAATTTTGTGTATAAATTTTACTCTTTTTGCGTGTGTTATTACGAAATGAAAAATTTCTCTATATATATTTTATTCATTCAGATTCAAAATCTTATCTCTGTAATATATATATATACTAAAAAAAAACAAATATACATATATATTATGAAGTGTAATAATAATAATAAAATAATAATTAACGCCGTAACATATTTTATGAGTCGTGTTGCTATGAATCGTATATGTATATTTATTATTCACATATATACAAATTATAATCAGGAAAATATTGCACACGGTAATTTAATTATTTATACCATTAATTCATTCTTTCATTCATTTATATATATATATTTTTACAATATTTTCAAATTATTTATTATACAAAACAAATTATGATTCAATAATGTATATACAGTAAAATAAATACAGAAATGTACGATAACAAAACAATAATAATAATAATTATAACTTTAAAATCTATAATATATAGAATGTTACACTTAACCCTTATCCTCTCTGTTAGAACAAAACATTCCCAATAAAGATTTTGGGATAAAATTGAACGAGAATCTGGAAAATGTAAATTTACTTAAATAACCCACTTATTAGCGCTTTATTTGTTAATAGAAAATCGATTAAACTGAACAATTTAAATTCGGCATAGTTGCAAAAATATTTGAATAAAAAAAATGATGCTGGATGCAAATTTGACCCAAAACAGATATTGAGGGTTAAACAAAACTCAATGTCTTATATATATATAATTAATTTTAAATAAATATTAATATATTATATTCAGTTGACCGCGTGTATGTGCATTTTGCTTTTCGCCATAAAAACAATTGAGCAATTATATATAAATATTTTAAATATATATTATTGAAATCTTAAATTGAAGATTGTTACACGCACATGCATTTAAGTTTTGTCAGAATAAACCATATATAATATATAAAACTATATGATTTTGAAATCGTTATCTATACTGCAGTTATTATATATAGTTTAATATTCTAACATACTAAAGTCAACTCTGCTATGTGTAATGACAAATGCAAATTAATTTGGTTGTTAAAAATGAAATTGAATCGATTATTCTATAGTTGCGGTTTCCGCATATTATTAATATATACTTGATTCTTTTCAATATAGAAATTATTATGTTTCTAATAATGTTTCTAATTAGTAAGTAAAAATTAGTGATTCTAATAAATTGAAGATCCATTCTGATTAATAGAAAATTGATTCTTTTCAACAGCAATGTGTGATTCTAATCAATAAAAAAAAACAAAATTGAATCTAACCAATAAAAAATTGATTCAGATTTATAGAAAATTGAATCTGAGCGATAGAAATTGATTTAAATTCAAAAAGAAATTTATTCTATAATTCGTTTTATTCTATATAATTTATTCGATAATCAATCGCTAATTGATTGTGTAATATAATGAAAATATATAGAATTTATAAGCAAAACAAATTTATTAATATATATAATTTAATGGCAATTTATTAACGTGCGTAATTATAATAAAAGTTATTATATAGGAATGAATAGAAATCGATTACAATTTCAATAGAAATGCGGATTCTTATCATATATATATAGTGAAAATTGAGATGGATATCAATGGAAATAAATTTGCTAAATTATTTTATTTGTTATATAGCAATATATATTTTTATTAATCTCAAATTGGGATTAAAGCTTTGCTTTAATTTTAAAATATTTGGTCAAGGTAATTTTTTTAATTTTCCAAATTGTTATATTTGGTAAAAAAAAAATCCAAAATAAATCATTCCATATATATATGATTTTTTTAATGGTATATATATTCAGCAAACACATTAAAAAAAACGCTGATTAATTCATAAGATATCAATTTTTTTTATTTTTGCTTTTAAATCACATATTTTTAATTGAACTTTATTTTTTGATAATTATATTACATACTTAACAATTCATTGACTCTTTATATAACCAATATAACTCATGTCATATAGATTGCATAAAAAAAATATGCAATCATATTCATTTGATTTTTTTTTTATTAAATATACAACAAAACGTACTTAATAAATTGCATTTATTGTTATTTATTATTTATACACATGTACATATATATTTATATAAATAAATAAAAATAAAATATACAATACACGAATTTATAAATAAATAGAATGATTTTTTTATAAATATGGACAAAAATTATTAAAAATAAAATCAACAAAAATTTTAAAAATAATAACATTTTATTTCTATAAATATTAATAAATTAATTTCGTTATATAAATATAAATTGCGTTTAAAAATATACGTAATTTATATCATAATTTTGTTTATTTTTTTTTAAAATATTATTGTATATTTGTAATAATTTATTTTGAATACATAATTACAAAATAAATTAAAATAAAACAATTTTATTATTATTATTTATATCCAGAAAAATAATTAAATAATCGGAAATTCAAAAAGGAATTAAACTTAATGCGCAAAATATTTATTAAAAATACCTTGATTATGAATAATAATAATTGTTAAAATAATATTAAATTTTAAATTTAAAAATTTCCATATATAGTTGTTATTCATTTAAGGCAATATAACTTCCGTGGAACTCTATTTATTATTATTATATTCATGAATTGAATTCTATATTCATCATAAATCAATTTCATATATTCAAATCAACACTGTATATTTATTTAAATATACAAATATATATTTTATTATTAATATTAATTTCTCTAAATGAATCATCCAAAATTCTTCTTTTCTTTTAATTCATTTTAATTGATTTTAATCAACGCGTTTTATCTATAAATAAATATAACAATATAAAACTCCGCGCTCTATTAAAAAAATATATAATATAATTTCAATTAAAAAATATTTAATAAAAATATATCGTTTCAATTCGCGTTTCTTGTTGACAAAAAAAAAATTAAATTTTTCCTTTTACTCTGCATTTAATTTATTTATAAATATTTTATTTTGTATATAAAAAAAATTAAAATTATATAGACATTTTTATATAAACGATTTTTTAAACATATAGTATATTTAAAATTTATATAATTTCTGATTTAATGCGGATTTAATTAAAATATAGAATAATAAATTTACATCAATTAAATCAATTATATTTTTTGTTAGATTTTCCTTTTCTTATTCTAAAAATATCTCTTTATAAACTCAATAAAATTCTTTCTAAAAAAAATTTTTTTTTAATATTAATAAATATTTCTATATAACTATATATAATTATTTTGACATAGATTAGAAATTTTGCGATTTAAATTTCAATTGACAGAATATCTCTTATATAAATAACCTAAATTGAATATTGAATAGAAAATAATATTAAATTTAGAATCAATCAAATCAATAATTAATATATATAAATTCAAAAAAAATGTTGATTAATATCTTATTAATAAATGAATGCGAATTAGTATGCTGGGATCTTCTAATCTATATATAAAGAATCCATTCTGATCATTAGAAAAATGATAATATTCATGATAGAAATTGATTCTAATCCATCCATACACATAAACAAACATAAACATAAACAAATCCATAAACAAGCATATTTTAATTAATATTGCAATTGCGATTCGCTAATAATGAATGGATATTTTATTTCATTTCAGTAAAAATTTATTCTAATCAATAGAAATTAATAACAAATAGAAATTTATTCTAAAATCTATAACGAATTCATTCTGATCAATAGAAATCAATAGAATTCTAATCTATTAAGAATTGATTTTATATGGCCAATATTTAGAAATTGATTCTCACAAGTATAGAATTAAAAAGCAATCAATTAAAAACTAATTTTATTCATTAAAAAAATGGATTAATTTTATATAGTTGTTGGGGATTGGTTCAATTGGCATTTCAGTATTCGGATGTTACATAACTTTATTATATTTCATAAATATTTGTTCTATTTAAGTTCTTATCAATTCTAAAAAGAACTCTAGAACAAACTTGGGATACAAATCGAAGAACCGCGTTTACGGAGCATATTTTTACTAAATCATAAGATAAAATATACGGCTGATATGAAAATTACTATAATGTCGTATATAAAATACCATGTCGGGGGGTGCCAATACAAAATGTATCCTACATTGGTCAAACGGCGTTCAGCATATATAGAAAAACGGATAATGAATCATAAAAATGATTTAAAAATACCATTCCCGTTTACAATCGATATAGAACTGTGCACTCATGGAACATTTTCATGTATCTGATCATTTCCTAGGATTTTGACAATGTTATACCGTTTTGGCCAAAAAAAATATAGTTATTCCAAGAGAATGCCATATCTGAAGCCCTTCATATATCTATCAACAAAACACCTACAATACATTCACAATATATCTATATACATTAATCAAAACGTAGTTGGATAATATATAAAACAAAACATTTTTCACATTCTAAATTAAATTATAATCAATTAATAGTAAACCAGTAAACATTTTTTTCGGATCAATAGAAAATTTATCAAAAAAACCTTATTGGTTTTAAATATATGAATATTGAAATGAATTCTTATAAATAGACATATTGCGATTCCAAAGTATATAATCTCCTCATTCGAAAAAACGAAATTTATTAATTAATTTTGAAAGAATTACTCAATTGAAAGAATATCTCATAAGTGTACGCAAAACATTCACACTTTCGAATCAATTAATTATTGTGCGATTTATATCATAAAAAATTACATTGCGCGGTCTTCGTCTTTATAGTTTATACAAAATAGACTTCAGAAATTTGTATTATTCAAATTATATCAAACGAATATTCACCATATTCTTTGTGTCAATTTTTGTAATTTTATCACGACTCAAGCAGATTATATACTTTAAGAGAGTTATAAGTTAGGGACTCTGCTTTAAATCGGAATTTTATTCATAATTCCACTTTGAATTCGTTTCGTGTTATACAAAATTATAATTCATTATAATTGTAAAGTATTTTTTGATCCGAATCACTCAATCAATTCACACAAATTCCAAGATTCCAAAACTAGTGAGATTATATAATTATCAATCAATAAAAAAAACTATAATACAAAATAATTAAATTGTTGATTATTTATTAATATATATATTTATTTATTGTATATAAAAAAAAAAACACTATAACTATATAATGAAAAGAATAATATTTTTAAGAAATATTATAAAATGTATTGTAATTATTAAATGAATGGTATTATAAATGAATGAATGGATGAATAGCAAAGAAATATAAAAAAAAAATTAATTATTTTTTTGTACATTCTGCACCTTTACAGCTTCCATCTGTTTGATTTTTACATGGACAATTACAATCTGCATTGCATTTACAATCTTTTCCACATTTTTCCGATGTACATTGACAATCTAATATATATAAAATATGTTAATATCATTAAAAAATTAATTAAAAAAATTATTAATTTTTTTTTACTAAATAAAAAAAACAAACTAACTATTTCCACAAGCTGTACAAGCCATTTTTAATTCACTTATTGTTTTTTAATTATTTAAATATTTTCAAAAAAAAAATACCACAAACTTTTTCTTTATACTAAGTGTTATTGAAATTATTATTTAATTTTTAAAATATTCACTGCGATTTAATTCAATTGTTATAATGAAACATAAATTGTAATGAACCTTTAATTTATAGTAATTTATTTTATTCTAATTTTATAAATTATATTGTATGTGAATGAATGTGCAGTGTGCAAACATAAATTGTTTATGTTTATATTTTAAGTATATGTTGTTCGCGCCCGGTTCAATACCTTTATCTTATATTTTATATATATATGTACGTATATAATTCATTAAATAAAAAAAATAACACCGTGTGCAAGAATAATTTTTATGTCGTCGATGCAATGATTATTATATTTATATATAATGATATAAATAAAAAAAATAAAAATATTGTATGCGTATATATAAAAAAAAACTATATGTTTGTTTGTATATAAAAAAAAAAATTATGATTACAGCAGGTAAAAAATTAAATTGCTGATAAAAAAAAAATATTATTACGTCTTGATTTTTTTTTTTTTTTTTATATATTTCTTCTATTTATTTTAACAACAGAAAATTTTAATGTTGATATCAAAAATTAAATCAAATATAAAATGTTTTTTTATGTTATGCGAAGGTATACATAAATAATAATATGTTATAGCATATAGCGTATACAAAATTTAGATCAGTTCGATGAACTTAAAAATCATTAAATATATGTAAAAATTAATTATACTCTGACAATGAGATATGAATTATATGATCAAATTAATGGAATTTATTTTTTTTTTAATTTTTATCGAATATCGTATTTGAAATATTTTATAAATTAGAGATAGAAATTTTTTAAATCGTATTAATCAAAACCGCGTATATATTAAAAATACATTCTAATTGAAATAATAGTCAGCGTAATTAATTAATGGAATTTTTTTAAACGAAAATAAAAATTAGAATATTTGTCTTTTATAATTTATAATCATATTATTGTCCAATAAAATAATAAAAATAAAATATATGATTTCTATCTCTGCGGTAAAATAAACATAATTTATGTTTATTATTATAAGAATATTTTGAAATCATTTTATAATTTCGGCTTTGAAATATGAGACATCTCAGATCAGTATATTACGTGATCGAAACATTCAAAAATCATTTGAAATTACTTTTTAAATGTCTATAAAAGTGTTAGCGATCTAGATCTAAAGATTGTTGATTTTGTTTTAAAACACATTTCAAGCAATTAATACCTACTATTTTATAAATTTGCATGTGAATGAACTCCTTTTTATGATCAAAATGAAATCGTAAAAAATCGCTAAATTTTTAATTGTATTTAAAGGCCACGTTTTCTAACAATTTTTTTTTCCAAATTTGATTAATGATTGTAAGTTTATTTTTATGTATTATATGTTAAAGTTCTTCCTTTTAATGCAACCTATGGGGTTTTATCAAACAGGAAAATATTCTTGAATTTGAAAAAATTTCCTGAAAAAAACAGTCAAAAAGTCGTCAGGAGCAGTCAAAAAAATTGAAAAAAAAAAACCATTATTTAAAAAAGATAAATACAATTTATTTTTATATTATATTATACAGTAAATGTTTAATTTTAAATGTTACAGATACAAATAATATTTAATGGAAAATTTCGTATTTATTTAATAATTTCATTAATTCGTTAGTTGGTTTTTTGTTTTTTTACTTTTTAAATAATTATACAATTAATTTTTAATTTAATTTTAATTTAATTCACATAAATATATTTTTGATAATTATAATTGAAATTATTAGACATTTAGTTTATTATAAATTATTTCTTAACACGATATATTAAAAATAATAATAATAATCTATATTCATTTATTTTAAATAAATTGAAAAACTCATTTTTATAGGTCGAAAATTGGATGATTTGATTTTATTTTTTGTTTGATACGAATTTAAACGATTTTTATTCTATACAATAATAATAAATTGGATTGTGACCATTTAGATTTTATGTAATTTAAGAGAATTTTTTGAAGAAAATGTAATTACATATTCAGCATTTTCCATTTCAAATTCAGGATCAAATTAACAAATCAAATTCAGAACATTCCAAAACAATTTCAGAACTTTCCAAATCAAATCCATTATTATTTAATAAACTTTTTAAGAAAATAAAATAAAATATGTCAAAATGTTAAATTAATAAAACATACCATGACTTTAATTTAATTTAAAGATTAATTCAAGAAATATCTGATGGCAATTTTGCATTGTACAATCCAGAAAATAATTGCTACAATCAGCAAAAGTGGTTTATTCTTATACAGATTCTACAGATGATGTGAAGAAAAATCAGGATTGTAATTAAACAAAATAGAAAAGTCGATTTTCCGGAAAATTTAATTCGTTGACCACCCACATTTTTTTTTATCCTATTATTTTGAACGAATAGATCAAATTTTTCCATGAGACATTCCGAGCATTTTACATTTCTAAATATTTATCATTAACTTTCATATTTATGTTTCTCGAAACCAAATAAGTTTATCGATACATTTGTAAAAAAAAAAATTTCAAAATTTCACTTTATTATTAAATATTATTAATAATTCAATTAAAATTTTCTAATTAAAAATCTCATAGACTGAATTATAGTATTATTTATCTATTTAAGCATTTGTCAAATATATATTTAATTTATAGAGTTCATTTAAACAAATATATTTTATAAAAATTAATTCTCTATAAATGAAAAGTTTTTAACATTCATAAACTATTTTGGTTTCTTTATATACAATATAATATTATTATAATATATTATTAATTAACGTACTTTTTATTTTAAATATATTTTGAATGAATTCAACAACAAAAATTAATTTATATCTTTATACAGTTATTTATTTATATTTAATAAAATCTTTTAAATTATCTATGAAATGTTTTTGAAGAAAAAATCCAAAAAAAAAAAAAAAAAGAGATTCAATTTTCTAAAAAAAAACATGAAAATAAATTAAATTATTTTCTGAGTAAGAGACATTAAAATTAAAATATATACCGAAAAAAACGAAAAAAAAAAAAATCACCAATAATTTCTTGGAATTTATATTTAGAGATAATACACACACACACACATATTTACTATAATAATTTTTAATTAATAATATTTTATTATTATATTAATAATTACAATAAAAAAAAATTGTTTTGTTTTAATAAAGAAAAAAGAAAATACTTAATTTAATCTATTATATTATAATATACAATTGATTTAACACTTTTTAATCTTTACCTTTTAACCTGTATCCAAAGAAAAAAAAAGAGTTTCGATTTCTTTCAGGCCAATTATGGACGATTTCTGGATTTCTTTTTTTATCAATTTCCTTTCATTTTTATTATTTATACAAAAAAAAAACAATAATTTGTTTTAATTTAATAAAAAAAAAAACAACAAAGTTCTAATGTTTTCCAAATCTCTAAAGATATATAGTAATTTACCTTATATAATAATGTTTTTACATAATTATTGTTTTTGCATGAAACATAACATACACATGACGGCATGAATGGATGAATTTATTTTTTTTTTCAAATTCATTTAAAATTAATATAAAAAAAAAATATATATATAAAAACTGCACGACTTAACGGATTCACTGAAATATAAAGTAAAAAAAAAAAAAAAACTAATTATATTAAAATAAAGAATCAAAGATTCCAAAATATATATATAATATAAAATATCTATTACTATAATAATGCATTAATACACCTCTTATCATATTATCTTATAAATACACAATTAATTTTCATTCCAAAATGCGATGAGCCATTTATTTCTATTAAACTGCGTAAATTTACGTTCAATGCGGACAAAATTAATTTAAAAATTCAATAACAATAAATCACAATACAATATTTTGAAATTAGATATTATTGAACAAACATAAGCAATTCCATTTAAAGATTTAAAGGAACCATCAGAACGATTTAAATTGAACATCGTAAAAAAAAAACGAAATGTGTGAAGCTAAAGTTCTATCTGTCAGTCAGAATGATAGCAACAATGATATAAGCGATGAGGTTCAATAATTTATTCCTAATTCACGAACAGTTTGTGAAGAAGAAAATTTCGTCAAATTGTCCGCAATCAATAGAAACAGAAATAGATTTAAAGGTATACGTTATGGAAAAGGTTTCGGGCATGCAGTTGCTGTTGATTAAATTTGCCGGAAAATCGATTTTTTGAATATCACTAAAATTTGTGATCTTTCATAGAAGAAAATTTATATTTTTTTAATTTTCACTGAAATCGATGGAAACTCGGCAATCGTCGAAGAAAATAAAAATTGAATAAGAAACCCCGGTCCGTATACAAAAAAAAAAATAAAAAATAAGAAATTTTAGAAAACGTTGATTTTCCGGGAAAAATTAATTCGTTGAACAGTCAGATTTTTTTTTCCATAAATCAACCAAACAGACATATGCCTTTCTTCATATCCTATCCTCTTTGAAATCTGACTAATCATTTACCAACTTCTTCGCCCATGAGTTGCAAATATATAATGAATATAAATTAAGCTATATTAATAATAAATATAAATTAATAGCTAATTATAAAAACTTAAATAATTAATCATCATTTCATTTCGTTTGATGAAAACTTAAACGTATAATAAAACCAAAAAAAAAACAAAACGATAAAAAAAACTTACTATATATTGTGTTTGTGGGGTATCCATAAATATTTTTAAATTCAATTTAAATTATTATTCGTTTAGGATTGATAAAATTTTGTTTCATAATCGATATATTCAAATTCTTATGATTTAGATGCATGTGATGATGCATTATTAGAAGTAGCAGAAGTAGAAGTAGAAGAAGTAGAAGAAGAAAAATATGAGGTAGAAGTAGAAGTAGTAGTAGTAGTAGTAGACGAAGAACGTGATGCCGATGATGGTGATGATGATGAAGACGTTGATAATTTATCATGATTTTTTAAAGATTTGTTGTTACACACTTTCATTTCCTACAAAAAAAAAATGTGTTTCGAGATTTTTTTTTTTTTTTTCAAAAGTATAAATAAAAATAATAATATAAAAAGGGATTTATTTTTTTTTTAAAGGAATTTTTTTTATTTTTGGCAATTTTATTTAATTTAAATCAATCCATTTAAAAATATAAATTTTTAATTTATAATTTTGATTATTTTGCCAATCAATAGAATTAATTTTTTATGTGATATATATTTAAGTTCCATATTGTGATGTTAATAAAATAATTTAATTATACCTTCACCTTAGTCTTATTCGTATATATTATAAAGTTAAATTAATGGCTAAAAATCAGTTATTAATTACTATAAACTTATATTTGATTAGTCTATAGAATATATAATATATTTGTTAAATGTTTTTTTTTTTTGTTTTTTGTTATTTATTGGCAATCTTATCGAGAATATTTTCTGTATCTATTAACTATTTTCGAACCAAGATATCAAAATTTCAAGAAAATGAAGACTATATAAAGTTGAACACAGCCTCCAAGGGCTATGAAAAGGTTCTTATGACTCTAAACAATCATTTAAATCAAGCATTTATTCCTATTTAAAGACCCATCCATACATCTACTAAACTGCCACTTGGACAATTTTTTGTCCAATCATTTGGGGTTCCACATTTTATAATAGTTTCGCCACCACAAAATCACCTAAACCCTATCCTCTGTTAGAACAAAACATTCCCGAGTAGAGATTTTGAGGATAAAATTGAAATAGAATTAGATAAATGTTTTTCTTCATTATTCCAATTGCTAAATATTAACTAAAGCATTAACTGAAATCGAATTTAGATATTATAATTAATAAAAAAATATCTCTGTTAGTTCATTCTGAATAGTTTTTTTTATATTGTAATTTACAATAAAAGCATATTGCTAATAAAAAATAATTATAATAATATTAATAATAATTAAATGAAAGCGTCATCGTAATCAGAAAACAGAAATTGGATTTTTTGGACCAAAAGAAATTTGGAAATAAATTTATAATACACCACGGTTTAAATGCAGGTATGTATATAAAAAGCAAAAAGCATTAAACTAAATTAGCAATTTTTGCATCTAGAAAAATAAATATATATAGGATAATAGCTATATGAAGACGATAATTAAATAAATGTGTGCATTTATATAATAATATATAAGATAAAAAAAAAAACAAACAAATATTCAATTTCAATTAATATTTACCTGCCATTCTTTTAAGTCTTTCATAACCCGTTGGACATCAACAATAGCTTCATCTTTATCCGCCGCCGCAGTAACAGATTGTTGATTTTTATTATTCATTGATTTTATTTGGCCACTCGATTTATTATGACTATTAGTAGTCAACTGTGGACTATGACGATTTGGTTCAATTACACCGTGGGTTGATTTACGACGTTTTATTGCTGGTACTCTTTCCATATTGCCAGCACTCAATAATGTATGTGTTTGTGGTAATATAAATGAATCACATAATGCTGATACCGTTGGTGTTTGAATATCATTTCTATGTTTTCTGTATTTATATTCATAGTTATCCACATCATCATCATCATCATCATCATCATCATCACCATCAATATAATAATCATCATCGATAGCATTGCGACCATTATTATTATTTGGATTTTTTGATTTTCTTTTTTTTTTACGTTTAAATTCATCGATTTGTACAACATCAATGAATTCAACTTCATCATCGGATATCGCAATTGTTTCAATATTTTCATTATTTTTCATTGGTTCATCAAGAGATGATTCTTTTTTGTTGCATAATGATGGTGGTTGTGGTGGTGGTGGTGGTGTTGCATTACGTGATACCGCAGTTGACGTGTTTGACGACACCACTTTTGATGATGAACGAGACGAAGAAGACAATGGCGTTGATGATAATTTTGGAGATAATGATGATGTTGTTGTTGATGATGATGATGATTGGATTTCTGATGATTTTATATTTAATTTTTTAGATCCTAATGATTCAACCGATTGTATACGTAAACCACTTTCACCTGTACCTGTATTATGTGGCAAAATACTCTTATAGATAATTTGTGGTGTTGGTTGTGAAGTACTTGATTTATTTGTATTGGATGTTATTACGGCCATTTGTGGTTTCTTTACGACGTTTGACGACGACGACGACGACGACGACGAAGATTTAAAATTTTCATTTTTATCATTTATTCGATCGGAATTTATGATTGATTTTTTATTATTAGTGGATGTATTTGAATGGGTTTTTACCGAAGAGGTTGATGAAGATGATGATGATAAAGGAGATATTTGTGATTTTATGGTTGAAGTAGTAGTTGAAGTTGAAGTGGATATAGTAATATTCGTTGTTATTGTTGGTTGTGTTGTTACACTTGAGGATGTTCCTTTTAATGGTAATTCCTTTGCAGTTGCAGTTGTACCTTTAGTTGATTTTGATGCAGACACCACTTCATTATTATTGGATGTTGATGGGCTTACAGCAGCTGAAATTATATTAACTATACTATGATCTGTAGCTTTCTTTGATGATGACAGATTGTTATCGGATGCCGTTGATGTTTTTACAGATGATGGTAAATTTCCCGTTTGTTGTGAACTTTTAGTTTTGGGATTTGCAGTAGTTAAATTACTATTTTTTGTATTTGATTGTTGTGTTGATGTCGTCACAGGTTTATTTGATTTATTATTATTATTGTGACTGCCACTATTGCTGCCTGATGCGGTATTTGTATTTGATTTATTGGTACCCGTTGAATTTGATTTATTATCGGTACTTGGTGTGGCGGTTGGCTAAAGAGAGAAGAAAAAATAAAAATAAAAATATGGACGTTAGAGGAATTAAAAATTATGTTTTTGATTAAAAATTATTATTAATTACGGTTTAATTTTGTTATAAAAGTGGTATTGAAACATCCACAGTAAAAATCTTAGTAAATTTTTATGATATAGACCTCAAATTTTATTCCTATGGTTCGATAAAATGACGATTTGTTTATTGTAAAACAATCGTAACAAAATATCGAAACGGCATATATAAAACTCTAAGACATTAATCGTTAGTTTACTGGATAGTTTTTTCTATCGAGTTCTTATTAAGAAAAATAAGGAACGGTTTCAAAATTTTATAATCGCTGTCATGCCTGTTTGGAATTTAACTACTATTACAATATTTGTCCAAACTTAAGACGGTTTTCTTAATGTAACCAAAAAACAAATTGAATTGCACCAGATTGAAAAAGATAATTAAGTTAAATGTAAAAAATAAATAAAAATAAAATAAGCAACGAAATCATTTTTGTTCATTATATTCCAAATTAAATTTGTTCTTATATACATACATACATGAACACATGAACACGTTGCGCGTTATTATATTGTAAAATATAAATATTATCTAAAAACGTACCTTCTTTCACACAGTTGTCGACAATCCAGATTCCTGTGTGCGGTCCAGATAGACCTTAATTATATATAGACTATCGAATATATACACATACATATATATATTTACAAAAAAGAAAATTATAAATTTAAAATTGAAAGAACACTTAACACGGATGCGATATCTCGGAATAATTTTTATATTAAAGTTAATTAGAATAGATAATTTTTTACACGTACGTTGACAGAGTATCAAAGAAATTATCAAATATATAAAATTTCCGATCATAAACTGATTTAGCTTCTGGAAAACGCAGACTTTTCTGTTGTTGGTTTCATAATTTATTGTTGCTATTAATTAGCCAAATTACGATCAACTGTAACCGGAAAATATGCAACTCAACGTGTGAAAATTCAGATTTGAAAATAACCGAGAAACACAAAATAGTTTTTATGTCTTGAATAGAATTGAAATTCCCACAATCAGGAACATTTTGTAAGAATGTTTTTTTTTTACAGAATCTTTGATCAATTTTCGATGTTCAAAAATATTGAATAAAAAAATCAAATGGTGTAAAGAATTCAAAAAAAAAAACCAGACACGCAAACATCCATTCATAAACACAATCCCTATATTTAAATACTAACCTTGGTTTGCATTTTTAATGCATTTTCAGAATTCGACGATTGAACAATTCCAGAATTTACATTTGATGGATTACCACCGGATTTAATTGATTTTATATTGTTATTATTATTGTTGCTTGACGAACTTGAATTATTCGAAATATTTTTATTTTCAACGGTATTTGTTGATGGCATTTGATCGTTGTTAGTATTAGAGTGTTTATCAGATGATTTGCTGATTCCACTATTATTTGTTGATTTATCCATTTCTTGAGCATTTTTATTTGTTACATTGGATGTTGTATGCATCGATGATATAACAGAAGTTCCCTTAGAGCCGGCTACAATGGTGGTAGATGATTGTGTTGCCATTATTACTGTTGAATCTGTTGATTTTATTTGATTATTTGTTTTGATTGTTTCACTTGTAGTCTGTGAACGTGAGACAGTCACCGATGATGATGAAGATGATGACGATGATGAAGTTGTCGTTTGAACAAAAGACGATTTATTTGTACTTTTTTTACTTTTGTTATTATTTTCATTATTTTTATCAACGGCAAAATATTTACTAAAAAATAAAAAAATTAACATAAAAAATTAATAAAAAAAATACAAAAATCATATAATATAATATTTATACATACTAATATTCGGATAAAATATCATTGGCTGACATCCAACCATCAGGCCAAAGTGGTACAAGCACTTGTGCAATACATGGTTTTAATAAAATTTTCGATTTAAATTGTTGTGGTAAATCAATTGTGGTTGCTCTCCAGGTAATGAATTTTTTTTTTATAGAAACCCATTCATAAATTAATTTCCTATTATTTTTTTAAAATAAATTTTATTTTATTTTATATTGCAATAATCAAAATATTAAGTTGCTATACAGAAAAAAAATTTAAATTAAAATAATTACCGTGTTATATCGGTCCATTGAAATTTTCGTAATGGCATCACTAGTGTTCTATCCGGTAATGCTGATGTTAATTTAATTAACATACTATATTGTTTATAATCAGATTCGTATTGAGTTATCAAATGGGGCATAACATCAGTTATTAGATTTTTTAATTGTTTACATATTTTCTCTTGTGTATCTTCATCTTGTTTAACACGTACACTATGGATTTTTGTAAATATATTTTCTTTCGTTGTGGATAATTGCTGTTCCAGATAATCAATTATTCTATTTCGTATTAATTCATCGATGTCATAGGACATTTTTTCAATTCTGTAATTATGGAGAAAAAAATAATACAATTACATTTTATTAATAATAAAAGGGTATTTGTTTGGAATCCCCCTGGTTGGGATGGAATCAATTGCAATGGAAGCTATAGAAGGTATGGTATCTGACATAACGCATCTTCGAACTTAACCAGCTCTCTGTATAAAAACAAAGCTTACGCTGAAAATTTCAGCCAAAGGGGCTAATTAATAATAATAATTTTGGGAAAAAGGGTGCCAAAAGCGAGTGGAAGAAAGCATTATTTTTTTTTAACTATAATGCATTTTACTGAAGGGAAGTACGTCCTTAATAAAGTCTAGCTGGTTAAAAAAATACAAAAAAAAAAATAAATTATATTACTTGTATAATAAATCAAATGTTTCCGAATCATTATCAATGGTTTTGTTTGCCTTTGATCGTTGTATAATTTTTTGAATATCACGTACAAATTGTTCTGGTATATTTTCGGGTATCTTAATTACGTCTGATTGTTGTTTTTTATCACTCACTGTACTCTTGGCAGTAGAAAAATCTTTAACGGTTGTTACATCAGTGCCAACATTACTGTTTGTATTATTACTAATAATCGTATTATTTTGTTTATTATCATTAATTTTACTTGAAACAACATGTGAAGTTTTAACAATTTTATTATTTTTATCCTGACTTTCATCACCACCGTCTTTGACTTCATCTTCACTATCACTATCGGATACTGAATTTGATGAATTTGAACCATCATCAGAACTTGATGATGTTTCTTGTTTTGAATCGGTACTATCATCGGAATTTGTCTTTGACTTACTACCACCAGCACCACCACTGGCTTTCTTATTCATATTTCGCATATTATCACGTTTTGCCCTTAACATATCTTTAACAGTTATCGTTTTAACAACTTTTCTTTCCGATCGTTCCTTATCGGAATCCGAACGATCATCATCATCGTCGTCATCCTCATCATCATCATCATCTTCCTCATCATCATCATCAGCATCAACGTCTATAGCTTGGTCATCATCAATAACATTTTTTTTCTTGTTTACACCCGGTAAGTCATCTTTAACAGCAATACCACCTTTGTCACCGGCTGCAATTGTACCAACATTTTCCACTGTGCTTTTCAAATTTTCACTTAATTTTGATTTATCCAATTGTTTATTATTAGCAATTTGTTCCGTTATCGGCCTATTTGTTTGATCTTGTTGTTTTGGTTGATTATTATTATTATTATTGTTGTTGATGTGATTATTATTAGTATTAGTATTGGTATTGGTGTTATTATTGATATTAACTGGAACGGTGGAATCTTTATTATTATTGTTATTATTTACGGTTACATCTTTATCTTTTGGTAACTCTGGTAATTTAGTTTTCTTTGGTCTATTATTATTATTATTATTGTTGTTATTGTGTTTTGATGATTGTTTTTGATCATTTTCATCATCACTAGAATCATCTTTACTCTCTGATGATGTTGATAATTTACGCTAGAATAAAAATGTATTGTAAAAAATGAGCATTTGATTTTTACCATAACAATACAAATGGTAACAAAATTAATTCATACCTTTTTTGGTTTTGGCATTCTCATTGCATCTTCTGGTCTTTCAAAATTTGACAATGGTTTAAATTCTAATGGACCGGAATTTATATAGAAACCACCACGTATTGTGTCAACGTCATACGGAACCGCTTCATCATACTGAAACATATGGCAAAATTTTATCAATAATTATATTATGAATTATAATTACTCTGTTGCATTTACCGCTTCTTCGTTATCAATAAATGCATCATCATCATCATAACCAGCACCTTTATCTTCATCATCCGAATCGATTCTACGTCCATCTTTTCCACGGTACATTTTTGAATAGACTTTTGCAAAATGTTCATTAATTCGATTAATTTCCATTGAATGATCTTCATTTTTTGGATTTAGCTCTTGTATTTTTCGATATTTTCTCTAAATGGAGTTAAAAAAAAACCTCTTTATAAAAACATTTCCTACACTTTTTGCATTGTTTTTTCTGATCAATAATGGAACATTAAATAGAATTTGTGAAATATGGGGAAACTTACCTCTTCAGCTTTTAGTAAATGTGAGTAATTAAATTCTGGATAATTGTTTTTTGTGGGCTCAAAGAGTTTTAAATCAAAACGTATTGTTCGATTTGGTTCTGTCCAATTACGTTTTGATTGGGATGAAGTCAATCCTGAGGATGAATTTGCGGCAGCTGATGATTTTGGAGATAATGGTGGAAATGGTAGTGGTGTTGTATTTGCTGTGGTGGTGGTGGTGGTTGTTGTTGTTGTTGGTGGTGTTGGTTTATTCGATGACGTTGATGATTTCTTAAAATCATCAATGGATAATTTAACACGTTTTTGTTCCATTTTCTTTTTCTATATATATATATATATATATATATATATATATAGCGAACAATAAATTATTAATTTTTAGCAGTTTATTTTTAATGTTATTAATTGTTTATCAATTCATTTCTTTGGAAAACACCAATTTTAAATAAAAAAAAGCACCCAAAAATGCTTTAGAATGTAACTAGAAATGATAATCCTTGCTAAATATAAACACACACGCACAAAAACACAGAAAAATTAAACAACAAAACAAATATATTGAAATTTTGTTTCTCTTTCGTTTACATTAAATTGAATTGGAACAAATGAAAAGAACAAGAAATATAAACAACACATTTAGAATTAATACCGTAATTATTTTATTATGAAATTTTACATTTATTTCATTACTAAATACCATATAATTATTTTGAATCGATGCTTTTAATTAATTAAATTATTTTATTAACACATTTTTTTTAATTTATAACATTGTAAATAAAAATTATAATATTATTATTTAACAAAATAAAAACTGAAAACAAATAAAATAATTTCAACAAAACTCAAATCATCCCATTAAAAAATATGAAATTCTTTCGACCACCAAAAAAATTGAAATGTCAAAATTTTACCATAATCCTTCGTTAAGTTAATTTAACATCTATCCCCGGCATCAAATTATGCCGGGGATAGATGTTAAAAAAAAAATTGGCGCATTTAAAACGATCATTGGTTTTTCGACGAAATATTTCTTTTTATATCTTTTATCAATGAAAAATGTATATTAGTTTAACGGATTCGCAACAATGAAGCTGAATCTTTTCAGACTACAACAAAATGCTACCGCTAAATTAGCATAGCGTTTTTTAAAAACAAAATTTACATCCTTAAAGCAAAAGCTAGGTATATCCAAATCCCCTATGATCAGGAAAAAAAAATTGTGACATTTGACCATAAAAAATAAAAATTTGGCAACATTCACAAAACGATTTATTTAATATTTATTATTATTTAAAAAAAAAATTACATGCCGCTCTGCCGGTTCGTTTTGTTTTGGTGTTTTTATTAAAGTTAAATTTTAAATTCTAATAAAAATTAATTAAATTGATAAATCTTAATAGTGATAGTGATTACTAATTTAAATTAATCAAATAAATCGATTGTTAAAACAAATAACATAAAACAGATAATGGATTCACCATTTCATTTGCCATATTCTGCAAGCAATAGTACAGCAATTGCCAAAGGACCAGCATATACACCAACAAGAACAAGACAATCATCAGCTAGTTCAGTAATTTCTGCTGGTCGTAAGTCATTTTTTGGTAATATTAAAAAGGCAGGATCAGTTTCAGGGTAAACCATTTTTTTTATTAAATTATTTGTCTTATATGGAATTTTCTTTTTTCAAAAAACATAACCTGAAAATGAAAAAAAAAAACAAAAAAATAATAAACAAAACTATTTAAATATCAATTTTTCAGTCGCTATAGTCTCTCTGGAAGATCTACACAATCAGCGGAAATCGTTACAAGATCAGAAAATAATATTGTTGAATCATTTGGTTTACCATTACCGGTAATGGTAAATGAAGCGTTAACATTTTCCGAACGTAATGTTAATGTTTCCATAAATTGTTCAAATGATGGTTGGGCTTGGGTAAGTACATTTTTTTTTATTTTAATTTTGATCAAAATCTTATATATTTGTTTACATTCGTTGGGATTGTATACGATTTTTACAATAATAGCACCATAAACAGTTTTTTCTATCATGGATGTTGTTTGTAATTTTTGTTATGTGTTTAGATTTTTGTTAATGATCATAAAGTGTTTTTATGACTGAATTAAACAGTGGTTGTGTTTTTATTTCATTTAGGCTGTTTGTGGACGTCGACTACTGGTATGGCAATACAAAGAAACAAAATGTGAATCACCGAAAAATGATGGTATACGAACGCCACAACGTCGTATGGCATCCGGACAATGTCGTGAACTAACATTACCGCATTGTGACATTGGTCATAAAGCATCATTGGTTACGGTATTCCTGAGTGAAGGACAACAAATGGCATCATGTTTATCGGTGTCGCCGACCGGAGACGTACGCTATTGGCCATCGATAGCCCATGACGGTTCATCGATCGACGAAAGTGGAATACTAGAAGGACAAGAATTTGATGAATTATTACGTATTCATCCATTGGGTTATATTTTAATGACAACCACCTGTAGTTTGGTATTGTTACAATTTCAATTGAACGGTGGCCGATATACAATTGTTCATCGTACGGTTAAACCACCGTCTGGCTTTATCGGTGGAATTGGAAAGAAATTAGCATCAATTATAATTGGAATGAATAGTCAAGATAAAGAAAATGTATGTATACTTTAACATTTATTTAACATTTTAATTCAATTCAATAAATAAACACTATTCGTCGGGTTTTTATAGAAATTCCTAAAAGTTTGTGCCGAAATCGATAATGATTTAAATTGGAAAATTACGGTGATGTCCGATCGTTGGATACAACGTTGGCTATTCAAGCAACATTCAATGGTTGAACAATTTTTATTTGAAGATTTTGATGTGGTACGTAAAATTCGTGAAACATTTCATCAGAAAATTTGGCCAAATCGTGATATTAACGAAATTGAAATGTGGATGTTGGATATGCAATCATATGATAAACGTTTAATTATATTAACGGCAGCTGCCAATATATCACATACCCAAAGTGTTTACTATTCTTTGAGTAAGTTTAAAATATAAAAAGAAAAAAAAATAACTGCTTACAAAAACTTTCAATTTCAACTTGTTTTCTTTTATACAGTAACATTAGCTGAAGAATCAAATGCACTGATTATAAAACAATATCATCAAATTAAACTGTCAGCATTCTATTCAAATGAATTGCCAATGGAATGTTTAAAAATGAAATTTATAATAAATCGTAATATTGTTTATATGTACAAGGAAAAAACAATTTATCAAATATTTTTAAATGGTAATGAGATTTTATAATCTCTTGAAATTTTTAAGTTTTAACCGTTATTTTTTTTACTTTTAAAATTTAGATTTAAATAATGAAGATATTGAAAAAATTGAATTTCCTGTACCAAATGATAAAATAATGTCAGCATCAATTTATAATCAAATTCCAATATTTTTTTCACGACATTTTGGTTTGGTAAGCGTAATTGGTACCGATTTTGATGGTGGTGATTTATTGGACAAGTAATTTTTGTTAATTTTAGTTAATAACAAGTGAATTTTAATTATTAATAGGACATACATTTTTTTTTTAGTTCAATACAAAATGATATATTTGGTGGTGGTGGTGGTGGTGGCGGTGTTGGTACTGCTGGTGAACAACATTCATTTATTGGTCAAACGATGCAACAAAATGATATGTCAACAAATTTATCAATGTATGATTTGGATCCCGATGAAGTATATAATTCCGATGAAATAAGTCAAATGAAAGCTGCATTCATTTATCATTTAAAAAGAAATACCGTACGTTGTTCAGCAATATTAAATGATTTATTTGATGTCGAACGAGAAGATGATTCAAATGCATCGGCGGTAACAACAACACCAACAACGGGAACGGCAACAACCACAACAATGTTAACGGCACCCATAACAACTATAACCGTTAATGGGACCCTATTAGATAATATTGTTATACGTATTGCAAAGGATTTAGCTGAAGATATACCGGCAGCTGATCCACGATGGGAACAAATTAAAGTAAATAATCATCCATTGGGTAGTTCATTGTCAATGCAAATTATGCAACAATTAAAGGAAAAAAATCGTGCATTAAATCATTTTATTGATTTTTTACATTCCACTGAATTATGGCAAAAGGTTTGTTTGTTTTATTTGATTATTGTTTTTAGTTTTTTTTATCACATATAATTAAAAATTAATATTATCAATGTTATAATAAAACAGTTTGGAACCGTATCAGAAAGAGGTAATAATAAATCAACATGTTATTTATTATCGGATATAAATGAAAAAATTATTGCAACAATTGCATTGAAGCGTGTTCATAACAGGTAGGAGGATTATTATTATTTTTTTTTATTTTCCCCAATTGTTTTTAACTACATTAACGTTTTTCTTTTTGGTTTGGTTTGGTAGTTATTCAAAGTTAATCGATGAAGGTATTCATAAAGTTTTACAGCAACGGAATGAACAACCAATTGGAAATTTAACGCCACAAGATTTATTTTATGTTAAAACAACAAGAATTCATGATATTTTAAAAATATTTTCAACAATTGCCGATGATGCAATACAATGGGAACAATCACAAATGCCCCGGATATTAACAACTTTAGCTGATATAAATACAATTGTATTGGTAAGTGGGGCTGGGGTTAACATTATTCAGTTTCAGGTTTCCTCTGAAAAGTAACGCGATCTCAACAAATAATTTTTTTCTAATAATCCCATCGCATCCAAGAGCTTACACACAAAACAATTTATTTATATAAATCCACCCGTAACACCTCTTCAAAATTTTATTAAAGTATAATTTAATGATTTTTTATTTGTAATTGTTCTTTTTCATTCATAGACGATGCTCAATGATGTGTTAAAATTTCGTGAATTAAAAACAGAATTATTTACACCAACCCATGAACATCAAATGAAATACGAATATTTACCATGGACAGCCGCATCGGGAAAAAATGGTAAATGAAATTAATTAAAATCAATTAAATTAAAAATCCATTAAAATTTTTTAAAATTATTTATTATTAGGAGTACGTGATCATTTATTAAATTTAATAAATGTAACGTTAAACTACGGTGCCCGAACAACCGGTGAACCTGAATTACGACAATTATATTATAAACAAATTATGGAATATGTTGATTTTGTATTGAATGGTCGACGGGAATACATTGAAAGTATAAAAGGTGGTGAAAAATATGATGGTTTATTTCAACAATTCGAATCACAACGTAACGAATTAATTCTACCATTTGGTAAATTTCAACAATTTTAACTTTTTATATTTATGATTTATGAATACAATAAACTATAATTTTGTATAATTTCACACAAAATAGTTCATGATAATCAATATGAATATGCAACAAAATTGGCGGAAAAATATTATGATTTTAATGTATTGGTATTGATTTGTGAAAAAACTAAAAATCAATCACGTTTGGATCATTACATAAATTTATATAAAAATATGGATTTTTCACAATTTGCCATAAATTGGTATTTACGTGAAAATAAACGTGGCGATCTCTTTGAACGTTTCAAGCACAATCAATCGGAATTAACGAAATTTTTGGGTGATCATCCGACATTGGCATGGATTCAAAGTGTATTTAACGGTGATCTATCACAGGCATCACGAATACTATTTCGATTGGCACAAAATGAAACCGAATTGATTGCGCGTAAATTAACAATGTTATCAATGGCAAAATTAACATTATTGGCTGGCGAACAAGATCTATCGAGTTTATTAATTGACATTAATTCACAATTGCTATTGATTGATTATCAAAATCAAATTAATGATAGTTTACTACAACGATTAGGTTATGATACGGATAATATGGAAGTATTAACACCAGAACAAATTATTAAAGTAAATAGCGACATTAGCAAAAGTAAAAAAAAATGTATCCATTTATTATTATAATGTTTTATTTTTTTTTTGTTTAGTTTTTTATTTCGATTAATAATGAAAAGGCAAATGAATTTGAATTTCGAAAAGCCCTGGAAGTATTACGATACGTTGAGGATATCAATCTTTATCGACATAAAATTTGGTGTAATGCAATTTTACGTGATAATTGGTTAATATATAATATAAATGCACCATTGGAAGATCTTAAGGAAACAATATTTTATAAAATAGTTGAATTAAATTATATTTTAGGTAAATATATGTTTGATATTTTCACGTTATCGGATTAATTTTTTAAAATCACATTTTTTACATTTTTATATTGCAATATGTATAGATACCGAATTAGATGATTATCTACCGCCAATTGAAGATTTCTTAGAGGCTGACGAAGAATTAGGAAATTTAATAAAAGAAAAATCATTTCAATTTTTAATGAAATTAGCCTATGAACATATAAATGAAGAATTTAAACAAACAAGTTGTAAATAAAGTAATAATAATAATAATATTAATTTATTTTTATTTTTTTTTGTATGATAACGTAAAATTATTTTTAAGCATAAAATCTAAATAAAAAAAACACCTTTTTTTGTATCGTATTGTAATGATTAAAAAATAATTTCTTTACCATTAATATGAAGTCGTTTTAACTCATTTATAAATGGATCATTTTAGATTTGGATTCTAAAAAGTGTTATTGAGAAATCTTTAGAATGAAAGTAAGAAGGAATATTTTCGCGGTTCGTTTAGCAAGGTACTTAATATAGATTATTTTATGAATAATAATTACGATAATAAATTCGATTGCAAAATATTCCATAAAAAATCCTTTTTCAATAAATTATAAGGTTGAGGAAGATCGGAAAATATTCCACCATAGGATTTTCCATTGTCGAAATTTTAGCTGCATCATGCAAAACATGGATTTTCCAACATTTCAAATGGTTTTCCAGCCCAATAATTATTTTAAATACATTTGAAAAACATACTTTTTTCAAAATTGTAGGAAAATTCACGTATTCGAAAGTGAAATGTCTTCAAAATTATAACACATAAAATGTGTATAACCTCTTATATTGTGATCCTGAAGATTATGAAAAATAATAAACTGTATCCTTTCCTATTTTTTTTTTATATATATATTTATTAATAATAATGTCACAAATCATATTTTAATTTCTTTTTATCATTTATATATAAAACTAATAATAATATATGTATATTAAATATAAGTACGAATAAATTATAATATTGATGTGTAGTTTAATAATAATATTAAATCTAAAAATATATTTTTAATTATAATAAAAATTTATAAATAAAAATATATATAATAAAAACCATTATTTTTCATTATTGACTTGCGACAATAATTCATTTTCATCTACCTCATCTACCATAAAGAAATAACATCAAATTTAATAGAATTTATAATTTTGTAATATTTCTATCTGTTGTTGCTGTATTATTATTACTTAATAGCATTATAATATTTGATTTTTGAGAATCAATTTTAACTGAATTTTTCCATTTGGTATTATTTATTTTATTATCTATCCATGGTGTAAAATCAAATTTATCAATTGCTGTACAATCAACAACCGCATTACTATTTTGGTCAATTGTTTGCATAACATATTTTTGTGCATTTGTAACAGCATCTGAATTACGACAAATAATTTCCGATAATGTTGTATTATAAATTTCATTTAATTGATCTAAATACGGATATAAATAGAATTCAAAATCGTAATCATTTTAAAATGTACCAACAACTCGTGAATTGAAATTGAAATAATAAATGTATTTAAAATTAAAGAAAAAAACCATATTACCTTTTGAAAATCTTTGTGAACCAATTGGTCGTTCATACCAATGTGAATCACCATTTTTTATTCGTAAAAATTGATCGGTTATTAAGCACGTTAATAAGGGACCAACAATAGCTCCCGGTAATGGATCTTCACTTAATGCACCCGTATAAGTATCAACATCGATAGCATCACTGAGATCACAAAAAAAAAAATAAAAACAATAAAAGAATTTTTAAAGTTTAATATTTTGATTAATTAATAAATAATTATGTGTGTGTATTAAATTTTAAACATTATGTAAATAAAATTTATGATTGCAATTTACCTATAGATTGTCATAATATGCTTTAGTGCCTGAGGATTAACAGCCGCTTTCATTGTTTCCCATGTATCGGTTGGTGGTAATTTACAATATTTACGCCATTCGGTATACGATGGTAGACCATGATCACGTCCTCTTTGTATATTCAATGTTACTAAATCCAAACCACAATGTGGATTAGTATCACTTGTTGAATCGGAATCACTTATTGTGGAATTCGTATCGTTTTCTGAATTCGTATCACCCATTGTGGAATTTTTATCGTTTTCTGAATTCGTATCACTTGTTGTGGAATTCACATCATTTATTATTGTTTTCTGAGGTTCACTGCTGTGATTATGTTTTTCAAATAGTTTTTCGGTTAATTCCGTAGTAAAATATGGATCTGAACGTGCTAAATTTGTGGCAATTGCACCTTGAAGTGCATTATCTAAACCTTTATTCGCCCACAATGAATACGGATTAAAAAGCATTGTATGTAATGCTAATGTTTCTTCGTTTGTTGCATTAATCATTCCCTAATAATAAACACATTTCATCATTTCAAATGGATGAAGAATATATATAAGTACGGTTTTTAAGAGTATAAAAGATTAAAAAATAAAAATCAAAAGTGCATTAAGTATATTACCGGCAATAATGTATGGGCAAAACGAAATGCAGAAGCAGCAAATACATTTGCAATTGATGGATCAATATTTGAATCGTATGTATCTGAATTATTATTGGTTTTTGATAGGATACCAACTTTTTTACAAAGTTCTTCGCCTATATATAATGAAATAATATGAAATATCATAAAAATATTTTAATAAAATTTTATTCCATTTTAATTACCCAAAACAATTGGTAAAAATTCATTATATGTTATGTGTTGTAATTGTGCTGATAGAATTTTTCTAGCCTCTTGAAATACCAATTCATCTGTCCAATGTGGATTTAATGCATGTAAATTTGTTGCCAAATAATTATGATGTCTTGCCCAAATCAAATGCATTGATGTTAAATATAGATTTTCATTTGCACGTGAATCACCCGATTCAAAACAATATTTACCCTGTTTATTCATTTTATCTTCATTACATCCATCCGATGGATCTCTTGATATGGGCAATAATGTTCGATTATCAGGTGCGATAAACATTCGTAAAAGTCCATTATTTACTGAATCAGCATCAGTATCAGAAAATGAAAACGAAATATTTTTTGTTACAAATTATACAATTGCAAAAAAAAAAAAAAAAAAAAACAATTCTAATCATACATGATCTTAACGAATTAACACGTTGATCGGTTGATCCATACACAACTGAACCATCGATAAAGGATGTCGCTTGATTCAATTGTTGACGTGGACCAAAATGTCCGGTTGGTGCCGGTGATGATCGTACAAAATTCATACAAGAAATATTATACGTATCATAATATGGATCACCGGCATGTATCTGAACTGGATAACATTCAGGGTGTGTTTTATTTAATGGCGAATGACAACAATCAATTGGTTCACCTTCAGATCCTATATAAAATAATTACTATATATATATAAGTAAATATAATATATTAAAATTAAATCATTTTTTTTGTTGTTGTTACTTTGTCTATACCTTGATTTAAAGCGGTTGCCGTTATGTCATGATCAAGAAATTGTCCCCAAATGGCTAACATTACCGTAAATTTTGGATCAACTGAATGTGATGGACGATGAATGTTTATGGACACATCACGAGCCGATGGTAATGATGAATTCAATGAATGTGATTCTCTGGGTGTTGATATACCATCTGCATAATCCGGATGTAATGCTCTATAAATTTTATATAAAATTTGTAAAATATTTTTTATTTAATAACGTATAAATTATGATTACGAAAGATTATTATTTTAAAAAATTACCGTCTAAATGGTAACATTGCGACACCATAATTAAATGGATGTTTTTTATTATTACAAATACCCGTTGAATAACGATATTTTGAATTGAAATTGCATGCCGAACGTTTTGGTGGTACAGCGCCGAAATTAATTGGTGGTCCAATGCCAATATTTGAACGTTGTCCAGGTTTTTTTTCAAATGCACTTCTGAATATATATATATATACGTAAAAATGTAAAATTTTATATAGGATTATTCAAAAACATGTTAAAATTTGAATGGTTTGCAATTTTGCATATATTTTAATTTTAATTTCGATCTATTAAAGTATATCGCAGGGGGTCGATTCCCGAACAATTTGTATTCATTGAAGGATCAAATTATTTTCTAAGAATTTTATTCTAAATTTTAAATTATTAGTGTTTTAATTTTTTTGTAATTGTTATTATATTTCACAATTGAACAACTAATGATAAAATTACAAATATTTTAAAATTACATATTATAAATATTTAATATTATTATGTAATGAATGATCTATATATCATCATATCATATTGTCGTCTTCATCATTTTCAATTCAACTATCACCGGTTATTTTAATGCATATTATATGTTATTATAATTATATATATACAGTTGATTAAATATAAAATTCATAACACTTTATAAATATATATTATTATATTGTAATTTAATAATATACTAATTATTCGCTATATATTTATATATTTAATCTCGCTATATCTGTAAACATTTTATTTAAGTCAACACTTTGAAGGTGATGAGAATAAAAAATAATTAAATTAATTCTTTGAAAAATACATATGAGGTGTAAACTGTAAATAATATTAAATATACCTTTAAATAAAAATGTACCGGGTATTTTAAAGGATCACCGCAATGTCCAAAAGTGATTTTTTCATACAAAATTTATTTTTTTGTTGGATTTTAAAATAATTCTAATAATTTCCTTGGATTCAGACAATTCCTCGGGACGTTCAGGTACTTAAATCGACGAATAATTTATTATCTATCGACTTATCATAGGTTGAAAGTCTTATTTTTTAATTAAGTTTTAATTTATGCCAAACAACTTGGATGACATATTATTGAGATTAGAAAAGGGACGTATTTAGAAATATCTTGAACATTGTTAGGAATAGAATTACCATATAATCAATAATCAAAAATTTGAAAATTCATTCATTTTGTGTTATTTCATAATATTATTATTAATTCATAGAAGTAAATTTGAAAAATTCAAAATTTAGAAATTGAATTTTCCGGACTAATTTGTTTGAAAAGAATTGTTTTTTTTTTTGTAGAATAATTAATTTGTCTTAAGAAATGCGTGCCTGATGTCGAAATCCCTTATCCTTTTGGTAATTTGGAAAAAAAAATATTTCCAGCTCTGACACTGCCGCGTAATATATCTAATATATTTCTAATATAAACAATATATAGAAATATCGCTTATTACATACAAAATCAATTCATTATCAACGTCTATTTTTGCTTCTATGCAAATAATATATTATTATTTAGAATATATATGGAAATATGATAATAAATATTGCGGTTTTATTAAAATAATAGGTTTTATAATAAATATACCTATATTTATTGTTACGTATAAAAAAGAAAAATAATATATAAAAAATATTTGTTAACAAAAGAATCGCAGACGACTTTTGCTGGAAGTAAATTGGATTTAAATTTCATTTCATTATTTATTGATTTTTTTTTTAAAAAGTTAATCGGTCATTTTTTTTTTAAGTGCTTTTATTTTATATACATAAATATAAAGTTTCGCGATATATTCAATATTTAATTTACTTATATCTTTTCACATGGGGCATGAAATTACCACTGTACTGTATATATATTCAAATAAATTCCATTGAAATAATAATATGAAATTACAAAAAAAAATTTTCATCATAATCAATATCGATTTAAAAAAAAAAAAATTAAATTAAATAAATCTATAAAAGCTATATTATAAAATGAAATGAAAATCCCTTGACACTTTTTTATTTATATACAATAATAAACGTAAAATATAAATATTTCACAGTATCAATTCATGGTAAGTTGGTACACACAGGTATTTTAAAAATGAATACAAACATGTTTTTTATTGTTTAAAATTTTATTTTTTTGCTTCAATAAGAACAATCCAATTATTAATTTTATCGAAAGAAAATATATATGATATATAAAATAAATAAAATTAAGTGAAAAATTGAGTGAATGGTCGCATTACACGCATATTGAATGGTGTTAGGAAATTTCGAACATGCACGAATTTACCCCACTATATATAGGGTAATATCGCACAAGGCCGAAATTACTCACAATTTGCGGTATAAAATCTCAAACAAATTAAAAGATTTTAAGTGCCGGAAAACTTATTATATAACTTATTACTTAAAATATGAGTTTAAGATTGATTTTAGATATATTATTATTTGTATGCGCAACTTTGAATTTAGGACTTTGCTAGTACTAGGAAATTCACATTGCAAGTATATTACTTTCAGTGTACGAGTTTGAATTTCGATGTGAGAGTATTAGGCAATAACCGTAAGAATGTTATACTAAATAATATCCAATTTGTTCTAATTTTACTATATGATATGTTACCATCGAGTAATGTTGGTTGGTATAAATAAATATAGTGTGGTACAAAGGAAATAAACATCGCACGTTAGAAATTTAATTTTAATTTAATAATTTCCTCTAACTAAAATCAAACTCGCACACAATATATATCATTCAATAATATTATTATTTATTTTAATTAATGTAATCATAAATGTTTATATTTACTTGATGGCCAAATCGATTGTTGCATAATTTTCTACATATCCACGTTTTGTTAATTTTCTTGCTTCTGGCGTTATACTAACAGCTTTTTGATGTCGATACGACGGTGTATTAAATGGTATTATCATCATATCTTCTTCAAATAATTCACGATCACCTAACGATTTTAATCCATATTTTATTGCATTTTCTCTTTGTTCTATTGTTGGTGCCGGTAATGTCCAATTTATAATTGGTTCATCTGGTTTTTTTATTTTTTTGTTGGTTAGCAATTCATATATACAAAACACAAAGTTGTATAATTTACAAAATTTGTTTAGTTTAATTTGAAATTAAAAGAAGTTTATATAAATTACCAGTAAGTGGCCATTGTTTTAATAGTAAAAAATTATAAATATCTGTAATATTAATTGAATTCAAATCCATAGCCGTTGAATTATCTCTTTCATTTAATAACCATAATAAAGTTGGATTAGATTGTGTTTGTGTTGTATCATTATTATTATTATTTATACCATTTATACTATCCATTATTGTATATGAAATTGTTAATATTAATGCAATTATAAAAATACCCCTGCATATATAATTGATAATATATTAACCAAAAAAAAAATTTCCAATTGATTAATACAATATTTAACAAAATGATTTTTCAAAATTGATTTTATATTAAAAAAAAATAAAAAAATAATGATTACAAAAATGTGGTGCATATGCAACATTGATATTTTCTCGCCTGTCGTTGTCGACTTCTTGGATTACGACCCGGAAATACATATGATGGACCAGGTCGTGCTTCCGAAAATAATGATGTTCTTTCATCAGCCATGATATTTTTTTATTTTTTTTTTGTTTTTGTTACGATAAAAATAATTTTCACACACAATTATTTTTTTACTTTAAATATTTTTTATATAAAATAAAAAAAACTGAACTTTATAATTATTTATTCATTTAAAATATAATTACATAAAAATTAAAAAAAAATGAACTTTATAATTATTTATTCATTTAAAATATAAATAAATAAAACACTATAAAATAAAATTCATTGCAGTTTAACATAGAACAAAAAATACAAATTAATTAAAATCACATCATTTTACAATTATATTGTGGTCAAATAATAAATGGATATATATTCTTTCTATATATGATACTACAATATACATTTGTTTTATTAAGTATATATTCAAATTATAACACTATGTATTATATACATATATTTGGTTTAATTTAAATAAAGATTAACAATTAAAAAAAAAAAATATTTTATTCTTCTTAAAAAATCTTTAATGATATATTTTTCTTCTTATCATTATATAATTATTTTATTAATATTTATATTGTTCCGAAAGACTCGCACACACGGTATGGAAATGAAACTAGAAAATCATAAAATAATTTTTTATATTTGTTATAGAGTTATAATAGTTATAGAGTGCATATATATATATAGATATGTAATAAAAAATATTTAATGCAATGAGAAAATGATATATGATATGCAAATATATCATATTAAAGGTATGTATATGTTATTTTTATACAGTATCCACTGTATGAATTGTGCCCGGTGGAGACATTTTTGAAAAATTGTGTCGTACGATTCATAATGTTATTTATAGTAATCGTCAAAAGATAATTACTGGTCCATAGTGTTTGGTCTTATATTTGAAATATAATTGTATTTGAGATCTCAGGAATCTACGAAAATTCTACCGCAGTCCTTAGGATATAACTTAAGTAAATTACTTTACACCAGACAGATTTTATGCATTTTGTTAAAATTTCTCCATCATGCAATTCATACTACGGATACTGTATGTACGGGTTAATATACATATAGTATACGTTATTATGTACATATTTATATATATAGTTATAGAACTTCTATATGATAATCAAAAAATTCAAAAGACACACATACACATTTCTGACGACGACTACCGATATTATCTGTATAATCAACAGGGTGCGATGAATATAGACATTATCTGCGTTGCGAGTTTAAGTTAAATTCATATAAAAACACATCAATTCCATATAGATACACATCAATTTTTCCTTATTAAGTTATATGTTAGAACAATATAAATAAATAATTAAATTACACTTTGCTATATTCCATTTTTTGTTCAATTCTTTTTATAAGATATTACCAAAACAAAAAAAAAAAACAAAATATATGCTTATTAAATAATCACAAAATGTAATTCAAATCAATTTTGTGAGATAATTTAATTTAATAATTAAAATGACATTTTTGCAATGTATTCAAAAACAAAATTGATTTTCAGTTCATAACATCACATCATTTAATTCATTTTGCTATATAAGAAACAAATACCGAAATCGAAATGAACCTGCAAGGTAATAATATAACTAAAAATGGAATAATGTTCGTTTTGTGAACAAATTATTAATGCACTCATATTGCAAAAATTTTGAAAAACAATTTCACAATTCAATACAATTTTCACTTATTGATCAAAAATTATTAGGATCTTTATTTTTGTAAATTTGTTAAAAAAAACTTCACTTTGTGAAAAACGCAAAAAACACACAAAATCATTTTAAATTTGGTTAAAAAAAAACGACTTGTTACGATTTAATATACATAATGCAATACTAATAAAAATTATTCATGAAATGTAAATTAAAGTAAAATTAAAAGTTATTTTGATTTTATATTTTTATTTTTTTTTTGAATAAAAAAACAATTAAGATATGAACTGCATTGAATTTAATTAAAAAAAATGTACATATAAATATAATAATTATATAACATATAAAAACAAAGGTGCAAAGGTTAGATAAATAATTTGACATTCCGTTTTTGTTAATTCATTCTTATTGATGTTGCTATTCATTTTTAATTATAATATACACATTTCAATAAAATTGCCGGCGTAATCATGTATTAAAAATCTTAATCAAATATATGATTAATCATATCATATATATATTATTATTTTTTGTAATTTATATAATATATGCGGAATATTATGAATCTACCTGTGTAGAAATGTGATTACTTTTAAGGTTTCAATGCATGTATATACAAATTGGTATATAGTTTTACAATTATTTACAATATGTATATATAAGTATAATATGATCGTGTATTTATGGTACATAACATATATATTTGTACAGTATGAAAATGGCTTCAAAAAGTGTAGTAAAGACACAAAATATATTGGTGTACATTACATGTATGCATATATTTATTTTTCATTAAAAAACTGTGTATTATATCATTATATAAATATATATATATATATATATTAACATTTTAGATACATACACTGCTGACCAATAACATGTATATATAATCTTTGTATTCGAATTATTGTAGACCAAATAAACAATTCTATGAACATACAAATTGTGTAAATTATTAACAATATATATGTATATATATATATATGCATTTCATTTAAATATGTAAGAAAAGTGCATGAACCTAAACATTATTTTAATATATATAAAAGTGTATATACAATACAATGTATATAGAACAATTAAAAACATATGAGAATGTTCATTATTTATATATGTTTTATGTCGTCATTTTGTCATTCTTCTGTATAGTTAATAACTTTTATGGGATTTTTTTAAACTAATTCTTATGATTCTTAAGAATCCAGACCATATCCCAGGATGTTCAAGAACTTAAATTGTAAATGCAGAATTTTATTATCAATCGATTTATCATATAGGTTGGAAGTTCTAAACTTATATTTTAATTGTGCTTATTTATGAAAAACAACCAGGACAATTAACATATTTATAGGATTAAAATATAGAAAAGACTAAAATTTTATTTTGTTTTGAATTTTATTTATTTTTTTCGTGCAAAAATCCATTTGTTTTTGATTTTTAAAGGCCATTCTCATAATTTCTAAGGATTTGGATCAATGTTCCGGTTTAATTGGTGTAGAATTTTATTATCAATCAATTTATTATAAATTGAACTTATCGTTTAAATTGGTAATCTATACCAGTATTACAGAAAGCTTTAGAAATTCCATTTTAATGCATCCTGCATTTAAGCAAAAACTAAAATTTAATTTGTTTTGCTATGAAATGGTAAAAAAATGCAAAAATTTGAATTTTATTTATTTTTTCATGCAAACAATTCATTTTTATTGAATTTTATATTAAGCTATAATTCTCATTATTCCTAAAAGGGATGTCCGGGGATGTTTCGCAGTATACATAAATCGGCTTAGAATGTTATTATATCAATTGCGATTATTAACCGGTTGCAAAATTATTTAAAAATTGTATGTAAATACTATTATATTGTGCAATATTTCGGGTATTAAAGTTAAAACATTCTATTCATAATTTATTTAATTATTGTACATTTAATATTCGTTATTTATAAAATGTTTACTTTTCCGATATACAGTTCGTTAGTTGTTTGAAATAAATGTATACATACCTATATATAAAAATGCAAAACCAGCATTTATGAGAATTGTTTTTATGTTCTTATCTATATGCTATATATGGCATAAAAATTCATTATTCTACAAACATAAAAATATTAAAAATGTATGTAAAAATCATCAAAGCAAAATGTGATAATAAAAATGTAATGTGAGATAATACAAAAATATATTTAAAAAAAAAATCTTTATGAATAAAGAAACAAATAAATAGTTATTTAAAACTTTATATATATTATGTATAATTTTAATATATTTAGAAAAGTATAATGTATATTACAAAAAGAAAAAATATTAATATTTATTTAATTTTATTAATTATCTGTTCGTTTTCATTTTAAAGTGGATAAGTATAAATATTAAAAGAGAGAACACAAATATTATTGTTTTTTTTTTTGGAAATTTTCCACTATTATAATAATAATTATTTTATATATTAAATATTAAAATATATATGAATAATATATAGAAATTATAGTGATAAAAAAATCACATCACGGCATTAGTAATATCATGCTAATGTTAATAAATATTTGATTTTCATATATTTATTTTAATGTATGTTTAAAAACGATCAAAAATGCTGTTGAAACAATCAAAAAAATATCTAAATGAATGAGTAATAAAAATTAATACAATAATTCAATGGAAATTTGTCACATCTTCATCTTATATACATATGTATATTTGGCAAAAAAAATAATATAAAAACAATTAAACATCTGTTTTTTTGTTTTTTTTTTTTTTAATTTAAATTATTTAATTATAAACGCTGATAATTTGATATAAAATATATAATGACGTAGAATAATAATAATAATAATAAGTACCGAACCCCTCATCAATTTGTATATACGCAAATGTCTATAAGATGCGTTGAATATATATATAATGAAACAAACATTCCATCTTATCATATCAGTATGTAAAAAAAAAAACCTATGGGAAATAATTTATTCCATAATATATAAATAAAACAATATTCTTATAATATATAAAACATAAGACAGAAGAAAACGCGTATATGTATTTATATATAAATATACAAAATTAATGCGATAATATATATAATTTTTATTGAGTTGAGTCAAAAAAAATTAAATTTTTTTTTTAATTTAATCTTATATGAATTATTCCGATTATAGTTCAAATACGGTAAGTAATTTTCCAACTCCATATTATTTACGATTATCGCATTCGATTGTTTTGGGTTGAATCTATAAATATTCTTCTTCTATTTCATTCAAATACTAAAACATTTTATTTGAATTAGAAAAAATGCAAGGATCGAACACTTTACGTCCGTGAAATTCGAATCCAAAAATCACAGCAAAAACAGAAAAAATGTTTCATGAGTAATCTTCAAGATTCGAACGCAAGGTTCGTCCAAATTTTTTCAGAATTATAAGTTGTTTTTCATTATAAGTTGCCTCCCTTTGGAATATAGAATATATTTTACCATATACATATACAAATAAATATAATGAATTTACATATGGTACAACTTGATATTTAATTTTACTATAAAATATTGTTATTATTATTATTATATTATATTATTATATACATCATTTATTTATTTGTTATTTGTTATATTTATTTTTTTATAATAATTTATTTTTATTTTTTCTTTTTTAATATTATAAGAAGATCAGTTTTTATATTTACTATATATATATTAATAAATTCGGATTCCGTTGGCTTGCATTCAATGTTTGTTAAGTGAATCGAAAGCACGCAATAAAATATGCAAAGTATTTAAATTAAATTAAATTTAATAGTTCATATTTTAATTTTAATATATAAAAGATATTGAAAAAAGAAGTAATACATTATAATAAATAGTTAATATAGTTATTTTTTTTTTTTGTAAAAGTATATAAAAAAAAGAAGATATTTCTATTTTGCAAAAAAATAAAACAATACGATAAAAGAAAACAGTTTAAAAAGTGTTTAAAAATGTTTAAAAATAATATTAATAATAATAATAATAATAATATAATTGCCGTTACTGAGAATACAAGACTTTTGGGTAATTCTAATAATACTGATGAATCATCAGAAAATTATTGTAGTTGCAGTATAAGTAGCAGTGATAGTAGTGATTGTGTTTTATCAATACCAAAAGAAATCTATTCAGATGAGTAAGTATATAAATAAAAAATATATATTATTAATATCAAGTATTTTTGTAAAAGTAATAATTAAAGAGTTATAAAATCGATTAAATCAAACAATCTCTATTATGATTAGACCAAAAACAACTTTTTTTTCATTGACTTCCTACAATTGATTATGGTTTTCTATGGTACATAACAAATTTATTCATAATATACAAATGTATATAAAAATTTTTAAACATCATATCAATTATATCTCTATATGGGATTTTGTCTTTTCTCAGTAGATCGATTTCAATTCATTGTTAGTATATGTTATTGGTTTGTATAATTCATGCAAAATTATTACCACATATTTTATATACGTAATAACGAGGTAATAACAATAATATATTCTGGTTTAATTTTATTTTTTTTTGTAATCTAATCAGCTTATCTTATTAGTAATCTTATCAAATACATTATGGTCTAAATAATTTTTAAATATTTATCTTAAATTCTTAATAATCTTATCAGAATAATCAAATATAATTTAGATTTACTGATATACTCGTATTTGAACTATTAAAAAACAAATCTTACTGAAAAATATGTATAGCTATAAACAAACTTTTAATTCGACTAATTGATTCGACGACAATTATCTTTTTAATTTTTTCCAAATAATCCTATATAGGATAATTCATAATAATTCCATTATACGCATTTCGCATTAAAATATTTCAATATATATATATCATTAAGATTAATTGTTAAATGTTTTGTATATAAATTATTACATAAAAATAAATAAATATAAATATTATTATTATATTAATAAATTATAATTGAATAAAAATATATACAATAAACGCGTATGTTGTCTCGTCGCGATAACATATAATAAAAAACAAAATACATATAATAATAATTTATTTATATATAAATTATATATATAAATAATTAATAATTAAAATTGATTTATTTTAATAAAAATAAATATAATTTATATTTTATTATTATTCAAAAAAAAAAATTGATTTGCCAATATGTAATTTTTTCTTCATGAAATGGAAAATCAATTTTCATTATCATTCATTCATCATCATCCTGATGATTTTTGTTTAATTTTCATTTTGTATAATTGCATTTTACGGTAATTTTGCATTTCCATTGTGATTGTATATGAAAATTTTTATTGATTCGGTAAAGTAATTTAATTATTAAAAAATAATGGGTTTGTTTTTTGTCCGTATCGAGATATTTATATATCGTCGTATCCAATTAATATCTATATCGATCGTTGCCAGATTTCATTGTTACATATATATACCAAATAAGGTTCATTGTACTTTCTATCCCGAAGGCAGTTTTTTATTATTATTATTTAAAAATTATAATCAATTTAATAATCTGTTAACATTGACAAAATTCATTGACATCTATATAATAATAATAATATGTTTTTTTATTTATATATGGAATTTATCAAATAATATTATATAAATGAAAATGATAATAAGGAAAGAAAATCATATTATAATTATTTAAAATTAATTATTATTATTATTATTTTTGTTTATCTATTTCAATATAATGTGTTAGCAAATTAAGAATCAGAAACAAATTCCGATGCAGAAACAAAATCAACAGAATTTTTTTTTTATTGACCTTGCTTTTTGAAATATATAATAAAATATAATAGCCGCGTAATTAATAATATACATTATTATTATTATCAACTATATATATAATTATTTTTTACTTATATATACGCATAATAATATCAATATATTATGACGAATAGGTTATAATAGAAAAATATGTATTCAAATCTTTGCAAATAATAATGCGAATAAAAACATTTAAATAATAAAATATTAAAATTTCCTTATAAGATAATTTGTTTAATCTGTATGTAAAGTTAATTATATGGAAACATGTTAAAAGTTTTACGACAGTAGAAATTCTTTATTCATTTAAATTTTTTTGTAAAATAATTATTCGCAAAACAAAAATCAATCGTATCTATTGTAAGATAAAATTAATACTAATAAATTTTCCATAAACGCATTATGGAACAATTTTATATATGATTTCCTTTAACAGTGATGTGATCAAAGAAAACCAATTGAATAATTAAATTTTTATGAATGTTTTCCATTAAATAAATAAACCAAAACTTTTTAACTCATTGAATAATCCAATAACAATTATAGTAAGATATGTTTACAATTTTAAATTATTACAAATATTGTTTGTTTGTAATGTAAGGAATTTTTTTTAAAAATACCATTTATCAATAACGCGGTAAATTTTACAATTGGAAATCCTAAGAAGGATTTTCGGTCGGAAAATGCATTTCAGTTTCATGTAATGTAAGGATAAGTATATCCATTGAAATTTATCATGGAAATACTTGAAATTTTTCCAATTGGATAGATTTTTATAGATATTTTGTTTTTGAAAGATATAGAAACCCTCTTTCACATAAAATTTGATTGGATTTCTTATAAGATTCTGATATGGAATTTTAGTTTTTATTTTTACATGTGCCTATATCATATTTTAGTTAACATATCTTGGAATTCCAATAGGTGAGTGCTGCTTTGAAGTATATGAATCCCAATAGGTTAATACAGATTATACTTACCAAAAATTGAATAACAAATCTCAAGAAAAATGAAAACCTAGAATTTACTAAACCAAAAAAAAAAGAAGAATATTTATTAACATTTTTCATATATAAAATTCCTTTTTTTTTTTAGCTATAAATTTACATTAACATATGCCGAAATCGTTGCCTATGCAACAGATCCATTTTGGATAACTGTACGTAGAATTACAATGCTAATATTTATCATAGCATTTCTGGGAATGTTTAGTACAGCATGTACAATATCGATTTTACATTATCAAAATGATATGGGAAATAAAACTGATAAAAGTATGTTATTGATATCAACAACAACAGTACCTGCTATTAATGGTGTATTGGCAATATAACAACACCCAGCATTATAAATATATGAGAGATATGAAAGTTTTTCATTAAACTCGACAATACCAAAGAATTGATTTTTTTTTTAAATATATAAATGGGTAATTTTTACCATATCTATTTAAATGCATAGACATAGTGAATAATATATACGTAACACTTGTAAAATTGGTGTAATGCATAAATGAATTTTTAAAGTATTAATACATTTTATATATATAATATTTTTTGTGAATAAGATAGCAGCAAAAAACATATATATAGTGAATGTAAGATGCATTTTTTGATAAATAATTATATATACATATATGAATGGATATATATCATGTTATAAATTTGAAACAAACAAAAAATATTTGATAATTTATTGAACATGTAAAAAGATGGAATTTTGTATATTGTTCATGCGATATAGGCACATGAAAAATTATCGCTTTTTAAAAAAATAGTATATATTCATTATTTATACAGGAAGATAAGCACGCAAATGAAGGCTATTTTGTATGTAACAGAAATAAAAAATCTTTTTTTTTTTTTGCTTCACATTTTGCGGAAAAATTTTTTTTTTTAAATAAACAAATATCATGTGGATATGACAATATATATTTTGTTTGAGAGAATATATTACATGAAAATATAATTAATAATTATTAAAATATATAAATTTGTTTTTGTTGTAATTAACGTGAAATTAATTTTTAGTAAATATATATAAATATACGTGTACGTGAATAAGTTATTTTTATCAATAAATGAAAAACATTGAAAATTATTAATATATTGATGATCATTTAATTAAAATTAATGATTAAATATTTATGTAAAAGATTAAAATTTTGTAATACAAGCACACACATTAGAGAAGATATTTGCGAAAATTATGCATTCATATATATAATTGAGAAAATAACTTCCGGGAGTAAATAAACAGATTTTTTTTTTGCGTGTGTAAATTTTTATCAATTATATAATTTAATTTATTATTTACATTGATTTTTGCTTCCTTTTTTTTTTTTGATATTCATTATGTTTTAAAAAATTGATTTTTCATCATAAAAAAACATAAGAAAAATTATTTCTTTCTTTCGTTAAAAATATTATTTAGCCAGTTTGTTGTAATAATTTTCGTGGATTGATTGCTCTATATTGGAACTTCTGAATTTTTTTTTTAAAAATACATACGTACCGCAGAATTCCATTGAAATCCTTCTGTTAATTCACGGAATGGATTGTCCAAGGGATATATAATCAAAATCATGTATCATATTTAAAATAATAATAAAAAAAAAACCAAAATTAAGTTATGTTTTTTATAAAAAAATATAATTATTTATTTGTTAAAATTACATCTATTTATAGTACATTTTATTACAATAAAATTACAAATTAAGTGATTTCTTTTTTTTTTATTAAATTAATCTTAATAATTTTTTATATAAATTGTTTTTGATTTATTTTTTCTTCTTCATTCTTTTGAAATTATTTTTTTTTTTATTTTACATATTATATATGGCATTCTCTAATATGTACATGAAAAATAATTAATTTTACGAATTAATTATCTACACAAAAATCAAAAATCAAATGTATATTTAACTACTACATAATAATTGTTGTAAATATAAAATACTAAAACCTAAAACAAATATCGATACATAAATTTCATTTGAACTATGACCGCCGCTACCACTTTCTGTTGTATCATTTTCTAATGTATCATCTATCGTTGTAGGAACAATCGGGATCGTCGTTGATGATGTGGATGGCGGCGTAAATGTAGGTGATCCCGTTGATGTTGGTAATATTGCAACGGTTGTATTTAATGAATCTATTGGTATTGTTATTGGAATATCTGTATGAGTAGTTGTTGATATGGTAATTTCATTCGAATCTGTGGTTGTGACTTCAATTGGTGGCGGCGATGGAGTTGTTATCGTTTCATTTGGGAATTCCGTGTTGATTGGTAATGTTGTGTTAGAAATTTCCGGTATATTTGTTGTTGAATTATTTATAGTATTTGTTGTTGTTGTATTAAGGATATCCACAGTTGTTATGTCTATGGAAATCGTTGTCGTGTTAATTTCATCTTCTGTTGTGGTGGTTATTATTGGTAATGATGTTGTAGTATCTGGTGATGGTGTTGTTTCATTTATTGTTATCGTTGTCAAAATGGAAGAATCGGTAGTGTTCAAAGAGTCGATTGTTGCCAATGAAGGATCGGTTGTTGTCATTAAGGAAGAATTCGTTGTAAATGAAGGATCTGTTGTAATTGAAATATCGATTGTAAATGGAGAATCTGTAGTTATTGAAGCGTCTGTGGTAAATGAAGAATTTGTTGTTGTTATTGATGGGTTTGTTGTCATTGATGGGTTTGTTGTCATTGATGAGTTTGTTGTAAATGAAGGATCTGTAGTTGTATTTGATGGATTCGTTGTGATGACACTGATCATCGTTGAATTGGAATCTAATGTAGAATCTGTTGTTATTACATTATCAGTTGTTGAAATAACATCTGTTGTCATTATAGAATCTGTTGTCGAAATCGCATTCGTTGTGATTACAGAATCTGTTGTTGAAATCACATTCGTTGTTATTACGGAATCTGTTGTTGAAATGGCATTTGTTGTCATTATTGATTCTGTTGTCGAACCGAAATCTGTTGTGGAAGAAATCGGGACTGTTGTTGTAATCGAATCTGTTGTAATCATTGATTCCGTTGTACTGATTGCATTTGTTGTTAATTCAAAATCAGTTGTGAACGTATCATCAATGGTATTCGTATTATTCACCAATGTACTTATAGTTGTATCTGAAGGTATCGTTGTTTGGGTACTATTTTCAAAGATTGGTGTTGTTAAACTACCATTCACATTATCGTTGGTTGTGAAATCCGTTGAATTTTCAATTGTTTCGGTAAAATCGTCTACCGTTGTTTCAATAGTAGTTGAAAATGATAATGTATCATCATCAGTTGTTGTAGTAAATGAAATTGTACTATTATTATCATCCATATCTGTAGTGTTTGTACCATTAAAACTATCAGTTGTTGTAATTAATGATATTGTGGTGGTCGTATCATTATCAGACAGTGTTATATCAGTTGTTGTGGCATTCAACGATGGTAATTCAGTAGTTGTTAATGTAATATTATCGAAGATCGTACTTATTGTTGAATTAATATCCATTGAATTGGTTGTTTGTGATGGATCTGTTGTAATGAATGATGTTTCGGTTGATGAAGATGATGATGGTGATTGAAAAGTGTCATCTTCTGTTGTATTGCTTGCTGGCAGTTCGGTGGACAATGTAATATTATCAAAATCAGTAATATTTTCAATTGTAGATGATGAAATTTCAGTACTATTATCGTTGACAGCAGCAGTAGTAGTAGTAGAAGTAGTGCTTAATGATGAATTTGAATTTATTTGAGTACCATCGGTGGCGTTAGTCAATGAAATTGTAGTATTTTCAAATGGTGTTGTGATTATTGAACTATCCGTTGAATTAACCGGTATCGTTGATGATTCTGTTGTAAAATCTGTAATTGATATATTATTGCCATCAGTTGTGGTTGTGGTAAAATCAGTTGCAGGTAAATTTAAAGTTGTTTCTTCTGGGATATCAGTAGTAGTATTGTTATTAAACGGAGTTGAGGTGGTAAAATCAATAGTAATATTAGATGAACCATCTGTGGTACTGTTCGATAAATTTGTTCCATCTGTTTGTGTGGAATTTATGGTTATCGTTGTAAAAATATCATCGGCGGCGGTGGTGGTGGTGGTACCATTATTTAATGAACTTTCTGTTGTACTTGATAAATTTGTAGTTTCTTCAGCTTGTGATGAATTTGTTGAAATCGTTGTGAATTCATTTGTAAAATCATTGGTTACATTTGTTAAACTTATTGATGACATTGTAGTGGATCCAATTGAACTCATTGTATTATTATTTTCATCATCATCATCAACCAAATCATCATCTAATAAAGAAATTGTACCAAATTCAGTTGTTATAGATTCAGTCGTTGTCAATACATTATCACTTGTACTCAATGATTCAAGGGTTGTACTTTCTGTATTCAATGTAGACACTGCCACATTAGGATCTGTATTATTTTCATTCGAATCAATTGTTGTCAATTCAATTATTGAATTAACGGTTGATGTTGTTCCCATTGATTCAGTTGTATTACTAATATCATCTGGAAATGTACTAATTGTAATATTATCAATTGTACCAATTGAAGTAGTAGAAATAGTACTTTCTGTGGTATCCTGTACCTGTGCTATTCCTACCGTTCTATCGGTAATCAATTCATTTTCAAGTGTTGTTGGAGAAGTTAATATAGTTGTAATAGGATTTGATAAAGTTGATGAAATTTCATCATCATCTTTTGTTGAAATTGGAGCTGATATTTCTTCATTATTAGAAACATTAATAATTGTTGTCCCGCTTTCAATATCCGATAATGGTGAAATTGTTAATGTCGATTGAATAAATGATATTTCGGTAGAAGTTGGTGTAATTTCCGTATTTAAATGGTCAGGAACAAATGCACTTTTTAATAAATTTTCAGATTGAATGGTTTCGGGTTTATGTAATTTATATAGCGATGTATGTGTTGTACTTTTTAAAATTAATGATGGCGTTGTGTTTATCTGCTGCTGTTGTTGTTGAGAATCATCGTCATCCGGCATCGAACTCTCAATAGCACTTACAGTTATGCTTGATATAGATGTGGTAATTATATCATATGCTGAATTATTTAAAGATGGTTTATCGTTGATTACTGATGTTTCTGAATAATTTAAGTGATTATTCACATTTGTTGATTCTTTTATGATTGGTGTTTCATTTTCAAATAACGTAATTTCACCTGCGTTTTCAACAGAAGATTCAATTTTTTGTTCAATAGATGTATGTAATGTTCGATTTGGTATTATTTCGTTTAAATTGCCAATAGGAATTTGTGTGTTTTGTGTAGAATTCAACGTATTTTCTTGTATTCCAGATTTTGGTAATGGTTCTGGAGCAACCACAGTTGATAATTCTGCATCTGTATCTGTATGGTCGAATATAAATTTGTAAATATCGTATATATATAAATGAAATTTAAAACATAAATATTTATAAACAATTACCTGCGTTTTTTAAATGATCACCATTTAAAGGTATTGTCGTTACTGTGGTGTGAACAATATCATTTGAAATTTTATCAACACCAATATCGTTTTGTAATGGTTTTAATGTTTGCGGGTTCACCGCAACCACTTGCACTATTGTAGAAGGAGTATCGTTATCGGTTAACGTTGTTGCTGATGTTGGTATTGTAGCAGCAGGTATTTCTACATTCGATTTGTTTTTTTGTGCAATACTTTGATCATGATTAAAATCAATTTTGTTAAGAACTTTTGCTATAGTATCTGTTCTGTTTTTATCAAAGAAAGAAATGAATCATTAGTTTCTTTTTCATTATTTTGTAGTTTTACAAATATATAATAATACAATAATTAAAAATGTGTTTTTTTTTAAATACTAAAATATTTTAATATACAAACAAAAGAAAACTCTGTGTACAATAATTTTTCACAGGAAATATTATAAATAATATAATGTCCTTGTTTTAAATCTTTTGTGTATTCTTATGAATATATATACATATAATAATAACATATAAGTTTTCTTTCTTATTGCAGTTATGTCTTATTATGCGTTAATGTAACAATCAACTATAATATTATATTGTATATGAATATATTTATGAGATATATAGACAATGTTTTCTTTGTAACTTTAACCCTTCACCTTGCAATTTTTTACTCATTGATTTTTTCTTTCTTTTTTATGTTGTTTATTTGTTTTATTTTAAAATGAGGGTTTTATTTTATAGAAAATTCAACAAATTATTTGTTTTTAGTGAAATAGTTGAAATATGTTATTGTTATTTACAATTTGTTTGGAAATATGGAAAACACTATATTTTGAATGCTTAAAATTTTTTTGCGATATTAACAATTTGCATGCATTAGCATTATAATGTAAAGTACTCATGTACTATTTAATAAATTAAATATAAATGGTACAAGAAATACGGTATAAATAAATTCAATTAGAAAAATTATTCATTAAATAAACTATAATAATATTGATTTAATATTTCTACATTTTTAGCAATTATAATAAATAGCACACGCGTAAAATTTCGCATCAATGCAAATCAATTTCTCACTTATCGACAATTTTAAATGGACCATTTGCACATATGAAAACCACCGCTAAACAAGTTAACCAAAAATGTTCAATTTTTAAATCCATTTTTTGAATTTCTGATCAGCCACTTATTAAAATTTATCATTAATATTTTATAATTAATTAATAATAACAATATATGTATTAAATAATATAAAAATCGAAAAACAAATCCAATTAAATATAAAATAAATACGCACACCTGCACTTTATATATAACATATAAAAAACCACAAACACAAATAATTTATTGATATCGATAAATTGAGATAAAATTTTTTAAAAAGGTATTCTAAAAAATATACATTTTATAAATCAAATTGTAATTATAACTTCAATTATAATTAACTTTTTTATTATTTTTTGGCAATAAACACAAATATAAAATTTTTTTTTTAATTTATGATAAGTGAATTTTTTTTTGAAAAAATCAAAAAGAAAACGTTTATAAAATTATTATATTTACGAATAATTTAAAATTGAATAAAGAAATAATTGTTGTGACTTCTTTGAATAGTAAAAATCAAATAACAAAAACTAGATTAAAATCATTTTACACAAAAATATAATTTTTAAAGAAAATACAATTTATCAATTTCAACCACAATCTCACACCGCCGACATATCAATAATCAATATTCAATAATCATTTATGACATATGCCTCGCGGCATTTATTATAATATATTATAATAATATATTAATAATAACAATAATAATAATAATAATAATATACCAATGTAAATTTTTTATGTACGATCGCATATATAAATGAAAAAAAAAATAAAAATAAAAATACAAAAGATAAATGAATATAAAGAAAAGTCTTTCTTGAAAGGGGTTTATTATGTCTGAATGCTTTTCAATGTCTATAAAAAAAAATATTCATATATTTTCCGGAACTAGAAAATTGAAATCGATATTATTATCGAATTTTAATATAATATACTATCGTTTTATTATACATATATGGTAGATATTTCTCTATTCATATATATATCAGGAAGAAAAATAGGATTAAAACTTTGACTTTCATTGACAATATCATTACACAATTTATTTATCTATTTGTTATAATATTTATTCATATATGGTTTATGCGTATTTAAATGATTATATGTACTATAATATATGAGATTCATTGAATATGAAAAAAAAAAACAAAAAAATGTAAATAAATGAAATGTGAAATAATATCGAAAACATTTAGTTGATGGAAATACACCTTGAATATGTAAAAAAAAATTACCATTGCCAAATTTATACTTTCATTATTAATTTAAACAATAATGTTTTTGATAGTTTTTCATCCTATATAACTATGTATTAAATAACTTATTTTAAACGTTATAGAATAATTTTGATTTATTGCAATATAATGCGAGATTTCGTTTAGTTGGGGATGGGAAAAAATTAGCGTAAAAAATTTAATCATATTTAATTATAATTTAATAATACTAAAATACCAACCAGGTTTGATTAATCATTTTTCTTCATTTATTAACCAGCATGTAACAATTAATTATAGTAATTTTATGTTTTAAGTTGCTTCTGTCAGGGTATTTTTGTTATAATAATTGATATTTTTGATAATAAAAATTTAATTAAGGGTAATTTTTGTTAATGGCAAAAAATGCAATCATATTTGGATTATTGCAAAATATTTTTTATATTATTTAATATTTGAATTTTATTCAGTATTTTATCACCTTGTAACATTAATAAATCACTTTAAAATATTTGTATTATTTTTTAGTGATTATGTCAAAGAACACCGTCAAGGAAATTCTGTATAATTTTCTTAAGGAAATTCTGTATTATTTTATAAAGGAAATTCTGTAAAATTTTCTTAAGGAAATTCTATAAAAGGAAATTTTTCATGATTTTCCAATGGATATTACGGATGATTTCCTAAGGAAAATTTTCTATAAATTACTATAGCAAATTCCATAAAATTTTCTACAGCAAATTCTGTATAGTTTACTAAAAGACATTCTGCATAATTGTTTAAAGGAAATTCCGTATAATTTTCGAAAAACATATTCTGTATAATTCTATAAAGGAAATCCTCTATTACTTTCTGAAGGTAATTTCTGTATATTTTCTTAAGGGAAATTCTTTTTTAAGGGCAATTTTGTATAAATTTTTAAAGTAAATTCTAAACGGGTTTCTAGAGAAAAATCTTTATAATTTGATTCCAAAATTCATCCGAATCCAATCATAATAAAAAAATAACTTTAAAAATACTCTGCCTAATATTTTAAGCTAATCGTTTAATGTAAAAAGAAATTCAAATGTGATGATGCCAGGATTTTTCTTTTTTTGCGCAATTATACTGAAATCTTTTTTATTTAACGTATCTTTCGGTATAGTTTTGATGAGTAATATATTTAATAAAATGTAATTTCATGCGTACGTTTTTAACCGAAAAAAAAAAAAAAAAAAAATTTCAATTTGATTAATGGCAAATTTTCTTTATGGATATATGGATATCTTTATGTAGACTTTTTTATCTTCTTTTTATTTTAAATGATAAAAAAAGAAAAAGTTTTTCTTTTAATTTTACCATTTTATCATATACAATATTTTCATATTATCAAATTAAAATTAAATGTAACGATTTAATTAATTATATATTTTAGTCGTTATATTATAACTTTAAATATAGTTTTTGATAGAAATATATTCTATGCATAAAATTGAATAAAATACTCATTTATATGATAATATATATATTAAAAAATTTTTTTTTCTTTTAGTTTTCTTTAACAAAAAAAATTGTCATTACGTGTCGGAAAAATTTTAATATACCATAAACCATACATATACTTAATTTATGCATTCATATATTATAATATGAAATATATAACTTAAAGGTATATATGAAAATGGTGTTCAAGTAAAATATTAATTTAAAAATATATATATATATATATATATATATATATATATTATATATGATAAATGGAAAGAAACCTAATTACCTATTTTGAAAAGAAAAAAAAATGATTCTTTTTACCTCAATATTTTGTATGTATAAAATCAATCACTTTTTTTTTAGATTTATTTTTAAATCAATAAATAAATAATACAAAAAATCTTATTATATATACATATATGCGTTTTTGTTTTTGTTTTGTATTATTGCTATTTGATGATTGTGTATATATGCAGGTACATGCATAACAAGTGCATTATATCATATATGTTTGTTATTATTATATTATATTGTTATTATATTTATTAAAATAAAAGTGACATTATAACGTATTTGTTCATATGTTTGTATTATATATACTTGATTTTTTCTGTTCGTAATTCGCAATCGTTATATATATTTTGAAATTTAATCTGTATATTATTACTCTGAATATCGGTACACATTGAATTTCTACACACACACACACACACACATATTACATTTTTTAGAAAAAAATTCCAATGGCAAAATAAAAGAATCAATGTAAAATATTTTCATTCATATATATTATAGCAAACATTAAATTTATTATTATTAAGTTTTAATTAATTTAACGCAGATGTGCGTAAATTTGTGTGTGCTTTATTTTATATATATATATGTATATTATATTCGTGAAGTTTAATTATATAATTATTCATTTATTGTTAAGTGCGTTTTTAAATATAATTTATGTAGTAATTTTGGTTGAATTCAATTACTTTATTTAATTATATTTTTAAAAGTTTATTTATTGCCAAGTGCATATCCGTTTATATTTTTTTATATTTGCACAACCGTTTCAACTTTCAACACTATACAAAATTAAAAAAATAAATAATAATCGGGTTTTGATTAAATTATTATATTTATTTATTTATTTTTTTTTTTTGCTTAAATCTTTATATATTTATAGAAATCGCTAACAGAATTTTATGAGGTTTTATTATCAAAAAGAAAATAAAATAATATAAAAAACATTAAGAAGATGACAACGACCGAAATTAAATTTTGTTTTTTTTTTTTTGATGAAATACAAAAATATAAATTTAAGTTCATTCTCTAAATATTACATATTATTATGTGGTATATAAACACAATATGCGTTATCACATTTATATAAAAATATACGAATAGAAGAAATAATAATTTTAGCAAAAATAACATTGATTTTAAGAAAGTATTTTTTTTTCAATTATAATTATAAATGGTGTAAAGTAAATTTAATTAAATAGATTAAATAAAAAATACAATATTTAACATAATGTGTTATATTATACAAATATTATAGAAGAATGCGAATGAGTGATTGTGTGTATATCGCGTTTACATGTTGATTATATTACACAATGTATAAATTTTAGTTTTAGTTTTTTTTTTATTATTATTAAAAGGTTTTTTATCACCATTCAACAAAAAAAAACAATAAGAAAACATAAAATCAATTATGATTTATTTCGATATATAGATATTTATTTCATGGACATTTTTTCATTGTATTAGTTACATAATTTTTTTTTTGTTTTTTTTTTAAGCAAATTTTGTGTTTTTTTTATACTAACTTTTCTTGATACTCTACTGGACCAGCATTAACATCAACAACACAATATAATACAAAAATAAATAGATTAAAAAAGAACAATATTTTCACAAACATATTTAACAAAATTGAGTTGATCTTTTTATCGTGATGAGTTAATTAAAAAAAAAACGAAATCATAAACAAAAATTAATTTTCACAAAACCGTAAATACAAAAAACTAAACTATATATTTATTAAAAACTTATAATCGAATATGATTTTATTTTCGTTTTTTAATAAAAAAAAAAAAAAAAGAAAAAAAAAACTAATTATCGATTTGATATTTAATAATACATATATATATATATATATTACTATTGTATATGCAGGCACAATATGCTATATATAGATAAATATATACGAAATTGTTTATATGCATATATTAGATATATATATATGTTAAAAAACTAATAACAATAACTAAATGTATTTATTTTATGTGACACGTACTCCTTACAATTAATGACTGCGACTGAATTGCCTCCAAAAAATGTGTCGATATTATTAGTGCTTTTATTTTTCTATTTTTACAATCATTTAACAAAAAAAAAAAAAAAAAATTAAAAAAATAATTTGTTCTTTTATTATCATTTAAAAGGTATAGAGTTTTTTTTTTATGATAAACATTTTTAATAATGTTAAAATAATAGAAAAACAATTTAGTTTTTTTTTTTTAATTGCAATTTAATGTGAGATATCAGAAATATATATAGTGATGACTAATAATATATACTAATATACGGGACGTAAATTTTGTTATTTTATAAAATAATTTATTAATTATATATGTGATTTATTTTAGAATTTATTGTATCTTTTTTGTCTAATTTAATTTAAATTTAAAACAAACAAAAATGTACTTGAAAATAAAAAAAAACTATAAAATGTGCAATTATAATGAAATTGTTATTATTATTTTGTTAAAAAAAATTGTATTATTTTTTTGTAAGGAAATTGCATTGTAATTTTTGAATGAAATAATAAATGAATTGTTTAATTATAATATATTATATATATATATATAGGTATTTATGGAATTTTCAATAGCAGGTGGAAATAGTTTTATTTTAGATTTATTTTAATATTTGTAATGCCATTTATATATCTTATATGTTTGATGTTGTTAATTAACAACACAAATTTTCTCTTGAATTGATTGAAAATTAAAAATTGCATTAATTTTATCATTATTTTAAAACTATTTTAGATTATAAAAAATATATAAATAATTTTAAATAAATAATTATTAATTAAGAAATATATGGTTAAATTTAACATTTCCTAAAAGTATAACAAAAAAAAAACATTTCAAAAATTATTTTAAATTTCCCTTATTACAATTATATAGTAATAATAAATAGCACAATAAAGAATTAAATTATTTTTATTTTTTATTTTATAAAATATTTTTTTTAATTTGTTAATATCTTTTTTATTTAAATGTTATATTATAATGCAACTTTATACAATTTTTGGAATAACTGTTGCGGTATTACAGGAATGTGAACTTTAATGTTTAATCTTTAATGAGTTGCTTTATATGTGTGATATAGCAAATTTTCCATTTAATATCAGTGAGATATCGAGATATCAAGGTAATAATAGAGATTTAAAAATAATAACAGATTTAAATTAATTCTAAATTTAATCCATTTAAAGGAATCCGTGGGAATATGGAATTGGAAAATGTGGATTAAAATAATAATTCATCCAAAACTACAAATATCAAAAAAATCAACTTTTTGCAGATTTTAATATTTTCATCATTTCATTGTCAAATTTTTTGTAAGATATTTCTCATAATACGTGAAGTATTTTGGGAAATTTCAGACAGCCAAATCGGTATAAATTTTTCGTTTTCAGTTGGTTTTTTTTTTTGATAATTTATTTTATAATTAAACAGCTATAATAATCTGATAATTACCAAAAAGTTGGAACTTTCCTATTCGGCTGTAATTTACTGATAGTGGTTATAAATTTGCGTTTCTTTTCCATTAATTGAATCATATATTGTAACATGTGTATTAAATTAACAATCATTAATATGAATAGCATATGCGGTTTGTTGATAAAATTTATAATCTCCCATAAATGTATACGAGAAAAAGTCTCACACGTATATGTGAATAATTAAAGGATACATACTGTACCATATATATATATAAAAGATATAAAAACATAAAAATATATAATGTATATGTATACAGAATAATTACACACAGTAAAATATATACCAACATCTGTAACAAATTACACCACAAATTTATACATCTTGGTTTTTTTGTTTCAAAAACATTTTCTGAATGTATTTATATATATATATTCATATAAAATGAACTTAATTAATTGTAGAGCCTGTACACTATATTCCCATCAAATTTAAACCTTATTAAATTAAAATATACTCTTTTTCTTTATATCCCAGGTATTTTCTTATATACGAGTGTTGTAAATGAATACGATTTTATAATACTTTAAATTGTAAATTTAAATATACAATATGAGGATACATATTTTAAAAGGTTAAATGTATAACCTAAAATATATATTATATATATAGTATATGGTATATGAAAGAAAATGCACATAATCTTTTGATATATACATTTTAATTAATTAATTAAATGGAATATAATAATATATTACAATATATAATCTATATATGATAAATAATTATAATTTCTTTATGCATTCTTAAAAGAAAAAAAATTGCATTCTTAAAAGAAAAAAAGTTTAAAATTAGATAAAGACCATACATATTAAATATATATGGTATTAGCATTTTTGTTGTTATCAATATACAATATATTTGTTGTATAAAATAAAATGTTTTACGTTTTGGTTCGCTGTTACGTATTTCTATATAATGACATATATGCATTATACATTACTTGCAAATTAAAATTAATTATAATTAATTTGAACGTAATTATAGATATATAAAAAAAATTAAACGAAATTAATAAATAAACAACACAATAACATACACGAAAATTAATCATACAAAACGTATATACATATACATACACTTATATTTACACTAATTGTATATTTAAACATTTTACAAATAAATAATTATTATATTTTTATTATATACCAATTACATTTATCTTTTGTTGTATATATTAAAAAAAAAGGAAAATAAATTATAACAAATTATGTGAATGTAAAAAAAATACAAGATAAATTGGGGTGAATAATTTTGTAAAGAATTTATAGCAAAAAAAATATAGAAAATAAAAATTTTTTGCTCTATCAAAATTTAACAATTTAAACAATTTTAATTTTAATTTCATTCTATATATACACATTGTTGTAAAATTGCATATATAACAGAATATAAAAGGATAAAAGGCATGTATGTGCTTATAAAGCAAAGTTTATATATCCAAAAAAAAAAAGAAGAATATCTACACTCATCTATGGATAATAATTTATGCGGTATAAACAATGTATCTCCTTTTTTATTTTTTTTTGTTGCTGGTTATTAAAGGGTATATGTTGGACAAAAGATATAGTAAAGTTTTGGACATTTAAATATAATAGAATAAGGGAAAATATGGTAAAAATAATTGTTTACCTTGTATAAAAAACTATGCAGATGTAGGATTCATTCTTTATGTAATTGAATGAATACCAGGAATCGAGCTTCATTAAATATAATTTGGACTACATAGAGAAAAACTAAATTGTTAACAAATTAGTAAATTTACAACCTTTGATAAACAGCACTTATTCTGAACAATTCTTAAGATCGGATTGGTTTTTTATTGTTCACTAATACGGTAGAATCGTAGTCTGAAAATTTCATTAGAGCATTCGCGGTGGTAATATTTATAAAATGTGCCTAATGAAGCTACATCATAAGCGTCGATGATCCAATAATTCAATTTGTTATATAGTTTCCTTTCTAATCAGTCAAAAAAATATTTAAAAACCTTTTTTTTTTTTTGGAAAATTATAAATCAAATACAAGTAAGTCGCTATATCTTAACAAGTGATATAGCAATTTTTTTTTGGTTTTATTTTGAAGTACAAAATTCAGGTATATTTACTTCAAAATAAAAAGGATGTACTCAAAAAGAAACATTTTTTGTAAATCTCATAAAGTTTTCTATACAATGTTATGGGTTTATATTTTAACAATATATATTAGAGATATCAATGTAAAAGAATTTTCTTGTTTTAACAAATAAAAAAAAAAAAAAGAAGGGTTTTATAAAATTCAATTTTCTGTTTTATTATTGAACATAAATGCATATTTGTGGTTTAAAGGTACTCTGTATTATATTGTTTAACAATTAAAAAAACAATAGACTTTTTTTCTTTTTTTTTGTTACAACATTTTCATTTTGTAAAACTTTTTTATGTAATATTTTGATTGGGGTTTTTTTTTGTAATCTTTTTGTTTTTCTGAATTTATGATAATAAAAGTGGTTTTTCTAAATAAAGACCACTACTAGAATTTATATTGAAGAAAAAGTTAATTTTTAAAAATAAACTTTAAACAATTATACTGGGGAAAAGAAATCGGTACATAAAAACTTTATATATAAATTAGACTAGAATATATAAATTGGTATGCGGAATGTTTCCTATTCTATATTAAAGTTTTTATATTACACGCACAAGGAATATGGCTTCTTAATAAATCTAAAAATAAATATTCAATTAAATTTATATTGATAAAAATTATATAAATTTTTTTTTATGAACCAAAATTAATATCTATATACGAATAATAGATATACCATATAGAGGTTTCAGTTCAGGTAGCCGGCGCATACCACGGCGATGATAAAAAGCAATACAAGGAAAAAATTAAAAATATGATAATGAACCTCTATAAATATATCACTATATAATTGTTAATAAAATAGATAACAAATATTAGTTATATATACTCATTCACGTGTATAATACAACAATATTATTTTACTGATATATTTATATACGTAAATAAAATTATATATTAATTTGAAATTAAATTTTCAACCAAAAATAACCGTCTTCAAATGACAATTAAATAATATTTTTTGTTTTCATATAATGGCATATCATATACACGTTATATAACTCATATGTTTTGTTATTATTAGAAATTACATGCCATTATCGCAAAAAAAAAAAAAATTAAAAAAATATACGCGATAAAATTAAGAATGTTATTTATATATATATAACATTTCTTTAACTGATTTTTAATAAATATATGTTTTTTTTAACAAATTTTTGTATGATGATTAATAATAATTTTTAAATTTTACTAATTAAAAAAAATCTTTGGTAAATTAAAACCTGAAACAGAAGCACGAACGCGGTCGTTAAAGGGAAAAAAGTCCCGAAATATAAGTATTTTATGTAAGCTCGTAGCAGATTCGAAATTTCAAGTACCTATACATTTAAAATTATTTGAAATACAAAATTTTTGGAGTTTTGAGGACATTTCCACGGTTTGGATGGAGAGATGTAAGGGATGGTTTGACTTACCTCATCTCATATACGATATATTTGAGTTCTAATTAAATGCTATTTAAATACGTTTAAGAAATAAATTGTCTGTATAATGAATAAAGAAAGGGCATATATTCATTTATGAAGTTTTTTTTGGGATGACATTTTTTATTTATCGGTTTTCAAATAGAAAACAAGTTATTATTCAATAATATATATTCTAATTGTTATGACAAATTCCATTTTTTCACATCATTTACGTCTTATTACTATCTATATATACTATTTTACACAATCTCAGTAGAGTATATTCTCTGTATAAATTGGTTATTTTTCGATAACGATACGTAACATAATAATACGTTTTTTTTTAATTATTAAAAATAATAAATGAATCACAATGCATAAATTACTATCTCTATATATATATATATTAATAATTTAATATATATTTGTGATAAATAATTAAATAAAATATATATTAAATAAGATAAATAATAATAAGTGCGTAAACAAATGTGTGATGTTTTAAAATTGTACAAATGAGTGAAATTAAAAAAAACTTTAAGATTTTTATATATTGATATTGAAAAATTTTAAAAATAAAAAAACAATAAAACGTACAATAAATATGAATCATATAAATTAAAAATATTATGAAAATTAGAAATTTTATATAGTAATAATTTGATAAGAAAAAATTAATTATTTTTTTTGGTTGAAGTTGAAATTACTTTTTTATATCACACTTTTAATTTTAATCATTTAGAAATGCATATTACCTGAATATAAATGCAATATGTCACTTATTCATTTATTCTTTAGCGTGTCATCGTATTTAAAAATAAATACAATATGAGTTAAAAATCACACACTGGAAATGGATATTTGTTATATATGAATATATATTTATATATAAATGATTAATTCGTGATTCCGCCATTATTCATGAAATTATTTTAATAAATATGACTGTTGAATCATACTCTATAAATCATTTTTCCATTCTATATACAGAAGTATAAAGTGGCGGTTGCTGTTTTATATCATAATGATGTATACGTTTAGTGATATTTTTTGTTTTTCATAACATAAAAAACCAATATGGTTTATGGATATATGTGCATGATCTATAATAATGTATTTGGTATAACGATTTGACAGCTATTTGTACTTTTGTTTTTTTTTTAATGATTAATTAAAAATTAAATTAAAGTCAAATTTTAAGCAAAGCATTACCAAAAGCTTCAGAAATCCGAACTTCCTGGATCCAGATTTGGGAAAAACTAAAATTTCATTTTTCATAAGCCACAGAAAACACTGCCAAAATTTAATATTAATAATTGCATTTTATTTATTTTTTCATGCAAAAAATATTGATCCTTATTGAAAGTAATTCTCTTGATTCGCAGATTCATAATAAAAATAGAAAAATATCAAAACAAAGTGACAAAATATTTTTTCAGTTTTGTCTTATACATTTTATTATTATTTTATTATTTTTAATTATTATTATGAATATATTATTAATAATTATTATTTATGTTAATTATAATTAAATAATTAATTATTGTAATAATCACAATTTTAATTTTTCCAATAAATATATGTGTATGTGTGTGTGTGGGTGTGTGTGTAGCTCTGGATGTAACAATGTATTCTTATAATAATTTAACAAAAATTATATAATCAATGATGTTTCAATAATACATAAAATATACACAATTTTCATATCTAAATATATATATAATTTTATACAAATCTTTATATATGACATATAACATATATATATAACTATATATATTTTTGTATAAATATTAAATATATAATTTAATTTTATTTTATTTTTTTAAATATACATTACAAATTCTATAAATTTATTATAACAACACATATACGCACCATATTTATAGAAATGGATTTATTTTAAATATACATTTATATTTTGTTATACATTGTTTTTTATTTTTTTGTTTTTTAATTTGATGTTATATATATATTAATTATTATTTTTATTATTAATGTTGTTGTTCTTAGTTGTTATATATCAATTAATTTATTAAAATATATATCTATCTATTGGGATTTATAAAAAAAAAATAAGAAAAAAAAATTATCAATATATGTATATATATAGTTTAGTTTTCTTTGTGTGTGTTATTTGTAACGCACAAAATAATGTGTTGCAATGCCGGTTAAGTTAATATATGTGATATAGATGAGTTTCAAAGTAGATTTTATTTTTAATACAAATAACAAATGAATGAATTTTTTCAAATAGTGAAAACGTTTGACTTACCCAGTCATATTTGGTCTGTGTATTTATTTACACAGTGTAAATCAAACGTTTGCACTATAAAACAGTAAAATCATTTATTTAACATTAAAAAAATCGCGTACAATCGCACAGAATATGAAAATCGTTCAGGAAGACCAAAAACGGCCATCTTAAAATATCAAAAAAAAGCTGAAGTGCCAAAAGATCGTTGCCTAAAACTTCCTTAGAGGTTGTAGATATTATTTTGAAATTCATTAAAATAAAATTTGTAATATTTTGAAAAATTATATATTAATAATTAAATTTTTCAATAATAAAAGGATTAATTAATTAATTATTTAACATATATTCTATATATATGTTTGGTTTTTTTATTTAATAATCAGTTTTACTGCCTTTATATCAGATTAAAATATGAATTAAAAAAATTCCATTTCGTATATTATAAAAACCAAAAATTATACGAACATAATGAAAAGAAATTCAACAATATAAAAAAAAATCAGCATTTTCATTTTATATATATATATAAGTAAATTGAATATTATTACAACATTTTTTTTTTAATTTTTTCATTGTTATTTGCCTATTAATATCACCATAAACGTTTATATATCTTATGAAAAAAAAAATTAAAAGCAAAATAAAAAACAAAAACGAAATTTTATTAATTGGCTTGTATCATATATGAACACATTTTTATATTATGCACTTAATTATTATATATAATTGCAGTTTTATTTTTTAATTATTATGTCAATAAGATATGATTTTTAATGATAGCCAGTATATATTATGAATTTTATAAAAATTTAATTCATTATTTATTTATGATTTTAATTATAATTTATCAAAATAATAGAACAAAAAAAAAGAATTATTATATTATATATAGAAAAACATTTGTATAGGAATAGATATATAGTTAATAGTTAAATGTAGGTAAATAAATAGATATAGAAAACCCGAAAAACTATATGCTATTGTATATATATATATATATAGATAAATAGAAGAGAGGGTTAAAAAAATTTGTTTAAAGATATAAAGTTTTTGTTTTTTTTTTATTTTAGTTTTGCTAAGAAAAAGAGTATAGTTTGTTTAAAAACAACGAAAAAAAAAAAATACACGTATTTGTAAACATTTTTTGTTTTGTATTCGGTTTGATTTTGATCGCGGTATTAATTAGGAAAAAAAATTAAAATAAAAACAGAATGAAATTGGTTTTAATAAAAAATATGATTAAATTAGTAATATCAGTAATATGTATATAGATTGGTATATAAGAAAATTTTGGTATATATTAAAAAATTCATAATAATAAATGTATATATAGGATAAAAAAGAATTCAAGATTATGAGTAAAAATAAAAAAAAATGTTAATAATTTTTTTTTTATAGAAATCTAAATTAAATCTGTAAATATTAGTTTTTAAATATATATATACCGGGTGTATAGTGATGAATGAAATAATTATCATATGAAAAGATTTTCTTGATTTATTATACTCGATATATTTTATAATCCTTCTTGGATGTGTGTAAGAATAATGAAAAAATTTAAAACATATTTAACGAATGCATTTTTTTTTTAAATTATAAACTATAAATAATTTAAATTATGTAATACAAATGAATAAAATTTATATTTATGTATGAAAATAATTCGAATGATTTGGAAGATACCGAAAATAAATTGAATTTAAATGATATATCTTTTGTGATTATTTTATATATGTTAAAAATTTCGTTCTTTAATAATTCACATTAACTGATACAAAAAAAAATGGAATAAGAATAACATTTTTTTATTTATTAGAATACCATTTATTTGTAACGGCTCTGGATCCTAAAAGTACATCCTAATGACCAAAATGATGATATATTGTGAAAGACAAAAAATATTAAGAAATTTATTATAGAACAAAAACATATTTTTTTGTTCATAATTTGCTAAATTTTGAACTGTACATCCATAGTTTCTTTTTAATTTTCATTTTCTATGCTTAAAATGAAAATTCAAATAAATTCTGAATTTTCATGGTAGAAAATTTGAATATCTCTTCATTTTTTCCAAAGAAATTACATCGATGTTCCAAAACGTCTCAAAAAAACGTCTCAAATTTAAAGAAAGAAAATATGACAAATTTTTATTCACAATATGATAACCACATTTTTTTTGGTGGTATGGTACTGTACAAAAAAAATGGACTTATTTTTCACATTTTCTCTTCTCTTCTGATTCTTTTGAAAAAAAAAAAATAATTACAAATTTTCTTCTGCATTTTCTAAATTCTCAAATGATAGAAAAAAATGAATATTAAAAAAAATCTAATGATTTTGTAATTGATAATTTACAGTTTGGAAAATGCAATTTATTTATTTAAATTTTAAAATTTTTCTATATTCCTTATAATTTTGGCCATTAGAAAATAATTTTTTACGTTTCGGCACCATTTATTTGATATTCCTATTGAGTATATTGACGATGATATTAAGAATAATATCGAAAAGTTGGGAATATAAAGAAAATATAAAAAATTGTTGATCAAATAAATGATTTTTTTTATATAAAAATATACTAATAATTATATATTTTTATTTCACTGAACTCCTAAAATTATTATTATTACAAATCAAATTCAGACAATATTTTAATATACAGCGAAATTGTTTTGGGTTATAAAAGACAGTTTTCAAAAATTAGAATTAGAATTCCAGAATTTCACCTAAACATATTTTATATATTTTTCGAAATATAGCGATTTAAACCAAAAAAAAAAAACAAATGAAAAAAGAAAACAATGACATTACAAATCGATATAGTTGTTATAAACATATGTCAGTCAATTATGATATTAAATGCTATAAAAAAAAATTCTAACAATACGAAAATTTAAAATTCGTTGAAAATGTTTTTATTGAATTAAATTAAATGGTTTTAATTGATTTTATTTGTATATATTTATAATAAATTATTTATGATACTTAACAAATAATAACAGTTATAATAATAATAATATAAGAAATAATAATAATAATAGTAGTTTTCTAAATTATATAGATTTATAAAATTTCTATTTTATAAATAATTTGAAATAATAAAATCAATTTTATATTTTAAATAAATCAATGTTTTATGTATTTTTTTTTCTATAAGTACAAACTATTTAACAAATCAATTTATGGATAAAATAAATTCAAAAATTAAATTAACAAAAAAACGTTAAAATATGTTTATAAATATTTGAAATGGTGTTTTAATGAAAAATCATTTTATTTTGTTAAATTTTTCCTATTTATATATATATTGAATATAATTAAATTGTATTTAAATAAATTTATCGTAAATATATATTCATTATATAGATTGAAATATGAAATATAAAAAAAATTTATTTGGATTTAAATTGGAAAGATTTGCGGTTTTTATAGTTATATATAATAAAGAAATAGATAATATATGTATATGGATGTAAAATAGAGAAATAAGTTTGTGGTATAAATGTGATTAAATAATGAAATTGGTGGTAACATTTTCAATAAAAAAAAAAAATGAACATAAAAAAAAAAACAATAAATATATATTTAATTGTAAAATTAATAATAAATGGTGATTGTATTTGTTTTATTATTATTTATAAATCAGTGAATTTTCATTTATACAGCACTTATTGTTTTATTTTATATTATCAAAATTATGTATGAATATGATGCTATAATAATATTTTTAATAAAATTCTGATATATTGTAGTTCAATTATAAATTGACTTTTTAAACAAAAAAGAATTAAGTCGCCATTGAAGACAATGAAATTTTTTTTCAAGTGATAATATTTTGGAATATCAATTAATTAATTATAATACCGGTCACAGATTCAAAACTAACAATAACAATAAATTAATTCATTATAAATTTTATTTATTAATAAAATATAGCATCATAAATTGTAATGATTTTTAAAAAATGCATAATATATATATATATATATATTTTAATAAACGATTGTTTTCAATTTACTTTTAAGATGATTTTTTTCCCATTAACATAATAACATATATATATAACAAAAAAAAAATTAATATTATTTAAAAAATTCGTTGTTTTATTGTTTTAAATTTAAATTTTAATATATTTTGTTTTTGTTTTTTTATGAATATTGTAAAAATTAAAATAAATAAATTTGTCTTTTGTTTAATTTTATTTTAATTAATTTAAATATTGTATAAAATAAAAAATAAAAAAAGCAATATAATGAATGAGTTTATATAGAAAATTAATATAAATTAAAAAAAAAAAAGACATAACAAACAAACATAAAAATGAATGAAAACATATATATAAATATTATGTTCGTAATAATGGATTAAAAATTATTTACATTAACTTACACAGAAGAAAAAAAAATAATGAAAATAAAAAACAAAAACAAAAGAAATAAAATTAAAAAAAAAAAATGTGTGTATAACTTTCCTATATATATATATTACTGTTATATATATATATATAACAATATAATGTTTTATTTTTAAATTTAATAATTACATTTTTCTTTTATTAGTACATCGCACAATTTAAATATAAAAATATTATGTTTTATTTTTTTTTTAATAATTAATTAACTTTAATTGAAATTATAATATTTAGTTTTTTTTTTCTTTTTTACTTATATTTGTTGTTATATATATATTGTTGTTTGTTTTTTATAAATCAGTATAAAATAAATAACATAATAAATTATTTGAATATATATATTTTTTTTTGTTTTATTTAATTTTATTAATAAAATTATATAATTTTTCCTATATCATTATATATATATATATTTTTTTTTTTTTAATAAATTATATATTTAATTTTTGGATTTATATATATTTTCATTTATTTTTATATTTATATATATAAAATAATATGTATAAAATGTTCACATATTTTTTTTTTATAATTTTCGGCACATTACTAAATTAAATAACAATTTATTAATTTGTTTTTTATATTTTTTTTCTATATAATTTCTTCCATTTTATTTTTCGTTTTCATAAAATATACTTTTTTTTGTTTTTGATAAATGATGCAAATATATACAAAAAAAATTATAATTCATGATTTATTTATGATTTTCTTTGCTGTTCACGCATACGCATTCATTTTATTGTATTTTTGTTTGTTTGTCAAAACATTTATTTTTTAATTATATAATTTTAATAACTATATATAAATTTTTCATTTATATTTTCAATATAAATAATGATTAATATATATATATTATAAAGTATAAATAAATAAAAATGGTTTTCTCTTTTTTTTTTTAATTTGTAATTTTTTGTAAAAATTATATTAACAACAATAATAATAATGATAATAAAAATTAAATAAAAAATAAAATCCCAAATATTATTTCGTTATGTCACATTTAAAATCCTTTAATAACACCATATGCTTCTAAGGTACTTATTACTAAATAAATAACCCATAAGCCAAACAGAGTAATTGATGTAATAATTTTAATAGTTTTTGGACCACCTAATTCACCGCCAATAGATTTACTTCTTCTCGCCAATAATATCGCTACAGCAAAACATGCCTCCGTACAAAATAGTGTTACAGAAAAAGCCAAACTGTAAAAATGATTAATAAAATTTAATAAAGAAATTAAATTGGTAATTGGTAATTTTTTTCTTTCAATTATTATAGATTCAAATATATTTTCATAATTATTCATAATTATTATCATCGTTATTTTTCTTTTTTTTTTTTGGTAAAGAATTATTTTTTCATATATCGGACATATGCTTTTAAGATAATTTTTTGAAATTCGGGTTGTCAAATTTTCTAATCATTTTCAATTAATTACATTCATTCACATATAACTAATTGCGGTTTCTAATAATTTTCAAAAATTGGTTACAAGCATTTGAAACTAATACAAAAAATTATTAATTGTATTCAAATAGGATATTATAATATTATACAAAAGTATTAATGGCAGGACGTGAGAAAATGTGTCCTGATGATTTGAATATAGTAGAAGATTTTAAAAGGTTTACATTCATTAAAAAAAATTAATAATAGAACAAAATCATGATAATGATTTTAAAGATTAATTTGCGATTCATTTAAAATTATATTAAATAATTTTTTTAATAAGATTCTATAATACGATTAATTAATAAGATTCTATAAAGGCACACTACTATCAATCATAATTTCCACATTTTCAATTCTAAAAACATAAAATTATAGTCATCCGAAATCAAAATAATCAGTTTTTTTTTTTAATATACACACCTTCCTGGATCGACATTAAATGTTGTACCATTGAAAAAGTGATAAACGGCCGCAATTGTCCATGCAACACCAATGCCAAGAAATACATTTACCGCATTACTACCGGTAACATTACCTACACTAGCATCAGCATATTTATCTTGAATTGCGGCTACTTTACTTGCAAATGTATCTAAAAAAAATAAATAAAATTTTTGATTATAAAATGCTTGTGTAAAAATCAAATACATGCTATTTGCAGTTAACATTTCGTTGAGATTATCATATCAATAATATTATTATTATTAAAAATTTTTTTTCACATACCTGGTATACTAGTACCAAGTGCTACGAATACTATAGCTGTAACGGAATCTTTAATGCCTAATGTACAACCGAAATGTGATGCTACATCACCAATAACCGCTGTTACAAGTCCAATACATATGATTGATACAACGAAACATAAATAACCGCTATACAAATCTGCAAAAAACAAAAAAAAAAAAATAAAATGAATTCAAGTGTAAAATTACAATTTCTAAATTTTATCCAAAAAAATATTATAATAAAATTCTCTATATATATTTTCGGTATTTTATATGCGACGATTATAAAAATACGCAGATGAAATCTATATATATTTCATAGATAATCATATATGTATATAGTGCAGCAATACGATTTTATTAATTCATATACCATATATGCCAAAAACACAAAATAATAAAACAAAAATAAAGTTCGCGTTAAAATATAGAATATACTGCAATCAAAACGAGTGCAATATGTATATAATATACATATATATCGCATTGTGGGTATATATTCATCAACTTAATTTAAGAACATTGCACGAAAATGCAGTTTTATCAAATCTCGTTATCTCAAACAAAAAAAAAATGCATTTCTATTCAAAAAATATATAATATTTTATGTGTATGGTGTAAAAAGTTCAAATACGTTTTTTTGTTTTAAATATTGCGAATATGTATAGTTATTTTTTTGATTGCGATATACGGAGTATATCGATTTTTCTATATCGTAATTATGATCGTTATTGCTGACTTATATATCAACTAAAAATTAATTCAGATAGAATATCGTTCAATTTTAATAATAATAATTGAATTGTTTTAATTGCTTTCATAACATCACATCACATCATAGATTCATTTTTTGTAATGATTAGCACAGATATTTTTCTTTTAAACTCATCACATTTGATTTGATTATTATTATATATAAGTTTGTATGTTTCAGATTGCCGATTTGTCATTTTAACCTATATTGATTCTATATAAATATAACCGCCCGAATATAATGTGGTGATAAATGAATTGTGAAAAATATGACATTTATTTCTTTAATTTCTTGTATCCCATATATTCGAAATATATATATATATACGTATTTTATTGATAGAGAATAATACAATCCTCTTTTATATGATATATGCCTATATATGATATAATAATAATAATAATAATAATAATAACAACAATAATAACATTTATATGCATCTGTTTTCTTAACGAGATATTCGCTTTTCTTTATATATATTTCTTTTCTATAAGTCGGGAAAGTAATAATAAAATAACAATATCATGATAACTGATTTGAAATATAAATATGTTATATATGAATATTACATGAATATATAGCGAAATATACAACTTATAAGTAGGTAAAGTATGATTTCATTTTCATTTTCATTTTCTTTTCATATATTTATATACCCATTTTAATTCAATACAATGTCACAAATATATAATATAATATAAGACAGTATCTTAAATATAGTAGGAGTGAATCTGATATTATGTTTTGCCATTTTACCAAAATGATATTAAATTTTCCGGAAAACCGATTTCGGCCCTGTTTTTTTCAATTTTTACTTTCTTCGAATAATTTAAAAATTCAATCAATTTCTGATATTTCGTGGAGGAAAATTGGAAAATCTTCACATTGGTTCAAAAGATATTGTCGATTTTCCAAAAAAATGTGCGTAAAATTTGTCCCATTTTTGACGTGCTGCGTATAAAATGTTTGTACGATTTGTTGGTTCAATCAATTTTCCGATAAGTTTAGTTCGATACATCACTAAATTTTTTTTGTATAAATCAGCTAAATACACATATTTCTTTCAGAGAATATCCTATATCTTCTTGAAAGTCTATCTAACAATTTCCCAGCTCCGCCTATGTTATACTTAAATATACATATGTAGGTATAAAAGGAAGATTACATTTATTTATATGCATACATATTTTGGAATGATTTGGAAATATTATGTTCTATACATAACATTTATAAATTTCTTTTATTATTTCCGATTTATATATACATTTTCATTTCTTATTTATAGATAATATTGAAATGTTTTTTTGTTTGATATTTTACATGTATATTATATATATGTATATGATTTAATAAATTGTAAATCGTAACATTTGTCAATTTAATAAAAAAAAATTTTGCTTTTCAATCCACAATAATAAGAATATAATAAAATATATCTGTATATGTTGATGAAAATTGATATTTGCGGGTTATTTATTGATTTATTATCTATTTTTTTAGATATTATATCATTTTTAATCATATGGTATAGGTACCTTAAAATGTCCTTTATATATATGACCGCAATTTGTATTATAAATTATTTCAAAATTAATATATCAAATAAAGTTATGTGATTGACCTTACCATGAAATATTATGATAAATAAAATAGGTTGGGGTTTGCGATATCATATACCACTTGAGATTGCAGAAAAGTTGGACGTATATCATGAATTCAAAAGTATTTAAAATAACTTGGATTCCAAACAAAAACTTGAATATATAACTATTTAAATGTTTATTAAAATTGCATAAATCTTTATATACATATATAGAAATGTTATTCTAATTTGATTATATTCATATTAATAAATTTTACTATTCATTTTAAGATTTCCAATTACTTTATTATATATATACGTTTTACATATTTATTCAACATATATTCCATATGTAATTTTCCTATATATGGCAAATTAATTTAAAAAACAAAATAATTAAAATAAAACCTAAATATAAGGAAAATTATGTTTATATAATATGAAGTTTCATTAACGTGTGTTACAATTTTCAAATTTCATTTTCCACAATATATACAAACTTTTAGCACTTTTAATTTTCTCACAAATTTCTTCATATACAAAAACATAAATATAGTTTATGTAGATAAATAAAAATTCATTGTAAAATGTTTTTTTTTAAAGGCATCAAAAAGAAAATTTAAGTTCTCTATACAAAACCAAACTTTGAAAATTAAATGCTATTAGTTATAACATAGATGTAAACATTTGGTTGTACAAATTTATATATGATTATGTGATAAAAAGGAAAAACAAATGGTTTTTAATTACAAATGGTTTTTAATTATCCTTCAAAGTTCTGGATAAATTCGATTTTATTAGACATGATTTTTATTTACTGTTAAAAAAATAGACTGTATTTTTCACGAAATCTAAATGTGAATTCGTTTTCCTCTTAAATAGAAAAACTAAAATTCTATTTCAATATAAAAAAATACTAATTTTAAAACCAAAAAAACGATTTTAACGAAATAATTTAATGAAATGACTTCAAATTTATATGGATTGTATAAATATGGTACATATACAATAAAAGGAAAAACATTTAATTTTTAATTTCACTCGGTATTAAAGTTGTTTGTTATATTGTCAAAGAAATGTTTTCCTATATGCAGTGTATACATTTCAATGGAATATTTTACACATATTTAACACATTTAGCAAAAAAATTAAATATTTATAAGATTATAAGTTAATATATTGTTGCATTCATACTTACACTGTAATATGTAAATATCAACAAAAGCTGAACATACATAAATTTGTATATCATATATGCGGCATATATACACTCAGTCTGCCTGATGCCGTATATTCATTATGCATTTTATATATATATATAGTTAATTAAATAAGCTAAATATGCAAAATGTATATCGTAAACGAATATTATTTTATATTTATGCAGCCCGTACCATATAAATGTATATTGTAAATACTGTTTTTACTATATAGGATCTAGAATATACAGGAAATACCATATATATAAATATATATAACATAATAAATGTATGTAATGTTTTAAAGTAGATTATCAACATAGATGCTAATGTATACACACATACACAAACTGTTCTTTCATTTATTATAATTTCTAAAATACGAAAACAGTATAGATATGGTTATTTTATTATTATTATTATTATTATTATTATTATTATTATTATTATTATTATTATTATTATTATGTATATTAAACAAATTCCTTTTAAATGCATATGTACTTTATTTTATCCTTTCGTTTTCAAATCCTTTCAAAAATTTATTTCTTAAAAAATATATATTCCTGTTCATCATATCAATGTTTAAGCTTCAATAATAATAATATTGATGTATTTTTTTAAACTGATATCTATTAGAAGAACTTTGTTTTTTTGTAACATTTTATATTTTATCCTTGGAGACTTAAACAGGGTATATTAAATTAAATAATTAAATATTATAGGAGCAATTTAAATATTTCTAATAATCGCAAAAAAAAACCTTCGCGTAATAAAGTTTTTATAAATATATACCATTTCAAACATATTTTTGGGGTGATTTGATATAATGAACAATGCAAATTATGCATTGAAGATATAGTGACACAATTTGGGCAATTATTTTATAATTGAAAATGGGTAAACAAGAACCCTTCAGCAATCTAATGGATGAACATTCTTTGATCAAAAAGACATTGATAAAGTTTTCCACATATACAAAAAAAAAATGAAATATAATTTCCCTATTGTCTATATTCAAACTAATTATACTTATATATACAAATTCGATTTTTACCATACTGCTAAAAAATGTATCTAATTTAATATTAAATCAAATTTAATTTCCACTTGTTTTAAATAATCGATTCACAATTTTAATGGTTTTGGCGATCAACATATATATAAATGCATATAGCTATACAAGAAACTTGTCGACTGTACAAAATATATTCAAATATAAATAAACTTTCATATGCGTTCTTTATATACGATATATGGATATTCACTCAAATAAATAAATAACAGCTTGAAATACAATTTTAATATATACATACATAAATTTGTAAGATATAAATAACACAACATATATATATTAACTCGTTTTAATTGCTAAAGTTTATATAGATATACTTCAACATAAAGGGATTAACTTTTGTTGTATTATATCTTATATTTATTTGATAATATTCGTAAAAGATATATACAATGGAAATATAATCTTTGCAATTTTTCTATATATAATTTAACTTATGTTATTATTATATTTAAATGAGTTTATTTGAAGAACATATATATAGAAAATGATTCACATTTTATTTGTCAAAAATTTAAGTATATAAAGTTCTCATTTTCTTACCAAAACATATGTTTATGAGGGAAAAACTTTGATTTGTATATATTAGAATGCTTTAACTCCTTTAAATTTTTTTTTAATGATTATGAACAATTTCTATCATTACAATATGTAATGAAATGATGTATTTGGTTAAATAATCTGGACATTATTTGTATCAGGCTCGCATTTGCTATTAATAAACAGCCTTAACATTCCGACAGGGCGCCCAAATTTGTAAAATAATCAATATGAGAAATTGATTATAACATAATAACAAAATCCAAAATCTGCATTTATCGTTCGATTGGTTGTGTGGTAAAAGTTCAATACGGACGATGCCTTTGTAATCCCTCCAAAATGCAAAATTCAATTATTTTTTTGAGAAATATATTAGCTTTAAATGTTGTTTACGATTTGGTTTATTTTACTTGCTTAACGATCTTTTTCGATCTTTTTCATTATGGTATATTGCGGTACAATTAACTACTCTGCGATCAAATATCAATCGTTTTTGATCTAATTGATCATTTTCATTACGTTTCTATAAGTTACTACAGATATGATAAAGAGTTAAACACTGTTTGAATGATATTTGGTTGAAAAATAAAAAAAATAAAATAAATATATTTATAGACTTTATATTGTCACTTTGGTATATGTGGAAGTGGTTATTGTTTCATTTAAATTGAAAACCCTTTAATGATGAAATTTAAATGGTATTGTGAATGGCGTTTTTTATATAACAAAATTATATGTAAATGGTTGTTTGGGTTAATTAAATTTTTTGTAATATCAATGAGATGATGTCTATAATATATACGACAGTATATATTTAGATTTATCAATCGTTATTGGTTCATATGGTATGTATTAAATCTCTCTATATATATATTTTCATATGAAATTTAAATTTAATTAAAATGTAAAATAATAATTTGCATGTACCAAATATAAAAAAACGTTATATAGTATATATATAAATTGGATATACGTGCGTGCAAAATAATAATTATAGTATATATGCATATATGTTATATAAAAATAAATGTATATGTTATTTAAATTTATTTAGTTTTTTTTTTGCCTGAAAAATATATCAAATATATTTATATAGGTAAATGACATATATTCACAATTTTATGTATATACATTTTAGTATTATATATCATTGATAATTGATTTACCTGCATTCAATAAATATATATATATAGTACAAAATTAATTAATATTGACATGGTTTTTGAAAACAAATATAATAAGATATATATCTATATATAAGCAAAAATTAAATTTAATTAAAAAATCTTTCATATATTATAAGAAAAGATACAAAATTAATTTCTCAGTCTGCATGTCCTGTGTGTGTGTTGTATTGTTTTATACAAAATATAAACCGTTTAGGATTTCATTTATACATATATTGGTACAATTTAATTAAATTCTTGTAATGTATATAAGAGTATATATATTATATTCTGGGATTTTATTTGATTTTATTCTATATATATAGTAAATAAATTCATTCATTTATATCAAGCCATATAGACTGTATGTAATATACACAATATACGATATAGACTATATTTCATCATCATATAGATGAATATTCATTGATGGATATAAGTAAATAATCAAATATAAATATATATATTTAATATATCACGTTTTAATTATATATATAAAGTCATATAGTTGATTTGTTTTCTGTATGAACTATAATATACCTATATATAAGTATATAAAGACTTTCATTAATTTACTTATATATATTAAATATAAAAAATATGAATTGAAAGAAAAGGAATTGAAATTATAAATCTCACAATTGAACTGAACATGCAATTTTTTTTTTTAAATAACAAAAAATATATATGCGTTTATAAAATTATCCATTTTTCTTTTGAACGATATGATAGCAATCTTATTGCATACATACAAATATGTATGTATTATATGCATATAGGAAAATTTTAATTTTCAATCAAATATATATATATATATGATTTATGCATATTATGTATATAGAACAGGAAATATTTTGCCATATATTTTATTTTATACATTCGCAAGTGGGTGGGTTTGGGTTGAATATATATGCATATATAATTTTGTAAATTAAATTTTTCTTATAGATATATTTATAATGCTTACCTAGTAATTTTTATATTTTTTTTTTTACTTGGAAATTAAACTTCAATAAAGTATATACATATATATATATTTATATATATATATATATAGTCTTATATGTTATATTTTCATTCAACTATATATGTGATATGGTTCGTTCTTTACTTTTCCTTTTAATATTATTATATATGCGCTCAAAAACATATAATTATATATATTTCTTTTATATTATTATATTATATGTTTTCATTTTAAAATGTATGTATTCCATCGTTGTGAATGTATTTGCTATTATATATATTCAGTCGGTCGGATATATATCGTATATATAGAATATATATAAAAATTTTATGTACACCTCCATTATTATTGTACGAAATATATATACTAAATTACTTATATAACGCAATCTTATTAAAACAAAATTTATTTTTCCATTAAAGAAGGTAAATCCACTTTTTTTTTCTTTTTTTTTTTTTATAAACTCAACAAAATATTTATATGCGAGTAGAATATCAGAAGTTATATATATATATATATAACTATATATATAGAAATAAATATAGATGTAGAAATATATCACAGCATTGGCCGTCTGCATATATAAAATGTTGAAGAAAAAAAAATTAAAGCTATTATAACTTTACAAATAAAAAGATACAATAAAAACTTTATTAAATGTGTATGTATATATATATATATATATAAATAATTTCGAATGAAAATTACTTTAAAAATAATTTGTTTTTTATTTAAAAATAAACAGCACCAATCGTAGGTGTTAAAAAAATATATGATAATAAAAAAAATTAAAATAAATCTACCAATTCATAAATATATGAAACTAACTATTTATTATATAACTTTGTTTGCGATAGATAAAATGCAATTCTAAATTTGAATGACGATTGGTGTTAGCGTCCGATCAATATAGCTGTCTGTCTGTTTATAGCTTCATAATTTGCCGAGTGCCGCATTATGTGCATTATATGTGTATGTGCATCAGAAAAACACCAGGAATATTTTCTAATCATTTCAACCGTTTTTCCATAGCAATAATTTCTTATATATAATTAGAAACACATTAGAATTCCAAGGAAACAATAAGTGTTTCCAATCCATTGGTAAATTATATAGCAGGGATCCTTATTTATTTTAAATTAAATCAATGCCAATTATGAAAAAGTTTCTTGATATTTGTTATATCTATATAAAATCATATAATCAAATGCAATATCTAACAAACGCGATAAAACAATAAATTCTGATTAGATTTAACCATATAATTATATAATAAAACGTATATTTGGAATTCTTATGTTCGTGTTTGCATATATAATTTTGTATGTATTATGCACTTTCGCGGGTACTGAAACTATTGAACAAAAAGTCTCCCGACGACGCCATCTTATACAAGCATATACAATACGGATGTGATTACATATATATGTAGAACGCTCAAAAAAAATTTTTAAATTGGATAGAATTAGAATCGTACAAATTCTTAGCGGAAGTAAAACCTTCCCATTTAATGTATTTGATATTTCTATTTTATTTTTTATATAGTCTCAAAATAGATTTATATGAATGTTTTGAGGGTGAAAAATAAATAATATATTTCGCGCTGCCATTATACTTTATCATATTTATACATATAAAAACAAAATGTGCTTATATCTGTTTTCTTCTGGATGACGCTAAGGTGATTTAAGGTTTTATTGCTTTTACTTATATACACGTTATATAAATACAATTATTGTATACATCTTATAAAATATTTTATATATAACGCCCGTACTTTTTTTATATGCCGATATATACACATTATATTTGTAATTTACTAATATTTATTTTTCATAAACACACAATGAATTTTCGGAAAATATATATACCAAATTTTATAACAATAATTTTGTTTTATAGTGAATAATATAAAATATAAAGGTTATGTGGTTATATTTTATTAATAATATTCTAATGAAATCAATATTTATTTTGAAAATTAAGATGAAAAAAGAAATAAAATAATAATGAAATAAATAAACAAAAATAAATGTTATAAATAAAAAGAAACCTTTAATTTCATTTTAATCATATATATAATAGATAATATAAATAGTTAATCAAAATCTTACCTGTTGGTGGAATAAAAGCAAAAATAATTTTCCAAAATACGGTTAGAAAATGCATAATATAATCTCCACAACTAGGTGATGGTTCTTCACCATCATTTTCCCCATCGTCTCCTGTGAATTGTAATAAAAGAAAAAAAAACAACATTAAAATAATGGAAAATAAAAAAATTTATACAATAAAATTAATTGCATTATATACTATAATGAAAAATGTATATGCGAAGGATATATTAAAAAGGAGTCACATGTACCCGCAGTCATGGCTATACGCACAAGATTATATACATATTTATAATTTTCCTTAATATATAGAAAACATTTATACTTGTTTATTTTTTTTTTTTATTTTAATACCATTCTACTTTTATTTATATACATACAATCATTTTCCATGTAATTATTTCCTATATATATATACGTATATAATATATTAGATCACGCATCAACTATCATGGAAAATATAATAAAAAAAAACAAAAACCATTTTCATTTCGATTCATCAAATTAAATGAGTAAATAAAACAACAACGAATAAAGACTCTTTAAAAAAAAAATCGATTTCCTGACTTGCATTTAAAATAGAATTTTGCATTACTATATATATCTATGATTCTATGTATATATAGATTTATCTATATATTTATTCCTTTACATTGTCGCCTTGATAGATACAGATTCGCCGCTACGCAATGTTTTTCTATCTGTAGATTTTGTACATATTATATATAGGATTTGCTATATAAGTTTTTCTATCTGTGAATATTACCGCATAAATATATATGTATAATCTACAGAATAATTGTATTTTATGTTGGGTGTATAAACGGAATTAGATTTTTTGGTATATCTATATACATATCATTTCCACACAAGATTATTTATTTCATATATAAACATATATATAAAAAAAAAGAAAAAAAAAGGAAACTCAATTTAAATGATAATTCATTGGTGAAAATCATGAGTTGATAAATTTTATAATATTCATTTTGTTTTTTTTTACCATATATATTCACATTTCCGATTCAATTTCAAAAGACATATAATATAATTGAAATGTACATTATTTTTCTCCTCTGTCTTTATATATATTAAATTTTAATACTTTAAATTTCTTCCATATTTATTTTTTATTGGTTTTTGTGTTTTATATACGTTTTATTTTTTAGACTTTTTGTTTATCTATGGGTGAATCTTGAATTAGTATATAAACAAAACAAAAAATAGAACAAGATAAAGGTAAACATTTTATTTTTAAATGCGTTTAATATATATACAATATATTCATTTACAAAAATATACTTATCTACTTGTTTAATATAAAATGTATAATTCGAATGTAATCCGAATTGTAGATATCTGAATTATTATTTATAGGTACATACTTAACATAAAAATTGTATTATGTATATAAATTGGAAATCATTTGACAATGTCTTGTCTATATATAATTTAAAAATCAATTACAATGGAAAATTTCATCAAAAATTTTTATTCGAATTTACCAATTATTATTATAAAACTTATTTCAAATTGAATGTCATTTGTTTGTGAAATCTTTTATTATTTTTACGGGGAAACCAATTCCCTTGCTCATTTAAGAAATAAATAAAATGTGTAATAGAAAAACTGTATATAAAATAAATGTATATAATTCAGTGACTGTATATGCAGTAATACTTATTGATAAACAAATAAACGTAAAATTCAGGCAAAAATATGAGGAACTTATGGACTTAAATCTTACTGTAGATATGAAACATTTTTCAATTAAAGCTGCATATTTTTCCCTAACGATTAATTTTTCGGGTATAACCACTGTCACCATGAAACAACCACTTAAACCACCAATTGTGTTGATTGTATATAGAGATCGTCTTATTTTCTAAATATTATTATAGATATTATAAAATACACCAAAGTACACATTTTAAAGAAATTAAGAAAATAAATACTTAAATTATGGGTAATTGGATAATGTTACATATATGCGTATAAAATAATGTTCATAAAATATTAATAATATTTATATTAAAAAGTTTTTTAATGGATAGAATTACGCATAATTTGGTATATATACGCATATATAGAAAGACACGTTTATTAATAATTATATCTACTATACATTCTATATATTTTCATACTGTTTTCCCTTATAATAATAATAATAATAATAACAGAGATAACATCTTAATGGATAACATTTTCATAAATTTTTAAATCATCCATTTTGCTTATAACAAATTTCTTATTATTTGTAAATTGGAAAAAAACTTGAACATTTTTATCTATGTCTAGTACCATCGAAAATAAAATCGACAACATTTACAATTCTGTAATATAATCGAGAAAAATCCATATTATATAATAACATATATTTTATTATAGGTATATATAAAACAATTTCAATAACAATCATATTATGAAAATACATACGATTAAATACCGCAATATAAAAATAAATACCAACGAAAAATATATTTTTTTTTATTAAACTTTATATAATAATAAGGATAAATATTCAATAACAATAAGGATATCCAAATATACTTATTCTTATATACCCATATATAGAATTGTTTTCAAAATATATAATATCAATTGACTTTTGACTCATTCAAATATGTGTATATGAATGGAGATTTTTTCATTTCATAATTTATTGGTATGTTATACGGTCAAAAATATTTATAAGCTTTGTGTAATATTATAGACCATGTATATACAATATACATATATATCCTATTCATATACAAATATTATTCTGATTTAATCGAGTGCAAATAAATTAAATAAAACAAAAGAAATTTTATTGAATTGAAATTTTACTATAAAAAGAATAAAAGAATTCAATTTTTTTTCTATATATTTTGTATTGTATATAAGAAAAAATACGCTTTTATACAACCGACGATTGGTTTTAGGGACTGACAATAGAATATATTTTTTTGTTTTTTGTTACGGGTTTCAAAAATTGTTATTAAGTGGTTGCCGGATAATTATTCGTATGCATGCGTGGTCAAACTATTCGAAAATAACCGGAAAACACAAAACATATTTTATGCGAATTTTTGGCATTTAGGAATTTTTTTATCAACTACACCACAGAGTGCATAACTGTGAATGCATAACACTATATAGAAATTATATGTATAGAAATGAGAATCATAGAACATATATATAATATAGTGTATGAAAGAAAATGATATGAATAAACATATTTTCACATATATGTTAGGTTTAAGAATACATTATATAATAATGTACGTATAGTCGTTTATATATAACAAAATTTATAGATGTATACAAACAAATGCCAATGGCATAAAAATAAAAAACTTTAAACCATTGTTTCAATTGTGATATATTTTATTTTCTTTGTTGTGATATTGAATTCAATTTTTTTGTTAACATTTCTTTTTGGATAATAATCGGTTGATTCTATATTTAACATATTTAAAATAAATTTGTTATTTTCTCTTTAATTTGATGAATTAAAGTTATAACATATATAATAAAAACAAAGTAAAGAGAAATTTGAAAAACGATTAATAGATTCAATATAAATGGTTAAATATATTGCCAATTATAAGTTTGATATAGAAAATAAATATATCGTAATTAATATTTTGTAATTGTAATAAAATTTGAATCTACTGATAAATATTTGTTAATGGGTCAAAAATTTTGAATGGGTGTTTATAGAAAAAAAATCATACATACAGTTTTTAAAATGTTAAACCGTATGAAAATTGTTCTATTTTTTTTTTGTCAAATTATATCAATTAATAGAAATTAAATTTAAAAGCACCTTGCAATTTGATGAAAAAATTCTATTATATAATATATAAATGGTACTAATCATAGAGATTAAAACACTATTTTTTTCAGTAAAATTATCTATATATATATAATATTCAAGGTATTTTTTACTTTTATATATTAATTTTGTGTTAGAAATATTTTGTTAATAAAAAAAATAAAACAATGTATAAAAAAAAACCTCATAATTATATAGGTGATTTAATTTTTTTGCCATATTATATATATTTATATAAAATAGAAGAAAATATTTCCGTTCAACAGTTCAAGTTATATTTATAAAATTCAGATTGTTTAATATATGTATAATAGCATGCATATATAAAGGAAAGGTAAAAAATCAACCTTTTTTCTAATCTAAAATTATAAAAAAAATACTAATTGTGTCACACGAACACGCAAAACTTAATTACTCAACCATAGTTAATTATAATATATAAATATATAGAAAATAAATGTCGTAAAATCATCATATTATGTATATATGCGGTATGTAATAAGTATATGTTATCCGAATGTATAATTATAAATAATATATGGAATGTTGTTGTTTTTAGTCCGATAATCTTGATAAATATAATTTATACGAAAAAACAAAAAATGTTCTTAAATTAAAAAATTACAGTGGAACACAGGTATATATAGATTCTATTTTTTTCAATACATAATGTATACACTATGGAATAGCGCAACGATTGACGTAAATAAATATATAATTATTATATCATAATTACCTGCACTAACTGTAAGTGCTTCTGTAAATTGTTCCTTCCACGATGATGTACCAATCAGTAAGGAAGCATTAGCTCTTTGTACTAATTTATCTACAGTATTCTGAAATTGATTGAAAAAAAAAATAAATAAATAAATACGTTAATTAAACTGATAAGAATAATTAATAAAAAGAATAATGCGTATGAATAAAGACGATATAAATTGTGATAAAACATTTATAATATATATAAAACACTTTATAAAATTCGATAATAAGAAGTTGTTTTTTTTTCTCCCAAAATATAGTATGCATATGAGTATAACAATAACGCTATATGTATACAGTTTTAATATATATATTATATGGTAATTTAAATGCATATATATATATATATATATATATAAAGAAATGTTTATTTAACTTTAAAATATTTACGTTAATTACATTATATATATAGATATACTGTATATATACTCTCCCTTTATCCTTATTATAAATAGCATAATATATTTTTGTATATACCATATACAGTGTGTCCCGCATCATTTTAGTGATAACTCCACTGTTTTCGAAGATATTAGCTCGATAGACTTACGTGAGACACCCTATATATACAATCTATACATGGATATATTTTAATATAAACTTTGAAATAAACAAGCAATTAGTAACTATCAAATTTTCACAATGTTAGCGAATATTCACGATAACTTTTTGTATATATAGTATTATATTATATTGTATTAATGTAGATAACATATATGTATTCAATTAATAATAAAGAAAATGCTTGGAAAAGTTATATCGGTCTTATATATTTCTTATATAATATCCATTTTTAAGAAAATTTTAATATACATTATATATATAACAATTTTTGTTTATTTGTAATTAAAAATATATATATAATTACATCATTTTTAAGTATAAAAATGAAATATATTATTATAAGGAATTAGATAATTTAGAATTAAAAGGATATATTATAATATTATATTGTATATAGTAATAATAATAATATAAAAAATTTGCCGTCCTTATTCATTCATCCTCAAAAAATTTATTAACAAATGTTTTTTTTTAAATTTAAATTATGATATATATTATAGCAAAAACTGTATAGTTTCAATTGTCAGTTTTATGGAATGTGTAACATCAAAAATAAAATATGAATACATTTACAAGGTTGTATATTTCTTATATGTAAACCCGTAAAACTAAATAACATCTCATAAAAACGACTTTTATAAACTAAATATAAATTGTCTACATGTTGACCATAGTAGATTTGTGTTGAAATTTTTGTTGAGATTTGTGTTGAATTGAACTTTAATTGACCTTTAGATCTTATTGTTCTAAGTTGATTGATTAAAACGGTTTATAAATTCAGAATTATTCAATTTAATTATAAAGCTTTTTATTCTGACAATTTTTTTGTTTACGACATCTGAAGTCTTTGATATTAATACAAATTTAAATTGATTCCAAATTGTAACCAAATGCTATATAGAGCATAAAAATACATGACGTATAAATAAATATGTATTTTATATATGCAATGTTACATATATGAATTTTAAAATACTTTTTTCTTATTTAAACATTTATTTGATCTCATCCGCATTCACATATGTGTTTTTGGTATCCATTTCACAGCGATATGCTTTTCATATATATATGTGATAAAATAAAATGATAAATAAAGATTGCACGTAAACATGTATATTATATAATATACGTAATGTTTAGACATATAACGTAACGTAAAATATATTTATAAACACAATCCAATTGTATATATATAGATAATTTGAATACCTAAAACATTTATTTATTTTATCTTGCCTAATATATGCGATAGAATTCATTGACACATAGAAATATATTTTGTTAGAAATACATTCCTATATACATATATACAAATTTTATTATTTACGAACATGCACGTGAATATATAACAATATATATAGTATATATAGTATAATATATCCTGTATGTGTAATAAAATTTATGATTGTAATATAAATTATTGTAAGGAATACAAATATATAATAGATATGTTGAATAAATTTTGTTACACGAATATAATATATTTAAGGACGCGACTTCGACTATATATATTGCACATTTATATTTATGCGAAATGGCATTTGTGTAATATATCGCATATTTTATATATATATATATATATATACGATAATGTATAAAGATTTAAAATAAAAATGTTTATCATGAAAATTTAATAAAATATCATATATCCTCATACATTCCATGTATATATATATCGTATATCCTTGCAACTTAGACATATATAGTTATATTCTATAATTCTATTCAATTAAAAATAATGTTCAAATATTTACTATATATATATGTCTATGAAGTGAATTTATTTCCATATTTGCATATATTATTGTGATTAATCTCGTACAGTCATAAATACATTAGTAAAAATTTTCCCCATTGTTTTCAATATTTAATTATTCTAGGAAACAAAACGAATAATAATCATATATGTATGTATATGAAATAAATTTAATTCTCATATGAGATGAAATAATAAAAAAAAAAGAACATTTTTATAGAATTAAATTTCGAAATTCATTTAACATTAAACTATTATATTATAGCAAGTGTATGATGCATTAGCAGCATGATTTTTTATTGGGTTATAACTTTTTTTTTAAAGCTTAACACTTTAACATATTATATGCGATTACTTCAAACCCCTATACTGCTTCCACAATATATATTCTTATTATATTGTCTATTTTTTATCATATATAATATTATATTCAAAATTTATAATAAATGAACGAATTTCCATAAAATATTCCTATTATATATACTATATATGGTAAATAGTAAATTGAAATTTTTCCAGATTTATATTTTATCTTTTGCGGATAATAGATTATATTATTTATATATAAATAGTGACATTATTATTAATGATTGTTCCGGTCAACATAAAGAAAATAGGATATCAATTTTCCGATATATAATATTTAATATTTATATATTTATATAGAGTTTATACAAATATATTGAATAGAATAGATTACATTCATGAATATATATTAAAATCATAGAATCTATACTATATACCTCAATAATATCTGTGTATTTCAGTATTTGTATATAAACATATCTTCAATGTAAGCTATTCAACCATATATAGTTATGTAATAATATGGTAATATGTATTGTATATATAAATTGAATTGGAAGATGTTAATGATCTGTGAAAACTACATATAGGTATTTATTTATATATAATGTTATATTATATTATAAATAAAATATATTATATATACATTTAACTATATATTTATCTATATGACGATATGAATTTATATAGTATGGTAAAAAAATTCGATATATAATTTTTATTTATCGTTGCCATTGAATAAACCAAAATGTAAATATATTGAATATAAGTTAGAATGGATATGCGGCAACAAGAGTTTCCAAGTGAGATAAGTATACACTTATCAGGTATTATATAAACTTGTAAATTTAATAACATATTTTAAAAAAAACTCATTATACGGTATATCTAGTTAAATGATGCGAGTAGATGCAATTTTTATATATTATGTTTAACCTATAGTTTGCAACACTTTTGATTACACATGTGTACCGTTTAAAAGTGGAAACATTATGTGTTGTAGATTTTCCCATATAAACCCTGTCTAAATTGGCACAATCAATGAATAAGGTATGATAAATGAGGTATGATATGAAAATATAATTGAATTAAAAAAATATGATACTTTTTTTTATCAGATATGATATATAATAAAAACAATAACATATTTATCATAAAATTAGATGCAGTTACAAAATAAATATTAATAATATCATGAGTAACCTATAAACCTAATATATTACATATATGATAAATCTAAACAATAATATATTTAATGTATATATATATTAATATTAACAACCTATATAATATATATATTATATATAAAGACATATCATTAATTATATTATTTAAATACATATTTATATTTCCTAAATAAAAACATGTACTTTTTTTATTGATAACATCCAATTAATCCCCTGTATATATTATTTATATATACACATTATTAAGTTCTTTTCTATACATATATAAATAAATGAAATATGTATATATTAATTATGTATCTACTCACCAATAACTGTGAGAATTTTATTTTCTAATGTATACTTATATAGTCAATTCTAACCGCATGTACGGTTGTAATCATATATATATAAATACAATAAATAACATAATAACGCATAGGTGAAGTTCATAAATCTTAATTAAATTGAAATAAAAATGTATTTCCCTATTGTATAATAATCATCAAATCTAAATATGTGTGTTATAGCATATCATATATGTATAACAATTACTTATATTTAAGGATATATATGCGAGTTGCGAGGGTATATAAAACAAAAAAAGGTTGGTGTAATAATTACACAGCATATTTAAACGGGGTTTTATATCCATTTAAATAATATTAAAAGATCCTTATATATTTATATATAGACATTTGTTATAATAATTGTGGAAATATACATAAGACTACGTTGAATTTCATTCTTCATGTATTGTTTTGAATATGTATGATGCCGAGTTAATGTCGAAAACTTGTTAAGGCTGATAGCGTTTTGGCTAGCATATAAATATAGGATACTATTGTACATTGATTTCAGGATGTTATAACACAATTCCACATGAATGTTAAAGTTTGGAAAAGTAGTAGCAAAAATTTTACAATAATATAATACAATGTGAATATTTTATATCAAAATCTATGAAACACCAGTATAGTGCCAATATATAGATATATAGATTTGAAAAGTTAGTTTCATTTTCATAAAATCCTTTAACTGTAAAGTGTATTAACATGAATTCAGTTCCATGTGTATCATATATATAAATATAATATACAATATATGACTTGTATTTCTGACTTTGATATACGTTTTTAAAGCAAACAAAGCTTAAGGGAAATAATTTATTATATTTGTTATAAATTGTAGGTATATACTTTAATATTATTGTTGAATTTGCAAAATAAATAAAAAATTATTATATATTTTATTATTAACGATAATATTAATATCATATATATCTTTAGATTGTTTATCGATAAATTAAATTAGTTTTAATATAAACCACTTATATATATAAAAATATTTTTCGTATATTAAAAAAGTTATTTAATCTTTTGGTTTTTTTTTTTGCTGAAATAAATTATTCAATTTGTTCGTATATGATATGTATATAACAAACTCTCCATTTTATATAATTATAAAGATAACAACTAACAAATCTTTAAAAGATAATCATTTTTTATAACGCAGGGTACTTAATCTGTGGATGTATGAATATTAAAAAAAAGACAATTTTTATGATTATTAAAAAATGACATTTCAAATAAATCATTTTGAAATTATAATTTTTTGAACAACAAAAAAAAGTTGTCTGAATATATTGAAATTTGAAATTAAATGTTTATTTAAAGACCTATATCTATACATATTCTGTTATAATAAAAGTATAAAACGTCCTCAAACATTTATATGTTCAGTTTTAACAAAAATATAAATTTCAACAAATATAAATTTCATATATAGAGATATATTTTTATTTTCATTAACATATATAATTCCTTTACACAATCTGTGCTTTTTCAACATTATAAAGAAAATATATGAATAATACAAATAATTTAATGTATAGTTATAGAAAATGTTTCCCAATATTTTTTTTTATTTTTTATAATAAAATAATGATAATATACAAAATGTTTTTTAGCTTATTTACTAAATTTTTCAAGACCATATTTCCAGAGGGATATATATCGGCTATATTAGTATTATTATTATACATAAAAAAAAACCTTTTTTTGTTTTCGTTTTACTTTTTTTATATAAATTTATTCAAGTACCTGTCGTTAAAATCGCAACATCATATTTTATTTGAATGTCTGTTAAATATATACGTTTATTTATATGTATACATATATAAGCGCGTGTATTTCGTTCGATGAGCAATATCAGCAATAAATACCTTATATATTTATTCTGATATTTTATACGTTATTATAATAAATGTAACAAATATATAATATATTATATTATATATGTTTTCAGAAAACTTTTCGAATTATATTTCCATTTATATTTAGGTTAAGGTTTCAGTAAATTATTATTCTAATATATATAACTTTATATATATATATATATATATATATATATATATATATATATATATTTATAATATATATATTCCTGTGTATATATTTATTTGCACGTATACATATATATGAATTTATATATATATATATTAAAAAGTTTTTCTCATATTAAATTTATGGCTAATAAAAAATATTATTCTGTCTTATATTTTATAGTATAATGTATCAAAATATTCATATATTTAATAAATCCTTATCGTCGTATTCCACATAAAATAAATTGTTCATTTTGTTTCATACTTTCTCTTAAAAATATTATTGAAAGTTCTTACAACGAATACGCAGTTCTATACTCAAATTCATATTGAAAGTTGATGAGCTACGGATTTTTTATATCCTTAAAAAAGCTTGATCTGCATATTATACCTAATAAAACCTATAGTTTTTTTATTTCTAAAATTTTGAATTTTTTCTAAAAAATACTTTTACAATAAAAACTTTTCTCAATAATCTATTTTGTATATAGATTTTAATTAGAGTTGGTTGCATTTTCTATATACATATATATTTGTATGATAATATAATAATTTACAAACCCTCTTTATTATAGACATATATATATATATATTATTCATTATACTAACCACCTTAATTACATGATAATTAAAGCAATTTTATATATATATATACATATATAAACAAATGATAAAGTGTTAGGCTTATATACATATAAAAAACTGTTGATATATATATATATAACTGATATTTATTATCTATTCATAAAGAAAGTATGTAATATATATATAAAAAGGCACGAAAATAATCCAATTATGTAATTTTATGTCAGCATTGATTATTTTTTGTATTAGAATTATTTAATTTGTTTACTTGATTTTATATCTTTATATACTTACTAAAAATGTGATTATTCACAGACTATATACACCACCTAATGCGTGCATATATAATTCATATATAGTTAACGAAATTGACTGTATATAGATAGGTATATATAGTAAATATAATCCAAATTGTATACGTATGAAAACCAAATACTTAATTATTATTATTAACGATATATTGATAGAATAATAAAATAATTGAAATGCATATTGAGTTTGACTTCTGCCAATATAAAAAAAACACTACCATTTTTGTAATTGTTAGTTTATTGTTATTAGAGCGATACAATATTTCCCTTTTTACCATCTCCGCAATCCGCATAATAACCAAAATATTGAAAATGTAATGTTTGGATTCAAAATGGTTAAACAAATATATATATAATTATTATATTATTTTGTATGATGAAAAAATAATTATTATAATTATTTATGGTATTTGTAGCGACTCAACGAAAACGAAAATAGCAAATAGAAATGTTACTGTGAAATATAAAAAGAAAAAATTGTTTTTCTTGTTAACATTAAAGGATTAAAGGTTCCTAATATTTGATATATACTTATCAGAAAAAATTTTAAATTTCCTCCTATATATTTGTTGTATTAAGTGGCATGTATTCGATTCAGCATTGATTCTACCAAAATTTGTTAGACTTTTTTCACAACGCCTATAGGTCATACGTCAATATCATAATTATTAATGCCATGGCGTAAGTAATTTTTAATGGTTTGAATTCAATAATGGGAATTAATTATAAATACGAAAAATTCTAAAAGAATTACACAAACAAACAAAACCATTATCCTCAATGGAAAACTGATAAAATTTATATATAGAACGGTTTGTATAATCAAAAAATGTTTTTAACAAAACAATATATTATTTTAATTTTAAAAATATGTTATGTATTTTATTGCATTTTGTAAATCAATGTGCGTGTTCTATATATGAAGATGAGTTAATGACGAAAAATTTAATACTCTACACTTTTATTTTAAATTTTTTTTTTTTTTGCAACAATAACAAAATTGCAAATTTTAAATATATTGCAAACATTTTGTTGAATAATTATTATATTTATCATATATATATATATATATGTATATATATATATATAATAGAAGTCAAATACTATATAGAATTTAAAATCCAAATAAATTTACATATATGATTTTTAATTTGTGTATTTTTATATAGTTTGTATATGATGTTATATAAAAATACACATTTCGCATTCCAAGAATTTGTTTACTTTTCAATATATAGGTGTATGTATATTGCATATATTAAAAATAATACAAATAATATATGAAAATAAATTTTATATATACAAGTTGTTAATATTTACGAAAGTAAATAAATATAAATATTTATTTAAACTGGTGTATATATATATATATAGTATACATTTTAAATGCAATCAATATATGTATTATAAAAATATGTAAATTTTTAAAGTTTTTCCACCTTTATAAGTTTTATATAACAAATTTGAACAATTTTTAAATAATGCAATAAAAATGTTGTGTGTATATAAATGTATATATATTCAGATTATAGAATGCTATTTGAAAAATTATTCAACAATATGTTTAAGTATTTATTCATAAAATATATATTTACTACTTAAACTGTACTCTATATCCTATTATGTCTCTTGAGATTATAGTTGAACTTGGTATATATTTTTATTATACCGACACTTATGATGATGGTTGAAGAATATGTTTGTTTTTTTTAAATTTTTTCAATAAAGTGATTGAATGATGTGCTATTCTTAAGCAACTCGCTTGAAAAATCAATATATAACCCTTATGAACATTATATGCAGTATACCATATATGTTATACTTACTATAAAAAAATATTATTATGAGATATATGTAAGTTAAAACTTGTTGTTTTATTCAATTTTATCATCATTAATCAACAATATCAATTGGAAATCGATAGCGCATAATGTTAATAATTTTCACTTCAAATTAAAAAAAATCGATAAATTATAAAATATTTTCTGTAAAAACAGATATATGGAAGTTTAGCAACAAATTAATAAAATTGATATATAAACGAAATATTTTATTTAAAATTATTTATAGATTATCTCAATTTACCAATGTTTAAAAAAAAAAGTTAAATCTAATTGAGATAATCAATTAGAAAATTGTATAATAAATTGAATATTTGAATATGTATATATATATATATATATATATATATATATATATATATATAACTTATATATGGAAAATGGATAACTTGATTGTATATATATATGATTTTATGAACATACAATATTTACAAAACAAGGTGTGCCTGCATAAACTGTTACCACGAATAAATACTATTTATTTTATATGATTTTTGTAAATATTTGTTCTGTGAAAATTAAATTTTTAATTGAATAAACATTTACAAAATCTGCACTAAAACCAAATTGTAATTATATACTTATTATTATAGATACATTTATGTAAAAACAAAATTCTGAGTTTTTATTAGTATTAGATATAAATATTTAATACTATATATATTACAATATTATTTGTAGATGTAAATAGTCTATTATAATTGTTCATTTTATAAATATTATATATATGTATCTTCACACAAATGAAATAATTCACATAAATACTTCTTGATTTTGTTGTAGGTGTAGAATATTTTAGCATTTTAGGTAACCCACGAAATCTAGCCCAACGAAACGTTGTGATGAATTTTAATATATTCTAAACGCCGTAACAGTTCAACATTTCAGTATGATTTTCAAGCAATAATCAAGGTAAAAAAATATGAATTACTTTACAAATGTGATAACCTCAGATATGTATTTTAAGTAAAAAAAAAATTCAAAACAAATCTTCAAATTTTCAAATCACATATGAACGCATTTTTATTTATATATATACAATATACGTACATATATATATAAAATTACATACATTTTAAGCTACAATCATTATTAAGTTTTATCACGTATTTATAAGATATTTCAAATGGAAAATTTGCTTTGTTAAAATGTACATTACAAATGTATACAGTAAGCTATATACAAGCACATATGCATTTATATACATGTACAATAAATCAGTTATTGTTCAATTTTCTAATGAAAATTTTCCAATAGTTATATATGGCACAGGATTTGTCATATCCTATATATGTATCCTATATAAATCTAAATTTTATTAATGCCCCTTATATATATATATATATTACTTACATTCACATATAAATAATAGAATAAATATTACATATATGGAACATTTTTTGCAATTTATTTTTCAATTTTTTTTTCTTTATATATACAATATATATAGACAAACATCATATATAAATGCATATATAAATAAACATTGTACATATCCTATAATATTATATTTACTAAAGAAGATAGATATATGTATTTAATTTATAATAGAAAAACATTCTATAAAAATGTCATGGAAAATTAAAGCTATTTATTTTATAGAATTGTGTATTGCGTGACATTTTATTTTATATACATTTTCGCTATATACATATGTATATAAAATACATTTATCCCGTATTATATGAATATATATTTATATATACATGAAATATATATGTATATATACAGTATTATACAATTGAAACTTGACATTGAAGAATATGTTCGAATAAATTTAATATAGATAATTTTATTTGTAAATATGGTTTATTTTAGTGGTGTACACAAATTATCTATATATATGTATATATATATGTATTATGTTGAGTTTTTATTGATTTTCGAATGTTTTTCAATAGCTAATACATACATATATTAGGTTATATAACCACAAATTGAACTTACTTATTTAATAATATTATTTTACTCTATATATGTTATTTGAATCGAAATAACGTATATATATTTGAAAATTCTCTTTACATATCCATCAATAGTGTTGCCACATTTTTTGCAATATCTCTAAAATTAGACTGTTTGTTTATCCTGATTAGATATCTAAGTTATTTTGTTCGGAACCCTACTTTATATACTCTATTCTCCTAAAAAATTTCCATTTATTCTTTCCGCATGATGCTACTCACACAAAAATGGTTAAAATTCTTTGAAGTTATTTTTGAGTTTAAAGACGAAAAACACCCACCAGAACACAAAAAAAAAATAATTGAAATTATAGAAAAGTTTGAATTTGAAAGTTTGAAACAATTGGCAATGAGACTCGGAAATGTGTTTCAAAGGGTTTCATTAAGATGGGAATGATTTATAAAATTGGAAAACGGTTCCCACATGGATTGGTAGAAAAGCGATACAAGAAAATCGTAAAATTACTGTCAACTACTTCCTGTCAATATGGATTGATTATATGAAAATATTGAATGTAAAAGTTCCATAATTCCATAAGTGTCTTTGACACAATTAAAATATTCCTAAATCGTGATAATGTTATAAAATTGATACATCAGCTTTAATAATGCATTGGTAGAGTTTCTTGCAATTTATTACATATATGTACACATCTATTAAAAAGAAAATATGTAGTCTGTAGCTACAATCATCATATATATATAAAATATTTTTTTTAAATTACTTCCTGAATGTGTATATGTATATTTAGAAAAAGTAGTACACACTATACTAAACTTCCATCATCTTTAATATATAGTAACATATATACATTTATTTATGTATAAAACGTGCTGTAATCTTAAATATAATAATATAGTCAATCGATATAAGTATTTATATATATATAAAAGATACATAATATGAGCTCTTATAAAAATCTTGAGAAAAGTATCCCATAAAACATTTAAAATATCTCTGTAAATGAAATGAAACACATATTATAATAATATATATATAAATATTTCCTTTTCATATAACTATTATATGCATTGATACAAAAAAAAACAAAAAAAACAAATATAAAGAAGGAATATATTGATGTCAAGGTCTTCACGACCACAGAACTACTCTTTATCCTGATGTATATTTTATTATTTATTTATTTATTATTATTACTGTTTTTTTTTGTATTTGTGGATTGATGGTATCTGCGGTTTGTTAGAATTTTCCGCATACACTCAATTTTCCGCATAAAACAACTAAAAAAAGAAACACATAAAGTAGTTTTTTTTTGCCATATATTCCTTGCGGGTTCATATGGTTTTTGTTGAAGATGTTTATATAAAGTTATATATATATATATAGGTTGTATAGTTAAATGGTTATGGTTATGTATAGTTAACATATAAAAATATACATCTGAATTCTAATGATGGATAAATTATAGTTGGTTCGATGTTGTTAAAAAGGTTTTTACATGCGATGAAGACATAGAATATATAGTTTTTTTTTTAATACACGTATAGTTTTAATATGAATTTTCTATTAAACACAGGGTGAATTAGGATGTTTTTATAACGTGGATTTTTTTGATAAATATAAGAATTGATTAAATTAATTAAAACTGTATATTAGAAAAATGAATCACGACATCATTACATTGATTACAGTCAAAGTTCTGTAATTTCTGTTTTTCATCTTATTACTTGAAAGTTGTATTTGACATATAATTATCATTATCGCGTATATATGGTTTAGCTTAGTTGATTTTGCACCCTGAAAAATATATATATTAAATGAATATATAAGGAAAAAGCTTTATTTTATATTAGAGATATAGATATATTCGTGTATATGATATATAACATGTATATTCATTTTATTGTTAAGGAATCCATAGAAATTACTAAGTATATTTTATATAAATATATATCATCAATATTGCAAATATACACATTACACATATTATATTATACATATAGAAATTGGATGTATTATAGGAAAATGCATGTGTAAAAATGTAAAGAAAAAATACATTTATAATTATTGTATCTATTGCTTTTGTTTTATGTTATAGGGGAAAATCAAATTTTAAATTTATGTTGAGTTGCAATTGCATGTATTTAAACATATACCAGTTGGCATGATGATCAATATAATACTTTTTCATTGATGTATATATACATACGAATTTTAATTCTATGTAGTTTTGTTGTTTTGAATAAACTTTTGTATTACATCAATTCTATATTCCTCTATATACAATAGATATATTTAAATAATTTTCAGAAAGATATATTTATATAGTTATATGAATTATTTACTGATGGTAAATCTATATGATTAATGTAAACATTTTTTTATAATATATGTATATATAGAAAGAAAATCTGACGAAAAGTGTATCTGACTTATACCGCTTTTACTAGTTTTATCTAATTGGGTGTATCATTTTCTTTATTATATATATTATATATATCATGATTTTTTATTATGTTTTTTGTACATTTTTAAAAAACAAAATAAAAACTGTAATTTCGATGCCAAAAAAAATTAAAAAATAAAATTGTTTTATATCGACAAATTTCTTTAAAGAATTATTGAACGATTTTATAAACTATATATATGTTTAAAAAAATAAAATATTTTGGCGATTAACCATAAATCTTTAATATAATTTTTGATTAACTTATAATCATCATATATAGTTCGTTATGAAAGTCATATAATCTTTATCCGAAATTTACAGGTTACCTATCGATAAATATGCGTTTATATAGCCAACTCTGAATCTGTCTGCTGTGTCGTTATAATATTTAAGGACAAATGATCTATAGCTCTCTGTGATTATTTGATAATTTTGATTTTCCATATATGTAACAATTATTTACAGTTTTTATACAATTTGTTTCAAAATTTCATATAATTTTCATTAATCTTATATTTGTTTTATATGTAGAATGTTCAAATAACTTTGGAAAGTTTATTATAGTCTTACGAATAAACTTTTTAAGTATTAAAAAAACAAAACAATTAAATAAATATATATTAAACTTACCTTAAATTCTTTACTTTCTTTAATTCGTAACTGTGCTCTTGTTATATCGCCAGCTTTTGGACGACCTAATAATGCCATTTTATCTTGTTCTGTTAAATCTTCAGGTGCCTTAGCTTCCGCTTCTGTTACAGCATTTGCTAATTCATCTTTAAATTTGCATATATTTATAAATGTAATTACATTTATATATATATATATAATACATAAAAGAAAAATTATAATTTTTGAATTAGTATATCGAATTGTTATTTATATAATAATATATATACAAATACATATAAAATATATACTATAAAATGAATTATATATATATATACATTTAGGAAAAAATTGTTCGCATAATTAACTATATTTATATATATATATGGTATATATAATATGTAAACATTTTAAAATAAATAATTTTAATTTAATGTATTGTATATAATTTTGTTTTTAATTACTTTTATGAGAAAATATGTATATATTACATTGTTTTGTAATTTAATTTTTTATAATGTATTTAAATGATTTTAATATATTAATGATTTTAATTGTTAAACGTATTTTATTTCGTATATATATATATATATATAATTAAAATTCATTATATATATATTGAATTCAATGAATAAATTTATAAAAAAAATAAAAAAGAGATTTTGATATTTTTGAAATATATTCCAAATTTGTTTATCAAAAAAAAAAAAACCCAAAAATTAAAGTAAAAACTTTAATGATATTTGTAAAATATCTGTAATAAATATTTAAATACATTTTTGATTTAAATATTCATAGAAAAAAATATGTTTATTTGTGTATCTTTTGTGCGTATATTTATTCATTTCATTGTGTAAATTTTATTTTTTAAATGAATTATTTATTTAATGCAAAATAAAATTCGTTTATTTTTATATATAGCAATAATATTCATATAATATTTCAACACTTAAATAAATAAGTAACAAATGAATAATATACATAAAAAAAATAAACTACATATAAAAAAAAATAATATCAACAATGCATATTAACGCAGTGTTTAGCAGCAGCAAACATATTTATATTTATAGAGTGTATAATAGCTCGCGTCATGACATGTATACATACATTTTATGTTCATAGCACATTTGTTACGCATAAATATCCTTGTTATATGTATTGTATATTAGAATAAAATATAATCCCTTTAGGGATACACAAACCATACACATACAGAAAAGAGTAACTTTTTTTTTGCATTTCATAAATATTAGAAAAAAAAAATATACATATATTATTATTAAATATACACGCGGAAAAACAATATACTTACATATTTCTTTTTTTTTGTATATACCCACATATATTCATGTAAAGAAAAACACACAAGTTATATAGAAAGCAGTAATATACGAATATATATATATATTATATATAAGAAACTCCTTTTTTGTGTTATCATAAATGCATTGTATATATAAATAATATGTAAATATTTAAACATTAATTTTGTTTTTTTTTGTATTATTGTATAATAGAATTTTCTTTATGCATGTATAATAAAAATAATCAAGTAATATGCAATAACAAAAATCAGGACAAATATTTTAATGTAAAAAAAAAGGTTATGTTCATCCAAAGGACAAAGATTAATTACCATGATAAAGATTAATATATAAATATTGCATTGTTTTGGAAAAAAATATTAGTTACAAAATGTTTGTGGTTATTATATATATAATATATACGTTGCGAATAAACTTGTGTATTTATGTACTTGAAAACATGGAAACAAAACTCTTGTTTTAGTATATATATACCATATATACCGCGCGCATATATTAAATGCTTTTTCAAATTAATTTCATTCAACAAAAATCTTCAAGTATATATGTACATAAAAACATCTTATATAAATTAGAAAAAAGAAATTAACAAACAACATAAAATGAAAAAGAGGAGAGTATTAAGAAATGTAAAATGATTAATATTCACAATTTCTTTTAATTAATTAATTGTTAACATTATATGTAGGTATATGTTGATTTTATGTATATATACATTTTTCTTCTTGTCTTTACATAATATATAAATAACATAAAAAAATAATAACATTGCTTAATTATATTTATTTTTTTTTTTACAAATTATTTAGATACTTATTACTTATTATTATATGGGCAACACAGAACACAAAGTATCTTATATGTATGCGGTACATCGAAAATGTATATTTTCCCTAAGTCTACCTAATTTTCGAAGATCGGTTTAGCATCCATAACAGTCTTCTGTCGTTGATTCATGATTTGTTGCTTTTACGGTGTCGGTCATTACCAAAGTACGACATATTTTGTGTCTTCCGCAAGATTTGAACGACCGCACGTCGCATGATTTTATAATAATTTTAGGTTTTCATTATATCAAAGTTAAAAGTCGGCGAGAGATTTTCCATGCGAATATTAAAAAAATATTATATTAACATTTCATTCACAAAATTTCTTTTTGGTTTTTTTTATATAGTCATGAATATTGCAAAAAAATCCTTTTTTTTAAATGAAACATTACACGACCTGTATTCAAAATATATATATTAAAATATCTTTATTGTACAGGTTTTCGCATATAAAATCTTTATCCGCATGTTTTGTACGAGTATTAATAATAATATTTTATTGGTATATGTATAAAAGGAATTTGGTTTAAATTAGATGAAGCTTTAAAAAAAAATTATAATATTTTATATCATTTATTATGTATATAATACAAAATAAAAACGAAAAGAAAAATATGCGTATAATGAATCATTATATTTAAATAATGATGAAAAAATTATGTTATACGAAAAAAGAAAAGGGAGAATCTGTTCTTTTTTTTTTGTTATGTTCTCATATGAGTTATTGATTTATTTTTATTCAAAATTCAAGTATCGCATTTATGTAAAAAAATCAATATTTTAAAGAATTTGTTAAAAATATGTTAAATCTTATTAATTGTTAAGAGAAACTCTTTTGTAATAACGATAATCTATTTGTGTGACGATAAAGAAGCTAAAAATGAAAATTACAGAATTTTAATAGTCAAAGGGTTTTCTCTTAATTATAAAAATTTCAACCTTTACATGAAAAATTTTAAATGAAACTGAAAAGAATAATTTATAATCTTTATATTCAACAATATTAACTCCGGTGCACAAAATATGATCGATTTATAATATACATATACATATACATATATATATATATGTATATATATATAGAAACGATTTTATCAAACATATAATGATATTGTCAAACTATAAACTTTTTATTCAACTCTGTATATAATAAGTTAAACCTTTTTTATTTGTTTGTATTTAAACGAGTATATGTATCTATATCTATTATATTCCACGAGTGTCAAAAATGAATTGTTTATTGTTTGTTTTTTTTTCCAATTCTTATAATAATACATATATCTATATCTATATTCATCATCTATACATCACCAATATAACGAAAAGCAAAAAAAAATTGTCACAATGTTATAAATACATATTTGTAAATTTTTCCCTATTGAATTTCCAAATCAATACATGACACTTACAAGATGTTTGTATATACGTATATACTTATATATATATAAGTTATTTAGACGATATAAAATACACTATAATGCTTTTTCCATACCCGTTTTATATATAAACAGATATGTAATTTTATCTTTATATGTATATATATGGTATTTGTTATATATTCTTGCGTATTTTGTTGCCAAGGATAACAAAATATGAATGAGAGCTTATATAAGTATATATAAAATATATATATAATAGAATAGGCATAAATATTATTTAACATGCATGTTGTTATATAATATGAATATAATACATAAATAGACGTCATATATATATATATATATATATATATATATATATTTTACTTGTTTACCAGAGTGAATCAACCACCCCAGATACACTTTTATATTTTTTGTTTAAATAAAATATCGATTTTGAACAAATGTTGACAAAATAAAGAGCTTTTTATGTATATGTATTTTTATATATATACATACAAATACGAAGATTGATAAATTTCCCTTAGGAAATTTATATCCTTTATATTGTTGTGAATTATGTATGTATATTTGCAGTTTGTTTAGGTACGTATATATATATAAAAACATTTATATAGAATGTACAATTTTTTTTCTTAAATTAAAAAGTTAAAAATATGAACACACAAATCGGAGGTAGGTATATATAAAAGCAAAAGCGAATTTACCTTTCATCGCGTATTTACATATATAACATAATATTTTGATATATTTTTATTTTAATATACAAAATAACAAATTTAAATATAAAATTTAGCAAAAAAAAGTTCATACGAATTTGTCATTATTATATATACATATACTAATTATATAAATAAACAATTTCAGATTATGTAGGCAGATATACAAATAAATCTTTATTTATACATAAGATATATTATTAATTTGAAATATAAAAGATTAAATATTTAATTGATAATATAAGAAAAACTAAAAATGTGTTACACTGCTTGCTGTAGTTGATAAAAAAAACGTCAACTTAAATATTCGCACAAAATTTTGGGGTCGTATATTATATTTACAAACTTATATTAATGCGGATAAATTTCTTCTATAAAGTCAAATTATAATCATTAAACAAAAAATAGATAATATATGCGATTTATTTTGTATCTTACATTCATATATACCTTCATCTTCTTCATATATACCAACCCCCGTTTTCATCTTCAATTTATTGTTATAAAAACAAATAATCATCATATACTTTAATTTTATGTATAAAAATAACCAAATGATTTTGATTGAGGATCTGATTGGATTTGCTTTACTATTTTATTTTTGTTCTAATTCTTTGAAATATATATATAGTAGTTTAATAGTGAAAAACATGCATATATTTTTTGGATTATAAGTAGATTTTATTATAATAATTTATCTAAATCAGTATACAGATATACAGATAATAATAATAATCACAATCAAAATTGATTAAGGTTTTTTTTTAACAAAAAATTTAACATATGTATAGAAAATTCTTATTTATTAAATTATTAATCCAAGAATTATGATGTCAAATTTTATGAAAAAAAAAGGATAAGGGTTAGAAATTTGCGTATATGTAATATCTGCAATTGATAAACCGTTTATTAAAAATATACTAAATACATTATATATTATTATTGTAATTGTAATTTATTTGATTATATAGAAAAATTGATATAATTTTTTTGCATCTTGGTATTTCAGAACATAAATATTAAATTTTCTAAATTTGGTATATACAATTATTAATTATATTATATTCTCTATATTAATCTGTGTCATTAGATTACAGCGGAAATACTTTATGATTTTACGCGTTCAATAAGATAAGAATTTTTTGTAATATTATATTAATATAATATAACTATATATACCATAAGAAAAGTCATATTAGTTGTGATTTATTTTCCTAAATTAAAAAAAAAAACAGGAAAATGAAATCTTTTCTATATTACATAAAAATTAAATTTTAACTAATTTATTTTTTTTGTTCAAAATTAAAACGACATTATATTTATTATATTAATAAATGATTTATAATAACGAAAAATATTTTTAGTATAATGGTAATATTAATACCCGAATGGCCGCATATATGTATATATATAAATATCATATTTAAAACAAGCACAATGTGATATGGATTTTATCTAAATAGTATACGTAAAATTATTCAAATTTCCATAGAAGGATATATATACATGTATAGAAGTTAATGTAAGGACAAAGTTAGTGAATGCATATAAATATATGACATATTAGTCCACTTCTATAAACGTTGGATATATATTTTCCTTTCAAAAGCATATATAATTCATTTTTTCTAAAATGATTTATTTAATGTTTACAACTAATATTTTATATTATGTGTATATACATATGTTAGGTAGTAACAGAACAGAGCATTACAACTTTTTTTCTTGCACATAGTATATATTATATACCATATAGAATGAATATATATTTTATATAAAAAACATTCAGAAAAAAATTGTGATAGGTTGGAAAAATTTATGAGATGAAATATATATATATATATATATATTTGGTTATATATATATTTGGTTATATATATATTTGGTTATATATATATATATATATATATATATAATAACGAAGTAAAGTGTATATATGGATAAATGATTTAGTTGTACGACTTATATATACGTATATAAAAGCGTACAATGGAAAGTGTAAAAATATTCAAGTATATAGATGAATTCATCATGTTCATATATATTTTTTACATTCTATACATTACATAAAAATAAATCTTATTACAAAACAGAGTTAAGTACATATATATATTTATATATATATATATATTGTGAAATCATTCCTATATTTATATATAACATTGGATATAAACAGGATTTACACAATAATGTGTATATTATTTGCATTTGACATGCATAATAATATACATTTTTATAAAGATATACAAACGACAAAGCACATTGTTTTTGAAAAAAATTGTGTATAAACATGTATCAAAGAATATAAGTTACTTTGGTTATGGATACAAATTTTTGTTATTTCATTATTTCAATAGAAAAAATAATTTCCATTACTTATTTATATAGCAACGAAAAAATAAAAAATGTATACAGTCGCAGACAGATTAAATTTTTTTTTTAATTTTGCGAGAATAATGTTAATTATTAACATTGATGTGTCATGAAATAATTATTTTTCTTAAAAAAAATCTGGATGCAGAAAAATGCGTTTTCTGAAGCTTGCCCTAATGTTATCGACCTAAAAATTTTACTATGGAATAGCTGACGGATAGATTTAACGTTTTGGAAAGTTTCAGATTATTGTATATAGTTGAACCGAGAGAAATTTCCCATTCTCTAACTTCCATAAGTTTCTTATTCTCATAGATTTTTGATTTTTGTTCGTTGTTTCCGCAGAATCCTTAACTAAAGAATCCTTAAGTTAATCCTTAACTTAATCGGACGATAAATCTATGATGCATTGAATACGTTTAAGTGATTCTGCGAAACTTTAATAATATGTGTAATAATATATTTATTTCAAGTCCGGCAGATTTGGTGATTTTATCCCTATATAACCATTTTCAAGATATTCACAAATATCCCATTTTCTTATTAATATTACATCCAGGTTATTTTTCATAGATAATCACTTTAAAACATGAACGTTATATAATTTCCAATCCATTTAAACAACATGTAGATATGTAGACAACACTGATTTTAACTATTCATTTATGCATATATATACATATATAAATATAAAAGATTTATCTTTATATAATATATACGATGTCGCGACATATTTATTCATTATGATATTATATAATTGTTGTGTGAAATTATTTAATTATATATTTATATATACCAACACGGTATATAATAAAATAATCATATTTATGTGCATAGAGACATAAATTTATTATATATCTCACTGTTTGTTATACGAGAAACATATTATAATGACAGAAGCACAAATTGCGATGAAAATTATATATATATTTATAAGTATATATATATATATACGTAATATCATAGATATATGACATTGCTATTGCTATATTATATATATGGATATAGTAAATGTATAGTATATACAATATACATATAAAATATATAAAGATGACATCAATTTTAAATATAAAGCCATAAATTCAAATTTGTGTCACAAATTTTAAGACTAATACAAAACATTACTATATATCTAATATTAAATACTTTATACCTAAATCCTTATATTGTTTCATTTCATTTATACACAGATATGTGTCTAGATAATATTAACATGTATATGAAGCCTGTTTTCGTTCCATTTCCTTCCATTAGCAATACAAGACAATTTTCCTTTTGTAAATAAATACATTTTTTTTTCTTCTTCTTCTTCTTCTTCTTTCATATATACATCATAATATTTCTATATATTGTCTGTAATGTGATTATATGCGTATATATGCGAGTATTATAAATATATATGTTTATGGCTTAACCTTAACATATTTATCCATATTATATTATGATATCAAACATATATATATATCATGCACGAAAATAGGAAGGCATAGATGGACGTTCAACGTTAAGCTGTAATCTGATTTTCCTGGTCTTTTTACTAGTTTTTAGTAACTTGTTGGTATTTATTACATTTGTTATAAGAAACAATTTTTAACAGATAGTTGATAGAAAAAATACTTATATTGGTGTATGTTTCGTTCTGATGGAACAATGCGATGTAAACATTTAGCATGTGTAACAAATTATCAGGTCATAGCTACACAAAACTCGTGTTAACATATTGTACATAAATTTTCAATTTTCTTATATATTTGAAAAGAGGTAAATATGTTTCGTATAACAAATGTAATAAATAAATATGTTAATATTATGTACTACTTACAATTAGTGTTTTCAGTGTTCTTTAAATAATAGAAATCAATTCGTAATTTTAGAAACATTATTTATAAACCAATTCCATTTTTCGAGTTGTTTTAACGAATTCGTCTATGACCGCTTTGTGGAATTGTGGCTTAGATTTTAAATATTTCAATATTCAAAATGAAAATTGAAGTAATAACTTAAAAGATAAAAAAAGCTAATAAAATATGATTTTAGTATAGGACGAGCGACGATAATTAATTATGAAACTAAAAAATAAAATACGTCTAACAATAAATGAATAAATGTAAATAGAATTTTTTATTCAACACTATATTTTTAATTTTGCATAAAAAAATCACATCATCTGTTTGAATGAATGGAATAGAAAGAATGAATTTGGAAGAGAAATGAAATAAATAATAATGTTGTTCAAATAAAATTTGAACAATACCGGCCCATATATCGCGCTTATATACCTCCATATATTCGCATTTTCTGCGCTATATATGAAAGTATATAATCAGCGACACTACGATGATTGTTCAAGCAATTCATTTAACACAAATTATAGTACATAGTAGATTAGTAGACGAAAGACGACACAGTGAAAGGGGAATTGTTGACGATTTTTTTTTATGCTGAATGCGAGTGTAGTACATAATGAAACCAAATATAAATATAAACAGTCAGGCAGTCAAGCACGCATATAGAAGTGTTGTTCAAGCAAATTTATGAACATCGGCACAGTATATATAAATACATATGATTTGGTATTTTAAATGTATTTAGTCCGTCTTCTATTTTTAATTCTAATGGTTTAAAGGAGAATTTTTACATATTATATTGTTCATTGTGTTTCTTGAACATCAGAGTATTCAATTGTATATTCTCAAATATTTGCTATATATCTATACAGTATGCCGAGAAAATGCATGTTCACTTTTAATATTTTTATTGAATGGATGAATTAATAATTTAATTAAAATGTTAGGATATTATAGATATTATTAGATATTATTAGGATGTTTTGGACGTTATTCTTGAGATTTCTAGGGCGTTCTAGAACACTTTGAACAATACTAGGAATCGTCCTTGATATATATATGTATATAGTAGATGTATATATTTATATTGTTATAACTCACGTATTGTATTAAGATATGCACGTTTTTTAGTTACATGCAGCTATATATTATGATATTATATTATAATATATAAATAGTATGTGTATTATCGTATATCTATAATAAGTCTTTATAAATGTATGTATGACTACCTATATATTTATATATGTTTACATATCCTTCAGGTCAAATACAGATGAGGATACATTTTGTGGGTTTTATCGTTTTATAAAATCTGTTTGTTTTAAGACATTTATATATATTTGTTATATAGTCGATTTATATTTATTTTTGAAATAATTGATTTGTGAATTGTTTACTATAAAAAATTGTATATATGCATGATGAAATGTATATAAAGATATTGAAAACAGAGTATTGATTTTAGTAAAATATTATTTCATAACATAAATTTCCAATAAAATTTAGACATATTAAAGTTATTCGAAAAGTTTTTTTGTTTATAAAATTTTAAAATATTGCTTGGGTAAAAAAATATAATAAAATAACAGAATTTCTTATGAAAAATTGAATACCCATCGATTACATCTCGAATAATTCCATGTAAACAGACCTGTTTAAAATTACAATATTGATATAGATAAAACAATGTGTACGTTGGATAATGCATAAATTAACCATAAAATTTTATGTCACCTAATAATAATAATAATAATAATAATATATTTCATAAAAAAACACCCCTTTTGGGTACAAATATGTATATTTAATATTTGACACAAATATATCAACAAACAATCTTTTATGTAAACATATATAGATATATGTAGATATTAACCCTTATGGGTGAGTGACGCGATTACCTGGGTATATTTTTAGCATTTTTATTTAAAAAAAAAAGGTTTATATATAGCTTTAAGAAATTTTGTGGGAAAAGGCATTTTTATTTTCATTTATTTTTCATTTATTGTCTCTAGTTTGGGTATAATAGTTGACAAAAACGCCAACCTAATATTCTGACAAAATTTTGGGATCTTTTCAATTGAATCCAATTGAACAAAATATGTTTTGTATATTTCGGTTATTTTCGAAACCGAATTTTCACAAATAGTTTCATATTTTTCCATCCGGTTAGTCATACGACTAATGACCGACAACGTATAAAAAAGCAATAAATTAAGAAACCAACAACAGAAGTATTATTGTAGTACTTCTAAATTAAATAAATCTATAATTCGTTTAACAGACGCGATACCTCTTCACTCTCTTAAAGGGTTTAATGTATATTTTTATATTGTATATTACAAGCAGATATATCTACATATAAAAATAAATTATAGAAAACTAAAAATCCTTTTTCAATCCAATATAAGACGTTTCATATCGTATTAAACCACAATTTATATAATTTTTATATATAAATATATTCTTATATACTTATTTTCCTAAAGAACAGATATATATATATATATATATAAATATATATAGAGATAAATGGAGATGGTGTATGTAGTCTTTATAGAAAAATAAAATAACATCCTGTTTTATATAAAATATAATACATGTATTTATAATATTATTATATTTATATATAGAGAAATGTATTTTTATTTTATTTATTTTTTAGTATTCATATGTTCGCTTTGCGTATTATATTGAAAATCTATTATATAGTATGTATAACTCACAATACAATGTTTAATTTTTCAATACAATATATACAATATAAAGGATATATTCACCCATCACATAGTTAGTATGTTATAAAAGATATTTTATTATTATGTTATAAAATGCTTTGAATAATCATAATATAATAAAATAATAACAACATTTTCTTTTGAAAAAAATTATTATTTATTTTTATCAGCATTTAAATGATTTTGATACAAAATATATATGACGATAATCAACAATAAATTATTAAGCCCCATGTCTAAAAATACAATCCATCTGATTGACAAATATATGAAAACCAAAAATATTATTGGTTATTGAAATTTATAAAATGTTTTTGGTCTTAAATTTGTAATATATTAAGTAAAAGTTCTTTTAAAACTATATTAGGAATATTCGCAGAAAACCAGATAAGACGATTTGATTTATACCTGCTTGATTACAGATATTATATATTATATGATTTTTACCATTTATTTCTTATAATAAAATATATACTTTTCTTTGCAGGACTAATTGCTAGTCTATTATTATTAGATTTTATAATTATACATATTGAACCGAATAAATAAATATAATAGTTTTAATATATAGTAATTATTGGAAAATAGTCTTATTATATATAAAATTAACATATATGTTTGTGCTAAAAGGCACAAAACCCATTCCGTATATATACAAATTTATCTATACACAATGTAATTTCCGATATTTTCTATACATACAATTAAGTTATAATTGCCTCAATAATATATATTCATGATTTTGTATATACTATATATATAACCGCAAATATATTGCTATTATTATGTATTTATTTATATATAAAATTGTATATAAAATTATGTCATTAGTATGTTATTAAAAGCAATATCACAATAACGTGATATATATATAGAATTATTATTATTTATATATACATTGCTGAATAATGTTATCTTAATAGTTAATTTGGACAAATATTTATAAATACATGTATACATGATATAATATATAGAAATTGCAGTCTATACAATTTAACAGAATAATGAATTTTTCGGTTTTTTTTGTTTATTTGTTATATATTTTATATGATGTTAATAATTCATTGTACAATTTATTTTATCTTTTATAATAAATGTATACCAAGAGGATTATAAAATGATGATCATATAATAACATGTTATTCGCATATAATATTATTGTATTATACATATAATATATATGTATAAAGAAGGAGTATAATGATAACAAATATACATTTTTTTTTTGGTTTAAATTTCTATAAACATATTATTGTATATTTGACAAAATTATATGAGATTATTGTGATGTTTTGTGTGTGTGTGTGTGTGTGTATATATATTCTTAAATAATAATCTGCACAATTTCATATAACAAATATGTATTCATAAAATTTGGTTTCTATATTATATTTGTTTAATATACATTATGAAAAAAAATTGTTGACCATTTGAATGAAACAAATAGAAAAAGGATTTCTTTCATATAAATTATGTCATTATTTTGGCAACATTTGTTATTCTCGCTTATGTATATGGTATAGTATAATGATATATATATATATATAATATATCATATTTATATATATATTATATGTGTAATCGCTTGAGATTGAATTCATTCAATTGAAACATTACTTATATAATATTCATAATATATTGTATAATATATTTAAATTGTTTTGTGTCCGCGCTCCGTTCTATATTGTGTATATGTATATAATAATTTATATATGCGTGCGCTCTATACATTTCTATTATAAATATTTATTTAACTTTCTGACATATTAAAGGACATGTGTATTTAAAAACTAATATATGTTTTAAGAACATTTTCCAAGGATATATACATTTTTTATGGTGTATTAAAGACTAATAAAAATTGCAAAAAATGTAATCAAAATATACTACAGTGGATTTTATTATATTTGTTTGTGATTCGAATATATATATGATAATTTTGTATTAATATAAGAGCAACAGATGGATGCTTTGGTGTATAATTGATAATTCTGACAAAATTTTTAAGGTCGAGGTTTCGAATTCTACGAGGAAGACATAAAACACCTTTTCTTGGTTTTCTACTATTTACGCATTTTAATTTCTTAGACAGAGTTTTACATAATTTTCCCTTTAACATGAAACAAAGTCACTTATTTTTCAAAATTATGGTAATATTTTTCCGTAACATAAGCACTTTTCATATTTATTAATTTGTTGAAAACAGTTTTGTTCTGCATTATATTGAGTTTCTACGAAATTTATTATGAAATGCGTAGTTACAATCTTTCCTTTGTTCTAATTGATTTAAAAAAGAGAAAAAGAAATATATGTTTTATAAATTTAATAGGGACATTTGTGAAAATGCTAAAAAATGTTGTCATTTGTAATAGAAATATGATTACTGTTAAACTATTAACCAGAGAATTCAGAACAGTAGGTATTGATTTAAGTAAATTTAAGAAAAGGTTTAACTTCGGTGAGCTTTGAACAGAACTATTAAGATCTAACACGTTGAAATAACATGCAAAATGTGCATGGTTAGTGATAATATATATACAATAACAATATTAAGAGTTTATTATGACCAATAAGTGTGTTTCAATTATATCCCGGAAAATGAAACACTGTATTGCAAATTAATTAATTATCAAATTACGTACAGTTCAAAATAGAAATTATATTTTATTATAGTTAAATATGTACAGTGTACACATATAAAATTTAAAATACATATGAATTGTAATATTTGTTTAAAATTTTTAAATATCTAACTTTTTCGTTTATTGTAAAATTGCATTAATTCTAATTTAATATATTCACATTTGTCTATATAAATATATATTGCATATATAGATTATATGCACACATACTTGATTCATTTGTTCAGTTGAAAAGGATAATGTATAATAGTATATTATGAAATTAGTGTCATTAACACAATAACATTTTTTACATCATTTTTTCACTATATACACATGAAAAATTCATTACCATACTCATGTGCTTTCATAAAAACAAACTTATAATTTTTCTCTTCATATATATAATTAGTATATATTATATAAATATATACATATTCATTCATTCATTCATTTCATTTGCATAATATATATATAGACACTATTATTTAGAACCGGTGATACATGCAAACTTTGCAATTACTTGGGCGCTCGTTTCAGTAGATAGTGCTTTATTAACTTATAGGAGGACGTATTCTTTTTTTAATCAATCGACTTGAAAAAAGCTTTAAAATAATTAATTCGATTCAAAAATTCTTCTTTCAAAATATTGGAATAGATTTAGCCAAAAAATAAAAAAACCCGAGGTGTCCAATTTGATTTAAATATTTTTTTTATAATATATTAAATGTCTAATTATGAGTGATCCAGAAGACTAGGGCTAAAAGGGATACCTCCTGAAAAATACGCAACAATATATCTTTTATGGGTGATGTGGAAATGGCTACTATAAATGCTATATCGGGCGAAATTATCTAGATTGCGTAGAGGGTGAAAAAGTAAAGGACCGGTTCTGCTATTATTTATTCAACAAATACTATAATATGTAATGTAAAATATTTGGAAATAAATTTATGTAAAATATGAGTAAATCATATATATTCATAAAAAGTGTACATATATATAAAGTAGATTAATATGAAAAAAAATGTGTATTTGTTTGTATTAAGTTACCCATTTCAAAATTGTTTTAAAATGGCAAAAGCAGTTATTACATTATTATTTATGAATATTTATATTTGTTTATTATATACTCGCATTGTATTGTATTTATAAAGTTATAAGTACATGTTATAAATACACCTATATATATATATATATATATAACATATATATATATGTAAATATAATTGCTGAATAAGGGATTTTATTCAAAAGGATGAAATCTACTTAAGACATTCATTATTAATTATGCAACCCTCACCCTCACATATATATATACAATTTATATGTATATTTAAACATACATAAATTTATGAATAGGATATACACATTTTAATCATCTTATATTTTATTTTATAAATTATACTTGAACGAATATATATTTAAATATTTTACATATTTCAAAATAACCGCAAATCTGTGGAAATTCAGGTCAAAATGTAATGTCTATATAAATATATGTATTAAAATATATAGGTATAAATAAAATATATTTATTTGGCACGTCTTGGGGAAACAATCATTTTAACAATGGTTAATTAATTATACCCTAAAAATAAAACACAAAATCAATTCGAATATATATAGTGGAATAACAAAACGTCAACAAACATTCAAGCAGTAAGCAATTGAAAGTATATATGTTTATATTTAAATATATATACATATATATATTGAACATGCTTTATATATCGTAATATTGGAAAATGCATAAATAAATATGCATGCAAAAACAGTAGAAGAATAATAAAAAATTAATTGAAAAATATTTACAAAATAAAATAAATAAAAATGTATGCCAATTTGTGTGTGTGTGTATATATATACAGAAAACAAATTAAATAAATATAAATAAACCAAATATTATAGGTATAATAATAAGCATAAAAATAAAATAGTTAAGCAAAAAGATAAATAAATAAAATATAAAATAAGTATCAAAAATAAAAAAAATTCTATTTACTTACAAATCACATATGAACGAAAATTTCACGTATATATATATATATATATATACAAAATAATGTATATATACATTTTTAAGTATTTTTTATTTTTAATTACGTTTTTTTATATAATTTTTTTTTATAGTTTTTAAAGAAGATAAATCATTATATATATATATATATTTTTATATAAAGCAGCATACATTTTAATTTGTTCGTATATATATTGCAATTTTTTTATGCATATATATTTAATTTTTACATATATACATATATATGATGATGTTTCAACAATATATATTTATTTTTGTTTTTTTTGTTGACGTAGCACATATACATATTTTTTTGTGTGGTAAAGTTTCGGCGACACAATTTATCATTTATCATCCAAATTTTTGCATATAGTGATAATATATCATAATTGTATATATATATACAAATTATTTTATTTATAACAAGTATAGATGTGGTGTATATGAAGTTTAACAAATAATAAAATATATAATATAGTAGAAGAAGATAAAATACAGTAGTAGTAGTAGTAGTGGTAGTAGTAGTAGTAGCAGTAGTATTGTGAGCAATAAACAGGCACAATATGTAGATTTTGATTGATATACGCAATAAATATATATATATATAAAAAAAAGTAGAAAGCAAAATATGAAGAAAGAAAACTTTAATGAGTTTTATATATGTATATATATACAAATACTAATTTTTAATAAATAGATTTTATTTAAATTTAATTATTTTATGTTTTTCTTATTTAACTTCTAACTATTTCAAGTTTATTTTTTTTTTATTTTATCAAAATAAATATAAACTTTTCGATTATAAAATTATATTATAATAACAATAATACAGGTAATTGTGATAATATTAATAATAATAATAATTTAAACAAAATATATTGTTGTGTGTCAACAGAATATATACATACTCTATATAATAATATAGAGAAAAACAAAATAAATAATAAAATCAAAATTTGCTTTGCGTATCAGCAAAAAAATTGTATAATAAATTACAAGGTTTGTATATATGTATATATCAAGGGTGATCCCTGAAAAAATTTCACGATATTCCTAAACCGAGCTGATACTATACTATACGAAAGGCACATTTTAAATTTTGATTTTCTCAATGACAAAAATTCAATTAGTTTCTGATATTTCATGAGACGAAATTCTGAAATGGCCCGATTTTCAGAAAAAACCTAATATTTTGTCCCATTTATGACAGACTGTAAAAATAATAAGAAAAAGTATACACTTAGCAAAAAGTGGACAAAATTTTAGGTACACTTTTTGGAAAATGAACTGTATGTTTTGAACAAACAGGGCAATTTTCAAATATTCTTTTATGAATTATCAGAAATTGATTTCAAATCATGCAAAGAAAATGAAAATTTTAGAAAAAAATGTATGGTTGTGATTCAAAAAAATTTGGAAAAATCGATTTTCCTGAAAATTTAGTGTAAATCTCTAGATTTTTTTCCATAAATAACTAATTGTAGATGACCCTTTCGGGATATTACCACGGTTTGACAATATCGGGAAATTTTTCACGGATCACCTTGACATTTATATCAATATGTAATATGTATGTATATATTTGGGATATAATGTAACGATGATAAAAATGTTGTATGAACGTAAAGATTATAATGATTTTATATATTTGGTGTATGTGATTTCGATTATTTTAGCAGAATTTTTAGTAACATTTTGCGTATTTTACAAATTATATTTCATATTTCAGGTGTAAAAATAGATAACCAGAAAAATGCGGGATACCAACGAACTACTGAATGAAGATAACTTACAAAATTAATAACAAATGAAATATAAGTAAAGAATATTGATCAAGAAACTATTTTTACACGTTTAAAATTTATGGAAAAAATTGAAAATTATGAAAATGGATTTCTCCAGAAATTCAATAAAAGGAAAGCCGATAAACCATTTACGAAATAGTGGTAGCCGCAGTGTACAAAGCAAAGTCTTTAAATTGAATTGTGACGATGAAAATAGGATTAATTTTAATCCGTAAAAACATGGGTTACACTTGTTGGTACAAATTTCGGTTTCATTTTTTAAACACCTGATATAGAATAAAATATTTGTTTTTACATATTATACAAATCTATAACCCACAAGCATTCAGGAATATAACGATTTTTAAATTAAATTCATTTTTGTGATTGTATAACGTATAGTTAATATGAACAATTTTAAATTTAAAAAAATGTGTATTATCTTGATTATAATCACACAAAATGAATTATATAAGAAAAATATCCTTACATTCTTGGTTTGAAAACGAAATAAAATTTAAAAATGTTGGTAATTTTAACAAAAAAAAATAAAACAAAATAAATATTTTTTTTTCTCTAAAAAACGATTCATAATTTATCGAATCAAACAATGGAATACTAAAAAAAATGTTTAATTTAAGATACTGTAATTAAAATTCATTTCATTATATATATTATATATAAGGATAATTCTACCACAGCAGATTTAATCCGGAAATTTACAATAATTCTTTATAAATTTATAATATATTTATTTAATGGTTACATTTAATGGTTACTCTCTTTTGTGGAACATTACCATATTTTGAATGATTTAACAAAATGTGATATAATGTAAAAATTATCGATTTCATCGCGTATTTTATTTTATTGTAAAAATAATAAATATAAATAAAATCAATATGGATAAATAATGCATAAATGAAATGTATGTATCTTTACTACATGTATATATGTTGTACTATGTGTGTGCGTGAGTGTGTGTGTTGGGGGTTTTATGTAACAAAAATGAATTGTTTTAAAATATATATATTTCATAGACTAACTATATAGGAAGCTTTTTGTTATGTGTTTTTGCCAAAAAAATACGATATGTGTTCTTTAAATTTTGATTTTATTATATATGAATGTATATACAACTTTTTATATATATGGTATAGTATTAAATTGACATTTTTTGTATATGTATAATAATAACTTTGTTAGAATTATATAAATTATTTACATTGGTAATGTCTATAATATGTGAATATATGGTATACTAAAATTGTTTGCAAATACAAAATATTTATGTTTGTTTTAAAGCACTTTTTAATGGATATTCTATATAATAATGTATTTTGTGTAATATTTATTATTTATTTGTTTATATTTATATTTATATAGCGATTCTGTGAGGCAAGATTTTAGAATATATATATAATAATGGACAATTGAATGATGGCTGTATTGTGGAAAACAATCAAATTTACTTTATGTAAAAAAATTCATTCATTGTAAGATCTGTTTACAAAAAAAAAATAGTAAAACATTTCATTAAAAATTCTTTCACCGTATAGCGGTTTATTTCAGCGAATTATATACAAATAAATAGCTTTATTTTTTCTAAATATATTCCGTTCGAATGTGTTTATACCGGATGCTGCGGTATACGTATTTATAAACCAATTTTACCCAAAAGTATAAAAAGAAAAGAAATAAAAAATAAACACAGAATAGTTTTGGTTTTCATATAGGATTCGATCAATTTTTTATATAAAACATATATACAAATATATATAATAATAGATTCTTAAAATCTTGCCTCTTACACATTTATTATTGCAATAAAAAAAACAGTAGTATATATATATTGACACAAAACAGCAATCTAATCTAAAAATAAAAAAAAAATCCGAAAGCTGATATTTATCAAAATTAAAAAAAAAAACCAAATTATTTAAAAATAGTTATTTATATATTATTATCAAATATGTAAGACAAAAAATATAAAATTATCTTTCTCTATATAAAAACACTAAAAAAAAAATTCAAATCAAATAAAATGTGTTTTATTTCTATATTTTTTATTCACGTTCCTCAAATACTTTTTATATGTATATATAAAATTATTTAAATAAAAAAAAATAATGTTTTTATATTACCTCCAACCATTTGTGGTTCACCAAGATTAACATAAAATAGAACATCTTTTTCATAACTGCCCTCTTCTAAAATTACTAATGGAATAATTTTTCTGAAATAAAATGAAACAAAATAAAGGAAAAAATTATTAGTTTTGAAAAATTCAAGTTTTTTTTTTGTTTAATACATTCTTACAACACATTTTATCATCTCGACATCAATAGAAATTTGTTATCTGAATGTTGGTAAGTATTTTTTTGTTCGTCGAATATATAACATATATATATATATATATATATAAATTAAGGACATTGATCTTAATTAGAATTAAATAGAGTAAAAAAGGGATATTTTCGTAATTGAGTGTAATAAAAAATGAAAATTAAAAATATTTATGCATCTTGAAATAGATAAATATTATACAAAAAGAAATAATTGTTTTTAATTAAGATATTCTCATTGTTTTATATGTGTGAACATCCGACAAAAAAAGGGTTTGATATCATTACCAAATATTAAGTGCTGATTTTTATATATGCACAAACACACCTGTTAGGATAAACTCAAAAAACACCTTTACATATATATGCGATATCGGCATATAAATATATTAAACTATATTATATTTCAAGAAAGGTGTATCCATTAATTATGCTTATATATACACATATGTTTGGTTCGATATAAATTAAATATTTACATATTCTTTATATACAAAAAAATTTTTGGTATATTGTACAGATAAATTCAATTCAAACAAACAAATAATTTCATCGATAATATACATATCATTTACATTTACATTATACTTTATAGGAATATATGTGTATAGTATGATGATGTAAAGCCATATAGATTATGATTTATAACCATATGAATATATATAGAATCTACGAAGTTATATAATGACAGGTATATGTTGGCAGATTCTTAGAATGATAAATTATAAATATATCTATAATGTTATATATATATAAATATATCATACTATATTCACTGTCTTGTCCAATTTATTTTCAGATGTACAGGGATAAATTATGCGGTATCATTTTCATTGTATTTATGCATATAACATACAATTGATATATACACATGTATGCGGTATTAAGTTTAGTATATCTATCTATATATTGTAATCTATGTATTAGATGTATTTGTATAGTTTATGGTATTATAAAATATATGTAAATGTATATAGTTTATCTTTAGGCTATATACGATTTAATATTTACCTGAATAATATATATAATAAAAACATTATTTCATATATTTATATATTATTATACATATAACAGTATTGTGTAAAAGAATGCGAACAACATTCATTTAAAATGTCGTTATAAAATTATAAATGAAGACAAAACTATTATAATCTTATAATTGTGCTTGGGTCCTTATCACACATCCAGATCCAATGATATTAAATTTAGGATAACAATATTTGATTTGTCAGGGAATTCGTCTGATGATAATAATAATGATAATTTAATTATTTAAATTTTTAAATAATAATTTAAAAATTTTTAAAAATCGGCGATTTATTTATTTTGCAAGTAAAATCACGAAAGCTGGATTCTCGTACCTTACAAAATAAATGGAAAATCCATCACAATAACATAATATTTGAAGATATTTTTATTTTTTGTTCTTTTTTTTTCTCGGAAGAGGAAATCTATTTATAGACTGAAACATACATAATGGAAAAATTTGGTAGAATCAATGCTCCATTAAATACATGAGTTAATTCAGCAAAATAGAAGGAACATACAAAAAATATTAAACATCTTGAATTTTTTAATCATATGGTTACTTTATTCGCATTAATTTACACAGTACTGTATAAAATATTACGTACTCTGTACTATATGATACTGTACATATAGTATGGTTTATTATATAATGTATATGTATGAATGTAAAATGTGGTTTAAAAATAAACCATATTCGTATATTTTATCGTACATGGTTAAAAATGAAAAGTTTATATTATCATTATACATATATACAACGATATAATACAAACAACACAACGTAAAGTTGATATATATATATTTATATGTTAAGTTTATATAATTCACATGGAAAATTGTAAATACCATTTATGTAAAATTTTATTTTCACTTATAGTATATATGTAATTTTATTTATATATATATATAAATATAAAGGTGTTTTGTTATAAAACAGTAACTGGATAATGTTATAATCTTAAATAATTTTATATGGAATATTTATAGTGTGTTATTGTTCTCTATATATACATTAACGTGTATCCGTGTATTATACACACGGTTACGGATCTTTATGTTATTTATAAAAACAAAAACATGCATATGCATAATGCTATTATAATATACTAAATAAAATATACATTTAAGATAAAATACAACTTATGTAGATTTATAACATTATACTCAAATGTTAAAGCTTCTGCCTGAATGTATTTATATACTATATATATATATAATGTAAATGCATATATGTTCATAATCGTTGATGTATATTATTTATAGTTTACATTTTTATTGGATTACCAAGATATATTAGGAGTGTGAATTATTTTTCTCTGCTTCTATGGATAGAAGTATAAGAACTTATATATTTATTGTTAGTTATCTTATTAATTGTTTAAATTTTTGCATGAATTGGAATTCAAAAATTGGATCGATTGATCAATATAGCATAAACAGATTAGTTGTTTGTTTGGACACATAGAATGTGTATGTCGATGACAGAAATATTTTAAATAAAACATTCATTTGTACGAACAAAACGCAACGAGAAGTACTCCACATTCCTAATTTATTTCGATTTTTTTTAAATAAACCAATATACTGACGATTAATATATATATATATATATAATATATATATATAAATTATATATGTTTTGTCAATTTTATAAAAATAAAAAACACATTATAGGAAATTTCCAAAAATATTTCGTTAAATATCCTTATCCAATTCCTTTAACAATATATAATATATATATACTTAGCTATGCACAAATATATAATAACATAATAATCATGTAATTCATGTTACTGTGCGCTAAAAATACTAAAAATATATAATATTTAAATTTCTATTCACGTAAAATTTCTTGGCAATTCCATTCGCAAAAATTTTCCATTTAATGTATATAAATATATATTTCATAATACATATGCCACCCGCCACTCTACATCTATATATATGGTATTTAACTTGAAATAAAAATTTTAAATAATTTACATTTTTATTTATTACAATACATACACATATATATATATATATAAATATACTTATTATGTATATAAATATATTTTATACAAAAAATTAATAATAAATGGAAATGATAAACATTTCAAATATACGCTTTTTCATGTCATGAACATAATGTCCTTAAATTTTTGTTTTATATCTATATACGATATTATTATATAACATTCATAAATATGTATATATATAACATTTAGTTTAATCGATAATCGACCACAAAACAATTTATTCCATATACAGTATATAATCGTATATATATTATTTACAATTTATATATGCCATTATGTACTGAAGTATAATTTTATTACGCATCGTTATATATTGTATATATATATGTTATATGGTTTATTTTTTATTTTGTGATTTTTTCATCTGCACGATCGACAAAATAAATTCGTAGATAATGCGTTTTTTTTCAATTCTTGAATTATTTACGATAAACAAAAAAAAATATGAATATATTTATTTCAATTTTTAGTATATATATATAGGTAGTTAAATCATTCAACAAAATACAGTTAGTTGATGATTGCTATTTGTATAAGTGATGAAGTATATGTTGGGATTGAAATTTATATAAAACATATATATATTCAATATTTACATATTTAAATAGTATTGAGAATGTAATCCTGGTTTCTATTTACGATTTGTATTGTAAAAAAGAAAATAGTTATTTCTAGATAGGTAAAATTTTTCCAGCCACGAACTTTTCCACGGGTTCAATTAATCTTTATTTTTACTCTGATTATTTTTAAAATAAAAAATTGCATTCACATAAAATAATGAATTTTCCGATAACTCATTCGTATATAGATATAATAATTTTATTTATTTGTACCACTGCGATTTTTTTTACTATTTTAGTTTACGCACACAAAATAATCGATTTGCATATAATAAATTATTATATAGATTTTTTCTTTTTGTAAATGGAAATTTATATACCTTATTTACTTAAAAAATAATCTATATATACATACATGAAATATTTATTATTCTAAAATAGAAGAGAATATAAAAAAATAACCCCATATTGTTGTTCATTTGTAAGTTCATATATGGAAACTATAAAACATTATATATACCTAAATATATATATAATATAAATATATATGGTCATTGCTAAAAGTATTATGTTTTATATCCGCATTTATATGTATGTATGTATTATAAATAGGAAATTGGAAACACCTGTGTCACACCCAATACAAAAAATATATATCATAGTATTTTATTAGCATTTATCTATTTATATATATATCATTATATAAAGTATAGATCGATTTCTGTGCAAAATATTGTAATCATTTACTTTATATTTTTCTTTTTTTATGTTACTATGGTTAATAATCGGGTTAGCGACAGAATACCCTCGGAATTCTGCGATAGGATAACCGCGGGTCTTTAGATAGCATTAAACTATTGATTTTAAATGACTGATAGTCGTAAGTGATAGGAAATTCCACACATGGGAGTCGGTTAAATGGGAGACTGTTCCATGTTTCTTATAGAATTTCGATATCTGTCGCGTTTGAGAATTTTTCTAATGATAATAGAAGTCAATATAGGTTTATGAAAAATTCTATTACTTTTATGAATCTATAAAAAAAATCAAATTTTGACAATATTTTCTATATCTATACCTCATATATAAATTTCCTATTTTTATATTTACTTTTAAATATATTGATATTTAATTTTCTCATTACAATAATATTAAAGTCATATGAACAATTTTGTTTGTGATACAATATATACGCATATATATATATATAATAACAATCCTTTTATACAAATTACAATCACACAATAATTTATTTGCAAAAATCATTATAATGTCATTATATCATTATCATATATTTATTTTCATTAACCAAATATAATAAAATTTTATATGTATATTTATAGAAAATCATTATATGTAATTTCATATATATATATATATATATATATATATATATGTATAATATAATTTGAATAGCATACGTATACATATTTTTGGTTTGACGATAAGAAATGTTTCTAAAAATATATATATATTAATACGCAAACAAAATTGTTGACTACATAATATATATATATAATTATATATATATATGAATTTTATACATCCCTTATTTCTTTTATCAAATTTCAAAAGTATACTATATAAAACGCATATGTGTTAAATATTTTCGTATTTATAAATAAAGTGTTGTATAATATATTGTATATATGGGATATGATAGTGCGGTTGATACTTGCGGTGGTAATAATATATACATCATTTAACTTATACAAATGCTATATATACAACAGTTACATGTTTGTATATAGTTATGTATATAGCTATCGGTAAAATATCTTTCCTTATGTATATTATGAAGGTATAACGATGAATTGATAATGTATATATAGAGTTTTGAGAGTATATACGAATTTTCCAAATATATAGGTATTTATATGTGCGTGACATAAGAATATTTAGGTTTAAATATATATATATAAAATAACATTAACCTAGAATAATATTTTGATATTCTCCACTCGGTGTATCGTCGTAAATATACGCGTATACATTTTATTAATCAAATAACCATATTCTGTTTATAAGCTCTATTTTAGTATTGTCGCAGTGTTTACTCCTATTTTGTGATAAACTATAAACATATAAAAATAAATAAGAAAATAATAAACTCCGTTCATTCATCTATTTTTTTTATATATTTATATATTATACTCGTATAAGAATAATTTATATCACCTATATAAAACCTCAGCATATATACATATATAATCAATATATAGCGTCGCTTCGAAAAGTTTCTTATTACACCCGTATAAATATTCAAAAATACAAATATACAATCCACTATAGATATACTCGTCTCGTATTATAATAATATACCTTGGGTCAGACGTAAACAGCTGTTTTTTTCTCAAATTTTTTCAATATGGTAACAAGACCCAATATCAAAAATATCTTTAAAACTCATTGAAATGTAAGAGAAAAAAAAATATCGGAACAGTTTTGCAAGGATTGAAATTTCCGATCGAGAGTGAGCGAAAGAAAACAAATTTTGTTTCCATTTTTGGGGAAAAAAGTCGGTGGCGTTTTAACGCAACAAAAAGAACCATCTTACATATATACGTACTTGATATATAATCAACAGAACCATTGCAATAAGCAGTGTGAAAAAGTATAACAAACAACAGCAGTATACGATATATATATAACACTTCGTTCAATAATGTGTGTGACTAATTAATTAAAACACATTTTTTTGCCAAAATTCGTTTTTATTCATCAAGATAGTCCCCTTTTAGGGAGATACAATCATTCCAACGCTTTTCCAATCTTTCGATACCGCCTTTGTAAAACGATTTTTCTTTGCCTTCAAAATAGGCGTTAGTTTCGGCGATTACTTCATCATTTGAGCCAAATCTCTTACCACGGAGCATCCTTTTGAGGTCTGCGAAGAGCCAGTAGTCGCTGGGGGCTAAATCTGGAGAATACGGTGGATGGGGAAGCAATTCAAAGCCCAATTCGTTCAATTTTGCCATCGTTTTCATTGATTTGTGACACGGTGCATTGTCTTGGTGGAACAACACTTTTTTCTTCGCCATATGAGGCCGTTTCTTTGCGATTTCGACTTTCAAACGCTCCAATAACGCTATATAATAGTCGCTGTTGATGGTCTGCCCCTTCTGGAGATAGTCGATGAATATTATTCCATGCGCATCCCAAAATACAGACGCCATAACCTTGCCAGCCAACTGCTGCGTCTTTGGTCGCTTTGGGCGGCTTTCGCCGGCTGCATGCCACTCAGCAGACTGCCGATTTGACTCTGGAGTGAAATGGTGGATCCATGTTTCATCCATTGTGATGTACCGTCGCAAAAACTCCGACTTATTGCGCGTAAACATGTCCAAACAGCTCTTTGAATCATCGGTTCGTTGTTGTTTTTGCTCCGGTGTGAGCAAACGCGGCACCCATTTGGAACACACCTTTTTCATACCCAAATGTTCGTGTATTATGGTTTGTACACTGCCTGCTGATATCTTCAGAATGTCAGCAATCTCCCTCACTTTCACTTTACGGTTGGACATAATGATTTTCAGTGTTTTTTCAACGTTTTCCGGAATAACAGCGTCATTTGGCCTTCCAGTAGATGGAATGTCATCGGTGTCTGTACGACCACGTTTGAATTCGGCATACCAATAACAAATGCTTCTTTTTGATGGAGCAGAGTCCGAGTAATGTTTTTCAAGCCATTCCTGGCATTGAACAGTATTTTTTTTCATTAAAAAACAATGATAAATCAGCACACGGAATTGCTTTGAATTCATTTTTTTTTTAAACACAAAAATAGCGTCACTTATAGCACTGTAACTTGTAAACAAATGATCTGATTAACATATGATGTTGACAGTAAACCTAAAAAGGTTGCCAAATGCGAAAAAAAATATTGATTTAGTTCTAGGGACGCCATCTATGTGTCAGTCACACACATTATTGAACGAAGTGTTACGACCCCATGAATGAAATAACGAAGATAAAACTTTTTAATTTTAATTCCGTCTGTGAATAAAAAGTTAATATTTTATTTAACATTTTTATATATATATAATGAATGTTTAAATGGTATAATTATATCTGTATATGATATAGTATATGCAAAATACCTATTATTTATATGTATAAAATAAGAAAAAAGTTGCAAATTATATTTATTAAAGGATATTGATATATACTCTATACTTTATTACATGTATTTATTGAAGTATTAATCTTATATACTTATATGCATGTATATATTTATTAAAATAGATTGACTAACGCGATATTGATACTCATTAAATTATAAATATACACATAACGAAATTCATCAAACGAATATTGTAATTAAAATGTTATGTGATTAGTTGATTAGAGAGACATATATATATAATGTCAAATAGAAAATATTTATAAGGGTATATATTCCATTTCATTTATATTCGCAATCAAAAAGACAAACAAAGAAATAATTTTTTTTTTCAAAAATTTCTTCAACCTAATAAAATGTGTATCTGTTTGCGAAGAGTATAAGGAAAGTGAAAAAGATCTTGTTTAAGACAGATAATTATTGTATATTTAAAAAGAGTCGACAGACATTCATCTAACCTAAAAATCTAATGTAGATGATAATATATACGTATTAATAAAGCTAAAATTGAAAAACTTGCAATTTACGCAATTGAAAATTTGTGGAGTAATCTAATTGCTTTCGTTATTGGAAAAAAGAATACAAATCATTGCGATAATTCATATATATATATATATAATGTTATCATTAATACATTGTGCAGATTATAATAAATCACTATCAAATATGTATAAATGTATAAATACAAGGTGAACATTTAATTTTGACACCATATACTTTAATTTACATTTATTTAGTAGATGTAATGATTAAAATGTATATAATTTATGACATATGTATAAAATAAAGAATAGTATATCTGCTGTAGTTTTCTGTAGTTTTCATATAGGTTTAACAATTGTTTATTGTGTTAAAAAGTTTTTAGGAAAATAATTGAGGTGGTTGTTTCCCATTTCATGTATAATTGTATATATCAAAATATATTTTCCACTAAATTCAGTTCTATTTTTATATCACGCATGTACATTTGAAATATAAAAATTGCTTTCTTATTAAGATTTAACATTCTGTTTTATTTGATTAATTCATAACTTTGATCCTTTTTCGCTATCGATTTGATGATATAAAAATAAACGAATTCTATGGAAAACGAATACTTTAACAGTTCAATAGTACTCAATATATTACTGAAGTATATTATAATATTTCGAACTGTCAATTCGTGGTCTATAAATCATTATTCAAAATCATTGTCCTTTTCTGAAATTATTTTTTGAGAATTATCGATACAAATTTGTGATCCGGTTTTGTGTTAAAGTCCAAAATTATTTAAATGCATTCCTTAAATACTTTTAAAGATTAATAAAAAATATAATAATACATTTTTCGCTATACAACCAACAATCTGGTTTTAGCGTCCAACAACAGCCTTCTGTTGTTAGTTTCTTTTAAAGATTAGACTGACCCAATTAAATAATTTTCTTAATGGATATTATTAAATGAATAGAAAGATACAAATGATGTTGTGAAAATTACATATTATATACATGTATATATATAGGTCATAACAAACTGTCATTACTTTTTTAACCATCCATTGAATAACATTTATGTCTAACTATACGTTTTACGGGTTACAAAATATATATATACGTATAGCTTTAAACACTTATACATTTTATCATTTTATAGAATAACATATATATTTTACTATTATAAAATTTAATATACGTGACATTAAAATGTAGGTATATATATAAATAATTTATATATATATATACTTATATAGATATATATAAATAAATCAATTTAACATATGCAAAACAAAATTCATATATATTTATATACATATAGTTATATAATAATATATACAGATATACAGTTTAAAATATAATATACATTTGCATATACTAAAATGAATGAATTGAATGTATGTAAATTCATAAATCAGATATTATTGTATTTATTGTGTAATTAAACATAATTATAAATGAATTACGAGTAATTTAAATTTTATTATTTATTATATACATATATTTATAATTAATTATTCAGTATTTCGACTTCACAAAATAAAAAAAAAATAAAAATATTATTATATAATAATTTGATATCACAGCGAGCGTATATATATATATATATATATATATATATATATATATGAATACAGATTTAATAAAATGAATATTTATATAGCAAACATTATCTTGTAATTATATAATTTATTAAAAGCACTAATTAATTAAATAGATTAAAATTTAATTTTCCCATATAGACTATAATTATAAATTTTCTAATAGAATTCTTAAAAATTCTATAATATTTCAAAAAGCTAATTTTCACTTATACAGAATAAATGTTTAAGTGTTTCTTTATTGTTAATAATCTCTTGATTGGGATATCAAAAAATCCAATTAAATTGAAAAAAAAATATTGATATTTTCTATATTTATAATTTATACTTATTTCATCCGATTATTTCATTATATTTATTTATTTATTTTATTTATTCAATTCAAATATATACATTTGAGCAAAGCTCATTACAAATTATGTACAATATAGAAAAAGGTTACGAGATGATAGTATTTTCAGAAGTATGGAAATTGTTATTCGAAGAAAACTGGACATAGGATCAAGCATGGAGATCAAGAAGAATGGAATAAAGAATGATCACAAATATAACTAAGAGAAGTAACCACACGTCGCTCTAAAACTTTTGATACTGGAAGCAGTTTTGGCCGCCATAGGTAATGCATTCCACAAATTGACACCAAAAACAAATACAGAAAGCGAAGAATGACGAGAGAAGTGACTTGGGACAATGAGATTATGCGTTCGATTTGAAATGGCAAATTGAATCAAGTTAAATAAGTACGCAGGCCGTCGCGACCCGATTAATTTGAAAATGAACAGCAAGCACCTGTATTCAAAATACCTAAAAAGGGAACAACCGAAAATACAACTAGCGTATGAAGATACATGGTCATAACGACGTAAATTATAAATATATCTTATGCAGGAATTAAAAAGGACATTAAGTTTGATACGACATGAAGAGTCGAACGGAGCCATTACCACATCACAATACATAAAATGAGGAATGAGTAATGACCTTACCAAAAACAAACGGACATCACGAGGAGTGAACCGAGCAACCCCCCAAAGAGTCCGAAGTCCACCATACACACGCCTGGATACCACATCTAAGTGATCACTCCAAGTCAATGTTTTGTTAAATATCACGCCCAGATTCCTTACCGTCGGAAGAAAAGGAATGACAATGGAATTTAGGACAATGGGCGACAAGGAACCCGTATCAATTTCCCTCCTGTAGATAATAATACTCTGGGACTTCGATTCGTTCAATTTCAATTTATTTCGGTAAACCCAATCCGATATAGATTTTAATTCAGAATTGATTGAAGCTATACATGAAGACATTTCAGAAACCGGAAAATGACGATATATTTGTACATCATCGGCATACATATGAATTTTGGAAGATGTCACAGAAGAAGTTATATCATTTATATAAAGGCAAAATAAAAGTGGGCCCAAAATGGATCCCTGAGGTACGCCCGAAGTGATAGACGCCGGCCGAGAACACAATTCGCCCATCGACACAATTTGGGACCGCCCAGATAGGTAACTATTGATAAGGCCAGCAGCAGAACGCGAAAAACCAAAGTAATGAAGAAGCTTATAACACAAAAGATTATGATCAATGGTATCAAACGCCTTCGAGAAATCCAGGAGTATCAATATCGAACTTAAATTGTCATCCATTGCAAACCCAATGTCGTTGGTAACAGCCAATAACGCCGTGGTCGTACTGTGACCCGGACGAAACCCAGATTGAAATGGAGATAGACACGCCGAATTATGAATATGCTGACAGATTTGGATTTTCATAACACGTTCAAGTGCCTTGGAGCAACATGGGAGAATACTAATCGGACGAAAATCACAAATGTTATTGGTATTTCCCCTCTTGTGTATAGGTATAATTCTGGCAACCTTCCAATCAGTAGGAAACGTAGAAGTGGTCAACACCGAATTAAATATGTACGTCATGTGAGGCAATATAACATGCATGATCAGTTTAATAAATTTGAGTGGAATACCGTCCATCCCAATAGAATTGGATTTGATAGATATAAAGGCCGCATAGACGTCCATGACAGTTACATTGGTGAAAGAAAATTCACCCCCATTCAGTACCGGTCGCATATCACGATCGTTATTGAATGAGGAGATATCGTGATAGTGTGTTGTTGAGGCAGTATTCGAGATGGAAGTTGTAAAAAATTCATTAAAATCATCAGCAGAGTGATCACCATAATCGGTGTTCCCCGTAGAACCGAGACCCAATTCACCAATATTTCGCCATAAAGCCGCACTCGATTGGCTCCCATTAAAGGATGCATTAAAGAATGAGGCCTTGGCCGCCCTAACCATGCGGGTAACACGATTCCGAAGGAATATAAAACCCTCACGGGCCACTACCGTACGATGACGTATCCACAATCTATAACTCAAATCGCGATCAGCCATGGCATGGGCAATGTCATTATTGAACCAAGGAGTCATATTTTGACGTACAACCCGAGGTCGCAACCCAACATGCTTCTCAAATAAAAATTTTAAAAACCCATTGAATATACGAAGTTGGGCATCAACGCCAGCCGCACAATATAACATATCCCATGGCAAACTGAATGCCTCAGCGCATAAGGCACCAGTATTACAGCGGGCAAAATCCCTGTAGTATTTGACACAACCCCCACTACTAGTAGCCGCATCGAGCATGTACGAACCGTATATTAAATCATGGTTTGATACCCCTGGTATGGAAATTTGATTAAAAAAGGCCAATCGGGGAAGTTGGGAATCCAAAACAATCATTAAATCAAGAAGTGAGGAAGTATTATGGGAATAATGGGTCGGCCCCGAGCAATTATGTATCCGAAGTGAAAATTCCCGAAGAATATGATTGAATGTGGAATACGGATGAGGTTGTCGCAATATATTTATATTAAAATCTCCCGATATTATAACATGATTAAATTTTGGTGTTAATATCTTTAATTCATGCTTAAGCATACCAAGCGACTTAATCGTTACCGGAGGACGTAGATACACGCAACCGATAAGAATGCTAGCATTATTGCAACATAATTCAATGAACAAATATTCACATCCCTCGACACAACTACTACCAATGACCCTAGCAGAGATATTACACCTAACATAAATTATAATTCCACCCCCGCGCGTGGCCCTATCACATCTGTAAGATCTAAATCCCGGGATTTGTACCATACGACTAGTAATTGATTCGCCCAACCACGTTTCACCAACACAAATGACATGAAAATTTACATCGTTTAAAATATTTCTGATTTCATCGATTTTATTAAACATTGAGCCCGCATTTAGATGACACACATTAAGAACATTTGTATCAGTACGAACGCTAGATTTTAAAACTATATTAGGAATACATGTGACATTTGTGGAAGCGTTACTTACATTAACCATTAGAAATTAGTTTAAATTTAAAAGTTTTAGAGAGACGTAAGATTACAATCAAGTATATAAGGAATTCTAAAGGACGAAATGTAAGGGTGTATTTTGGATAACAATTATTAAATTTACTTAAAACAAACTTATAAAAGAATGCTAATATCATTATTACAAAAAATTCAATAACAATTAGAAAGAGAAAAAAAAAAAAAAAAAATAATATAATAAAAAATACAAAATAACACCGTATTCAAAACAATTATTTTATAAAATTTAAAAAAAATAATCAAAAACTCCTATTTTCCGCTGGCAATCCGCCGATATCTTCATTATTAATTTTTGGAAGATCATCCAATTTAGCAACCAAAGTATAAGGTGAATTAACATTGAGCTTTATATACACCATGCCATGCTTAACGCCCACTTTATGAACCATATTGCGTTTAAGCAGATATAAAGATTGCCTTTTAATTTCTGCATTAAATTTAGTTAACGAGTCATTAACATATATTCTCTGCTTTGAAGTGAACCCAATGTTACTTATGCACAAGTTCTTAAATTTCATATAAAGACCAAAAAATTGTTGTTTGTGAAGCGTAGATACAAATTTAACAATAATAGGTCTATTTTTAACTGAACTAGGTAATCTAAAAATATCACCCAAACACGATCCATTGGACTTAAATCCAATCACATTTGCCACTTTAAGGAAAATATCAGCAACATTTTCATTCATTGTATAAGGAATGCCCGTCACTATAATATCGTTAAGCAAGACCTTGCGTTCCATCATTTCCACTTTATTTTCCAAAACCATGATACGATCGTTTAATTTAGTATTGATCTCCATGATATTCGTACTGACATCATCGATTCGTTTATCTAATTGAGCTATAGCAGCATCAATTTTACCACCCAGTGTACATTTAACATCATCAATCTTATTAGACAGTCCTTTAATTAACATTGCCAGGTCATCATTGCTATTAATAGCAGATCGGGTGTTGTGCCCACTTTGCGGCATTACAAGACGTAACGTAAAAAATAAAAATAAAAAACTACTGCACTACTGCAATCCCAATAATGAAACGATGAAAAACAGCTTACATCAATAGAATATATAATGTATATATTTATGTTGATATTTTAGTGATAAAACGGTATGCAATTAAAATATATACTATTGAATATAAATACAAGAGATAACATAACCTTTGTATAATACTACAATGGTTATGAATGTCACACATAAAGTAACCGAATTTTAGAATATAATTATGGCGTTGGATTTTAACTTTATCAGCATACACCAATATATGCAGCAAATACTACGTCACCAATCGAATACAATAATAGCAATAATTAATTAAATATTGAACCATTAATTAATTAAATTTAAATAGTAACTTTTAGAAGGATCCTTTTAATTAAATTTAATATAGCAATGACCTTATTTATAAACTAAAAAAAAAAAAAAAAAAAATTTATTTAATTAATTAATTAAATAATTAAACAATGGAGATGATTGAATGAAAATACGGCGGAATAGCAAACACAACACAATATTCATCAGATATATTATAATATTTAAATTAATTTAATAACATTTTTCATTCATTTATTCTCATGATGATTATTTTCCATCATTTTACTGAATATATATACGCATGGAATATTGACAGTATTTTATGTTGGATAAAATTCAAATGTTTTTTTTGCAATACAAATAAATATCAATATTAAAAAATATAATATATATTTAAAGACATTTTTTTAAAATATGACATGAAAATATTATTGTATATATATTATAAAGAAAATTCTTGCAAAGTTTTCAAGTTAAAACTTTTTGCTTAACATAAAAATATCTAATAATAATATTCAATACATTTTTGTAACTTTATATAAAACCATCAGTGAGTTTCTATAATATAAAAATTAAATAAAAATATATAAAAGTTATATATGTTTTATGGTAATATGAAAATAAATTTGTTAAGTATTTATAAATGGTTTTTTTATTTTGTATTTATATAGAAGAAAATGACTTTTTTGTAATATAAACTAAACTAAAATAACGCCGGCAATTCAATTTTTTCCTTCAGAAATATAACTATACATAATTATTGCATTTGACTTTTGTATACTGTCTAATATAATGTTCGCTTACAACCGACAATTGGTTTTAGCGTCAAAAAACATAGCGTTCTCTTGTTAATTTATTATGTCTTGCTATAAAAGTGTCAGCATAATTAGTCGTACGACCAACCACATGAAAAAATATGCAACTCTGTGTGAAAATTCGGTTTAATTAAAACCTACATCACGAAACTTTTGTAAGAATTTTAGGTCGGCTTTTTTACACAACTAAACAACAGAATGCATTTGTAAACACAAATTTAATTTTTAAAAATTGTATTAGATTTTTCAATTCTTTTCAAAATACATATAACAAAAAGTAAAAAACTCTGCATACCAAATAATGCAAGTATACTTAATAAATTGAATATAATATTATCAATGCGAATTTTTTTTAAGTATATTAAATATAGTATTCAAAGTACATATTTTTCTCCTCGCACCAATAACTTATTTTGTATACAAAATAAACATTTGTTTATTTATATCATACATACATATAAAATATATCAACATATTTTCATGATAGTATAATTCCCTATATATATGTATATGAATATAATAATAATATTTTAAAAATAAATTGTATAAAAATATCATTAAGGTTTTCAATTTTTGTTTTGCGCGATATTTATACAAATCGGATTGATTCGGTTGGCAAAACTTTTTTCTATTTTTTTTAACAATAATAAAAGTAAATTAAAATGAAATATTTATGTATAGCTAAAAGGAAATTGAAAATATATTTTATAAAAATTATTGACGATAAAATTCATATCCATTTATTTAAATTATATTTTTACAAAATTATTTTGATTGCAATCCCCATATGAAGTAAAGTAAATAAATTTAAAATTGATATATATATATATATATATATATATTCAAATTTATTTAAAAGCTATTTTATATTTATATATCGCACATATTTTGATGAATGATGATTGATGAAAAAATGTATATTTTCGAATTTAGTTTTCAGCCTATATACAGGTTTTTTAACGTGAGACAATGGAATATCTCGGAAACTACGCGTTTTTAAGAAAAATGTTTCAGATAAAAGTTGTTCAGTAGCTAATCAAAAAATGTTCGGATACAAAATGGTCTTATTTTTTTATGTAGAATAAGAATCCGTATCGATTAAATAGGGGTTTCCATTTAAAAAATGTATGTTTTACGTCATATCTCCTATTTGACCTTGACTCAAGGTCAAAACACACAACCATCTTACGTCCCCCTAGCCACTGAACAACTTTTGTCAGAAACATTTTTCTTAAAAACGCGTAGTTTCCGAGATATTCCATTGTCTCACGTTAAAAAACTCACCCTGTATAGTATATGGGCGAGGTAAATTCTACATATGCAGGTGCGTTATTATCAAACAAACCACGATTATTTTGATAAATAACTTTAAAAACCATGCAATATGCAATAGGCAAAAATTTTCTTCAAGGGGTAAAATAAAAATGGGTTATTTATCAAAATTTTGTTTTAGATTTCCAGGTGAAACTCATTATAAATAATAATTAAGTATATAGCTATTAATATATGTATCAAATTATATTATCAATTTATTCTGAAAAAATTATAAAGGATTATAACAATTGAATTTTCACTATTTGAAAATTATATACGATAAAAAATATACATTTGACAAAAAAAATAGATTTATTTTTAATATAAATGGAAAATTGAATCTTATCATAATTATACGATTTACCAAAAAAAAAATAAAAAAGTTTTTTTAGCAAGTTTTCATATTCATATATTTTATATTATTTTTTTATCTTCAAATATATGTTCAGTTTTTCATGTATCAATAAACAATCGCAATAATAAAAAAGTCCTTTTATTATATAGCCAAAAATTTTAAATTATTAATATAGATATTATGTATGTGAAAAGAAAAAAAAACCTTAATAATAGATAAGAATAAGCAAGAATTCTTATACAAAAAACCCAAATATAATTGCATATGCATTTGACATGATTTAAAAAAGAAAACGTTTATGAAAAATATATAATAAGATATAACGGAGTTTATGTAGGTTTATTTATTAATACAAAATTTACCCGACATTTTATACAATAAAGAATCTTAAATCGATTTATACAAATAAATAAAATCCATGCGTTATTAAGAAAATTCTTTATTGTTTGTTAAAATTCTTATCACAATATTTAATATTTTTTTTGCATAAACATATTTTTCTTTTCAAATTCAACCATATGGAAATATTAATCTCTTTTTAAATCTATTTACATATGAGCAAATTTTTTTTTTCCGCCTGATCAATATTTACAAATTAGCACTTAATTTCTAAAAGCAAATCGTTTAAATTTCACAACAATTTTTTAAAATATTATATTTATTTATATATTAGCTGATTGTGGGTTATTTTTCTTCAATATATTTTCCGCACACACATTAATTTATAAAAATGCATATATTTAAAAGAAATTTATAAATTTCAAAAAATATTTATTAAAAATTAAGTGAATTTTAAATTTATGATGAGATGAGAAATATTTAGATTTTTAATTAAATAAACAATCGTATATATGCAATATATAAAAATATATATGGAAAGGAAATTGAAAAAAAAACCACATTAATTGAAAGTAAATAAATTAATTTTTAATAGGTACATCATAAAATGGTTTAAATATTTATAAAAAAATAATTGAATATCATTTTCCAAAAATAAACGGAAGAAGATAGCAATCATTTTGTAAATGAAAACGAATAATGCGTTGATTACATTTAAAATCGAAAATAGAATGGCATAAATTATTTTTATTTATTTTTTTTCACTAAAACTATTTAAAACATATTTTATAAATGTGTCCTTTTATATAAAATTTTCCAGTTTCTGCATTATATATATGGAGCATAAATAAATAATCTTAAAATCCATAATTCCTTTTGTTAGCATTTTTGATCCTTTGTTAATTGAAAAATAAAAATTTTGTGAAAATTTTCAAATTTAATCAATAGATCAACGATATTTTATTTTTTTGAAATCCAATATATCAAAGGTAATATCAATAATTGTAAATATGTATTTTATATTTATTTTTATAAATGTAAATATTTTTTTCTCTCTTTATAAATGCTTTTTATGCATAACATTTCGTTTCAATAAAAAAGAAATAATATAAATAGAATGTGTACAATTTAAAATTAAATATACTAATAGAAAATGATATTTGTACATATATTTATCAATAATATTTTAATATAAAACGCTAGATATAAATAAATATTTGTTTGTACAAGCCATTCTATATTATGATTATATGTATATATATAATTATTAAATGTATTTTCATATACAAATAAATTGAGTATTGATTTCATTTATATCTATATTGATAATTTAATGTAGAAATTAAAGTTTTTTTTTCAATTAAGTATATATTAAATTTCGTTTATTAAAAAAATAGAATCAATTTCATTATTATTATAGTACTAATTTATAAAATTACTCCCTGTTTTTTTTTTTTTGCAAATGGACTTCCACAAAACGTTCACAATAATGTATATATTAATTTTACGAATAATAAATTCTTATTTATATATTTAAATAAATATATATATATATATGTAGATTTATAAAATTAACAAAATTAAATTAAATTTGTACCTTTTCACCTTTTTAAATTTGATTTCAAATAAATTTTTTATTATGTATAGTTATGTACAATCAATATACATAGTATAATAATTTATTTAAAAAGTATTCGTTTTTGTGTTTATTTTTAAACCGTAAAAGGTATATGTATGTATAAAGAAAAAGCGACAAAAATCAACATACACACATATATGTACTCAGAAACTCTTTCAGAATCATTTATGAATATCCCCTTTTTAATGTATTTCTTTAACCTTTTTCTATTTGTTATTTATAATGTATGAATGATTCAATTTATAACGAAGTAAAAAAAAAATCAATTATATTGAGGTAGGTCGGTTCGTTATAACTATATATACGTATTATTCCGCATTTTATTAACAGCATTATTTATTGATCTTTTAAAAGGTGAAAATATTGCCATTTATTATTTTATGACAACAATTTTCAATACAAAAATGTTGGTGTAAATATACAATACATAAAACTACTAGGATTTTGTGTATAACTATATTTCGCCAAAAAATAATTTCTTATTCAACACTTTATTTTGGGTTTGAATGCAAATAATGGCTAAAACTGATTAGCATAAAGTCAAATATTTAAATTACTTGAGCGATACATTTATTGATACAAAGATGATTTAATCAAGTTGTTATTCTATATATCTTAATTTTTCAATCTAAAAAATGAAAATACATTGAATTATATGTCTAAGGAAGGAGGTTTCCACCTTAAATCAAACATTATTCCTATATTGTTGATGAAATAGGCAATTTATCTGTAATAATTATCACAAAACTTAATGTTCCAAAATCGGATTTATTTAAAAATTCACAGACTTCAGAGAAATTATGGATTATTTCTAATATGATGTATATCAGAATTTTTTTTATCTTTAATTCAATAAATTTAAAATAAATCCTTTAAGGTTTTTATAAAATCCTTTTCTTTACAAATATTATATATATATACAAATAAAATATACAAAAAAAAAAAGAAAACATTTCAAAATAAATATCGTTTTTATAGAAAAAAATCTCTTTATTTGTATTTATTTATAATGCATTTTTTTGTATATTTAATGTTACGACATGGACGTCTTCCGATTAAATAAAAAAACATATATATATATATATATATGCAATAAGGCGACCATGTCGAATGCCGTATAAAGCTAAATAAATGTTTTACTATTATATTATTATATGAAAAAGTTTTAATGTCTAAAATTCTATCAATTTATTTATACATATAACGATATAATATACGAATAGATGAATGTCGTCTTTTAACTTTATATCACATCATAAAAAAATTGCATATAAACTCGCTCTCATAAAAACGTGACAGTTTTTTATTTTTATTTATTGGTGACAAGTGTATATTTAAAAACATTTGTTTATATATACATTTATTTATATTTTTCAAAGTAAACAACATAAAAATACATTTTAAAGTAATTTTTTATTATTTTATTATTCTTATATTTGGTTTTTATAAAAAAAAAATTGTTTGATATAATTAATAACGGGCTATGGATGGATATATATCCTATCCATATACATTAAAATGGGTCAAACCTTTCATATTTCAAAGGATCATTTTTTATTTTTTTTTTATTAAACATTTGGATATTGAAAGAATAAAAACTTTGGTATATTATTATTCTGATTCGTATAGCAAAATATTTCTAAAATGACAAATGAACCGTTTTATGTAAATTTAAAAGAATGTATTTTATGAAACTATACTGATGTAGAACATTGATTTTGAACAGGAAAATTAGATCCCACCCATCTCACTAAGAATTTCACTTATTTTGTTTTAAAAACAAAATATAATAATATAATGGATATTCTTGTTGAGTTTTTTTTACTATATTCATATATTCATTTATTTCAAATATACATATACAATCATTTACATTTTGAAATATTAATTAAAACAAAAATCAAAATACCATATACAATTTATTGTTTTTATATGTAAATTTAATTAAATTTTTTCGTATATATGGAACTTTGCTTTTACATACCAGAATATATAAAGATATAATTATTAATGCAGAATTTTAAATAAAAATAGAAAATACAACACGTTCTTAAATATAACTACTATATATTATTTTTGTATTACTAAATATAATAAAATGTTCGTAATAAAATTTTATTAAAAAATACAATACAAAAATTTACTTATATATTAAATTAAGAATTGAGAAAATGTTGTAAAATCTCATATTATAATAAGGAAAACTAGTATAAATCGTTTCTTTATATTTTTTTTTATAAACTGCTTACGAATGTATATATATCACTTGCGTCGTGCGTTGTATAGGAAAAAATATAAAATGTGAAATATGATGAATTTTTTAAAATAAATTATTGATTGGGGGAAAAATTTATGCCAAGTCATTCAAACAATATAAATCATATTTTAATTTAATAACGAAGAATATATATATGTATATATAAGCTTAAAAGTGAACATATTTTTGGTAAATTATGTAAACATATGTAGAAAATAAGCAAAATCTTATATACATATAGAGTTATTATATGTATATATATTTATTTTATATATACTTTAGATATTAATATTTTTCCGCATATACATACTATAGTTATATAAGGAAAGTTATAAAGAAACGAAGAAAATCAAAATAAAAGTTTGATATATTATAAATATAACTATATATGTATTATAATCTAAATATATATTTATATCAATTTTTTTCTGTTTTAAACATAAACATACTCACTTTTCTTCTTTTTTTTTCGTTAACAATATTTACAAACTCTTGAGCCTAGATATCCTTCCTTATTTCTGTATATACAATACACCCAAATAATAATACCGCGTGCAATATGATGAAAATGAACAATCCTTTTTTTCTTTATCATCATTTTCATAATACACGCACATATCCGGAAAAGTTGTTGAAATCACACACAAAAAAAAAAAAAAAACATACTCAAAAAAATACAATCAAAAAAGGAAAATTGAAATAATACTTGAAAACAGTCAAAATATGAATATAAGAACAAAAATAATTAAAAATCTTATAAAAAAAAATACCCAAAAAATTTGAAAAAAAAAAAACACAAGGAAAACAGATCAAAATTCTCGATAGACCATTTTAAATAAGGGTATACGTATGTAATAAAAACAATAGTGTTTTCTTGAATATCAAGTATATATAATATATATATAGTTATTTATGGCCATAGGTGAATAAATTTTTTCTATATATATACATATAAATGCGCGGATTTCCATATCTCAACAAAAATAAAAGAAAATGTTATAAATAGATGACTCGTTGTATTTATCGTTAGGGTGTGTTATGTGTATACAAAATCATATATGATTCATGAACGTATATGCAAATACAGTGTCTGTAAATATTTGTTCACATTTTTTTTGGAATTCTGTGTTCGACAAAACCAAAACAATCTGAAAATTACATTTACAATTATTTACACACTTTTCATTCTATAATTTTATGTTAAAACTTAACATTTAATTCACTTTATAATTGAATTTTTGTGTATAACAATGTTGCATTGGTTCATATACTTTGGCTTTACATTGGATGAATTATTGAATGATTAACTAATATATCAAATATTTTTGATTATATGGCATATACTCGCGATTTTTTAAAAGATTTCAATCCTTGAAAAAATGATTCACATTAAATGTTCAATAATATTTAACGATAACATTGGCATTGACGAGCAGTGAAATTGCTCAGCACGAAGTTAATAATTTAAAAAAAAAATTAATATCCAACCGTTTAATTTACAATAATTTTCACATTGTATTGTTGACCAAACAAACGCATAGAATTCCAAAAATTGAAACAGTAATTTCAGATACTGTATATAAAGATATACAATAAGAATGATATGAACACCAATTTTATGCAAATTTCTTGTTATATATGATATATAGTTTATATACTCATATATTAAAAGAAAAAAAGGTGTGTATAACCACTTTATTTACATATATTATATTTTATGAATAAATCTACATATATATATGATATGATGAAAAAGATATATCTCAGTTGGTTTTTCTTATATATACTCTATGTATTTATTTATCTATGTACTTATAAATAATATTAAATTAAATTTTCTCACCACAAATTTTCAAACCACATATGAACTAAACAAAAAAAAATAAAATAAATTGTTTTCACACAAATTTATTTCAATTGAAAATTTATTAATGATTCTTATATATCAAAATCATTATTTATTTATACAGATATATGATGCATATACGAAGGAATGCTATATAAGGGTATTTATTTATATATATATATATTTATGTAATATCGTAATATGAATGTAATGTGATGTAAATATATATAATATTTTATATTACATTTTAATCATATTTTATTTATTTATATACATTTTTTTAAACACTGTTACTGTATTATAAAAAAAGAAAATGAAAAGAAAATGAAATGATAAATAAATGTGAATTGTAAAAACAAATATAATGTTATAAATTTCTCTTCTTTTTTTAGCTTTCGTTCTTCATCGCTTCTTTATGCTATTTATATGTTTATGAAATATTATTTTTAAGTATTTTTTGTATTTCATCTTTTCATCTCTTTGTTGAATGGAAAATTAAAAAATAAATATTTACCATCATTCCAAAATATTTTTTTAATAAATGTTATTTTTTTCATTTTTTTTTATTTTGAAATATGTGAAATAATGTTTTCTCTTTTGTCTGGTTTTGTTATTATTTATATCATTATTTTCATTATACATTCTTAATTCTTATTTATATTTATAAATAATATTAAATTTTCTTGTTTTTGCTTGGGTATTTGCAATATATTTTTAAAACATAACTTATTTATTATTATTGGCATGATTATATTATTTGAGTTAATATAAGTTTGCCTTTTTTCACTTATATATATAGTGTTTTAAAAATATATATCATTTATTGGTTCTTAACATGTATATAGAATGTCATATTTTTTGTGGTATAGATTTTTGGGGATATGTAAATAATTTTTTATTTATTGTTGTGAGTATCAAATATATATATGAATGAATTTGACAATTTGGGTGTTGTTGTGTATACGAATAATGTAAATTTCATTAATATATACATTTTCGTACACGTTACGTTGTTTGTTCTCTTGTCAATCATTGTCATTATTCAAAATTGAATATATATGCAAATATATATAGATAAATTGTTACTATACATATGCGAGTAAATGCGAATTTCAAAATTGAATTGTTTTATAGAAATTTATGTATCGATGATTAATGGATATTATTAACCTAAATTGATTTTATTATATATGGATGCAAATAAACCACACATTTTGACGGGTCACGATTTTATGTCAATTGATTTTATCTAAATAAAACCCCAAAAAATCCGTAAAATATGGGTGTATTATAGTTTAATATAATGATATATATAAATATATTTGTCATTCATAAGGATAAAATGAAAACTGCGTAACAAAAACGGTGTGAAATGTCAGATTCTATAGAATGTATATATGAGATGTGTTTATTTATTAAAATGTATACAAGGCATAAAACACGAATCCAATTGCAAAGTTTTTCATTAATTTTGTATAGCATGTGAATATGCTTTGCAGTATTAAATAATTTTTTACATCGATATATAAATATAATAATTGAAAATTAATTTTTAGATGTATTCGAGATGGCCACAATTGTGTAAAAACAGTGGTTTTGGTTACATTGTAAAAATATTATCAAAATACAAGTAAATTTTTTTAAACTATAACTATACTACATAAAGAAAAATTTGTAAAGTTGAAAATTATACACAAAACCTTGCGATCTATATATCTATAAATACAATTCACCAATATTAATATTTAATATAAACAATTTGGTTGAATAAAAAAATGATTTATAATACTCAAAAATTTACTATATATAATGAACTATAACCTTTATTTCTAAATATGGTCCTTTTTATTATTCATTAAACATATATCCAAATATAACATTCATCGTTTTATTCCTGTATATGTATAAATTTCATTTTTGTATATGAAATTTTTCATTTAAACTTATATATATACATATATATTCATTTCAAATTCAATTTTATTTACATTGCATTCATTTAGAAAATGTTATAAAAAATACAATATATATATATATAAATAAAAACAACATTTTTCTATATTATATATATTATATATATATATATATATATATATATTATTAAATTTTTTCCATTTTAAAAAATATCTTAAATTAAATATGAAATGCGATGATAAGAGGGAATAATAAAAATAATTATTTTTCTTTAAAATAATACATTAAATGCGTATTTCTATAAATACAATATATAAAACAAGAAAATACAGTAAAATCATTTAAAACAAAAAATATATTTTGTTGATGATTATCATAAATTCGCAATAAAAGTATTTGTATATTGTATTAATATATATATGGATTGGGCTAGATTGATATATATCCATATATGTGTATTGTATATATTACAAATTCATTTGTTTAATATTTATTTTATCGTTTGTATCAATAAAAATTGATGGTAATATAATATACTAATAATATTCAAAATAAATAATGGGGTATATAATATTCAAAATAAAGTACATTTCGACGACTACATTTCATAATATTTATATAGGTATATATACTTTTTTACCATTATTTTACAAAAATATATATTATCTCTTGGCATATTTATATAGAAAGAAAATAAAATGGATAAATCTACATATATATATAAATAAAACAAAAATTCTAAATAAATATTATGTCTATATATTTATGTTTATATAATTTGACACTGATTTTTGTTTTATCTATCATCGGAAAAATATTAAAATTATCACAAATAAGATATGGGATATAAAAATTATTGTTATTTTTATTCATATATCATTAAAATATATTTATACGGATTTTCTTGTTCAATGAATATCACACCCGCATTTTAATAACACGATATATATATACAAACGATCATATGAAAATTACATTTTGGTATGATATTTTACTGTATGTTGTTGATATACATTTGATGTAGTTTGATGATGATTATCATATATACGCTATATTATTTGAATATAGAAAGAAGGTAAATATTTTTGTTTTAAATAATAATAATAAAAATAATAATTGTACAAAGTATTCCCTCAATAATTTTCCGTTTTATGTTTATTTGATTCTATTCTTCTCTTCTATATGTATATATTGTATATATATACAAATAAAGACAAATGTTCATAATAATTTACATGGGTTACGAATATATAACAACATCACAATAAAATACATGACAAATATATGTATAATTTTCTATATATATCCATTGAAGAAAGGTGATGATATATATAAATTCTTTTTTAAATATATGCGATATCTTTATTATAAAAAAATTCCATGTATAGATTATAAAAAAAAATTTATATTGTCATCTACGGTATATTTATTTGTTTTATTCGAATGAGATTGTTTTGTTTGGTTTCTTTTTATGATTTGTGTCACATATAAGCATAATTTAAATCATTTCATAAATATACACCGTGGCCTTCTCCAATAGATACGATCGCTTGGCATATTTGAGGAAATAAAATCGTATTCATCTTACGGTTGAATGAATAAAAAATCACCTGAATGGATTGGTTAACACAAGCAAAATAGTGGAATATATCCATGAAAATCAAACTATTGTGATTTATGTTCTATGGTCATAGATCATATATTTCTTAAAAAATGATGCAGGGGCCATGGTTAACGTTAAATTGGTTACAGAGGAATGCCTTTCACAGCATACATCTGCCGTGTTGGAAAATGGTGACACATGCAATAAAACTAACGAAACAATAATATGTGCTGAAGCCATTATTGACTTTGAAGTGCCGATCGGGAGCCGTCATCTGAATGGTGTAATATTCCATAAACTTAATTATATCAATCATTTTTTACTTTGAATTTTAAAAAAATCCTTCAAATTTATATATTTAATATCTATTGTTTTATATCAATCTAAAGTTCGGGTACATTTAATGCATTTTAGTGACACAATACATCAAAAATTATTTATTATATATATATCTGCGTGCGTATGGTCTTATTATAATATACAAAATCATATATAATGTTTTATTGGTTATTTTTCTGCCCTTATTATTGCTTTATTTTTTAGTATAAATATCCAAGGGGTTAACAATTTTTATATTAAATTTGAAATCTTTAGGTATATGATATATTTAGAATGAATAAGCGTTTTAAATGGCATATAGATAAAAAAAAATTGTGTTGTTAAAGATTTTAGATTTCATATCTTAAGATAAAAAGACGTGCAATAATAATAATAATAATAATAATATGTATATGATGTTGGGTGTTTTTGTGTGATGATAATAATGTTGTGTATCATATAAATATTATAATAAAATAAAGTCAGATTATTTATATACAGATAGATATATAAATGGATGAGAAGGATATCTTTTGTATCGTTTATATATGCAAAGTGAAAATAAATGGAGTTCAATATAAACAACCATGTATTATATATATATGATATGATGATAAATATTGTATAAAGTATAATAAACACATTTCATGCATATGTAAAGTTTCACATAATATATCCTCACTTCAAATTCCATTTCTTTTATACTTTTCATATATGCGATATATATACATAATAATATAATAAATATAATATGTTGTAATAATATAATATTATTTTGATTTCTATAGATAAACAACATTCTTCATATTTGGAAATGTATATTTATTTGTGTGTATCTAAATGGATACAGATATAGATGGAATGTAACATAAAGTACTTTTTCACTTATTTTTTTCCACTTTTTCACATATATAAATAAATTGATTCTAAATGTTATGTAATAAGTATAACATATATATATACATCACCTAAATACCCTCAATAATTCCGGCGTTCTATATGCATATATTTATATACATTCGTAGATATATACATTTCTTTATTTATAATGTGTGTTCTATAAACGTATATCGCATCACATATATATAATTATGGTTAGTATATATTAACGTTGGTTAAACAAAATACGTTTTTACTATATATAATACATTATAGAATGAAACCGTATAAATATGATATGTACATTTATTCCTAAATATATACGCGATTGCAAATATTACATATATATATATATATATATATATATATGATATTTGCATGCAAAGAAAACGTATTTTACATATACATGTTATTATCGTAATATCCACGATTTAATTCATTTCTTATTTTCGAATTTCTATATAAACGTACATTACCCTTAATCATATCATAAATATCTACAACATATATTACTATTTATATGTATATAGTGCTACAATTTATATACTATAAATACTATTATTTATAAAAATATATACATTCATACACATATATATTACTTATAAAAGCATTCCTCTATATATTCATATAATAACAACTATATGGCGATATTTACCTTTATGTATATATATTATTTAGTCTATTATATATTTATTTCGGTTTTAATGTTTTGAAATATTTTACCGGAAATTGTTTGAATAAGTTTTACGTTGCAATGCAATGCAATATAATATATATACATGCATTTTAGTTTATTTTATATATTCATATATACTCGTAAGTTTTATTATAAATTCAATTTATTTATATACAAAATGGTAATATGCACACCAAATATAAATATATAAGTATATTAATATACAGGCATAAAAATGTTCTCGAAAAGGTGTTGAAATATAAATAATATAGAAGAACTTAAATAGGAAATAAGACATTTGTTTTTATTTTTAACAAAATAAAAACTGCAAATTATTATGTTATATAAATTATAAAATGTAATTATTGTTTGTTAACACAACATACAGGAACAATTAATTGAAACTTTTAATTTTATATAAATATACATATGTATTTATTTAGTCTTTCTTTTTTTTATGGTTCAGTTCAGGTAGATACGTAAAAATAAAATATTGCAATTTAATAAATTTAAAAAATTTTGTTTATCAAAAAAAAATTTATTAATATTTTAAGGTACATATGCCAAAAACTTCACAAAACAATGACTTATGATCAAACGCCAAATTGAGACAACTTTGAAATGACAACGAAACACACAGTTTTTGGTCTCAATTTTAACGATTTAAGAAAATCCTTTCATTTATTGATAATCTTTAAGCTTTTTATAAATTTAATTCATAAAAATATGCATGATTAAATTTTGTGTCATGCTGTTGGTTTTATGTATAAATAAATATTTCATATTGTATATACATTTGTAAAGTCATGTTATTTTTTTTAGAAATTACATTAAATATAAATACTAAAACGTGTGCAAAGATTCTTATAATTATAACCTTATATATGTATATATGAGGAAAGAAAATTCTTGTTCATTCTCATAAGATATACTTTATATTATGTTTTTTTTTTGAATTTCTTTCAATTAGTATAAAATATTAATTTAAGTGTACTTCGTTGAAATCATTTTAAGTGACAATTACACCTTTATTCTTATCCAAATAATAGATACATTTTATGATTTATTTATTTTTTTTTTTAATTATTGAAAGTATTTAATTTTTTTATTTGGTTGATGTTCAGAAGAATATTTTAATTTAACTAAATAAAAAGTATATGATATCAAATAAAAATAAAAAGGCAAATGAAAAACTTTTGATTTTATTTAACTTATACATATACGGATAGAAAAAATCTTATATATAGTTTAATTATTTAGACAATTATATTCATTTTAAATGTATAAGAAACAATTCAGAAGTGCTATACACATATATATTTTTTTAAAAATAAAAAACCTAAAATAAAGGTAAATAAAGGTAAAATAAATAATAAGAGGTATTTATTTCGAACGTTATAATTAAATATATTTATTTAAATCTTATATAAGTAATAGAATTATATTATAACATATATAATGTTAATCAAATATAAATGATAAACATTCGTTTATTTTTCCTTTTTCAGTTAAACACTTTTTTTTTATCGTATTCAATAAATTTACACAGAATTTAAATATAAAAGTGAAATAAAAGTATATAATCAATTTAAAATTCAATTAATTCAATTTATATATTTTATTTATATGCGGTATTGATTTATATTATATTAAAACAATTACAGAGAAATTTATATATTTTTTATTATTCGATTGTATATATCAAATCGATGTTATTTATAGGGTAAAAGAAAAATTAAAGAAAAAATATCCATTATATGAATTTTTCCTTTTTCACTGGATTATATATAAATTTGGATGGTGTGAATATTTTAAGAAACAAAAAAGAAAGATTTTATAAATACAATATAATAGGGGTGTCTGGTGAAAAATTTGATTCATATATGATATATCCTCAAAGGCACATGTACAATGAGCTAATTTTCGGAAAAAAATGTGTGTGAGTTAAACACAATAATTCGATTTTCCGGGACTAAATGCCCCGGAAAACTTGCTTTTTGATTTAATTTTAAAAATTACAACAATGAATATAATATACCATATATTATATTTACAATTATGAAAATTTATTTTAATGTAATTGCTCATGATCTTACACATTATATTTGTTTAAATGTTCATTCATCTAAAATAAAATTTAATACAAAAATCAAATTGGTATTTAATACATATTAAATGTTCATCAATTACACAGGATATTGAAAATGTTATACATATATTAATAAATAAATTTAAATTTATGTTTCACATTTTCGTAATCAATCAACAAAGGATTTGATTTTTTTTTAAAATATATACAAATATTTATTTTATATGCCAGTTTATGCCGCAGTTTGTAAAATATAATTCCACAGAATATTAAAAAAAAAAAAGAAAAGATTTATAATATATGCTTTTTGTTTTTGAACGCAATTGTATATGACAATGAATAGTAAATTTAGATAGAAAATAAAAGAAAATAATATGTATATGATGCCATTTATTATTGCTGGATATCTTCTTATACTTATATTGTATAATATTAGGATATATAGTAGATAAAAAAAATGTATATTTTTATGTGGTTATATTCACAAAATGTATATTTAGTTTACATTTAAATCCTCTGATAAACCATTTTGTATAGATATCCTTAATGCAAATACAAATGTATGTATAAAGAAAATGTTCATAGATGAAAACAAAAAAAAAAACAAAGAAGATATTGAGTAGTGGTTTCCTTTAGAGATTTTCTAAATAATGTATATACACTTACTATATATATAATAAATATGAATACATTTATAATATATCCATAGAGTACAGTTGATTTTCTTTATAAATATATATATTTATATTGCTGATTTTATTTTTGAGAACTAAAGGATATATATTCAACGATTATTGTAACATTTGTGTTTAAAACAAAAACGTAGACATACCATTTCGCTAATATGAATATTTAGAAGATTTATTTATTTATTATATATTATTATTGGATGTATTATACATTCTAGACAAATATCTTCTTTTTTTTATGGATTTACTATCTGGATATCTGGAAAAAAAGTATTGTCATATGTAATGAAAGAAAACACAAGTTGAACATTAAAGATTAGACCAAAAAAGTGAATCGAATACAATGGGTCCAAATATTTTAAATTTAGTGTACAAAAAAAGGATGGGTAAGACAATTGCATTAAAAAATATAAGAAATATTTGTATTGAAATCCAAATTTCAGATGTTAATCGACATATATCCTGTATTTTTTCAATCTCACACAATTCAGAACAGAAATTTATGTTACCTAAGTTACATGAAATATCTAATAGTTTTTACATCTCTTATAGAAAATCCCACAAATAGTTTCCTGCCGCCAATGTCTTGTATATGTTATATGGGCGCCTCATTGTACTAAATTTGATTATAAATTGCTTTAATTTGAAAGTTTTAACTCTTCTAAAAGAATAACACATTCAATTCAATATGTTTTTGTTCCACTTTTTTTTTTGTAATTGAAATCAAATAAAAATATTTATCTAGAAATGCGACATTATTAAAATCAATAATAAATGCCTTTGATTGTAAAAAAATGCAATCACACACCGTATATATATATATTATGGTATTTATTGTTTTTAATATAATAACCTCGCGGTGTGATATATTGATATTATATTTATTCTATATTATTATCTGTCTCCGAGCAAAACTCAAATTCAAAAAAAAATAAATGTATATATATATTGTGATTGCATTAGCAAGACAATAAAATGCTACAGTACTTATATATAAAGCCATAAAATTATTAGATTAAATTTTATATTTATTTATTTATTTTTCTATAACTAAAAAATTGTAACAAATTTACACCATCATAAATATAGGTTGAATAAAATTCAATTGGAATGCGGTAAAGTGAAATCCTATTTTTATTTAATCCTATATTAATACAACAAAAATATTATGTGTGACATTTTATTTTTATTATTTTTACAATATATATACATATATTGATCTAAACTAATATACATATATGTGTAAAACCATATTTACATTCATTTATTATCGATAGGTATATAATGTATATATAATTACGAAAAATATTTATAGAACAATTATAAGTTTATATACATGTGAGAAAATATATTATATGAATATTTTATAATAATTACCGGACATAAAATATACATTTTATTATATGAGCAAGTGTGTACTTGATATATGATTGGTATATTTATATGCAAAATAATTTCTATTATGAAGCAATTAAACATTTAAGAGCTCATTAATTCTGTATATGTATAGATTAATTTATTTAGATATGTATATATAGAATACATGCATATTTTATATGCTAGGTTATATAAAATATACATCAACATTGGATATAGTATATATATATATATATATATTATCCATATACTTGAACAACAATAACACATAAACTTTTACTAGATGTATATTTGATTTGGTACACAATAATCAGTGTATACACGTTGTGAATCTATGTATATATACATTTAGATAGACAGTGGTTATGTCAATTAATACAAAATACATAATAATATACATATAAAATACATTATATACATTTTATGCACACATGTTTTATGGATATTGAAATTTTAGATGCATCATTCATATATAATATTTGAATATTTACAACACTCAACAAAATACACACTCATCATAACACTTATTGAATAAATATTAACGATTTTAACACGTTTCATATTATGTAATAATAAATAATATTATTATTATTATTTAGTTATTGTTTTATTATTATTATTATTATTATTATTAAAGCTATGTAAATAAAAAAACACATCATTAATTAAATGATAAAAAAAAATGTATATTCCTTTTTATTAATTATTCCAAGGATATATTATGGAGATTAATATTACGTGTTCGATAGATTCTTTTCTTAATAAGAAAATGTACTTTTGTTTTTTATTATGTTTCCTGTTTCCGACTAATTGACGTTGGTGATGAATTGATCCGATCGGAAAAGGCGGTGGTTGAACGCTAAAACCAGTCGTTAGTCTATCTTTTTTTAAGGGCCAAAATGAAAGATTACTGATAATACTATGAAGAAATTATTATTTTTTTGCTGTACATGTTAAAAATTTACTTCCAATCAATAGATATATATTCAATATAGATTATAGATACATTCAATAGCTATATACTAGATATAGATATTTATACCTTTATACCTTTTTTATATTAAAAATACTTTTATTTAACATGAAATTTATATCAAATCATCCGTATAAATATGCAATTCTCTATATACAACTATAAATACAGAATTTACATATATTACCTATATTTTTTTATTCATTTTTTTGCATATCTAGTATAGAATTTTTTTTTTCTATTATATACATAATGTATTAACACACGTGTTACTATATTAATATCTCTTGGGAGCAGTTATGCAAAAGTTGAAAGTATTTGCATAAAAACATAAAAAAATTTCAGTCATATTATAAAATTATAAAAATATATATGTAATCTGTTGTGTATGCGAGCTTAGTAATTTGCATTGTAATATTAATATATATGTATATTATATATTGGAAAAAAATCAGTATAATGTCAAAGTACATTATACATTACATTACATTATATATTCATTCCCGTGTGTTACATTTAAGGACCAAAGTAAAAAAAATATTCCAATGTCATATTTTGTATTGTACAATGTAGTGTGTATATGGTAAATATATATTAATACATTTTAATTTTATATAAATTTATAGTTAATCGTAAAAAAAAACTTTTATGAATTGATAATATTATATATAGAAAATAAGTACATATATTAGAAATGCATTTTTAATCTATATATGATAAAAAATACAATTAATATAATGCTGACAGACAAACATATATATATATTCTATATACATATTGTTCAATGTCAAAAAATGCTTCATATATATAATAATAAAATCAATAAATCTAAATGATTTTTGTCAAAGGAGATATTTTTTGTATTTAAATTGTAAAAAAAATAACCTATTATGTAAAATTAATTATTTCATAAAAAAAAAAGAAGAATATCTATAAAGAAATTGAAAGAAATATAAATCACAATATGATAAGAATTTGTTGAATATAGAAATTTTTTTGTATATACATTAGAATAGATCGTATTCTTTTTTTTCAATTTTCAAAGATAAACAATTAATTATTCTTTTTATATATATCATTATCCTCGCATCCATAAATAAATATAATACAGTATATATGTATATGTATACTATATAATAAATGAATGTCATTTATTGCACTCATTTATATTTCACAAATAGTGATTTATTATTTAGAGTTCAATTCATTAAATTAAAAGTCAACCAACACAATTTTTTTTTTTTTTACATATTTCAACCTTTTTGTCCCTTTGTATTTTTATATTATATATATTTGCTGTACTATATGTATATAATTAACTATAATAGGTTCAGGGAAAAAGAAATCCATTTATTTTGCACTATATAAATTGTTTTAAAAAGAATTGTTTTGTGATTTAGTGACATAGAGTCGACTAGTGATGTCGGGACATTTACTTATAAATACTCCTTGGAAAGGAGAATTCGGGTACTAAAAATATTCGAATGTCATCATAATATTTGAATATAGAATAGAGTTTACTGTAACCTAAAATCACTCGTAATTTTGGTTTCATCCGATTCTGTTCCGTATTTTGAATGTCTTTTAATAATATTGGATGTCCTTTTTTCCAACCTAAAAAATATATAAATAAATATAAACCTATCGTTATCGAGATATAGTAAAAATCTTCAGACACAAATCGATATCATCGTGATATCAAACAAAGTTTCATCAATGTATGTAATTTTTATACTTTAAATGAATTCATTAAATGTTTAGTATTATAATTTGGTACATAATCTTTTAAATTTTATACATTAAATAATAAATAATTCATAAATTAGATATGTTGAAATGAATAATATATATGGTATATAAAGAACTATTCAATTTTATTTACATATTTATATATACATAAATTCACTATATATAAAACACAAATTCAGTATATGTATATAATAAGTTTATTCATTTTTCATTTTCTATTTTCAAAAATATATAAACTTTATATATAGTATTTGTACTTTAATAGATATATATGCATATATAGAGAAGAAAAACATCAAAATCTATATGTAATCGTATTAGAATATACTTATTTTGTTATAAAACAATCAAAATATATATATAATATTATTTATGCTTTGCACGTATATTATATATATATGTATAAAAAGTTTTATTTAATTTGGGTATTATTATATCGGTTGGCTGCTGAATGAATACCGAGCATTTATATTATTGACAAAGCAGCATATAATAATAAATATATATTCATATACATACAGGTATATAAACAAAAAGGTACATTCTTTACCTGTATTATATAATTTAATTAAATTTAATATTAACCGTATTGTTTATTTTGACATGTTATAACATTTTATATATATATATATAGTTAAAATTTATACTTATATATTACATTAGGTCATACATAAATAATTTATGATTGCCTCAGAAATACATTATATAGTTATTTCACATTCATATCTATATATAGAGAGAGTGTGTAGATACATAAATAAATTGCGTATATATGTTTGTTTGATATGAGGAATGTACATTTATATTTATCTATTGTGTACACAAACATATAATATGTATAGAAGGTATATAGAATGATGTATTATAATATTTTGAATAAATTAATATAAATTGTACATACGCGTAATAATAATAATAATAATAATAATACATTAAATTCATTTATTATGTTGTACATATCGTAGATAAATTCATTATGCATCATATATATATATAATTTATAATATATATTGTTACACGATATATTATATAGATTTCAGAGAAACATTAAACAATTTATTCATATATACAAAGTATATATTTAATATTTTTAATTTAAATATTCATCGAAAAATTTTGCATTATTTGATGGTGTAATTATACATTGTAAACTTTACAAGTGATTGTTTCAGAGGAGCGCGTATTTTATGATATTAATATAGAATATATTTCATATATTGCGAATGGAAATTTTTAGAAATGTGATATACAAATATTTATTTTAAAATATTGTTTATTATAACCAAATTTATAAGGATATATGTATTGCATATATATCAGGCATAGATTTTAATTACATTTTATATCAAAATTTGCATAATATTTACAAAATCATATATTGTATACATTACGCACTCATACTCATTTAAATAAAATTATTAAATATTCAAATTACTGTATATGTTATGTGTTATCCATCGCATAATTAAACGTGTAATTTAAAAATCAAAGGCGATAATATATGAAAATATATATAGAAAGATAATTATATTATATATATTATATACATAGGAGTTTATGATGACGATGTTTGATTTAACAATGAATATAATGTATATATAATATATAACGTATAGATATTGATTATAACATATTATAAATATATAAAAGGAAATTTATTATCAATTGTTGCATAAAAACGGAAAACGATGAATAAAGATCAAGTTATATAATGAAATTCCTTATCTGACGATCAGAGGTACGTTTTTTTTTCTAATAACACATTTTCCGTTACATATACACATACGCATTTTCCATTACATTTTCTTTACTCGATAACAAATAATTCACCATAAAAAATTACTGTATAGCGCGTTTTTAACGTTTTATTATAAATAAACTATTATATTTACTATTGCTTTTTATAATTACTTTTACTATATAGTTATATCCTGTGACAATCCTTTATTTTTATCTATGTTACCTATAAATCATTCCTTTTATATACTCAGATATGCTAACTACAATACATATCCATATTATTATAATAATATATTATATAAAAATTAAATAAATCATTGTGTATACGCAGTTCATGTTTTAGTGAAATTTTTTTCAAGATTATGGAAATAATTAATACAACATAGGTAAACGCAAAAGTAAGTTCCCTATAATCTTTTTTTCATTTTATTAGTAACAAAAATATATTTTTGTTCAATAGAGGTGTTCTTTATCAGACTTTCGACTAAATGTCTAAAATACTAATGTGTTGTATACAAGCACCGAAGATCAACATGCTCCAGGAAAACCAAAAATCACAACTTAGATGGAGTTTATGTTGAAAAACAAAAACATATACAATTGAAATAATAAAAGGGTTTTTACTACTATTAAGGAACTTATACTTTCCCATCTATACCTAGTAAACCACAAATATATAATAGCTCTCTCCTAACCTTATTATATCCTTCTATTTAAATATATGTATACCATCCGCATAATCATCACGAATATTTGATTGAAAATTATTGTTATTAAAGTAAATGGTATAAATGCTTATTATAACTCTTATATGCCTGAGCGTATATACTTATATTTCAAAATAAAATTGCATGTTTATTTATTTTTATTTGCTGTTGTTCTTTATACTTTTTTTACCATCTAACCACACAACAAATTGTAATTGAAATAATGTTTGTATGTATTTGAAATTCTTATACTGATTTAGTAAAGTAAAAATATAGCTTAAAAACAACCGTCGTATAGAATATCAACAATTTTCGGTTTAATAAAATATCCATGATATACCGAAAATTTTATATATTACGAAAAAAATCGCATGGGTAAATTATAATTTATGTAGATGTTATACGAAAAAACAAAACAAACAACAAATAAATATAAATAAATAGACAAATAATGGTAAAAGCACAAATAAAAATAAAAAATTTAAAGGAAAATCATGTACATATTTCAGTTAATTTATAGAAAATGCGATTATGGTAAAGAATTGAGGATTTTCTATGTATCTGCGGATATATTTGTTTAGTTTAATATTTCTAAAGCTTACTACAGGTATTTTAGATTTGTAAATATTTAATTGGGATTTCTTAAACGTAAATGTTATTTATACTATCAATATGAAAAAAAACTCTAAATAAGTCTAAAGATTTACTCAGAGAACGAATATTACAATATTTTTAAGCTATGATATCACAAATTATGCAACCATAAACCGTTTATTTTCGGACGCTAAATCCCGTTGCTCGATAATCGGTTGTAAGCGCGGACATTATTCATTCTTTTGCGAGATATTTTAAATTAAAAATGCCCGATGTGTAAAAAAAAATTGAAGGTATAGAAATTGACAATTTAAAAAATATTATGTCCATTTTTGTCTTTTCACAATCAACAGCAATCACATTTATTTTCTTTTCAATTTGTTTTATAGGCATAATTGTATATTTTCATTCACGAATCACAATATAAATTCTATTATTTTAATTTTTATTTTTAATAAACTTCAATATACATATGATGACTCAATCATCTATTGCAATTATGTATATCTATATTTATTTATTATCGTAAATGTATCTATATTTTTTCGTAACAAAATATAAATATAAAAATAATTTAAATATATAATAAAAAAAAACTGTTGAATTTTGAAGAAATTAAAGTATGTACGTATATGCAAATAAGAAAGAATTGAATCAACATTTTTATATATATGGTTTTGTAACCGCGTTTTTTGCAAACAATAATAAAACAATTGAGACGATATAAAATGAAGGAGAACAAAAAAAAAATGTTGATAAAATATAAATAAAGCCTAAATTAAATTAGAATATTTTAGTAAAATATAAGTATAATTTGCATAATTTTTGCAAATCATTATTTTGTATTTCTTTTAAGTTTGTTTCGTTTTTTTTTTTGTTTCATTATTATATGTAGAAACACAGAAAATTTCCTTATAATATATATATAGACAAAATATATTTAAATGGAAATAAAAGTTTATTTTTTTTATTAAGAAAATTATATTAAATATTTTATTTAACGCAGTATAAAAAATCTATATAGAATGAAAATTAACTTAAATTTTGGAATATTTAAGTTTTTGTTTTACTAAATTAGATTCATTTTTAAATTGCTGTGTATTATAGAAACAATATTTTTTTTATAAATTTAAAACTGTATATTATATGAGTATCTATCCTCTGTTTATATAGACAGCAATATTGAGGATTCCAAAACGAATAATTTATAATTCATTATATTTTTTATAATTTAAAAGAAATATTTAAATAGTTTTAATTTAGTAAAATTTCTGTTTAATTTAATTGGAATATAGATTTACTGCGAGATTACAAGATTAAACACATTATTTGTTAATAATCAATATGTTTCATGTTAATATGCTTACTTACCAACCATAAATCATCATGACATAAATCATATCATCATCATATCATAAATTTCATCATGACATTCATCAAATGCGATATTCACAGGTAAAAATTAATTGTTTGTACTTACCTATAGAAAATAGAAAAGAGAAAAGAAAAACAAATTGAAATTAATGAAAATATATACATTTATAAATTATGTTAACTATTAATTAATTATAATTATATATAAAACGTACTTTTTAAACAATTAATATAATTTAAAAAAAAAAATATAAAATTCATAGAAAACATATAGAACTTAATTATATATAACGAAAAATACTACCATCTTTATTTAAGTGTCACAGTATGTATATATAGTTATATGTGAATTAAATGTTAAAAAAAGGAATAAATAAATAAACGACTGAATATGACATGTTAAAGTATATATACAAGTATGATTTTTTTTCATAGAAACAATTACATTTTCCATATATACCTTTCTCATGTTTCTGCGTATAATAATTTCTATATCAAATAATAACATTATTGTGTTATGTAAGGCAAATTCGTATGTCGTTTGTACGTGTCAGCAATTTTGCTTATATATTTAATTTTATATATCCATCCACTCAAATTATATATTTTCTTGTATATTTACACAAACACACCCGCATATAAAATACCCTCTATGATATAGAAAATCTTCACATAATGATTTTGTTCAAGTATCGTATATAAATACTCTACATAAATTTTCAACGATTGTTACTTGCGATTTATTATTTTTCATTTATTATATTTTTATATTTTAGACAGAATCTTATTATTATTATTATTATACAGAATCATTATAAATTAATATACATATATATATGTTATATATCCTTAGATGTGAAACCGTGAATTTTTTTATTTGTTTGACATTTTTTTTTTACATAAGAAAATTTGATAAGTATATATAGGTATTATTATAGCCGTATATATATAAAAAGTGGAAAAATAAGATTGAAAACTGTTTATAAAATAATGAAGAAAAAATTTTAATATAAAATCAATAATATATAATAAGTTTATTTTATACATATAAATCTATATCAATGTATAAATTCTGCATTGTTTTGATATTATATTTAATTAGATGATGAGATTACATTTATTGAAAATTTTTTCACAATATGAAAAATGTATATTAAATGTATATATTACTCATTGCATATTATATTTTTTAATAAAAGATTTAACATGCAAATTATTATCGCTTTTATTTTTAAATATGTTAAATATAATCTCATTATATTTATAGAAAATGTTATATCATTCGTTCTTATTTATATATAATTTTATATTTTATAAAGATCTAAAGATTTTAAATGATATTATATATAATAATTTTCATGTTTTAAATACTATATGTATATATAGATATAGAAAGAAACGAATATAGCAAATAATAATCTACATTAATTGGATATATTATTCCCAAAGATAAAAATATTTAAAATTATTTTGGAAAAAATCACAATTATATTTTGTTAATCCTAAGCGATATTTCTTTTAATTTCAGTTGTATATAAAATCATTAAAGAATAAAATTATGCGATTTATTTTTTTGAAAAAAATTATTTTTAATATACTTTAAGCACTTTTAGTAATTCAATCTGATTTATTTGATTTATTTTATGCAAAGTTGACATATTCATTAGATTTTTATTCATTAGATTTTTATTATATTTATTTAATTTAGTTGGAACAATCCAAGGAAGAGTTCTAAGAGTAAATCAAAAAAATCATTTTTGATTAGATTCCAATCAAAAAAATGTAACTTGAACAAACCGGCCAAACTTGAGTTTTCAAAGTAATTTGAATTAAAAAATTAGCAGTGGTTGAAGAATAATCACCAAAAGTGAATTTTAATGCATTCATATTGAATTCAATGTATATTGAATATTTATGGTAATAATCTAATGATATAATACACATTATATTTCTTTCAATTTTTAGCTTTTTATTTAATTTTTAATTTTTTCAATAAGTTCCTTATTATACCAACATTTACCAGTTCTAACTACTTAAATTGATGAATTGCCAATCGGATAGAAATGACAAATTAAAATTCATTATACCTATATTATCAGATATATAACAAAATTTATTATTGTGTAAATCATAAAGTGTTTATATATAAATTTGCGATATATAAACCATATGTGTTTGTGCAAAAAACAAAAAAAAAATCACATACATATTTTTTTAAATTATTTACTTTTTCAAGTTTAAAAATAAACTATGAAAATCTAAATTTGAACAATAAATTTGAATATTTTTATTTACATTTATGCTTGTTTATGATCTATATATATATATATATATATATATATGTATATGCATGCATGTATTTGTATACAATATTGTATAATTTTATAGGATGAGATATTTAAAAAAAAAAAAAGGTTTTAATTTAAACAAAAAAAAAAGAAAATTTTATATTTATCGTTCATTATTTAAACGAATTTAATGTGAAACTCGATTGAAAATAACGAAAAAAAAAATTCAATATAAAAATAAATGAAACAAATTGATTTTTTTTTTCTTCTTTAAAACATATATATTTTTTGTATAAAATCATGTGGGGTATAATAAAAAGTTCCGTTTAAAAAAGATGTTAGATACATAAATTAGAGGTAATTGTTGTATGAATATATCAGGTAAGGGCAATATAAAAGATAAATTCTCTGAATTTACTAATTTTCGAAATGGAAATGGAAATTGGAATCGAATGGACACTCTTTTCAATCAATGGGACAATTCTTAAATTTTCTGCAGTGAAATAATATTAAGAATTGTTTGACTTTTCAAATTATGCATAAAGAAAAACAAAAAAATTAAGAAAATCTGAAGTGACTTTCAGAATATCCTTGGAAATATGGCTAACAGTTACCCATGTTTATTGTAGAATGACTTATCGGTTTTACCTAGATATAGAATATTCATATAAAAAATTTAATAGAATGTATTTGTTATATATTGATTTAGATTATATATCTGCATCTATATATATACATAATTCATATAATGTTTATAAAAAATATATATATAACTTTTCCTATATAAACAAACAAAAAAAAAAGCACAGAAAAATTTATTGAACAAATAATGATAATGAAAAATAAAAAAAAAACAAAAACTATGCGAGTTTAGCATTCAATAAATTCATGTGTGCGTCTATATTTTGAAAAACTGATGATGTAAAAATAAAATATTTTCTTTTTTTTTTATAAACATTTTTCATATGTAAAATTTCGATAATTAATTAAATCTATTATATAGAATTATATAGATGAAAATAGTTAAACAATAAATAATATATACATTTTTTTTACTGAAAATCAAAATAAACATATACATATATAAAAAATTTAACATAATATTTAAAAAAAAAATTTATATAATTATAAAATTAGAAACAAAAAAAACATAAATTCTATATTATCGCATGTTTAAAATTAAGAATTGTAAAATGGATTTTATTTTTTATTTATTTATGTTCATTTTTATTTATTTATGTTCATTTTTATTGTTATATATCGCTATTCAAAATAGATATTTATTTGAAAATTAAAATTGAATATTGATATTGATCGCTATAAATATCTGATTTTAAAATATTTACATATTCTTGCATTTTCTTTTATATAAATCAATTTACATATATATATATATATATATAGTTAAATATATGCAATTCAAAATTGATTTTTGTTTTATAAATACATTCAACATTGTTATTGATATATGTATGTACAGAGAATAAATGATGAATATTTTGGATTTTCAGAGAAATTTATATATGACTTTTGTTTATTGATACATGTTTTTTTTTTCGTATATATTGAAACATTTTTGATTGAGTCTTTATATGCATGCTCATGCATATACATTTATATAATTTATAATATAAAAATCTTATGTTGATTGTAACATATATATAAATAAATATACTATCAATTTGTTTATATGTAAATTTTCTTTCAAAATCTTTTGATTTTGATTGAATTGTAAATAGAAAATAAGACTTTATAAACTACTATTTAGTTTGAAATGATATAAACGCATATAGAAATCTTGAATGTTAAATGATGTATTTGAGAATATACGAAAAAAATTAATTATGCAAATTTTGCATTTGCACTAAAATATATATATTATATTTATCATTTAATTTATCAATTAATTTATGATGAAAATTTATGGTAACATTTTCTGATGATTATATGAAATTTATACAATATATAAAACTTATTTCGTATACACGATGATTTATAGAAAATTAAATAAATTATATATTAAACAGCATTCTCTTTTGCAATACAAAATATTTACGGACAAAAACGAATTTTAAATTATCGAAAAATTGTAAAAATTTCCCTAATCTTCTAACAAACAACCAAAATCAATTATAAATAGCTTTCATTTTAACATACGGAGCTAATATATTCGGTTTTAAAGGCGATAAATATACTTTAAATGTAAACATTTTAAATAATGATCGCTTTCTCACTTTGAGAAAATATAATAACAAAGTTTTATATATATAGATAACAAAACAAACTAATAAGATAACATTTTTAAACATATTCGCAAAAAACGAATCCTATAAAAATTTAATAACCAACTCTATATAAGCGTTTGTATTTATATATTTGATTAATAAAAGATATTATATAGATGTCTGATAAACACACATAATTGAAATCGATGCGATAACGAGAAAATTGTTTCCAATTGAAGTAAAATGAAATAAGTCCACCAAAAGAAAAATACTCTTGGTTAATATACACAATCATCTATTTGTTAAAGGGTGTGTTTTTGTAAAGGGTATGTGATACATTTTTTAATATAGATATTTTGCCTGATATATAGGAACTTATTTCGTATTGTGTTTGTTTCTATTACATACCTAAAAATAATCATAGATCGCTATAGGTTCAGAAAATAGGTCTGGTAATTTCATATGGTGTTCAGATTGCTTAGCTATAACAAATTTTAAATAAAATATTTTTTTCCAAAAATCTGTCAAAATTGTTGCAAAACTAATGTATTATACGTGGTCAATTTTCAATTCTTAAAGATTCGAATATTTCACGTTATTTTGTTTATCTATAGAGTATAAGCAAGCTCATACGAAGGAAATATTGTTCAAATTATCAAGCATATATATATAGGAAAATTTTACAAAATAAGAAAAACACTATATTTTACCATTCATCCTCTTTGTTTTATTACAATTTCGCATTGTATAAAATAAAATACCCTTTATATATATCTAGGTTATTCAAGTATTTATTATAAATTATCCACAATACGTGTATATACAAAACAAATCAATTGAACAACAGCATACGTTGTGTATATATTATCTGCATATAGCTCTATATTGACATGGCCGCATATATATATGTCGATGTACATTAATTATATGCTATATAAATGTACTTTCAGCTATGTATATTCTTTGTACATAAAATGAAATGAAACAATTTGTTTTATATATATACGTATATATATAAAAGTACAAAGTACTGATAATGCCTATATACATATATCTAAACATATTCACTGATAAAACTGATTGTTTATACCTTTATTTAAAGGAATATATATATATATATATATATATATATATGAACTTGTACAGGTTGATGAAAAAAATGTATTATATAGTAGATATTTGTATTTAGTCATATATATACATGTAATAACCATCAATTTGTGGTTCATTTTATATTGTATGTTTCTATATATTTATAAATCTACAATTTATATATGGTATATGAATAAATATGCGGTTTTTCCATTTACATATGGCTCATGAGGGGTTTACAAACACACAAATAATATAGACGTATATGTACAATATTGAATATACAATATATGAAATGAATTCTGTTAAAAATACAAATAGATTGTATACAAGTAATAAATATAAACAATAAAGGTATCTATAAACAATTAATTTCAGGGATTGAAAATTGCTTTAATTTTTATTTTGAATAATTTCGATTTTTTTCGATCAAAAACCATATTTAAAAATAATCCCAATTGAGTATATTATACGAAATATGAAATTGTAATCCAATATATTTGTATATATATATATTTAACAGCAATTTACTATTCATATTTATGTGTCTATACAAATTATTCAATATTTGAAGTGTATATTTAATAAATTACCCATGGCATTTAATTTTAAAAACAATTTTCATATAAATGCTTGCGCGAAAAAAGATATACATATATATATAAATACTATGAAAATGAAAATACATTTTTAACCACCCCCATAAGCACAAACCACTTATTAACACATGCAATATATAGGTAGGTAAGGTCTATGTATATATATATATAAAGAATACTGGTGCTATTAAAAATGTATATTTTATATATACCGAAATAGCATTTTTAAACATTTTAAAATAAAATATTTGTAATACGTTTGAATTGTTATTTGTTTTTTTTTCTTTATGGATTATTTTAGAATTACTCAATTTGTTAAGTTTATTATTCTGCACAATTATCTATTTCGCGATAAATATGCTAAATTGATAATGCATCCTCGCGTGAATTATATATATATAAATTAAAAGATATTACGTTAATCCTTATAGCATTTGTCTATGTACTGTACATGAACATCATAGAAGTAAAAATGTTACAGATATTCATAATCGATAAAAATACTTGATATATTCCGTAAATTTTACTAATTTTACCATAATTTACATTTTATATCATATACAATAGATAATAATATATAAATATATTATTGAATAAAATTCATTCATAATACGAATTGAATTAAATTGAACGTCCCTATATTTATTTATAATTGTATTATTTGATAAAATATTTCAATTGAAAAACATTTGAATTATTAGAAATAAATTTCAACAAAAAAATAAAATTATAAATTCATTATTGTAAAACGGAAATATATATCTAAATCTGTAATAATTTGTAATGTATAATTACTTTCAACCATTTGAAAATATATGATTAAATTATTTATACATACATATATGTAAGTAGAATGACATGGAAATGTTTTTGAATAGAAAATAATAATACAGAGGATCACTCATATATTTTTCAAATCATTATCATGTATTCAATAGTTCTATATAGAAACAATAAAAACTTAAAATATATGTTATTATATTTTATCAAACAATAAATTCATATAAAGAAAAAAAAATATGCGTTTATGCGGAAAAAAATTTATACATATTAATTATATATATACTATTTTTTTTTTGATTAGACAATATATTGAAAAACGTTTTAAACGTTGTAATTTACTATTACTCTTTAGATATATTAATGGAAAAAACCGCATTATGTTAATCAATGATATCAATAGCGGTTTTCTTTTAGATGTAATTTATTGTGTAAACGATACATATACATACATTTTTGTTGTTGATTTTTTTTTGTTTTTCAGACGGAAATGTCTTGTTAAAAATGTAATACTGTAATGTTAATGGAATCAGTTGAAGTTTAAAAGTAAATGATTCTGTAGCTGATAAAACTGGCAAATAAAATTCTTAGAATATTTTGCGATCGTGGATTCGAATCCTACGGAAGACATAAAAATAAAATGCTATGTATTTTCGAATATGAATTTTGACAAATAGTTTTCTCATGCCGTTGGTCGTACGGCTAATTCCCGACAACGTATACAGGAATCAAATTATATGAAACCATCAACAGTAAAACCAATCGTCGATTGTAAACGAAAAATTAGATTTATAACCTTTAGAAAAATGGCTAAACATATTTAATAAAAATGTTATACATTCGATTATATTCATATAGATACAATTTCAATAATTTAAAATATTATATATTAAAATTTTCAATATTTCAAATAGATCAAAAAATGTTTAATTTTAATTATTTTTAAATTACCATATGCTTTGCATATGCAAAAATATATTATATAAATCGTGAAATTGAATGGAAAATTTTGAAGATTTCAAAATTTTAATAACAATTTTTTGTTAATTAATATTTTATTTCAATTTAATTTTAAAAAGGAAATGAAATGTTATAGATATATTTATATATATATTCAGGTTTATATGTTTACGTGTTTTATGGTACAAAAGTTTCGTAATATTTTTATATATAGTAAACGCGAACTCACAGAAAACAAAAATATTAATAATTTCAATATATTATTGAATGAAATTGATCATAACTATTTTTCAATATATATGCATTAAACATTTAAAAGTTTTTATACCCTCCGAGTTTATCAACACTTTTGAATTTAGATGATAGTTAATCAGATTAATTTAAATATCCAAATACATAATAATTTCACCAATATACATAATAAGTAATAAAACTATATGAATGAACTATATATATCGCATTATACAAAATATATATAATTCTGGTATATAATTGATTTTACACATAAACATAAATTATTATATAATGAATCAAAATAAAATTATACATTTAAAATAAGATATAAACAATTTTCAAATAATTTTTTTATTAGAATTATATGTATCATAAGTTAATTAATAGATGATCACATTCGTTATTCATATAGGAGTAGGTGCGAACACGTGGGAGATTGTTTAAATATGCAGTGGGCGATTGTTTAAATATGCATACATCGTGTATATAATATACAATGAAAATTTCAAATAGACGTACAATTTGGATGTTTTTTAATGAACCGAATGAATACACATAATATTTAATGGACATAATGAAATATTTGTTTTTTTAATTTACATTGTAATTAAAATATCAAATTTGTATAATATTAGGAAAACGATTGGACCTTCTATTTTCTAAAATATTTCATTTTATCATATATATACAAAGATAGAAAAAACTGATTTCAAAAAAAAAATCCCTATGTGTCTTATTTAGTGGTTTTTCCTTTGATATACCTATGTATATATTTTTGGGTTAAATTGTCAAAATTAACGTAAATAATTTATACGGGTATAGTATCTGCTTAAATATAAGCAAACAAAAAAAAAGGTTTGTCATCGCATATAACATATATCCTTTTATAAATATGCATGTTTCCGTATATTAAAATAAAAATAAATATAATATATAATTCTATTTAATAACTAAATCATTTTATTATATGAATAAATATACATTCCAAAGATGTGTATATATCATCTATGTAGGTTTATATACGAGGGAAAAAGCCATGATACGCATAAATGAGAAAAATTGGGATATGATGGAGTATTTAAATAATATTTTTTAATACATATTGCAAAACATATCATAATCTGATATGCTAATATTTATTCGAACAATTTTCAGTGTATTCACAATAATACATAACTTATTATATACTTGACTTATGTAAAGTACAAATCAGTTTTGATTATAGTTTCAAAATACGGGAAAATATAAAAATAGAACCAAAAAAAAACAAAAAATTATACTTCTTTAGATGGACAATATATTTTAAAGTACCTCAATTTACAATTTAAAAAAAATCATACAATTGAATATATTATGTTGCATAAAAGCTAACAATAATACTTTAATAAAGATAAGCAAAAGTAATGCCGATGCCGGCAAAAATGTTATATTTATATATTCATAATTATATATATGTATATTTTAGAAATTATTTTTAATGTATATGTACATTACATATTTATGGTTAACATCACCAAAACCAAAAGGATCTCTGGCGTATAGGTAAACTATTCGTATATGTTTAAATGAAATAGAAATTATAAAATTTTTAATTTATAAACTATTTGTGAAAGTTTTTTTATTATATATACTTTAATTATATTTTTATTAAAGGTATATACATATAAGATATTGTAATAAAAATGAAGGTTACGATTGCCATATATTTTTATTTTTATGATACATCGTAAGGGTTACATGTTGTTAGACTAGAAAAATATACATACATATACAATATACATATTTAAATAGGTACCGTCTGGCATGACGTATTTTATTTAAATATACACATGATACTTTTATGTATACATAATTAATATTATATATATTATTTATATGATAATTATCTATAGATTAATTTGCCTTTGCCGTTTTTTTATTCTACTCTATATATTCGTCGTTTATAGTTTAGGGTATTTTATTTTATATATATGATAATATAAATTAAAGTTAAATTAACTTTAATTGATAATAAATAAGTACGACCATGGATAGACAGATTAAATTATCATTAAACGTTTAACTGCGTTTTTTGTGTTGAATAATTTATTAATCACATAAAAGTTAATTTTCTGATTTTGTAATATATATGTAACGTATAGTTAATTCAAATCATCATAAAACGATGATTCATATAAAATAACCATCTTAATAAATGATTTATGTGTTTTTTTTTATAGACCTGATGAAAAATAATGAATGGCGAATATTAAAATATATGCAAAAGAAAATTCACAACAATGAAAAATAAATCGTATCTTTGAATTATTATTTGTTTACCAATTTCCTGCAATGAATTGTATTCGCAAATATATCATGGTTGCAGTATATTTCAAATATATATATGGGAAATAAAACAAAAAAACATACAAATAGATAGAGAATCGCATTTCATATTCTTTTCCATGTCAAGGGGATAGATATATATACTATATATAGATATTTATATTTATATATATAAATTGTTTATTATTATTGAATGGGTTCTATATTTAATATATATGTATACTGATAAAAAGAAAAAAAATAGGAAATATTTTTAAAATAAAAGAAAATATACTTATAAGAAAAAGGAAAAATATTAAATTGTCAATATAAATTTAAACTTTCTTTCTTTTATTTTCTTTTTAATATGCAGTTTATATCTGTATTTATACAGTGGGTCCCAATACTAACCCTACAAGCTACAAAGCCGGAAAAAAATCTCGTAATCTTGGTTATATTTAGAAAATTAATTTCTTTTAAATATGCAATGCGTGTTTTTTCCGGTTTCACAATAGCGGATAACTTTACTTTGTATATGGTGAAATTGTATATAATTAATTTATTTATAATTTATTTTTTAGCATGTACTTCATCAGAATATACCGTATCGTTTGGGTAGTCAAGGTAAATTTTCTCCCGCCACTGGAGTGCCTGTATGTTGTTTTAACTTGAATGCCTAGAAATTGTATAATATAATATCTGATAACACCATTGACACTATGTAACTCTGTAGGGTTAGACCCTACTCCATATTTTTTTTGCTGGAATTATTCTCAGGATTACGTGGTATTCGGTATTGGAACTCGCTGTATATGTAGATTGTTATACAAACATTAATATTATGCACAATTTTCATCTATATATTTCTTTTTATATGCATGTAAATAAACAAAATTATCTATATATATTCTGCATAGATACTGCATATGCTGTATTGATAGCCTAATGTATATAAATATATGCGAAATGAAAACGTATTTTGGTTGAAACAAGTCTAAACTAAACTTTAATATATATGTATAATGATATATGTGTGTATTTTGTATTATATAAAAAAATATATATATACAATATAAGAACTCTGCATTCACTTGCATTAAATTCATTGCAAATATAAAATGAAACTCTTATTTGGTTATTCTTTCGCATATATATAAGGATATTATTTTCTGTTCCTATATCTATATATAAATTATTTATAAAGACTCTTTAGAAAACTTTAAATTGCTATGATTTGCAGTATATTTTATAATTTAATAAAAAGAAAATCGTCCCCATTAAATGAATTTTGATAATAATTATATACTACATACAATAGCGGATCTATTGATTTTTTGATAAATATTGCGAATGAATATTGCGATATACTTTTATTGTTTATACAATTTTGCGAATTTATTTATGTCCGATATATGAAAATTCTATAATATGATGAAATTTATTATGTATATATATATATATTTTTCATTGAATAAAAAACTGAAATGAGAAAGGAATTTTTTATAGAAAAATAATTGATAAAAATCAATGCTTTTTGATGATATTTTGTGAATATAATCTCCTTGTGATTGTTCCGATATCATTAAATTTTCAGACTGTTCTGAATCTATATATATATAAAAGTATAGATTTTACAAAAATGTTTATAATATCAAATACAGAAAATGTATATTTCTTTTTCTGTGTTTTTTATATGTTTATCTTTTATAGTTTTAGGAAAATTCTATACTAGAGAAAAATTATTTTAGTTTTTTATATCCTTTAATATAGCTAATATCCTAATATACTACTATTGGGAGATGATAGTATATATTACATGGTATATAACTTTAACTTACACATTTGTTTTTAAAATAGATTGCATTTTCTTACGTATATACCATGTATATATAGTTTGGTATATATTGAATGAAAGTTGTTTTGTAAAACATTCGATGAGATAATATCGTACGTACATTTTATGACGATGCCATCTGCTTTTTTTTCTTAATATATACTATTCTATATTTAGGAAATTGTACGAAAATGTTTTTAATGCAGCATGTACATATATTTAAATATTCAGATGCTAAAAACTTTGTATATATAGGATTTTCAACAAATATATATACATACATATATTATATTGAGATCTGACTGCAGCAGTTAAGAATCTCTATAAATGTTGAATCGTTATCGTTAATAACCATATAACAACATGTATATAAATAGACAAATTTATATATACCAAAATAACAAATGAAATATTAAATCGTATTTTATGGTAAGTAGATATTGTTTACATATACATATAATATATTTTGGGATTTAAAGCTTATATATATTACTTTTATCTTCTTTTCAGCTATACTAGGTATATTGAAAATTCTAATAAAACTTTACAATAATGATAACTGAATTTTATACATTATATATATATTATTTGTAAAATTTGCATCTGTTCTTCTATCTATATATAAATTTGCGAGCTTTGAAATTTTAAAACCACCATATATGATTATTTTTGTCTATGTACTGAACATATAATTATTATAAGATAATGTTTTTCTTATTTTAATATTTGAATTATTCATTTTATTATTATATACCATATAATTTATGTAATTTATTTTAAGCAAATACCAAAAATTACCCACATATATGTACTGTACGTTAATATTACATATAAAAAATCTTTTTTATTAATAATAAAATACTCTAAAACTATAATATATTTTAAATGAAAATGCATTAGGTGATTACCAAAACTCATACAAATTTTGTTAACATAAAAGATTTATATGTTTTATTATATATATATTGTATATATCTTTAAAGCGCATCAATTTATCTGGAGGTATATATGTACAATAGAGTATATAGTATTCTATTTTATATACATATAGATATATTTAAGATATGTTTAACAGAATTTCACATAACAATTTAATATATTATATGTATAAATAGTGTAATATATGAATATTGAATTTTAAAAGGAAAATTTATTATTTTTTTAATGTTTGTATAAGTATTAATACATAAATGTATTTTTTATTTTATCTCTTTAGAATTTTATATACAGTTTATATAATGAATTCATTTTGAAAGTAGTTTTTCTCTATTAAATATCATATGCGTATGTAATACTCATATATGTTATATCATTATATCATTTTAAAATTGACCATTAATTATATAGGAGATAAATTGCATATATAGTTAATAGTTATATATGTTTAATAGATTTAAGGTTGGAAAAAAAGGAACTTAAAAAAATGTAAAATGTTTCGATTAGACCCGACACTCTAAAAACTGCGGTATCTTTATCTTAATATCTACAATTAAAATAAAGATACCGCAGTTTTGTAGATAAAGAAATATTAAAATTTAACCAATTTCTTAATATTTGATAGAAGAAAATTTTGAAATCGTTCCATAATTTTGTAATTTTTGTTATATTTTACATTACTAACCGATTAACTTTTTAGGAAACGCCTATCGTTTTAGAATTATCACAAACGTTTATCACGCTTAGCCCACTGAGGGTAGAGTATTTTTTAATAATATCAAAAATATAGTCAGTGTAAAAACTCATTCAGGTATTATAAAGTATCCCACGTAAATCATAAGCACGTATATCGTATACAGAATAAGCAAATATATATTTAAATTTAATTATTAATTAATTATTATATACATAAATTCATTCATACATACAAACACACACGCTATATCCATGATAAAAAATTAATGATTTTAAAAAGACCTTTAATATATATTTTGTTTTTTATTTTCTTGTTAGATTTTTTTTTTTTTTTTTTTGATGTAATCTAAATTTCACTAAATCTATTTAAAATAAACAAATTATTTAATTATATATCTTTATAAATCAATTTAATGTATTATATACATACACAAACACAAATAATTAATTTTACTATGCGTGTATCATCTCATCAAATATGTATATATAATCCCTATATATATGTAATATGTATATTTCACCGAATAGGTTAATTGTATTTATAAAAAAAAAGCAAAATAGAAAATACAACAAATTCTGTATAAAAATATAATATTTTCTATATGTTAAAAATAAATTATATATTCATATACAAATCATGTTTAAATTAAATATATGATGGTGTGTTGGATAAAGAAGATATAGGAAAAATGAAAATCTTTTTTTTTTTATATTCAATAAATATATTATACACTTTGGCAAATTTCCAAATAACATCATCACGGTCCAACTTTAAATCTGTTGTGATAATGCATATGGCCAAATTTTAGGAAAAAAAATTAATGTTCTATACAGATAGAGATAATTTTATATGTAGGGTGTACTTATTGTATAAGCTTACCATCATATCAGGACTTACAACAAATATAAAGCTGATTTTCTATATTTCTATACCTTTTCATCATTTATACTTAAATATATTTATTAATGGAGAATAAATCAGAATATAGATTTTTCTTTGGTTCGTGAAATGTTTTAGAATCCTGTAGATAAGTTAAACGTTTTTCAGGAATCTAAACATTAATTACGTTTATTTCTTATATTTCTAATTTTTTGTATAGTTTTTTAAACAATTAAGAAGAGTTCATGATTTTTTTTTAGAAAATGTAAAATTGAAAAGCCTAAACCTGTATTATGTATATATGAATTTTGGTAGAAATTTTCTTTATTTTTATTTTTTTAATTATATTTTATAATAATATTTCATAATTAGATAATTTTTAACAAAAAAAAATAAAAAAATAATAAATAAATATTAAATCTATACATCGATCGTAATAATAATATATATAGTAATAAAATTAATAATAAATTGGTATCGTATATACTTGAATATCATTTACTATATATATAAAATATATTTATAATAAAATTTTTAAATAATTTTATGTGTTAATAAACAATTCATTTTTTACACGCACCCATGAAAGTGTAAAAATAAAATTATTAATAACATAAAGTGGTTTAATACTACTTGGCATATATATAATCGCGAGTTTGTATATATATTTCGAATTATATTTATGCATATACAATTTTTAATATACAATTTTTTTTTTTTATTTTTGGAAGAAATCTTCTTTATATTATAATATTATTACTGATTTTTTTTTTATTTTGATCTTTATGAATGCGTTAATCGATCATAAAGTAAAAAATATTATCTATTTTATAGACTCATTTAAAATATTTATTATATTTTTTGTATATAATATAGTATATAAAATTATACCAATAGATATTGTTTTTTTTTTTTTTCATGCGAGTACCGTGTTTTTAGTTGAAAATAATAATAATAATAATATGTATATAAAAAAAAATATAGTATACAAAATATTACTTTTAATATTTATGTTTAAAGCTTTTGATGTGCTAAAAATTTTATATACGTTCTTATCCATATATTATATATATATTTATATTTAATGTAAAACAACACAATAAAAGCGATAAAAAAATGAATACCACATGAATTTTTTCATGTGTGTTTTTTTATTTTATATATTATTCATTGTAAGTATTTTTTTTTTTGAAATATAAACATGTGTATATGAAAATATATAACAGATATTATTTCCCCCAGACAGAGCAAATACACAGAATAAATTTGTATTATCTATAAGAATTTTCAAAATGTGTTCTGTCTATATAGATGTATAATTTATGTCTAAAATATATACTGAAAGTTAAAGTGTCTGCTTGAGAGGATGCTTAAGAAATTGAATTTGCTCCACCTAGATTAGGTAATAAGGAAAATATTTCTCTAGCAAAGGAACGCCAAAAATCTGTTATTCGAGAATATCTTAAAAAACTGCTAATGATAGAATGACCAAATAATGCGGTGTTAACAAATTATACTGAATTTTTAAACAGATTTACGTACACCAACGATACAATGACATTTCAAAATTATTCTATATATTATGTTTAACAAAAAAAAATAAGAAAATTCTGTTGTTTGAAAATGATTTTACCGCTCGCGTAACTATGGAACAATGTCAATATCCCTTGTTGTTTATTCAATGAAAACTGACAAAACATTCATTTTTTTACTTTTTATTATGATTTTAATACGAATTATATAAAATGTTATAATGTCTTATAAAAAATAATAAGGAATAAAAAGGATAATATAAATTTATGAAGCAATCTTTACCTATATACAAGTATCATTTTGTTTATATTTTTTATATTAAATATAACTGATATAACCCAATCTATAGATGAGTAATGAAGTTAAAATAAATTCTTTAAAACATTTATGACCAAAGGATATTCAATAAATTTATTATATATAATATAAAATTTAATATATAGTAAATGTTTGTCATAATCCAAGGTATATATTTTTATGTATATATCGGTATAAAATTGAATGTAAATTTATTCATTAAACTCTATAGTAAAGTTTAACTTAATTTTTACTCTTATAAATTTCGTGATAAACTGATATTTTATAAGATTATTTCGACCTGAATATTTTTTTATACACAATTCAAAAATCTCTATATTGTATTTGCTATTATACATTTTATTCGATAATCAAATTGTGAAAATATTTAAAAATGTATTTGCAGAAAAAGTTTTATTTTGGTTATTCATTTTTATATTTGTTATTAAAACTTATGTTTCTGATAAAAATATAATTAGAGTCCTGTCGATAAACTACGAATAGAAAATAAGTTTTTCAAAACATCCGTTCTTTACAACACAAATTTACACCTGTATTATAAAACTCTATATATTAAAACATTCCTATTTATTTGGTTTAATATTTGCAAATACAAAAATTGTGAACTCCAATTTGAAATCACAAGTATACCTTATCATTTTAATCATCAACCTTGACAATGCGACTAGAGTGTATGTATATAATAATTATTTTCACATCATACATATGTATATGCTAATATACCGAATCATTGCTTTGTCATAACATTTTCATAGTGAAATGCATGCGGTTATAAAATGTTGTTTATATATCCAATAAAAAAAAACACAGAATAAGCATTATATAATTTTTTTTTATAATGTCTACCAATTATATTATAATATAATGTAATTTAAGTCATATAACATTTTAGAGAAATTTTGATTTAATATGACAAATTATGAACACGTATAATTTATATGACATGCAACAAAATAGATTTTTTAATGTTAATCATATAATATAGGTAAATAAAATATATATATTTATAAATTATGGCACGAAACAAATCCATTTATTTATTTTTTATCAAATTTTTACATTTTTCATTCTTTTTATATATATTTTACACTTTTACATATTTTACAAAAGAAATTTACTTTAAAAGAAATTTACAATGGGATAATTCTATATTTAGAATTCGAAAGGATTAATTTAGGAAAATTTTAAAACAAATTATATATATATATTTCTAAAGAAAAAAATGTATATTTTTGATTCGGTGAAAATGTTCCAATTTTAATTATTTGTCAAAATGCATAGACAACACCATTTTTATTGAATTCAAAACTGTATATAATTACGAAGAAGTATACAAATCGAACATATACTGTAAAATTGTATATTGTTGAAATAACACATATAGAGAATACAATGAAAATTTAATTATACATTTGTTATTTTAATGGTTTAATTTTATTATACATAAGATATAATTTGTTTAGGTAAATATTATAATTTTTATTGTATGAATATGTATTTTGGTATTAAATGAATGAATGTATTAAAGTTACATCATTACACCACCGAATGTAATAAAGTTACATCATTACCGACGCGATTAGATGCGTTTTAATACGATAATAGATTAATATTATTCTGGAATTCAATAGTATCATAGTATGTATAACTATACACAAGTTTTTTTCATATATGTATACAATATATAATACTAATAATATACAATACAATATTTGATATTCTTATGCAAATAATAATAACAATAATAATAATATTATTTTATTTATAATGTAATTACACGTGTTTTTTTCTGTTTGTTTGTTATTTTTTGTTGGATTTAACTATTTAACTTCACATTATAAAATTTTTTTATGTTAATGTAGTATAAATGTATTTCAAAATGTTTAATAATTTGTTTAAAATGTTTAATATTAAAATTATATATATATATATATAAGAAGAGATAACATTAATATTTGGTTTGGTTTTATTCAATTAAAAACGAGAAAATTATAAATATGCAATTAAATACAAAATTTCACTTTACAAATTATTTAAAGCTATAAAAAAATTATTGTTTCACTATTCATTTACTGCGTTGGTCTTTTTAACACCGCATATTAAATAAAGTAATTGAAAAATTTTGAATCAATTACATTACAAAAGGTTCAGATATAATTTAAAAAAAAAAGTGTATATTCCGGAATTAAACGATATATAATTATTATACAATATCAATATACACAGTTTATATAGATTAATTATATTAGATGTTATTCTGATTGTTTTATGAAATATACATTTCAAAATAAAATAATAAAACTTTTTATTCGAATCTGTATATAATAAAGTTTTTTTTGCTTTAGAAATGATAGAAATTCTATATGGTACCTTTTATTACAATTTTTTTTATATTTAATTGTTATTAAATTGTATATAAATTGTTTAAAGTTTTATTTGAATGTATTCATTTATACGAGCATTTTAATATATGGATATAAAAATAAATGCTTTATATAGATTTTGTTTTCGTTATATATTACATTTTCATTACTCAATATATACATATATTTTGTATAACAGAAAATTTCCTATATATACATATTAAATTTTCTATTGTATATATAATATAGATAAAATCAATTAAAGTTATACGATAAACCTGATTTGTATCGCATCACATATATATAGTACATATTTATTGAATGTATTTTTCTTTAATTGAATAATATCGTTTAAGTTTCTTTTCTTATAATTGAAATCACTTTTTAAAGTAATATAAAATAAATACATTAATTCAATTAGTAAATCTTAAAATAACATATTAGTATAAATTATAGTATATAAATTTTTTTTATTTTTTTATAACTTTTGAAATCAGAATAAATAACAAATTTTAATTTAACTTTAATATAACACGTTGTTTGTCTTCATTTTAGTATAAAACCGCATTACGGAAAAAAAAAATAAACCCTTATACATAATATATATTAGTTTAAAAACACCTTTAAGAAATGTGTAAAACTAACGTCACACAATTTCCAATATCAATTATATATAGTAAATATTTTAGATAAGTTAATGATAAAGCAATATTAATATTGAAAAAGGAAAAGCTTGAAGATTTTATGGGCAAAATCAATGAAAATGTTGAGATACACAAGAAATTATAAATATCTGAAAAAAAGGTTATCATTTAAAAGATATAGAGAGGAAAATATTTACAAAAAAAAAAATGCATATGCGTTTTCAATTATCTATTACGATTTTTTTTTTTTGCGTTTCAAAAATATAACAAAACTTCAAAAAATGCATGATTAAAATTATAATATAAACTTATTGTTATTGAAATTAATTTTTTTCTTTAATATCTAAATATTCGCCGTTTATTTCCATATATACAATAACGCAATTATACAAAATATAGATATTATTTATTTATAAACATATATCTATATTTTGTATAATAAAAACCTTTCTATTCATTTATTAATATATTGTTTGGTTTTTATTTTGTAACATGAGTAATTATTTTGAAAATTTTAACATAAACATTTAAATTACGTGTAAATATTTATTTAATAATAATCATCATCATCATCATCATCATCATATGATATTTATATTATTGTATATACAATAAATGCGGAGAATGTGTTTTTTTTTTTAAAGAATTAAATATTTATATGGGCTTTTTGGTGTGTATATGAAGAAAAATGTATGTTTTACCGATTTGTTTTATGGGATATTTATTTGTGTTCTATATAAATATTTTACAGAAAAATGATATATACAGAGACAGGTAGTTAGAAGAATAACGTATGGAATTTTTAATTGAGCTATAAAAAAAATCATATAAAATGTATTAAAAAATACAATAGTAAAAAAATTTTTTTATTTAACGTGCGTATATTTCACTTACGATATAATATGGAGTATTGTATTGTATATAAATACAATTAATTGATTTATTTAATAGTCAGAATAATAGGAATTAAAAAAAAAATTTCAATCAATAAATACAAACAAAAATAATTATAATAGACAAATGTTTTTTTTTTATTAATGTTTAAATAATACAATTTTTCGTTTTTTAATCTTCGTATTGTTATATAATATATTTAATTTTTATTGTATATTGTATTGATTGTATATCAAAACATAAAACTTTTTGCATTCATTACGTTAATACATTTTTTATGAATGTTCATGGATTTATATATAAAAAAAAATATTTTTTATGCTTATATATATATAGGATTATGAATGAAGTATTCGCGTATATCATTTTCCTAGGATCATAAACATTTTTCGTATATTTTTACATTGAAATCTGAAGAAATGGTATATGTAATTAAAAATAATTTAAGCCAAATTTTAAGTAATAAATTGGTAATTTGAAATATTTATTTTTTTTATTCAATATATAGATATACAATTATTTTTTGTATACATGGAAAAGTAATTAATATTTTATGTTATTGATATATTAATATTATAGTGTGTGTCAATAAATGATTATTCTTATAGATTCAAAATGAATAATTAGTTTTAGATTCATTAAATTTGAATAAAAACAAATAATATAAATAATTTATGTTACCAAAAATTATACAGAATTTCCTACAGAAAATTACACAGAATTTCGCATTGAAAATTATACAAAATTGCAGGCAGAAAATTATATAAAATTTCATCATATTTATATAAGAAATGTATCATATTTATATATAAAATAAACATCAAAATAGTACGGTCATAACTATCATTTTAATTTTACATATTTAATATTATGTAATTTATAGAATTGCAAATCATATTACAAAACTTTTCAAATATATGAATAATTATAATAATTATATTTTAAATATTATGTTGACTAAAGCAACATCAATTTTTATTATATACACGATATATTATATACAAGATATTTTATTTTCATTCATTTGCGTCTGTTAAATATTAAAATACGTTATCAATTTAATTATATATTATATTGTACGTATATATGAACATCAAAAATAAGATTTGATTGTGTTTATTGACACATAATCAATTCAGTATGTATATACATTAAATTAAATCATCATACTATATACAGAGAAAATCTATCTTCTTTACATATATAGAAAATATTTCGTATATTTATCAATTTAATTGTTTTTCTCTTTGAATATCAAATACATATAAATATACTAAATTGTAAATCAAACAATTTCATTTTATCAAAGGCATATGCAACAATTTTATAAGACTATATGAATGATATATTTTGAAGTCATCTATAATCGAATATACAATTTAGTAAATATTTTGATTTATGTTAATTATATGTCAGTACCGCATAAATATTTGACATTGAAATAAAAATTCATATAAACAAAAAAGATTCAAATCAGAAAAATTATGTATTCAAATCACTATATACGATCTAATAAATGTTAAAAATTATACGTATAAAAGAAAATTTGTGCATTAACGAGTTTGTGAAGTTCGATTATAATATATAATGATTAAACACGATGGTAAAAGGTTTGTAATTTAAATTAAATCCAATAAAATTATACGTTTATAAAATCGATGTAATATGTTTACATCTTCTAGTTATAACCAAAACCATTATTATTATATATAAAATCATAAATTTCAATTTAATTAACATTAAAATATTATTTATATTTGAATATTTATATATATTGTTTTGAATATATAATTTTCATGTTAATAAATATAAGATGTTATTTGTTGATTTTAAAAAATCAGGATATAATATATAGATATATATGATAAACCACTCTATATGAATGCGCATATTCAAATGGTTTAACTACGATTATTTATATGCCGAAAAATAATAAATATTTTATTTTAAAATGCATATATGTTTAATATATACATATAAATAGATTTCAATTTTGTTTATATACCTATAAAATGAAAATAAAATTGGATTTTTTTAAATTTAAAATAAAATCAATATCAAAAATATTTCAAGAATTAGAAAGCCATACAGCTTATATATTTTTTTACGAAAAATATGGGTGTTTATGGAATCGGAAGAGCAATAAATCGCTATACTCATGTAAAATTCTATTCAATATATTGTATATAGTAAATGCTTATTCATCCAATAGACTGAATTTTTCACATCTGCCATAATTATTTTTCATTATATCGTTATTTTTTTAAATTTATTACAAGCCATATAATCAAAAACATTAATCGCTCGACATTATTATACGTTTATAGTTTATACGTTGTGGTTTATAATATACATTGAAAAGATGATTGAATAAATTGCAAATAAAATATATATATGTTCTTCTTAAAAAACAAATGCTTATATTTTTTTTCTACTTGAATAATGCGAATAATGAATAATAATAATTTAATTATTTTGTGTTTTAAATACAAAATCTTTTGTTTATATTTTCATTTATTCTAAATTATATCCAACCAAAATATAATTAAATATTATATATTTAAAAATAATTTTTTCTTTATACGGTTTATGTGCATATAAAAAGAAAATGTAAAATACTAAATCAAATTGAAAATTATTTTCAAGGTGTTTATCGTTTTTCCTCAATTTGAAATAGATTTTGAACTAGCATGAAAATATTCAATTTCTTTTTCATTTTATCTTCTTTATATATAAATTATTTTTATAAAAGTTTTTTAGTTTTTTTTTATACAAAATCGCTCAAGGAATTCATCCTGATTATAACTCATACTTTGTTCACTTTGTTTTTCCCATATTCCCATAATTTAAATATAAATATTTGTTATACATTTGATTTTTTTAACAAACCTTTTCAAAAAAATATTTATCCCTCAAAAATTCTTATATTGCTAAAAACAAACATTTAAATTTTTTTTGATTATTCACATGAAACACAATAAAACTTTTATTTTTATTTTACATAAAGGATGAATAAAATATAATAATATATATTGATATTTATATATATATAGATAGATCATTTGGGAATTAAGCGCGATATTGTTTTTATAAGATTGATGGGCATAATATAAATCAACTTAATATGTTAGATCTAAATATATATACATATATATTTTTTACAAAAGAGAGGGTGATAGAGTTTATATGTATAGAAGGATACAAGTAAATATATTTTTATTATGTTTGATATATACACAATCATTTATATATAGGCATTTTCAGCCATACAATATGGAGATGGGTTGAGCGATTTTATACCATATATTTATATTTGATAGAAATCTTTTGATATATAATGCCTAAAATTTGATGTATGATTTAGTGATATATTTTCATAAATGGATAAATTATGAAATTTAAACTCTTATTTATTATTTTAAGATTTATTTTCATTATATATTTACAAATGTAATTTACTTGGCATAATTTACAAATCAACTAATATCAAAAAATATAAAGGGGGTTTTTGGAATAGAGTCATTTTGGCAGTGATAATATACAGCATGTAAATTGTGTATTAATTCTTTTGATAAACAATTTATCTTGATTGCGGTTCGATTGCCTTTTTTTCTTTATTTATAATTAAAATTTCCATGTCGATAACTTTGCGTATATGTATAAATTGTGAATAATTTCATTTGAAATGACATTAATTTAAGTTTTGTTATATTACAAATGTTTATAATATATAATTATTATCTTCTTACAAGCATATTTAAAAATTATTTATTATGTAAATGTTTTTTAAAATTTTATCAATAAAATTGATATTGATATATGTACCTACTACATACACCTAAATATCTATAACTAATGTATATTTAGATATGATTAAAAACTAAATATAATATATTTTTCCTTGATATTTTAACATTATTTAAAATTAAAATGGGTTTAAAATTTACACGCACGAGGTATGAATATATATATATATATATATATAATCGGATTTATTTACGTCATTGATTATAGATATAAATATACATTTTGTTGTTTTTTTTTTTTAATGTTCAATGTTCTTTTTATATATATACGTATATATACGTATCCATTCTGCCGCATAAACAAAATTTTTTAATTAGATAATTTTAATTTTCTCGTCAATTTTATCATTATAAAATAATTATTGAATTTATCGTATATATATATAAATAAATGAATATCATATATATAAGTATACATATAGTATACCATTCAATCAGTGGCGAGGCGAGTGTAATTTGTCCCGACGACCTACAGGATACAAAACAAAATAAAAACCAACAAAATTTTCCGGAATATTTAATTTTACAGGTTTTGAATTTTGTGGATTATAGACAAAAATTTGAAATTTTATTTTTATGGAATAAATAATTTATTTTTTCGGAATATCCAATTGTTTGGGTCGTCACGACAAATTTTTCCACTGCATTCAATCGATATTATATCATTTAATCATACATTCAAATTTTATAAACATATATATAGTATATGTACTTGTTCATAATAATATATATTAATATAGTATAGAAAAATGTATATTAAAATGTGAACGAAAAAACAGAATTTTTTTAATTTTTTTTTTTTGGTGCATGGTTTAAAAATTGTACTAAGGAAATCATGATTAAAATATTGACATTGAACAAATAAAACATATATCATGATAATAACCATATATATTTTTTTAGTTTTAGCGTTCGACTAAACAGACTTTAGTTGTTGTTTGCTTAATACGTCGTGTTTATCCGTAATTACGACGAGAACCGCATGAGAAATTTTCTATATTTTAATCAATTTATTAAATTTTAAAAATATCAGAAAAATGATTTCATATATCCCTACAGGATTGAAACCCACTGCGTCAAAATTGGATCAGAATATTAATTTGTGTCACACACACCCATTGAATCATTCAATATATCATATCATAAAAAAATATACAGCAATTTCAAAGACATCATATATGTTCGAAAAATTTATTAAAAATGGAATAAATTAAATAGTTTTTATACAATATATATTCGATCAATATTCTATATATATGTTTTATTTCAAATCCAAAATTCGAACTTAAAATGATATATATAGGATGCATGATATATATTCAACCCATATCATCTTATTTTGTTATTTTTTCATCTATATATATATATATGGACATTTATTTTTACTATATTTATATACTTGATCTAAACTAGAATAGTATATATATAAATAAATATATATAGTTAGTAATATCCTATCTGTTCGTATTATAAATGTTGTATCTGTCTATATAATCTCATTAAATCATTGCATTTTAATGAATAAAGTGATTTTTATTCTATCAAAATATAACGGCTGAAACAAGTTTTTTTTCCATTATTACATATAATACATACGTTGTTTATATATGAAAAAGAATAATGCAAAAAAAAAACAAAACAAAATGAAAAATTGTATACATATAGAAATATATAGGAATGTTATCCAATCAATTTTTTATTTCTATTTGTTATATGTCATGTATAACATTTCTCATCTATTTAAATTGACGTATATTATTTGTGTTTTATATTATATAATATCTGAATGTATATAAACAAATGCAAAATATATTTTTTCATATATAGATTATAAATAAATTTAGCGAATTGGTTTTTATATACAATTCATATATATTAAATATATATATATAAATATATCGAACCAAAAACAAAAAAATCTAATCCATAATCGTATACGTATATATTGTATAAACATATATTCTTGTTTCGTATTTACATATATAATGTATGTAAGAAAGGACATATACATATTTTACCTCGTATTTTACATATCGATATATACAGTATAGATACCATACATAAACATATATAGATATCAACAAATATACATATTATTAGGTACATTTTAATGCATTAGTGGAAAAATAAAAGTAATGTATTTCGATTATATTTAATTTTTATATTATATATTCATTTCAAATAGATTTACATATATATTTATGCAGATACTTAAAATACTAAAATACATACCACTACTGCTGTTTGCATTTACATATAATATAGGACATCGAGATATACCTTTAAAATTTAAATATATCCATTTAGAAAACCCTTATCACAAATATACATGAAACGTGTCCGAATTTTAAAAGCTCTGCTTAAATAGACATTTATAACAATTTGTATATCTATATCTATATATCTTTGAATATCTATATATCTTTAAATTTTACATTTCATTTATATAACTGCATCTATTCGTATTTTTACTTTATTCAATGTGTATCAATGTTTTTCTTTATATTAATATATAAATATAAATATATTTATTTTCAAATTTAGAATGTACTTTATTTTATATTGTATGCAATAAAAATAATAAGTTGGAAAATTAATATAATTTTACATTATATTGGTATTTTTAATGGATAACTTTCCTTCTATATTCATAATCTTTTTTCAAAAACATTTTTCATTCAGGACGTTCAGAAACCTATGAAATTTTCAAATCGATAAAAAACCAAAATATTTTCTGTTCTATACGCATTACGCATATATGGATGATAATTCTCTATATATACGTTTCAAATGACTGCGTACCCGTTTGTTTCCTTCAACCAATTTACCAATTTCTTTATAACAATATAATGTGTAAAAATACTATACAAAATAAATATTATACTGGAAATAAATATAAATTTTCAACTATGTATATAATCAACCGCAATCATTTATATATAGCACTCTCAGATATATTATATATATATATAGACGTGCAAAATATTTATAGATAATTTATTATTTATCTATATAGATAAAGTTTATCTTCTCATATATATATATAAATATATAAATACAGTTACGTACGATACGATTAATATATATATATATTAATATATATATATTTAAAAGCCAAAATAACTTATAATCCTTATATATAACTACGCGTATCTCTATAAAAAACTTTAGTATATATATAATATAACATTCAATCAACAAGATGTTTTCTCATTTGCTTTTCTTTGAAGTTCTATATATAAGGTCAAAGCTACTTTAAAACAACCAGATATATACAATTTATAAGTATATGAATACAATTTTTTTGATTCTTTAAAGACTTATATTGTATAAATACAGTGAAACGTGTCGTAAAGGATAAGGGATAGCCTGTGTATGACTCTGTGTTGCAGTTGATAAAACCGGCAACCCAAAATTCTAATAAAATTTTGTGGTCGTGGGTTCGAATACCAATCCTAAAGAGAAAGACATAAAATATGTGATTTGTGTTTTTCGGTTATTTTCGAATCTGAATTTTCACATAGAGATAATTTTACACACATTTTGGTCATTTTTAAAGTAAGATGATATTGATTCATTCGTGACCGCATTCAAAATTAGCTAGCAAGTTAGCTAGCAAATAACTTAGCAAGTTTTACTGTATATATATATAAATATAGCAGAATAAATATTCATTATTCATTAAATATCATTATCCGATTCATTGTGTTTATATCATGAAAATTCTCTTTGTATCTATATATTATTTGTATACATATTTAATCCTAATACATACACAGCCATTCATTTTAATAATAAATATTCATATAAGCACACACACAGAATCATATATTTTTAGACGATAGTCCGACTTTTATCATATTTAATACACAATGTATATTTAGACAATCTGAATATGTTTATTATATATGTATATATATATGACTATTTGTCATATTTTTATACAATATAATTTCAAATCATTCATAAATATATACAAAATACAATCGTATAATCACATCGCACACATAATATTTACAATAATCTAAAATCACAAAAACATCACATATCATAACATCAGACACAAATTGCCATCATATTGTATATGTATGTAATATTTAATATATATATATATCCCCATTTTTTTATTCATATAATACTAAAAATAATCTATATTACATATACGAAATATATATCTATATATATTCATATTTGTTCATTTATTTTTTGCTAAATTTGGCACATATTTGCGCTTATACATACATATATTAATAAATATTGTATTTGCATATCATAATTTTTGTTCTTAAATTTTTACAAACTATATCTGAAAAAGTCACGCATATATTTATTTATTTTTTGTGTTTTTGTGAATACATTTATATAATTTACCAAAAAAAAATATGCAAATAAATAAAATACCAATTTGTTTGTATAGATATATGAAACCAAAAAACACCCACATTCACACAGTAAAAAAAACATATAGATAAATTGATAGTATAAGACAAAAAAAAAATTTTTCAATTTAGCAAAAAAAAATGCTATATGCTAATATTATACATATGCCAACCAGTATTTTATTCATATATTTGAATCGGTTGTATTTAAACAACTTTAGTATTTTAATACTAACTATACATATATGACAAAAAAGATAACTGATGAATGATTCAGATCTGCGTATTATAACAAATAAAGGGGGATATCAAAATTCTATAACTGTGTGATGCTTATTTAGGAATTATTATAAATATATGTAACAAAATCGAGGGTGCAAATTACGAAAATAGAATTCATTTGAAATTGAATTTATTTATTTACACATGTCAATCAAAAACTGCTAATTTATTATTTAATTTCAGAAATATTTAAATTCTTTTGTTTGTCATTCCTGAATGAATATATTGTACATAACTATATGATTTTCATGTATTTATTACAAATGTTTTATTGTAATTATCAATTTCCGTCAAAACTAAAGTTTTTCCATTTGAGTATATCACCATATAACATTTAATTTTTAATCAAAGAATTGAATTTTCATTTATTTTTTTTTCTATCGTGTTTTCAATATATATATATAACTTTTTATAATTTTGTTAATTCTTCTTCTTCTTCTTTACAATATTTATCTGTTTTTTTTTTTTTAGTTTTACCAAACCACAAAAGTTATACAAATTTAATATTAAACTAATTTAAAAAAAAAAATAATAATAACATTTGTCGTCGGACATATATATACACATAAAATTATAAAAGGAAAAATTTTAATTTTGAAATAACTTTGAACCATAACTAAAAAAAAAAAAAAAACAATATAAAACCATAAAACAAACATACATGTAAAATATGTATATATAGAAATTGGAAAAAATAGGTTATATACCAAAAACACTTTTAGCATTTAAAATATTATTTTTGCAAACATTCACACATACTATATATACGGCCGTGTTATATCTTAACATATACAACATATAGAAAACATATAAAATCTATATTTATATTATTATCTGCTGCTATATAACTATATATATTTTATATATAAAAATTTACTTTATTCTCACTTTGATATCGTATTTTGTCTAGTCTAAAATATTATTAAATAACTTTTGAATGGGAAAAAACAGGCAATTTTTATATTTATATTATAAAACTAAAATACCATATTATAAAATATAGAAAGAAACAACAATTCATTCGGATTTCAATTTTCTTTCTCTGAATGTATATATGTATTTATTTTGTACAACAATGTTAAAATACCACCAGCAACACCGCAACACCACCAATGATGACCAAATTACACAATAATATTATACTAAAAATACGATAAATTCTATTAATTTATAAAACTCTGCGCGTATTTATCTTTCTTCGTATATATATATATCTATAGTACGTATATAAATATATATAAATAGCATTTAAAAAGATATAAAGTATATATGTTATGTGTATATATGTATACCTTGAAAAAAAAACGACAAATTCTTCTGTTTTAATATAATTGGCTTTATGCCATTATTATTTTGTTATAATTAACACTCACATATAATATCTTATATATATATTAATAATGGTCAAAATGTTTGAATATTGCATGAAATACAAATGTACCTATGTATATAATAATTTTTTCCTTTTTTTTTATTTTATTTTACAGCTATGTAATATACAATATAATTTTCACTATATAGTATAGGAAAATTGTTTGTTATGTTTTTCTCCCTAAATTAACGATTTTTTATTCAACATTTATTTATTATTTTTTATTTAAAAGTTAATTAGTTAATTAATTTTTATAACAATTTTAGTGTGACAATTAAATGTAATTAAAAAGTTTTTCTGAAACAATATGAATGAATGGAAAAAGGTATAATTCGCATATTAAATATTGATTATACGATCGCATTATTCAGACGGGATCTCATATAGTTATCTTATTTGTTATCGTGTAAGTAAAAGCGGAAATTAATAAATTTATTATTCTTCATTTTTAAATGAATAAGCAATTATTAAAAAAAAAAAAAGAAGTGAACACAGTTTATTTTGAATTAAATTTAATCATAAAACTCAATGTTTTATTCTATAATATGATCGTATCGTATTTATACCTATAACCGAATCGCATTTATACCATTAACCTAATTTTCCCTTACAACCGACGATTGGTTTTAGCATCCGAAAACAGTCTTCTGTTTTTACGATGCCGGTAATTAGTCGTACGATCGTACCCGCAACCGGAAAATATGCAAATCTGTGTGAAAATTCAGATTCGAAAAATAACCGAAAACACAAAACACATCTTTCATGTCTTCGGTATAGGGGATTCAAACCCATGACCGCAACAATTTGTAAACATTTTTTGGTTATCGTTTTTATCAACCGCACCACAGTGTTGTATATAACTATTTATACATATATAAATAATTAAATTTTGAACACTGAAATCATACCTAAAAGATATGTATTTAATTTGATATCGTTTTTATTACTATAAAGTTAACGCAATTGCATTATCAATTAACAACAAAACACAAAATATATATTGAAACTCTCAATTCGCATATTATTATTGTAGAATATTAAAAATATAAATATCATTTTTTATGTAAATATTTATTATATATTATATTGTATATATATACAATATAGTAAAAATGTATAAAATATTATTTATTAAATATCAAGTGAAAATATGAATTTATTGAAAATATAAGTTATATATTTATTTATATATTTGATGTCTATACATTTACATAACATCAATATATTTAATTTATACCAAAAAATATTTTATATTGCATATATTAAATTCACAATACAATTGATTTGTCATATATATATATTCGATAAAATACAGCAAAATACATACAATTTTAACAAACCAAAAGTTACTTTTAAGTATTTAACAAAATATTTCCAATTCTTTTTTCATTGAAAACATTATTAGAAAAGTTTAATTTTTGATATATTATATATCTATTCAAAATTTATAATTAAAAATATGAATTCTTTCATGCGAATAATTTAGAATTGTGGTTTTTCTAATAATTTTCTTTGAATTTAATATATATACGATTTTCATTTGTGTCGATTAAGAAACTGTATATAAGGTAATAAATTATATTTGAAAAAGTATTTGTCAATATATACATATAATCATTATCATATACCATTTTCAATACTTTCAAATTACAATATACATAGCCGTATAAGAAGTAGCCACATTGAAAACTTTATTTGTAAATGATATATACATGTATATATATTTATTATACCTTCTGTTTGACTCATATATTTCAAAAAACAATTATTCAATCGAATTCCGATATAATAAACATAAAACAAATAGAAATTTAACAGAATAAAAGAAAGAAATTAAAACCGCAAAAAACCAACGTTCCACAAAAAATAAGAAACATTCGCAAAAAACAATATATTATATATTGATGTGAATATTTATTTTTTATACCGCTCTTCAACTTGAATGTTATAATAAATTATAATAAATTCATATAACTTTAATAAATTTTATGGTAAAATCATATATTATGTATATTTATATTCAAAATACAATAAATGACCCAACCAAATGGATACAAAAAAAATACAAAAAAAAATGATACGTTTTATGAGTAAAAACAAAAAACAGAATATAATTTATTATTTATTAAATAAACGTGTGTATATATAAATAAAAATGTATATAAAAATAGAATTAATATTAAATTAACGTAATCTGTGATTCAGTCTGTGCTATTGTCTGTATATGGTAATAAAATATACATTGAATATTATTTATATATGGTATGTTTATACGTAAAATAATTATCTTGCATTTATATCAAACCATATGCATAATTTATTTATGAACAATATAATGAAAGAAAAAGTATTTAACAAAACAAAATCATTTAGTATTTATTTAATATATGCATTATGTGATGTGCAATTGGATTATTGTATATTTGATAGTGGTAAATATATATTATTGATTTATAATATGCATATATATGAACAGTGTGAATAATATTCATATTCATGATATTCCAAATATGTGTATAGACCAGTGTTGGGCCGTAGATTATAAAATGTGGACTTTACGTGTTCTCGACGCATTTGGATACGCGTAGTTTACATGGTTAGTTTAAAGATAAGTTTAAATATAGACACTCTTTATTTGACGCTTCGAAGTACAACACTGATTTTCATAATACAAAAAATTCATTTTAATTGGATTTTTTTTAAGATTATTCTCATTATTCCAAGGGCTCTAGAGCATGGCGAAGGATGCGTCCATGTTTTTTTCAAATATAGACTGCGAAACACTGGATCATTTTAATAGAATCAAGAAGTTTAAATCTTCATATAAAATACGTCATCACAAACGAATATTAATAAGTTTAAAACTTGTATTTTATATATATACAATAAAAGAAATATTAAAATTAAAATAAACAAAAATTATTCACCTGTAAATATTTTATATGTTTACCGAATTTGTAAATACAGATTGTATATATATATATACATGACTAATTAATAAATAATCTAATACATTTTGTATATACAATAATATACATTTAAAGACATTCATTACAAAAAAAAAATCCGTGAATTCTTAAAATTTTTAATAAAACAATGTTAGTATTTTCTTATCTTACATATAGGTATATTGTATTGGGTATTAATCTATATATACAATTGTTTATAAAATTTCCCATTCTCACATATTTTAAATGCTATGTGTGAAAAACTTTTGATCTATGATTAGACTTTATGTAAATAATATATATATGCATAAACAAAAACTAATTTGTATAGAACATTGTTTAACTTTTTTTTTTTTTCATTTCGTTTTCAATGTACATTACTTATTTAAAGTATTCAAAGTGTTTATAAATGTAAATTATAAACGAAATGATTGGAATGACTATATATCTATATGATATAGGATATAGCTTATGGCTATATGTATATTATATCGTATATATATTAAATTTATTGAGATAAAGATTACATTTTATATATATTTGATTTGTATATACTAAATAAAAATACTTTAAATATGCGTAAAACGAAAACGGATTATTTATTTCAAGTGCGACAGTAATTTAAATTAGTTATAATAACACATACGCAATTTTATACTACCACAATCAGGTACTCCACTTTACATTTTTTCGACCGATTTTGCAAATCATTAAACTTGACCTCGCCGTTGTTTTTCAGCATTTTCTGATAATTAGTAAAGAATTATTCAAGTTATTCGAGGGATATACGTAGACATTTTTATTCATATTATGAATTCCCAATTTCAAATGTTATAACGCGGCAAGGGAGAACGTTATATCCCTAATACTTTGTACGGGTCCAATATGAAAATAAAACTATTGATAATAAAATATCATCAGATGTATATTTAAATATAAAATACGTAATTTGAGTTTTTTTTTATTAAAATTACCATAATATATGTTATATAAAATGCATATTCAATTGTTAAAACAAAAATATAGAAATTATTCTTCATATATATTACAATTCAATTACAACATATGTAAATTATATCTTTTATTTTTACGGTGGTCTATAAAAAATTTTCTCTGAAATGTTATAAAAAAAATTTCATTGTTTTTTATTTTATATATTGATTATTTGTTGGTTTTTTATTTAAATTTTTTAAATTTATTTTGTACACATATTGCATTTTTGTTATCCTATACTATATACGATGATTTACATTGATATATAAAAGACATTTTGTCACATACAAAATTTAATATTAAAATTGGCCAATAATAAGCCAATAACAGTATAAATCGTATAAAGAAAAAAAAAGTATCTGCATAACTTTTTTTTATAGTTGTTATTTGTTTATGTGAATCCTTTATCATTTTTTTTTAAACAGAACAGAACAGAACAGTAATATATGCGGTAATATTATGATATGAACTATATTTGACATATACCATATATATCTAAAAGAAAAATCTATAATAAATATAAAAAAATATTCAAAGGATTTTTAATATTATATTATATTTGATCCTTTTTGGTTGGTTAATTTAAAAAAAATAATAAAATATTGTGACCTATATATTTTAAAAATATGAAAATAAATATAAATAATAAACAAACAAAAGAAAATTGTTTTATTTGGAATTTTTTACTATTTTAATTAAATATATACATTTTAGTTTAAATCAAATCTCTTGTTTTATGTAATAAAAAATATATATATGGTAAATAGTAGTTTTTAAACATTAAAAAAATATTCTTGGTTGAAAATGTTTTATATAAATTTGCGGTGCTTATTATTGTGTATATAGAAATTTAAAAGCAAAATATTGTATTAGCATATATGGAAATAAATTTTTTATTATAATATATAATTTTTTTTTCTTATATTCAGAACAGAAAAGTATATATACATAAATCGTGTGTGTTATTTTGTAGATATTCTATAAGTATTTATTTATATAAAAAGGGACTGGTGATCATTTTATAAATTCACCGCATATACATTTTATAGTGGGCGTTTTCGTTTATTCCACTTGTGTTAACACAAACGCACAAGTGACACAAATACGTTTTTTTATTGCACTTGTGTTACTTGTGTTATATGACACATGTTCGAAAATACCTCCACTTAGCACTTGTGTTGACACAAATTGCCCTATCTATTTTGTAGGAGCACCATCGCCCTGTGTGAGATTGTTGTTGCTTTATCGTCACTATAACATTTTCACATATAAAACGCCATTTGTAAACAAAATTAAACACAAGACTACTTTATAATATTCGAACACAGAGCTAACACCTGTAAATGTTATATCGCGCTCGCATGTTTGAGAGCGCACAAGTACATGACACAAGAGGAATAAACGAAAATGCCCAGTAACACGATATCTGCGTTGTCATATGTGTTTCTATATGTTTGCGACTGATAGCGGTTGTGTTTTTAATTTGTTTTATTATTTAATTTTATTTTATTTATTGTTTTATTTAATTTATTATTTTATTTAATTTATTATTTTATTTAATTTATTATTTTATTTAATTTATTATTTTATTTTATTTAATTAATTATTAATTATTAATTAATTATTTAAGCTATTGGTTTCTTGATTTATTATTATTATTATTTATTATTTATCATTAACAATAAAATTATTCCACAATGGCATCAAAGAAATGTATTAAGTGCAACGTGTTTCTTCCATTATCGTCAGAATTTGTGTCGTGTGATGGTATTTGTAAACATTATTTCTGCATAAAATGCATAAAATTCACTAGAATCGACTATAAAACTCTGTGTGACAATGCTAATTTTAAATGGTTTTGTCCTGAATGTAACGATATGAACTTGTTTACAAATTATAGTGATTTGCTGGTTGATTTTAAAAATGCAATGGAAATCATTAAAGTAAATAATGCATTACTGACAAAAATTGTTAGTGATAATAAATCCATACACGATGATATAACAGATTTAAAACAGCTTTGTTTGATGAATGCGGAAAAAATAAACGGTTGTGTTATTGAAAATAAAAGTTTTATTGTCGATGAACTTAACATTATCAAACAACAATTCATTGATAATAATTATTTAAAATTTAATGACAATGTATGTGTGCCCCATAATAATAACAAAAACGATAATGTTGATGTTATTATAGCCCATACTAATAATAATACTAATAATAATAATAATAATAATAATAATAATAATAATAATAATAATAATAATAATAATAATAATAATAATAATAATAATAATGATATTGATAATAATATTGATGAAGGTATTCCGATGGATATTAATAGCATTGACAATCCTTGCGCAATAACCATAAGTAATGTTGATATTGATATTAATACCAATCGTCCACGCACTCGAAAGCGAACCAAACACCATGTGGTTCAAGTACACCAGCAGGTCAAAAAATCCAAAACATCGGATTCAATGGATTTTGAACAAAATAATCTGATAAATAATGATGATGCCGTAGATATTGTTGAACCAATTTTAAAGGTGGCTCAACGATACAAATGCGTATTTGTTTCCGGCCTCCATCCCGAATCAACTCCCGAGATGGTTAAAAAGCACATTGCCATAAATATGGCTTATACGGATAACATCAGCATTGTGCAAATAAAAAATGTAAAGCACGCCGGCAGTTACTCTTCATTCAAGGTATTTGTTCCAGTCCTTCACTTTCCGCGGTTTATTGATCCTGGTAGTTGGAAAATAAATGGTGTCATCGTTCATGAATTCCATAGTAAGAAAAATTTTCGGAATCGACAACAGACACAAACAACACGACTGCGTTGACGGACATAAAAATATGCTACCAAAATGCTCGTGGTTTAAGAAGCAAAACAAAGCAAGTGTTATTGCATTCTATAACCAATTCATCAGATGTGGACATATATATTATTTCTGAAACTTGGCTATGTGATAGCATTCATGACAATGAATTATTCAATTCAGAATATCAAGTATTTCGACGAGATCGCTATCAAAATTCTAACTCCATAAAAAAGGGAGGCGGTGTTTTAATTGGAGTAAAATCCACCTTGCTTTCAAAAGTTATTGATTTGACCAAATTAACACAAAATTTGGAATGTTTATGTGTTTGTATTAATTTAAATCGTAAAGATTTGTATGTTTTTTGTTGTTACATTCCACCCGCAGCGGATATTTTATTGTATAATGTACTGGTGCAATGTATCGAGTTTGTTTCTACTGAAGCCTGTGATACAAACCATGAAATACTTGTTTTGGGCGATTTTAATTTACCTCATATAGAGTGGATCATGGCTGATGATTCTGATTCCATGATACCATTAAATACGGTCGGTGATTTGGAATCTACATTTCTTGATAATATGACATCACTCGGGTTAAGGCAAATCAACCATGTGAGAAACGCCTACAATAAATCACTCGATTTAGCTTTTGCGTCGGAACAATTGGATTGCTTTTTAATCCGTACTAATAATTGCATTGTGAAGGAAGATGTATACCATCCAACACTATTTTTAACTTTAAGTTTTTATGGTTTTTACTCAACTTGTATGGCGGATTCTACATTTGTATTTGATTTTAAACATGCTGACTTCAACCAATTAAATGATAAATTTGAACATATTGATTGGAATTTTCTTCGGGACTTCACTTTGGATCACGCACTAATTTGTTTTTATAATGTTGTTTTTGAAAATTTTTTAAAATGTATTCCTATGAAATCCTCATATATTAAGTCAACTGGATATCCTTGGTATGATGGTGAGGTAAAACGGCTCCGGAACCTAAGAAATAAATTATGGAAATCGTATTGTATTTCTAAAAATTATTCCGAATGGTTAAAACATCAGAATGCATGCGATCATTTCAACTTTATTATTTCTCAAAAATATAATTCTTATATTAGCTCTGTTGAAGCTGATATTAAACAAATGCCCGGGAATTTTTGGAAATTTATAAATACTAAAAGATCGGTAAATGTAAATCCATCATTGATTAGCTATAATAACGTTGAATGTACTGATGCCTTTTCAATCGCAAATTTATTTGCTGATTTTTTTCACACGTCTTTTGACAATACTTTAATTGATGCCGCTGATTATGATACTGGGATAATTGAATCATTTGATTATCTGTCCGCAATCAACTTTTCTATATCTTATTCGGATGTTTACTCGTCTATTCTTGCTTGTAAAAGCAAACATTCATTTGGTCCTGATGGTATTCCATCAGTTGTTTTGAAACAATGTATTGATTTTATATCTCTGCCACTGACAATTTTATTTAATAAATCGATTGAAAATGGACATTTCCCCGATCTATGGAAGAAATCATTTATTATTCCACTCTATAAAAGGGGTGGGAAAAATGATGTTATGAACTACCGTCCTATTGCACGTCTGTCAGTAATACCAAAAATTTTTGAGAGTATCATTACTAAAGTTCTTACATTCAACGTAAAATCCTTAATAAATACAAATCAACATGGATTTATTTCCGGTAGATCCACTTCTACTAACCTACTTGAATTTGTCACGTATTGTTTTGATAATTTTGATAAGGGTGCACAGGTTGATTGTGTGTTTACAGATTTTTCAAAGGCATTTGATAAAATGTCTCATAGTATTCTTTTAAATAAACTCTTGGCGATGGGTTTTGGTTATAAATTTGTTTCATGGGTTCGTTCCTATTTGTTTGATCGTTCCTGCAGTGTATTATATAATAATGTGCAGTCTAAAGATTTTATAGTTAAGTCTGGTGTGCCACAAGGTAGCCATTTGGGACCTATTTTATTTCTACTTTTTATAAATGACTTGTCAACCGTAATTAGACACTCTGAGTGTAAACTTTTTGCAGATGATGTAAAAATTTATAAATCGATTTCTACTGATGATGATGTTCGTGCACTACAATCTGATTGTTCTGCTTTTTATAGTTGGTGTTGTAAAAATTACATGTCTTTAAATATTGACAAGTGTAAGATTATGCGGTTTACGCGTAAGCGAACACACTTAATAAATTGTTACCATTTAAATGGTATTGTTTTAAAAACTTTAGAAAAAACCCTTGATTTGGGGGTTTATTTAGATACGAAACTTACATTTAAATTCCACATCGACTATGTAGTAAATAAAGCAAATTCCGTACTTGGTTTTATTATGCGTATGGGTAGGGAACTCTCTGACCCATATTGCTTACGTACATTGTTTTACTCTCTAGTTCGATCAATTCTTGAATATGCATGCCCGGTTTGGTCACCGCATTATTCCAACGCAAAACAAAGATTAGAATCTATCCAAAGAAGATTTCTAAGATTTGCACTAAGATCTCTTCCTTGGTCGGATCCATTGGTATTGCCAAGCTATACTCATAGGCTCACGCTATTAAATATGCCTACCCTTGAAAAACATAGAGAATATATTGGTTTGTCATTAATATGTGAATTGATTAATGGTAAATTAGATAGTATCTCGTTATTGGGTAAATTGACTTTTAAATTAAATTTTCGCGGTTTACGATCAATTGATTTTTTTAATATAGAATCCCATCATACCAATTATGGTCATTTCAATCCTTTGAACTCCTTACTTTTATCCTATAATTCCTATAGTTATTTGTTATTGGATAATGATGTAAAAAGTAGTCAATTTAAATTAAGTTTTTTTGTACAACAGTAATAGTTGAATACTCTTTTTTTATTTTTATTTTAATAATGTTTTTAAATAATTTCTTTTTAATAATTTTATTTTTTCAAATTTTATGTATATAAATTTAAAAATTATATCATAATTTATATTCTCAGGTTTGACTGTTTGACATAGTATTGCCGCCTAAATTTTTGTAATACTTACTGTAATATATTTACGCATTAGAATTTAATGCTTATAAATAAATAAATAAATAAAAACGTTCTGGCTCGATGATTAATTTTATATATTATTTTTTTTTCTCTTGTTTTTGACCACAAGAATTTTAATGGATAACAAAATATTACGAATAAATCTATATATTTTATCGTTTTAACTTTATTTGTAAATGTATCTTATATATATAGAATACATTTAGATTTGTATCAGTAATTGATCATTACCGATTTGGAAACCAATTCAATATAATTATATTGTATTGAATTGGTTTTTTGGTAATGCAATAATTAGAAAACAATAATAATAGAAGAAATTAAATCGAAAATTGAAACTGTGGAAATATCAGCAATTCAAGAATTTGCATAATAAAATGTATAATAAAATTTATTTTGTTGTGCAATAAATTATACTATAAATTTTTGAACTAAATTTTATATTATTTAGTTTAGTTTATATTATGAAATCTTATAAAACGTCATTTTAAAAATACTATTATAACTTTCGGATTGTTTCATTGATATCGGCTTTTTTCTATTTATTTATTGTGGTTGTATTGTTGAATGTCTAATTTGATTCCATTAAATTGGTGTTATAAAAATGAAAATAAATAAAAAAAAATGTTCAAACCCATATAAATATAGTAAAATTCTATTATAGATGTTATATTTTTTGAGTTCATTTGTATATCATATATCAAATCTTATTAATAATCCTATAAAGACCTACGTTCGAGGGTATGAAATGAACCATGTAATTTTCATGTTCAATAAAAAACAAATTGCCTATCGTACGTGCATAATATATGGTATAGAACTATTCATTTTTATGATTGTTTATAGTCATGTATACAATAATTGGGTATAATAATTTATGCATATTCTTAAAAAATTAAATAAAAACTGGTGATAAATTTATTATAACAATCAACTTCATTCAATCCAAAACTTGACCATAAAAAACACAAAATATTAATGATTTTTAAACGTAATGAAAGATCAACATCATTTTTTTTAAAAAAAAAGCAATTATACTATATTATTTTGTGTTAGGTGTTTTGTACGTCAATTGATTTTTGTTTTTTTTTTTCATTTCTTTTCATGGTAAATTTATTTTATATAATAAATATTATAAAGTTCACATAAACAGATGAATCTCATAAAACAAAAAAAAATACAAAACCTTAACATAACAATCGAATATACGTAAACAAATAAATATACGAAGATTACCTATATATAATATATAAATGACGTACACCCACCCACAATTTTTAATCGTCTTTAGCTGCCCACTATCAATAATAATATAATAATAATAATAATCATAATAATAAGCACACATTTTTACGTAAGGTTTCTTTAATTTTTTTTCTTTTTAAGAAAACAGAAAATCATTTATAATTTTTTTATTACAAACATATTTAAAAAAAAAAATAAGCATAATAAGTATATAATCTCAAATTAATTTAAAAAACAAATTAAATAGAATAAAAAAACTATCCAATATAATATACAATGCCGCCGCCGCAGACAATGCAAATCAAAATCAATATGTATTATTCAAAATTTTATTATTAAAAATTAATTTACGTAATGAAACGAACGTTCATTTTATTAAACAAAAAAAATATCATAATTTTTTTAACTGCGTCATCAATACTTTTATGGTTAAATCAAATATTCCATATATGCATCAAACAAATAAATTAAAAAATAAAACTAAATAAAAAAAAACATTATAAATTATCGATATGACGTACAAAACAAAATCCCATGATATTAAAAAATATATTCATATATAGGTGTATATATTCATAACTAAATCACAGTGATTTTAAATGATTTACTGCATATCTATTTTATTTTTTACTTTTTTTGTCATAATTACATTATGTTAAATTTTTATTTTATTTTATTGATTTAAAGAAATTAACAAATGGATTTAAATATATTTTGAATTTTGATGGAATAGGTGTGCCTGCCATATATTTCATAAAACTTTTGTTAAAAAAAAAAAAACAATAATATAAATATTATAATAATTTTTTAAATGGAAAAATTAATTTTTTTTTTTTTATTTTTGAACAAAGTTTTATAATAATAATAAAATTAAAGACAATAACTAAACCGCAATAATTATGTTTTTATTTTATCGTATAATTTATGAAGGTTTATGATCACATATATATAAATGATTTTGATTGCCTTTTAGTATATTCATGAAATATATTATGTCCCGCATAAATGTCCAACATCGATTGCATTTTAAAGTAATTTTTTATTGCAAATTCTATCAATCTTTCGTTACAAATTGCTTATTAATTATATTTATTCTGTTTTTATTTTTATTTTTTTTTATAAAAATATGCGGTATAAACAATATATGATTTTTTTTTACTTTCATTACCAAAATATACCGCATATATAGATATAGTTGAGTTATTGAAAATAATTGACTTATTTGTTTTGAATATCGCATTACAACATACATTTTTTAAAATAGATATTTAATATTTACGCATACACAAAATTATATGCCATCAAAAAGAGTAATTGTTTCGTTACTTAAATTACATAACAATATTTATATATATTTAGAATATTTGACTGGAAATACCAAAAATATATAAACTTTGATTAATTATTCATAAATTAACGATACGATAAATCGATTACAATATCATTTATTACATTATTATTTTTTATAATGTAAACAAAAATTTTTGTATTGTATATTTAATTCAAAACTGGAGGTGTTTATATGAATATTATTCAAAATATTTGCATAATTAAATCAATATAATATTATAAATATATATTACTACATGAATTATAAATGAATATGAATATATATAAAGTATTAATATACAGAAAAGTCATCAGAAGAGTAATGTAAGTGGTTTTTTTTTTCAATAAAAATATAGTCTATACATTTATTTATATATAATATGGTTTTATGCGTCCGATGATTTGATTAATAACAAGTATTTAATAAAAGTAAATATGTATATAAAGAAAGTATTTTTTAAATGATAACATTTTATTGTATATAGAGAAAATATTTCAATTAAATTGAAATGAATAATATAAGGTCAATAACTTTTGACATTACATTAAAGATAAATTACAAAAATATTATTTTTTTCAATAACACATTTGTATAATATCTTTTTGTAAAATATGTCAGATATTTCTATATAAATATATTAGTTCATATAAAATACACTCGTATCCAATATAGATAAGTTTAGAAGAAAAAATAAAGAATGTTTTATAAGAAGAGATAAAAATAAAAATTATTGTATCTATCTAAAAATGTATATAATTAAATCTTGCAATACCATAATGTTTATAATAAATGAGTTAAAATAAGTATAGTAAAAATTATTATTCATATTTATTATAATATATTGTATAATTTAAAATTAATGTGAGAAATAAAAATAATTAAATAAATTATATATATATTTATATATGTGAGTAAATAAGATGTGATGGATGGGCACACAAGTAAAAAGAAAACACGTAAAAATATACCATAAAAATTATAATTAACTTCATTATAAATTTATGTCTCCGCATCATTTATATCAACATTTTAAATATACTATAGTATGTTACTAAAATTCACGAAAATAAAGGATAAACAAACGAAAAAAGTAAAATAAAAACTTACTCAGTTGCATTATTTTCAAATATTAATTCTCCTTTGAGTGGTTCATAATCTTTACCGGCTTTACCCGATCCATTTTCTGTCCAAAATGGTACTCGCACTTTACCACGTACACCTGAATACCGTTGAACACGTAATTCATATCGACCACATGTTTCGGTAGTAGAAAATTCTTTTTGAGTAAATCCGAAAATACCACAATGATCATCGTCTAATATCATAATGGTAGCAATTTTCGGTGTTACTAACATTGCATTATTTGAACAGTCAATTAATTTTACATAAAAATGTTCATCTTGTTCGAATAGTTCATTATCGATAATGTCAATGTGTAAACGTTGTTCACATATTCCCGGTAAAAATATTAATGTACCACGTTTGCTAACAAAATCTGTATCCGCTTCAGCCGATCCCTCTTCAGTTTCATATTGTACCGTAACATATGTTGATATATTACCACGACGTACAACGCGTACATCAAATGAACCACAATTTTCCATAACCGAATAATGACCCGGATCAAAATATATTCTTGCAATGTTATTATCATCCAGATCATCAACGTCTGTGGTTAGTAATTCAGCTTTTACTTCGGTTAAATCGGTTTGTGCACGTTCGGAAATCTTCTTCAGAATATTTCCACTTCCCATCATTTTTCGCGTTGCTTGAATACGATAAAATGCTCTAGATTTTAAACCTTTATTAATCAATTGTTCTTGTGCCATTATTTCTAGATCTTCTAAATCATGTTGTGGATATTTATCACGTAATACCATTAATGTTGTGATGTATTCACGACGTGCCTCTTCAAATTCTTTAACTTCTTCCATTAAAAGATTTTCATCTTCAGTGGCTACACCACCATCCGTATTCTTTTTAACAACATCCGTTATCTCTGTTTTAATAACCACATTACCTCGTCGATTTCTACGATATTCTTTACTTAGATATTTATAAAAGAATAGACGACGATCGGCCACATATGCACAGTAAACCATTATCGGAAACATTATGAATGTTATGAATCCTTCCCAAACTTCAACGATACCCGGTGATGATACGGCTAATATTATATACATCCAAATATAAGCTAATATGGAAATGGTGGCCGTAACAAGAAATACACGAAAGAATTTAATTTTTTTAACTTGTCCATCGGGTACGACTAAGACACATAATCCAGTAATGCAAAATAGATTATAGGCAGCCGAACCAACAATTGTGCCGGGTCCCAATTCACCGGCTTCAAAATGTTTTGTGAATATTTCAATAATTGATAATAGAATTTCGGGAGCACTTGAACCAAATGCCATTAGTGTTAAATTGGCCACTGTACCATTCCAAACACGAACCGATATATATTCTTTTTCACCATTTGGTTTACGAATTTTTACCTTTCTCTCCGACGATGTAATAACTTCAATGCCGGCCATAAATCGATCGCAAACAATTGATACTCCCAAAAATAAATAACATAATATCAAGAAATATATTAGGCCTCGAAATGCTCTTGTACCAACAGATAAATCATGTTGTGGCATCCACCTTGAAATCAATAATCCATCCGAACAGTGAATACAACCTCTACCACAATTATCGTCGTTGTCCACTGTTAAATTACTTATACTTTTAATTGTTGTCTGAACTAAAGAATCAAATGGTGTTGATTTTGAATTTTCTATTACACTATCAGCAATTATCATATCGGTTACATTTTGATTAGCGGTCGTAGTTACAACATTTGAAGAAACAATTTTACAATAAAACACGGTAATCACACACAATAATCCGAAAAATATATTCATTTTGGAAGAAAAAAAATTTGTTTTTGTATAATTAATATTCTCAAGTCTCTCAAGTTGACTTAATGTAATGAAATTATTTATTTAATTTTTCACAGGAAATATCTAATTTAGTGTTTTTAAAGTCTTGTTTTATATATGTATATATTATAATTTATATAAACTATTGCCGTCATTGTTTGAGACCTGAACAAAAGAACAGAACTTTAAAAAAAAAGTCGGTTCCTTCATTTTTTTTTGTTTTTTTTTTTGGTGTTGAAAAATGTTCGGTGAAAAATTGAAGTGAAACAATTGTATATTTTTTTGTTCGGTTTTTATTTTATATCATGAAATTCAAAATAACACATACACGTATAAAATATATGAACGATGAAAAAATTATTCTAAAAATATATACATAAATAGGAAAAAAAAGAATAACAAACAAAACAAAAATTGGGTTCTTTGATTCGCACCGTCGATTTTAACGGAGTAGAAAAATGAGTCTGAACTGAAATAACCGAACACACATTTTATCAAACAATCATCTACTCTCTTTTGGTTCTGTTTTTTATAAAGTTCTGAACAGCCAAACAAGTGATTTTTTTAAAGTTCTGATTTTTTTTCTGTTCGGTTGTTACTCGGTTTTAGTCAAACAATGATGGCATATAAGTATATTAATGTAACAAAAACAAATACTATTTATCAAATTCTGCGAGACAATTAATAAAATTTACAATTGTCATACACATAAATACAACACAAACCACAAAAACAAAAATTGTATAATTTAAAACAAACAAATTTGTTTATCATAACAATATATATACTAAATTATTTATTATGCGATAATGCGAGTTTATACACACCGCTTTATTATTTTTATATATATAGTGAATATATGAATATATATGATATGCAATTTAAACTTCACTTAAATTGTATTTATTATACTATATATTCATTACACGCGGCAGCATCGCATTCAGATGTTGCCGATGATATTTAAGTACTGAAAACACGTTCCAGCGGATAACAACCGTGTATTATATAGACAATGATATATATATATATATATATTAATGCAAATGAAATAATAACACAAAAAAATGTATATAGTAATAATAAAAATATTATTATTAATATAAACGCGATAAAATATATAATGACTTAACTCAAAGAGAATTCAAACACGTCTGTGTGGTAAAACTATATTATTGTTATTTTTTATTAACTATACACGATGGTAAAATCATATACATATTTTATATATTGTAATATACATATATATTTTTTTACCTTGTTTTATCGATTGTCCCACTGGTTGATGAAATAAAATATTCTATATCTATATCCATTCCATATACCCAATATACCCAAAAGTAAATACAAGTATAGGTTTTGTTTTTGTGTATAATACACATATAATAAACAAACACAAAAACCAAAACTAAAAAAAAAAAAATTGAAAGTGAATCAGTCAAACCAAAAATCGAATTTATATAGATAAAAATCCTATTAATATTTAAGTAGTATAAAAAACACGCATATTTGTTATTATAAGAATTGGACTTATTTTTGGAGTTTTATTGATTCAAATCCATAATTCGAATGGAACTCCAAATTTGATAACAAAAAAAATGAATTTATTTGATTTTTCCAAAAGAATTATCAATTTTTAAGTGATTTTTTTTTGTAAATTTTTAGTATATGTAGTAAGTGTCAGAGTAATGACTATCAAAAGGCCTTTTATGATAAAATATGGGAATTCAATTATGGAAAAATTGGATTTTATTAAATTTATTAAATTTTAATTCAAATCTAATATAAAATGCATGTTTTAAATGTTGTCGACATTCAAATTATAGTTTATTTTTCTTATCTAATTGACGACACAACCAAGTCAATCAGAGAATTAGAACAAAGCCATATATATATATATATATATATATCGAAACACAAACATTATCGTATAAATACTGCGGTGCATACAAATTCTTATCTATAATTTTTAATTTTGTTTTTTATATAAGTATACTTGTAACTGTATTTCATGTTTATATACACACATATATTCTTTTATATAGTTCTATATATCATATATCATATATAGTTCTATATAAAGATATTTGATTAATTCTTTAAAAAATTGTTTATCAAAATTGATTTATCAAATTGGATATTAACAAATGTGAATGTGTAAAGTGAAATTTCAAAAATTGCAATAAAAACGAAATTTATAACAATTTCAATATATCATTAAGTTCTATGACATAACATTAAGTTCTATGACATCATAAGTGATCATAAGATTACGAAGTATCATTTCAAATATTCATTCAATCCAAATACTATAATCAATAAAAATATTCTTGACAAATAATAATTTAATATTTCATATGAAAAATTAATTTGATTAATTATATCAAATTATAAATATATACAGTTGCATATCTAATTGATTGTTTTAATATAGAAATGATAGAAGAATATCGTATGATATTTGAATTATGATGTATTTGCTAAGATTTGTTATTTTGAATACCCATATTATATAAATGACCAATGGAAAAGATTTTTTCCAACACAATTTCGTAAAAATTAAGCTGATAGTGGCAGGGCGTGAGAAATTGTATCCTGATGACCCAACGGGTTGGATATTCCAAAAGATACGTACTCAAAAACAAATTAATTAATTTATAATAAAAAAACAAAACTTTCCGCGGCTATAATTCGCAAAATTCAAAACCTGGAAAATTGGATTTTTCCGAAGATGTTGTTCGAAAATCCTTTTTTTTTGTAGTATAATTAATTTATGTTGAAGCATTTACCTTTCAGAATACTCATTGATATAGTACATTTTTTTAAATATTTTAATATCATATATCAAAATTATAATATATTTTTTGTTAGACTATATGCTAGATTAATAATTACCTCTACGAAAATTTAATATAATATTTATAAAATATAATCTTCAATATAAATATAAGTATAATGTGTATAATTAATCTATATTTTTATCAATCAATGCGCAATCATTTGCATCGATTACGAATCTATAAAACATATATATTCAGGATTAATTTAAACTTTTAAAATGATAATATTTATATATATATATGTTATTGATAAATGATGATAAAACAATTTATCATCGTTCAAATACCCCGAAATATAGATTCCATTATATGAAAATACATATACAAACAAAAAACCAGTTTATTTAAGATTTTTCAACTTATATCTGTTGGCAAAAATGGTTTTGCCGCATTTTCCGATTTTATCTATATTTTTTATAGAGAGACAACGTCAATAATTAGATAATTTATTACAAAAATAATAATTTCTTAACATAAAAACCTTGCGTATATACAATAGAAATAAAAAAATTATCATTTTGGTTGTAAATTCTAATACAGTCCTTTCATTATCTTATATATATGAACATATATACAATTACAAATACTATATACATATTTTAATATTTATGCTTTTATACTGATATGTTATATTATTATGCAGTAAATAGATCGGTTATCTTATATGATGCATATACTACTATACTGAAACAAAACAACAAAACCTGAAAAGTTAAATGTTGAATTTTATATATTTTATAGCATTTCTGCATTTATTTTCTTGTATATAAAAACCAACATTGTATATATATTGTATTATTGTGTCATTTAATGTAGCAAACGTATTTTATGCGACAAAAAATCAATTAAGTTTATATAGATATAGGTTTGATATAATTGGGTATAGACAGTCGTGCGTATATTTGATATAAGATTATAATATAATTTTCTTATTGTGATTCGTATAGATAAATTATTTATTATCTTATTAGAAGTTTTTTTCCATTGTTTTAATATATCATTAATACATGGAGGGTTTTACAACACACGCGATCATCATTTTATTATATCGGCAAATGTTTTAGTTTTAAGATTTTCATATGCAATGTGTAATGTATATGATTATGAGGGGTAAACAAAAAAGGCATTGTGAATTATATCCGTTCTTAAAGATCACATTATCGTCGTAAATATATCTATTCCATTGAATCTTTAAGAAATATAAATTATGAGTATTTCCAAAATTAATTATTATCAATAGCAAAATATCCATTGGTTATGCAAACGTTATACATTAATCGAACATATGTTTTTTTTTGTAGTAATAATATAGATGTGAATTGCATAAATAATCTATTATGAAAATAAATACATTAAAATTACAAATGCAAACTCAAATCATTCGCTAAATGCTACAATAATAATCGAACAAAAATATGATTAATTTATTTTCTTTTTTTATATATTGTTGACCCACCGAATAATTCATTACCGGCAATTTGTATTGCATGATATAGATTTAGACATTCGTATTATTATATATACATATAAAATGTTTACCAAAAATAAACATTTTTATAATTACATCTAATTATCAGTTTATAAATCATTGTTCGTGTGATTTGTAAATCTATTAGTTTTCATATAAACATATATATAAACATATACGAAAAACGAATATATAAAAACTTACTCAGTTATACAGTTTTCAAATATTAATTCTCCTTTCGATGGTTCATAATCTTTATCGGCTTTACCCGATCCATCTTCTGTCCAAAATGGGATTCGAATTTTACCACGTACACCTGAATACCGTTGAACACGTAATTCATATCGACCACATGTTTCGGTGGTAGTAAATTCTTTTTGTGTAAATCCAAATATACCACAATGATCATCGTCTAATATCATAATAGTAGCAATTTTTGGTGTTCCCAACATTGCATTACTTGAACAGTCAATTAATTTTACATAAAAATGTTCATCTTGTTCGAATAGTTCATTATCGATAATGTCAATGTGTAAACGTTGTTCACATATTCCCGGTAAAAATATTAATGTACCACGTTTACTAACAAAATCTGTATCCGCTTCAGCCGATCCTTCATCGGTTTCATATTGTACCGAAACATATGTTGATATATTACCACGACGTACAACGCGTACATCAAATGAACCACAATTTTCCATAACCGAATAATGGCCCGGATCAAAACATATTCTTGCAATATTATTATCTTCAACTAAATCATCAGTATTGGCGGTGAGTGATTCAGTTTTCACTTCGGTTAAATCCGTTTGTGCACGTTCGGAAATTTTCTTCAGAATATTTCCACTTCCCATCATTTTTCGTGTTGCCTGAATACGATAAAATGCTTTGGATTTTACACCTTTATTCATCAATTGTTCTTGTGCCATTATTTCTAAATCTTCGTAAGTACTTTGTGGATTTCTATCACGTAATACCATTAATGTTGTGATGTATTCACGACGTGCCTCTTCAAATTCTTTAACTTCATCCATTAACAGATTTTCTTCTTCAGCTAATTTTCCATTACCATCATCCATACTTTTCCTTACCGCATCCGTTATCTCTGTTTTAATCATCACATTACCTCGTCGATTTCTACGATATTCTTTACTTAGATATTTATAAAAGAATAGACGACGATCGGCCACATACGCACAGTAAACCATTATCGGAAACATTATGAATGTTATGAATCCTTCCCAAACTTCAACGACGCCCGGTGATGATACGGCTAATATTATGTACATCCAAATATAAGCTAATATGGAAATGGTTGCCGTAACAAGAAATACACGAAAGAATTTAATTTTTTTAACTTTTCCATCGGGTACAACTAAAACACATAATCCAGTAATGCAAAATAGATTATAGGCAGCCGAACCAACAATTGTGCCGGGTCCCAATTCACCGGCTTCAAAATGTTTTGTGAATATTTCAATAATTGATAATAGAATTTCAGGGGCACTAGTACCAAATGCCATTAGTGTTAAATTGGCCACTGTACCATTCCAAATACGAACCGATATATATTCTTTTTCACCATTTGGTTTACGAATTTTTATCTTTCTCTCCGACGATGTAATAACTTCAATGCCGGCCATAAATCGATCGCAAACAATTGATACTCCCAAAAATAAATAACATAATATCAAGAAATATATTAGGCCTCGAAATGCTCTTGTACCAACAGATAAATCATGTTGTGGCATCCACCTTGATAGTAATAATCCATCAGAACAGTGAATACAACCTCTACCACAACTACCGTCGTTGTCCAATACATTTTCTGCTGTTAAATTACTTATACTTTTAATTGTGGTTTGAACTAACAAATCAAATGGTGTTGATTTTGAATTTTCTATTACACTATCAGCAATTATCATATCGGTTACACTTTGATTAGCGGTCGTAGTTTCAACATTAGAATAAACAATTGTACAATAAAATACCACTATCACATAAAATAATCCAAATATTAATTTCATTGTAAATAACAAGAAATGTAAATTTTAAAGACTTTAATTTTATTTCAATTAATTTTGTATATAAATTTAAAATTCAGCCTTAAATGGTAAATATCGTTTCAATTGTTTACTGTGTAAATAAATTTCTCTAAGAGAGGGTCACAAAATTTTATTTATTCAATGATTAATTTATTCAATTGTGCGATACACAAAATTCGATTGAAATATAAATGTTTTTACCGAACACCGATATTATTCCTATACGGGGTTAAATTATGGAAAAAATTTCTTAATATATCGTTAAACAAAATTAATTTGCGAAATATGACTTTATACAAAGACAAACCGAAGACGATTTATTTGTCCCGCTACGATAAATTTCATATTTACCAATTATTATTCAAAGATATAACAAAAATATCTAATAATAATACATATAAATTGCAGTATTTTCTTATCAATTTGAATCAATATAAATATCTATATTCTATATGATGATGAAATATAAATGTTGCCAGATATTTGCAGTATTATCCAAAAAAAAAGAAAAAATTAATAAGTATAGTTATCGGAAAATCGGAAATTTTTAAAATAACAAAACATATTTGATTTTATATAAAATATTATTTATATAGTATATTAACTTTTTATTTTATTTTTTCTATTAATTTTTATCAGTATCTATAGAAGACACGCATTTTACCACATTTAATCACGGAGAATTTAATTAAATAAAAAAAAACACCTCATATAAAAATTGCAGGTATAATATTGCGGATAGTTTTCTTTTTATAATTCATCCCATTAACATTTTGAAATAAAATTTAAGAGCTACAAGTTTAATTCCACTTCAATAAGAACCGATTAGCTTTGATAGTGTTTTCTTATAACCTTGTGTATTATATGAAATTATTTGAACAAATAAATAGTAAACAAAATGTATATGTCTATTATTTTGCAATGTATGCAAATTATTAGTAAAATTATTTCTATAAAGAACACAATGTAAAATACTGAACAAATTGTTACAACAATTGAAATTCATTTCTTCACCAATAATATTTTTATCTTGAAAAACAAAAGCAAAACCCATTTTTCTATATAATAACATTTCCTAAATACATAAACATATATGATGACTATTTTCGTTTAATGTGTATAAAACATAAAACTACAATATTTATTGATAATAATTTAATTTGCTTTAATTTGCGTTATTACTAGCATATGTATGTAAATGTATGTTTATATATATTCAATGTAAGCCGACCAACCCAATGTAATACATATTTATTCTTTCTCTTAAAATAGATTATGTATGTATTTTCAAAAAGAAAATTAACTTTAGAAAATTATTATAAAGGCAAAGCATCGCATCGCACATTTTCATTTTGTTGTTTTAATAAAATAATTTTGGGAAAATAGCTCACAATACTAAAATTGTTCTGAAGTTTACAAAAAACGAAACAGTATCTCTATGTTAGAAATAATTGAAATAGGAAAATTGTTGCTGATTTATAGTATAAAATTTATTGTATAAAATTAGTTACATAATACTAATTTATGTTAATTATTTTTTGTTTGTTTATCATTTAAAAAAAACTTTAATCCCATTTTACTTTTATTTAAACCCAAAAAAAACCAAGCAATTTTTAAAAGACTCTAGTTAAAGATGAGGTTGAATTAAATATAAAAATTATTGCCAGAACATTTGGAATTGACAAAAGAAAAACTAACACAGCATTTTTGTTGATATTTATAAAAAAGATATTTTTCACAAACAATAAAAATTTCAAGATATTTATCGCAAAACAAAACAACATACCATCAATAAAAATGAATAATACAAATTTTACATTTACAATTTAATAATTAATAAAAATAAAATTAAATATTAATAAATAATAAATAATTATAATTATACATTTTTTGTAAATAGTAATGTGATGACGAAATAAATATATAAAAATTATAATAAATGTTAGTTAATTAAAAATAAAATATTTCACTTACTCTGATTCATTATTTTCAAAAATTAGTTCACCGACTTGTGATTCATAATCTTTACCAAATTTTGCTGTATGATTTTCGGTCCAAAAGGGAACGATCACTTTACCGCGAGCACCCGATGAACGTTGTACACGTAATTCATACATACCAATTGTTTCAATTAATTCATGTTCACGCTGGGTAAATGAAAATATACCACCATGATCATCATCTAATATCATAATGGTAGCCAATTTGGCCGATGACAAAACCGCATTTTCCGATACATTACTAAGGCATACATAAAAATGTTCATCTTGTTCGAAAACATCATCGTCGATTACCTCCAATTTGATCGTCTGCTTTACAATGCCCGGTGTAAATATAAGTTTACCCTTTTTATACACATAATCGGTACCGGCCTCAGCCGATCCATCTTGGGTCTCATAATCAACGGTTACCGTTGCCGAAAAATCACCATTACGTACAACATAAATTTCAAATTCGCCACAATTTTCCATAACCGTATAGCTATTGGGTACAAATGAAATTTTTGCCATACCAATGTCATCACCATCGCCATCCATTCCCTCACAAACAATTCGTTGTAATTCCGCTTTTATTTCATTATAATTTTTTTGTGCATTCTTTTTCATTAAGTTACCACGACCAACCATTTTATTAATTGCTGTTACCCGATAAAATGCTCTCGATTTTGGTCCCTTATTTATTAATTCTTCTTGTGCCATCACCTCTAATTGTTCCATATCCAAATTTGGATGTTGTTGACGTAACGCCTTCAATGTTATTATATATTCATTACGTGCGTCTTCCAAATCTTTACATTCAGCATCATACAGTAATTCACTGCCATCATCCATAATATATTTATTATCGTCTGTCATTAAATGGATGACCCCCTCTTTATCCGGCGTTTGTTTTGTTCCATTACGTTCAATCATTTCCATTTCACCGCCGGTATTTTCCGTTTCTGTTTTTACCATAACACCACGTTTATTCATACGATATTCTTTACTAAAATATTTATAAATTAATAGACGACGATCGGCAATGTACGCCATCCAAACGGTTAACGGAAAAAAAAGAAATGTTAATAGACCTTCCCAAATTTCAACGACACCCGCCGAAAATTGATTCAATATTAAATACAACCATATGTAGGCAAATATTGACCATGTACAAGTGATAAAAAAAACACGTAAATGTTTAATTTTACGTACTTCGCCGTCGGGTATTACCATACAACATAATGCTGTTATACCAAAGAGATTGTAGGCGGCCGAACCGACAATTGTACCCGGTCCCAAATCACCGGCTTGAAAATTTTTCGAAAATATTTCGATGATTGATAGTAGAATTTCGGGTGCACTTGAACCTAATGCCATTAGTGTTAAATTGGCCACCGTTGCATTCCATACACGAACATGTACAATTTGTGTATCACCACCGGCTTTACGTACTTTTACTTTTTTCTCTTCCGATGTAATCACTTCGATGGCCGCCATAAATTTATCCGAAACAATAGATACACCCAAAAATAAATAGCACAAAATAACAAAATATACAATACCACGTGCAGTCCGATCACCAACTGTTAAATTATCTTGTGGATACCATACGGGAAATAATAATCCTGGTTGACAAACTGCCGGTGTATGCTCAATGCGATCCGTACGATTATCATATTCTTCGCTTGTATTATTTAGATATAATTTTATCACATCAAATGGATTTTCACTTGAATAATTACCAATATTATCATTTTCTGTGATGGCTTCAATAACATCAGTTGGTGTTGTTGGCGATGATGATGATGATACTGCTTTCATTGTAAACATTTCCGAATCTAATGAGGACTCTCCTACAACTGGAGTCGTCGATGATGACGATGAGGATGATATTGTATCATTATAATCATAAAATGCTAATGTTGTGTTATCAATATCATCAATAAAGTTATTTGTTGTAGTCGTTGTTATAATACCGGATAATATACATTGATAAATCATTAAATAATAAAATATTGTTCTACAAATATTTTTTATAATATTTTCCATTTTCACTTTTGTTCGTTTTTTCTTTTTATATATATATATATAGATAAAATTTGTCAACAATAAATCACATAGACCTAATCAAATCGTTTACGTATACACAAAAACAAACACATTAAAATCTCAATGTTTTAGAAAATTTGCTTTTTATTTTGTGTCTATAGGTGTAAAAATGAATCAAAACACATATTATAAGAGTAGCCACAATAGTCAATTTAGATATAACTATATATATAATATTCATATAGTATTTTTTAACATATATAATATTAATTTTTTATTTTTATTTAATATATTTACCTATAATATACATTTAAATAAATACATAAAATATTATTTAATAAAATGTATTTTCATTTGCAATACACTATTTCATATATATGTATATTATATACGAAATATTTTGTTGAGTGTCCCCAGGAGGCATAGCCATATATAAATGTTCTAGATTTAGTTGAACCATATGCACTTAAAAATAGATCATATGCATTTAAACACGTCGTCTTTAAATATTTGCGTGTATTACTATTTTTTTAAATTTTTATTATATATATTTTGGGTTGTCTTTTGTTTGAAAAATCGTTGGGTTTTTTATGATCGTTTTTTATGATAAAATCGTTGATGATTATTTTGATGATGACGATAGTGATGGTAAATATATATAATAATTATTATTATTTTAATACCCACAAAACTCGCATGCACTTCAAACAAAAATTGTTTTATTTTCTATTTTTTTTTTGTTTGTCTGTATATTTTTGGTTACATAAAAAAAAAAAGTCTTAAAGAAAATTATTTATTAAATTTTTTTTATATGTTTTTCATATATTTTCCATAAATAATTGTATTCATTTAAGATTTTATCTATTTTGGTATTTATTACAAATTTATTATTACACAATGCATCGAAAAGTAGATGATAGAATAAACGAATATTTAAAATGTATATCAAATAATGCATTACTTTTTTTTTGTTTTCACTATATAGAATATAATTAATTTTATATTTTCTTTTTAATTATTTAAACCAAAAAAGAAAAAAGAAAATTGTTTATGTATACATGAACATCTATAAATATAACTTATTATTGTATATATGTATATCTAAATATCGTTGTATATAAATAAATAAATATAATAATCCATATGTATAATAATATAAAATTTTGCAGTCTATATATAATAAACTATAAATTGTATTATATATACATATATCATAAACACATAATATTATTATTATTTTTTTTTTATATAAATATTCAATGAAAATTTGTATATACGGTCGGTCACAAGGTTGTATTTTTATTATTTTTATTAGATTAGTTGTTTTAGTTTAGTTAGAACGAGAATATATTAATTAAAACATTAAGCTATATATATTTATATATATCGATGCGTTTAACAACGAAAATTATAATAATAAATTGACGTAAATATAAACATAAAAAAAGTATACACAAATCATTCACTCATCAATTAATCTATAAATATACTCATATATATGATTATAAATATTACACATATACGTACGTATATAAATCTGTATTTAATTTTCTTAATTATTGTTATAAAAAGTCTATTAAAAGACAAAAAAAAATAAACTAAATAAATAAACATACACTCACTCACACACAAAATTTTCATACAAATATTTTCTTTTCGTTGTTATTATATATATTATTAGTTATGTTATATTTATAATTTATTATTCACACCAGAATAGAAAAACAATCATGACAATCATGACAAAAAAAACAAAAAATGTTCAATCCCGAACGGTATGCGACTATATGTAACATATAGAAAAAAATATTACAACGCTTTTCTTTTAAATTTTTGCATATTATGTATTATTATAAATTAAAAATATTCTTTTTTGATTTTTGAGCCGCTATACGAAAAAAAAACACAAACACATTTTCAAATATTGTAGTTTTTCATTTTTGCTCTAAGAATATATATTATAGCACTTTATCAAAATAGATACACACTTATTATTATATTACACACATATGCATCTACATACAACTGAAAGATTGAAGAAAATATGACTTTAAAATATAATAATATTCAAAAATATTGATGATGGACACGCACATAACAACACTATACATTTCTATATAAATATAAAAAAAAAACAACCGTATTTTTGTTATAATTAAATCAAAACTAATAATAATTATTATTATTTAATATACCTTTTTGACTGTACTATATATAATTTTTATTTAAAAACAAACAACACACCATATTATTGATGGTGGTAATATATATTCAACAAAAAATACGATAATATAAAATTGATGATCATTTTAATTGATGATCGTGAAACAACACAAAAATTATAATATTAAAGTATATATTGATTAGATTTAAAATCATTTAAAACAAAAGAAAAAAAAATTTGCTGGACTATATAACTATTTGAATGAATATGAAAACGCGAACTCACGTCGAACTACATTAGACATTATTCGATTATATTTACTCGTAAATGATCTCCTCACCAATCACAATACCATTTAATACTAAATTACTGAATCAAAAAAAAAACCAAACAAAAAAATTATATTATATATCTGTCTGTATAGTTAGAAAGAAGAAGATCCCATCAGAAATTCTTCAAAATGTAAAAAAAAAATACTATTTTCAATTTTCAGTTTCAAAAAAAAAAATATATTTTATTTTATTATATATGAAAAAAAAAAGAAGAAAATTCTATTTTTTATTATTTTTCACATATAGATTATAATATATGATTGAATCACGTTGAACGTATATTGAGTTGCCGCACAAAATTAAATAAAAAAAGAAGAAATAATTTGGTTTTTAATTTGAAAATCTCTGAATACTGTGAATACTCGCAACTATATTATTAAAGAATATCATAAAAATAAAAATTTTTTTTTCAAAATAATGAATTAGTATTTTATTTCGGGCATATATAAAATAATTCAATTTTTTTTTTGCTATATGCATATTATTTTTGAAAATTTTAGAAGAAAAAAATATATCTTGATTTTTCCGCTTTGGAGCTGTTCATATATTAATATTATTAAATTGTATGTATAGTTTTATATATTTTCCTAAAGATTTAATCTATTTCTTATTATAATATGTTTTTCTTTGCTATATATTGCTATATATATAAACATACAGATTTTCTTTAACTGTTTGTATATATAGATATATAAATTTTTATATTTGCATATTGTATATACAGATCTATCTATCTATATGAATGAAAAATATATATATTATAAAATGATCCGACTTTTTCTTCTTTTTTTGTTCCGTTTTTATTTTTTTCTTTTTTGGTTTTTCCTCTATATATCTTAAATGTAGACAATCTACAGACATCATATTGTAAAATTGTATTTCTTTTGTTTATTTTATTTAGATAAATATATATGTATACGTTTGTATAAATGCGTGTGTATATACGATATGTAATCGATATAGGATGTTCTTATCGATCTATATCATTAAAATATATATGCAAATTAATTCTAGATAGAGGTTTTTTTTTAAAACTATTAATCATGCATACGTTCTTTTTATCTCCTCTGATAACTTTTATATAACTAGATTTAACTTTTTGTTATTGATATTATTATAGAATTTCACAAAACTAATTTTAACAATTAAATTTTAAGGCTAATTATTTTTACCAAAAATAAAAGATTAAAAATCAAATAATATCCATACAATTTTATGTGTCTTGCAAATGGATTAAAAATTCGATTCAAATTTAAAGTTATATTGCAAAACATTTGATTTAATTAAACTTATAGAAGTATTTTATCCGTACCTGGGTGAATTAATTATCTATCAGTCAAATGTTACACACAATTCATTAAGTTATATCACTATGTTATTTAATATTGCAAGACAAAGTCTATTTATCATAGAAATGCCATGAGGACTGAGGTAAAACATCCTGTATAACATATGAATGATATCTAAATAGAAAATAACAGATATACAATTCAAGTTTAATAACTTTTTTAATATCCCGCATAATAATAATAATTTGATACATTTTATTTGTGTAATTATATTATTTTTAAAATCTATTATTATAATATCTAAAATTATAATAATATAAAAAATAATTAAATATTTTACGCTAAATCGTATACTATATGTATATATATTTACGATATGAATTTTTCTGGGTTTGTATGTGCTTATGTGCGAATGTTTAATGGGTTTTTTAATATTGTAAAGATGTTCACATTATATATTGTTGTATATCACACCTTATCATCATATATATGGATATAACCTCCTTATATATAACTATATATAGGGGTTTCTACTTCAAATTTAACCCTTTACATATCAAATTCAATTTTTTCAACGTAAATGAAATTTACTTTTTTAACTGCGTAAAACTAAGGGTTAATTTGATAGATATGTTAATTTGAATTGGAATTTCTTTGATATATAAATTTCAGTTTTTTTATGTTCCATCGTCAAATACTGAATAATGAAAAAACAAAAAAACTCATTCCAAGTTAAAGGTTTGGAATTTGTATACATGGTCAATATTGTCTTAAAATTTCTTTGCATTCCCCATCATTGGGGTAACTTTTGTATTTTGTATAAACAATATTTAAAATGTTTTTTTTTTTAAATATTCCAATCAAATCATATATTAAATAAACAATTTATTAATAATAAAATTATATGTATTATATTATTATTATAGCATAGACAATTTTTCATTATCTCAAGATTTATTTTATATAAAGGTTTTTATGTTGTGTATAATGAAATTCTCTGTTACCTTATTTTAAGTAATACACATTTGATATTATGTAAAACATTCCTAAAATAATAAATGTAAAATACAATATAATAATTATAATTAAATTTTTGATCGAAAGAAAACAATCAAAAATAAATTATAAAAAAACATTGCCTAGATCATTATCCCTTTTAAATTTTTTTTTTTTAAATGATTGATTATTGATTTTGATTTTACTTTTACTATCTACATATTAAATATTTTACAATGAATATAATTAAAAAAAATTGTTAATATAGAAACCTTATAAAAATGTAATATTACCTTTTATTTACAGTGGCGGAGTTGAAAATGTATTTTTCATATTATACCAAACGAATATAGGATATATTTAGAAAGGCATTTAAAAACAAATTAATTATACTACAAAAAAAAAAACTATTTTTTCAAACCAAATTTTCCGGAAAATTCAATTTTCTAAAATTTGAATCCTCCCATTCTAACTATTAAATCAATTTTCAAAAACATAATAATCCATAAACAAAAAATATATAAAGAATAGGATATAGAATTTTCCATTGATTGGATTATTCTGGTAAATATATTTTTATTTTTTTGACACGAATATCTAATATACAATTTTATTCGATATGTATTATATGTATTATTCGATATGTGTGTTATTCGATTAATTATTAGAAATATCGTAAAAATAAAATTACGATAGTTTGCGATTAATTTTGGTACATAAGTAATATATAACACTTCGTTCAATAATGTGTGTGACTGACACATAGATGGCGTCCCTAGAACTAAATCAATATTTTTTTTCGCATTTGGCAACCTTTTTAGGCTTACTGTCAACATCATATGTTAATCAGATCATTTGTTTACAAGTTACAGTGCTATAAGTGACTCTATTTTTGTGTTTTAAAAAAAAATGAATTCAAAGCAATTCCGTGTGCTGATTTATCATTGTTTTTTAATGAAAAAAAAATACTGTTCAATGCCAGGAATGGCTTGAAAAACATTACTCGGACTCTGCTCCATCAAAAAGAAGCATTTGTTATTGGTATGCCGAATTCAAACGTGGTCGTACAGACACCGATGACATTCCATCTACTGGAAGGCCAAATGACGCTGTTATTCCGGAAAACGTTGAAAAAACACTGAAAATCATTATGTCCAACCGTAAAGTGAAAGTGAGGGAGATTGCTGACATTCTGAAGATATCAGCAGGCAGTGTACAAACCATAATACACGAACATTTGGGTATGAAAAAGGTGTGTTCCAAATGGGTGCCGCGTTTGCTCACACCGGAGCAAAAACAACAACGAACCGATGATTCAAAGAGCTGTTTGGACATGTTTACGCGCAATAAGTCGGAGTTTTTGCGACGGTACATCACAATGGATGAAACATGGATCCACCATTTCACTCCAGAGTCAAATCGGCAGTCTGCTGAGTGGCATGCAGCCGGCGAAAGCCGCCCAAAGCGACCAAAGACGCAGCAGTTGGCTGGCAAGGTTATGGCGTCTGTATTTTGGGATGCGCATGGAATAATATTCATCGACTATCTCCAGAAGGGGCAGACCATCAACAGCGACTATTATATAGCGTTATTGGAGCGTTTGAAAGTCGAAATCGCAAAGAAACGGCCTCATATGGCGAAGAAAAAAGTGTTGTTCCACCAAGACAATGCACCGTGTCACAAATCAATGAAAACGATGGCAAAATTGAACGAATTGGGCTTTGAATTGCTTCCCCATCCACCGTATTCTCCAGATTTAGCCCCCAGCGACTACTGGCTCTTCGCAGACCTCAAAAGGATGCTCCGTGGTAAGAGATTTGGCTCAAATGATGAAGTAATCGCCGAAACTAACGCCTATTTTGAAGGCAAAGAAAAATCGTTTTACAAAGGCGGTATCGAAAGATTGGAAAAGCGTTGGAATGATTGTATCTCCCTAAAAGGGGACTATCTTGATGAATAAAAACGAATTTTGGCAAAAAAATGTGTTTTAATTAATTAGTCACACACATTATTGAACGAAGTGTTATATATATTTTATGATATTACATAGACCAAAAACATGTGCATGAATAAAAAAAAATTACTCAACCATATCTTCAATAAAATGGGTTTATAACTCTATATATATATATATATATATTATATGTTTTTGTATATAATATAGAGGTTTGTATATATTGATGAATATTTACCATTCAAATGACATGTATATATGTATTTTATATATAATCAACGCATAACTAAACCTTTTCTTATTTTTTATTTAATATTATATCGCATATAACTACCGCACTTATTGACCTATTTGCCATACATAAAAATATAGAAAAATATACCCATTCAAATATATTTTTATATATGTTATACATATATAGGTGTATTGATGACCCTCTTTTATTTTATCCTGAAATCATTTGCAAAAATCAACGTCTATTATAAGTACATATATATATATACCTATTTTTCCTTTATATGGTCGTATATATATATAGAAAAATGCTCATAAATTTTTATTCTTTGTACCTTTTGCTACCTTTTACTTTTTCCACATATAAATATATATATATTTGTTTTTATGTATAGTACATCATAAGTATATGCATATATATAGTTAAATGTTTGATAATCATAAGAAGAGGAGTTAACTATGTATGTTTGGGAAAAATGATGTAATATAATCAAAAAAATATACCATAAATTATGTATATGTATTTATATATGGCAAATATTCTTCTTTTTTTTTTGGTCAAAAGAGAATTCTTTTTATTGTTAAATATGTGCGCATAATAAAAATTACGGAACACAATGTAACATCCGTTTAATGCGTATCCGTATATATTTTGTCATTGTAAAAATGTATTTTGTCATTGTAAAACAAATATGATATTCTACTTTTTTTAACAGGTATTTTGACGACTCAAACATTTTTATTTGCGAATATTTTTGGATATATTTTAAAGAATATCGTATGTTAATATCGGATGGATGGAAAAATATCTACATAATTAATTTAAAATACTAATAAAAATATCCATAGTCCGCAGATATTCAATACACTATCGGCCCTGGGCACTATTAGGACAAAATTACCTGATTATCAGTTTTCTTTTTTGACCTAAAGTGCCCCCGGGATGGAGAAACAAACACAGTTACATTTTCAAAATGTTTAAGAATTTGACACGCCAGGTAATTCATATTTGAGATCACAGTCTAAACTGTATAGAGGCCTGTATTTTTGTACATTTGGATTTTTGAATATATGTACAAATTTAAATATCATTGATATTTGAATCATTCCTATAACACATAAAAAAGTTAAGTTTCAGTCTCACTGTTCCATTCAATATACGTATACAATAAACGACATCATTCTATATAGATATATATAATATATTTATATGATCAAGCACGCAATTTAACACAAAAAAAAACAGATTGATTATTGAATGTTATTAAATACAATGAGAAGTCACTATAGTATTGATGTTAAACATAATGAACTTAACGTATTTGCATAAAAAAAATAAAAATAAAAATAAAAATATAATATGAATTCAATATATTTAAAAAAGAATTTTTTTTTATGTGATAATACATTTATAGGTCTTCAAAAATGCTTAAACACATGAATTCCATTTTTAAAAACGAGGTTTTAATATCGAGTGGAAATTGATATCGGTTTTTTTATATATACTATATTATACATATATTTGGATTTTTTGTTTCTCATTATAAAAAAACTATATATATTTTAAGTTATATCACGTGAATTTTATTAAGAGGTCCGGTGCGTTAACGTTTAATGGCATTTTAAGTTTGTTAAAAGTTAATATTTATAATTGTTTGACATCTCATTCAATATTTTGTATTCTATATTTTTTGAACTTTTCAATATCCTTCAATAATAAAAACATTTTCAATTTTTTCAAATATCAACAATTCTATCTAAAATCGCAAGAATATTTAAAAATGTACACTTATATATCTTATATATATGTTCTCAATATTATCATACATTTAGTGATGATACGAAATATACAAAATATATATAATATGTAATTGATATTATTTTCAAATATCTATATAGACGGCACATTTATATCAAAAGCGCTAATTATCTAAATTACATTTCCCTTTTGAATGACCAAATAATAACAATAGAGGAAAAAAAAAATTAAATTTATTTTCTTTAGTATTATGATGTTTATATATTTGCATTCATCATCAAATATACATGGAATATTTAATCTTATACAAAGCAAATTTAGGCCACTTTAATCCAATTGCCACAATGATCTTGAAGACAATACAATCGTATTTTTTTTTTGTCTTTTTAACATATAGATAGATATATATATATATAATTTTGCAAATATTTTTATATTACATAATAGATAACTAACATATAATAATAAAAAAAAATTATGTGTTATACATACACATCTATCAATATATATAAAAGTTAAAGTTAATTAACTTAACGATTTTTATGAATATATATGTATACATTTTTATTTTATCGATTTTCTTTCTCGATTACATATATATATGTATAGCATATATATAGGTTAATGATGATAATATATTTATGGCATGGCATTAAATAGAATTTTTTTTAATATCTATCGTAACATTGAATTTAATTGTAAAAAAAAATACAAACCGATAAATGCAATTTTAAATTTAAAATAAGAAGTAAAAATAAAACAAAGAAATCAATTAATATATTTAAAAAGAAAAAAAACAATTACTCACTCGCTTTCATTGTTATCAAATTCTAATTGTCCTTCTATGTATTCAAAATCTCTACCAGCTTTGGCTGTCCCATCTTCCGTCGAAAACGGTACAATCACTTTACCACGAGCACCCGAATATCGTTGCACTTTAATTTCATAGGTGCCTATAGATTCAACCAATTCATGATCTTTTGAGCTAAACGCAAAAATACCACCATGATCGTCGTCCAATATCATAACGGTGGCCACCTTGGGCGTTGCCAATTGAGCATGTTCCGAAACATTACTTAAACGTACATAAAAATGTTCATCTTGTTCGAATACCTCATCGTCGATCACCTCCAATTTAAAACGTTGTTCATCGACACCCGGTTGAAATATTAACGTACCTTTTTTACCAATATAATCACTACCGGCTTCTGCCGATCCATCTTCCGTTTCGAAATCAACGGTTACCCGTGCCGCCATATCACCACGGCGTACAACACGTACCTCAAATTCACCACAACTTTCCATTACCGTATAATGACCGGGTTCAAAGCAAACCGATGGCACCATATCCTCCTCTTCAATGTCCACATCGACACGTTGCTGTAGTTCGGCTTTCACTTCACTCAAATCACTTTGAGCACGTTCCGATATTTTACGCATAATATTACCGCTGCCCATCATTTTCCGGGTCGCTTGAATACGATAGAATGCCCGTGATTTTGGTCCTTTATTCATCAGCTCTTCTTGAGCCATAATTTCCAACTGATCCAAATTATATTGAGGAAATTTTTTACGTAAATCTTTTAGTGTTGTAATGTATTCACGACGGGCCTCTTCAAAATCTCGTACCTCTTCACTAACCGTCCCATTTTCATCCAGCGTTTTTATTGCATCTCTACCGTTCATTTCGATGGCCGATTCAGCTTCCGTTTGTACCATAACACCGTGTTTATTCATGCGATACTCTTTACTAATATACTTATAGATTAGCATACGACGTTCGGCAATGTATGCCATCAGTACAATCAATGGGAAAAATGAAAATGTTAAAAGTCCCTCCCAGATGTCAACACGTGCCGGTGAAAATACACATAATATTAAATATAACCATATATAGGCAAATATTGACCACGTTGATGTTATAAAAAATACACGTAAATGTTTAATTTTACGTACTTCACCGTCGGGTATCACCGATACACATATTGCCATTATCACAAATAGATTGTAGGCCGCCGAACCAACAATTGTACCCGGTCCCAAATCACCGGCTTCAAAATTTTTTGCAATTATTTCGATTACTGACAATAGGATTTCGGGTGCACTTGAACCTAATGCCATTAATGTTAAATTGGCTACCGTTTCATTCCATACACGTACCACAACAATTTGCATTTCACCATCGGCCTTTCGCACCTTGACCTCTTTCTCTTTTGATGTAATCACCTCAATGGCGGCCATAAAGCGATCGGATACAATTGATACTCCAATAAATAAATATATTAATGCTAAAAAATACACAAATCCACGTGCTGCTCGGTCACCAACAGTTAAATCATCTTGCGGCATCCATATTGGTAACATTAAACCCACTTGACATTGTGTATCATCTTTTTCCCGCCGATCACGTGCAACATCACGTCGATACTCAAATACACTTGTATCATTTGTATACAATGCATTTGTAAATGATGATAGTATTACCAATGTAAATACTGTTAATAGTTTTGTGATAATTAATGATCCCATTTTAATATGCATATCTATTGATATAGATATATAGAGAAATATATCGTGTATTTATATTTATATCTATATATTTATATATATGATATATGGTTTTGTTTATTGTATGTGGTGCGCGGTTTTCTATATTAAATCGCACTATGGTATTATCAAAGTATTTTATTATATGTATTTATATAAATATATATATATATATATATATATATATATATATATATATATATATATAGATAGATATGATTTAATATGGCAAATATATAATATATAGATATATATATATATATTTCTATATGAAAGTTAAATTAGTGATATATGACTATATATATGAATTCAAACATATATATATGTAAAAATGTGTATGAATGTGCATTGGTCAGATATAAATGGTATACATTTTTTTTTTATTTATGGTTAGTGAATATTGTAAATGTATTGTTTAAATTTTTTTCTATGTTCCATATTTTTTTTTTTATTTATTTCTATAATTAAATTATTATATGTATTTTTATATACAGTTGAAAATACTTCTTTTTTTTCTATTTTTACTATGTCGCCGTATTATGTTTTGTGTATGCTAGCATTTCCCCTCATACATGTCGCATTTAATATCCAAATGATCGCATCAAATCGGAAATTTTTTTACATTACTATACTATATTTATTTTTTTTAGTATTTCAATATATACTAAATTATGCAAATGATAGTTTATCTCATAAAAGTGTATATACAATTTATAACATTTTTGGTATATTTTTCATTGAGATGATTTGAAAACTGCTGCCCATTTTTTTAAAGGTGTGTAATCATATTATCAATATAGTATCTATTATTTCGTTGGTTGATGCGACGATTGATTATTGTTGCCGACGATGTTGATGTTGTTAATGGTGTTGCAATGAAATTGTTTGATAATTATGATGAAGTTTTGATGTAGTATAGTTATATTTTATTATATAATCAATTTACTTTTCAATACATATATTCATAAAAATATATATATCGATTAGTTTAGTATAGTTATACGCACATATATATTTATTTTTATAACATAATTTTATGATTTTCATTGCACTTTACATCATCACATATATTATGATTATTATTATTATTATTATTATTTGTAATTAAATTCGATGGTTGACCATCAATTTGGTCTAATAGAATTAGTATTAAAATGCACTGATTTTAATTAATATTTCTAACCTAATGTGTATTCACCACAAATATAAATAACTTTTATATATATATCTATATACATATATATCTATATATAGATATCTAATTCACTTGAATTCAATTCATTTTCATAACATTTCATAACATTTTAGTTATGTTCCACAAAAACAAAAAAATTAAAATAAAATAAAATCACTTTTATAATACAAATTTATATATAGATGCGAAACGAGCATATACGCAAAATATTAATAAAAATATATAAATAAATCTCACTTTTATTTTTAACACTCGCTTAACATTTTTATTTTATTTTTTTTATATCAATTTATTATTGGTTAAATTATTATTCCACATAGGGAATTTTTTTTAAATAAAAATAAAAAAAAAAAAAACTGTTTTATGGAAAATAATTCCGTTTTTAATTATGTTCAATTGAACTCACGTATAATATAATTGATTTTTTTTTCGTAATAATGCTAAAAATGTTTTTAAAAAAAAATTTAATCACAAAAATTTTATTTTACTTGTTTCATTCAAAACAAATAAAATTTATTTCACAAATAATATTAAAAAATAATAGAAAAATTTCACTTTATGTATTATTTTTTTTTTATAAATTATCAACGATCAGATTTAGTGTAGTGGAATAAGATGAAGAAGAAGAAGAAGAACAACGATGTGTCATTTTTATATATGCACAACAGTAAAAATATTTAACTATATAGGAGTTTTTTTATACACACATCACATCGAAAAGTACCATCATGAATAGTGGCTATTTTTTTTTTAAATAAAATAAAATTGGCATAGAAACTTTATAAAATTGATTGCATTATATATGTATATTGTATATACCAACTATATACTATACGTACATATTCATATGCAAAACATATATATTTTATAAGTATATCTATATAGTATAGAGATATATTTTTACTATTTGTATAACATATATCTACTCGTTTCGTATATATATAGTTATTTGTTATTAATATAACATAAAATAATAATGAATATATATAAATACCAAAACGCAGAGTTGTATACCGTCTATAAATTGCATTTGTTCGTATTTTGTACATTAGAAATATTAATGGTTAGACCTCTATATATATATATGACATATATACCTCTATATATGTGTTAATTTTATTTACACAAAGATAATTTGTGCGAAGCCAATGTAATATTATAAAAATGAAATAAAATGACAAAAAAAAAAAAAAAAAAAAAACCGAAGAAAATTCAAACAAATAATATATCAATGAAAATCATCATTTTTTTTTCCTTATTATATACATTTTCCATTTTCAATCAATATAGACAAATATAAAAACATATCGCAAATTCTTCTTGTTATGCGTTTTCCAAATAATATATATTTTTGGAATATAAAATATTTTTATATAAATAATATCAATCGTCTTTATTTATTTTTTTATTTTATTGTTATATATTAAGTGGGTTTTTATAAATATATATAAATATTTTTATTGGCAATTCTTTAAATGAGAAATTCCTTTTATTTGTATTATAAGTATAACCAAATTATTATTATTATTGTTATATATAGGAAGAGAGAAATAAAACCCTTGAAATTATATTTTATTTTGAATAAATACATTTTTTTTATGTTCTGTTTTGTAATATTTATTTTTTTTATTTGAAATAATATTACAATTTTTATTTATATTTTTCTATATAAATATATATATATTTATAAAATAACAAAAAAAAAAACATATTCACGCATATGTTGATTTCACCTTTTTCCTTTAATTTATTATTGTTATGTTAGTTATATGGTATGTGGTATGATAAATAAACAAAACAAAAAAATAACACACTCATTTATTTTCATATATAAGAAAAAGATATTGTAATGCAACTTCTGTGTATTTTTATTGTGATTAATATTAGAGGAAAAGAAAATTGCAATTGCAAAGATTGGAAGGAAATGTGAATATATATATATAGCAAGGATTTATTTGAGGAAAATAAATAAATATAATTTAATGAAAAATTAACAGTCAAAAAAAAACGTAAAATATTAAAAATAATAAAGATAGAAAAAGTTTATGGAAAAGTTAAGAAAAAGGAAAATTTAGAAAGAAAAATAAATTTCTTTATATTGATGTTTGCGATCAGCACACAGAATTTTACACATGCACAATATTTTATTTAAAAAAAAAAGAAAAAAAAATTTTTCTTTTTTATATTCACATAAAACCGAACAACGACGCGATGCGTGCTCGTCGACTACTACTAAACTAAAATGTATTTCATAGCATAAGGGTTATATGCCAATTTTTGCTATTATTATTATTATTATTTATTTATATTCTTTATATATATATATATATATATATATATATATATAATAATAATAATTTCATAAATAATATTGCACATAAATGCTCATTTTTCCATTTTCCAGAGTTTATTTAATATATATATATATATATTGTACTGGAAAATCTGTTATATACATATGTACATGTGTTTCTAATATATAATAAACCTAAATATACAAATAAATATATACTTTATATATAAGTATAAAATAAAAACTCCATCCATTCTCAAAATTGTATTTAAAAAAAGAAAAAAAAAGCAATAAATAAACTTATAAAAGCTTCTTCAGCTGCAAAATGCAACTTTTACACAATACATTTGCAAATTCGCACCCTTATATAAATTCACCCTTCACATATATATATGGTATATTAGATACACAAATTCATATATACGATATATTCCATTTGAAGAAAATTCTCTATACGCATATATAAATATACAGAAACAAAAAACACTCTTAACCGCATCACATATCCATATATATACCAAATATCGTCATATCATCGTATAATCCCATTCATATACCATCACAATATTATATAGAATCTCGCACAACGACGGTCACGACGGAGACACAAATGTTTTTCGCTTTTTGTTACTATTTTTTATACATATATAATATTTACACATCCAACATCATGTCCTATATTAGACATGAAAATATATGAATGAATATTACAGGGATGTTTGTCAAAAAAAAATATTAAAAGGATTCAATTTAATATAGTCGATTTGATTTTCCCAATTAAAAATTATATTCAAGAGATTTCATTTTTACGAGGGCAACTACGAATAAAGTATAATGCGCCCTAGAGAACCCTTTTTAAAAAGCAAATATAAGAATTTACCGTCTTACTGCATTGTAAAATAATGAGTAATTGCTAAACATACCCCAAATTCCAGACCAGATTTAGCTATTTCTATTACTATTTCTTATTTCCGAATCTGAAAAAAATTTCATCACTTGTAAAAATTTAAATTATCAAATGCGAAAAACCGAAGAATGTTTCAATATAGCGTCAAGAAAAATCCAAGTATTTGGGTAGGTGGAATAAAGAAATATCTTGCAAGTCATTTAATGAATCGTATTGAATTGGAAAGATACATCGAGATGTTGAAAAATAAATAATGAAATTAACAGAATAAAGGTGTTTTATTTCTAATTATTTGGAGCTTAAATCACAAGATTTATTTTCTTTAATATTATGTAAATGTCTTGTGTTTAAAAAAAAAAATTATTTTTATCCATTTGTGGGATGTACATTCGCATTTAGAATAATGTTTGTTGTCTAACATTAATATTATGGTTTAAATATTTGGATTATCTGCATGAATTTGTACGGTTTCTCATCGATTATGATACACTTTTATATTCATTCCGAAACTTGTAAAATAATTCTTGAAACACAAAAAAAAAAACCACAGCGGAATTTAATTCAAAATAATTTCAATCCTACAACGACGATTTTGGAATCCAATTAAAATGAATATATACTCTATAGAAGTGACCGAAAATTATTATACATTTCTAAGATTTCTTTTTAAATATATGTGCAGCGAAAGGTAATTCTTTAGACATAAAAAAACTCACCATATAGATGAAATTGAAATGATCTGTTATATATTTGTATACAATTATTACACAAAATTACACCTGTAATCATTGCATATACATTTTTTATTGGAATGGATTGTAGATGTAAATAACCAAAATTGTATTTATTTGGTCATTTTTCTCTATAAACTAATACAGACATGGAAAATTCAGGAATGTTCAGAAACTCAATTTGTATATATACGTATAACAAAAACAATTCAAATAATATACACAATTTGGTCTGAGGTATACTAACAATGAGAATATATACTTAAATGTATATGTTATGGATATAGGATATATATGTTATAATCAAAAAGGAAATAATATCCTTCGCATTTTTCATATACCTCAAAAAAATTTATACAAATATATGCTTTATATAAAGATGTATATCTTATTTATAGAACTTTATATGCCTATATATAACCATATTATACCATTGATTCAGTATTCAGGTATTATATACATACACACAAATATATATAATTCCAAAACAGAATATTAACTTTTGTTGATGTTGATATAGTCATATATATATTGTATTATAAATATATGTATAATAAATGATGAAGAGATATGATATTTTAACAATTTGATGATGATTATATGATACTATATATATATAATAAATATGATATAGTAAAATTGGTTTCCTTGCAATTGTTATTAAGGGAAATTTTACCAGAATATACAAATACATAACATATCTTGGAAATATACAATAATAGAGCTAAAAAAAATGTATATACTCATTTTTTTAGTAACATTGATACATTACCTATTGTGCATTTGAAATATATATATAGTATAGTATATATTTTCTTGTCGAATCATTCATTTGGCAATGTTGTATTTTATACGTGTATGCATTATATAAAAAGTAAATTACTATTTTAAAGTGTAAAACTTTGTGATTTAAAAAATAAGATACAATCACAATATATATATAATATATATATGATTAATTGATTACATAAGAAATTTAATACATGAATTTATCATTATCTTTTTTTTATATATACAATTATTATAAAAAATGTATTCCATTGTAAAAAACACATAAATGAAACTTTTTATTTAACTTCAAAATCAGTGTTAAAAAGAAAAGTATAGTAAGCAGCGATATAATTAAGTTATCTATCTATATATTCTGATGGAAATGTTTTTGAAGCGATAATGCGATGATTTCTTTATTTTATTGCTTAACATATATGGTATATATACTATATGCACACATCAACTTCAAATGTATTTGTTTGAATAATTTGTAGGTGTATATTTTATATATATCTATAGGGTGAAATTTTTGTTAATAAAAGAAAATAAATATATTGTTATCAAATTCAGCAACAAACAATCAAAACAAATTTGGTATATATGTAGGTATATATTTTATATATACCAGTCTACGTGGTATATGTTACGTGGGCAATCGTGAATTGTAATTAGTTATTTATTTTTCAACATCTCGTCTATCAGCTGTTGAAACTCAATACATTCAAACGAGGTTCAAGTTTTTTTTTTGGTTCCATCTGACAAATACCATTTTTCGAAATAGCAAAATATTTCAAACTTGTTTTTCCTGAATCTTATTAATATCAATAAGCTTATACGGATAAGCCATATATGACATTATTTTGTCAGTTTATTGCATTTTTTTTTTCAATGTTTTCAATAGTTTTGGTGACTGTTTTTGGTATTCCTGAACGATGTTCATTTTCTGCGTTTGAATATGACTCATATTAAATTCTTTTCCTCATATGTACAATGGTTCAATGGTTCAATGTAAGAAGACTATATATATACAAGTCGATTATCAAAACCTTTTGTGCATTTGTTATATATGACTTTATACATATGTATATATATATAGTAGACGTGTATACGTATAAATATAATACATATCTAATCAAACTTTATCATCATATATAATATATAAAAGAAAGAAAATACAATTGAAAGTAAAAAAAAATTACTTTAATTAAGTTATAGAAAAAAAATATATAAGTTTAACTTTCTTATTTAGAATGTATATATTATATTTATATATGAGTTTATATAAAATATTTTTCCGTGATGCTAAAATATAGTAAAATTTCGTATTTTTTATTTGAATGTTAACATGTTAATTATAGCAACAATCTAATAATTTTTTCAACAAAAATCTTTAATTTACAATAAAACTTTCTAAAAAAGTTCTGATAAAATTTATTAATTTCTTTACACTGGTTGTGCTTTAAAAAAACTTATAAAGGAATATTGAAATGTTATTGGTGTTCGATTGATTTCGATTTTGTATACTTGCAGTTATGAAAAGAAATAAAATTGGCAATATAGAAATATTAACATAAGAATCTAATTGTATATTTATCAATGTTCTATATCAAAATTCAAATCTGAATGATGGAAAATGAATTCCTATTTTATACTATATTGGATTTGTCGCGATCAAATGAAACTTTTTCAAATGATGACTTTTTCCCTTTTATTGTTTTTTTAACTGAAATGTATTCCCCTGATATATTGACAAGGTTTGGTTTTGAAAGAGTATTAAAAGAGTTTTAATAGATTTAACTAGCGGAAAAACAATATCCAAAAGGAAAATTCACAGATTTTATCGGAAAATTGTTTATCTATTTGTTAGAATTGTAAACGTTTTTCAAAAAGGAAGTACTTCTCTGTTATATATATATATATATATATATATTGTATAAATAATTCTTTAATAAACTCCAAACAAGAGATTAATCAATGTTTACCTTTTGGTCAAACTAAAGGTTTATGTGCATGATATGAGCCTATATAACATTAATTAGCTAGGATTTTCGCAAGGATTCAAAGTTAACGCCACCCTATATTTTTATTAGTTATGTGAGTGGTTTCCGTGGGTTTTTAGTTAAATTGAAAATTCATTTGAAAATTACAATTGAACAAGTAAGAATGATTTAATGATGATTGCTGTAGGTATTATATTTTATATTATAGTCCCATAGACTATCGCAAATATCAATAATATATCAATCAATAAATTAATTTATATTTTAATATATTGATTTTTGAAAATAAAATGATTTAATTTTATTTTGAATTTTATAAACTTTGTATAACAATTGCCATTTGAGTTCATTGTAAAAATTCAAATAATTTTTTTTTTTATTATTATTGCTTTGTATATTAAATGTACATATAACAATAAAAAATCAATAATCAATAATATTTATATCATTATATATGTTATATATGAATTATTTTAAGTTTATTTTTTCTTTGCAATTTATGTCATTATATAGATTGGATTTCCCTTTTTATTTGATTTAGATGCAATACGGCAATATTTATTATATATGTATGTATATCTCTTCTATATATGGATGGACGAAAGAATACTTTAAAAAATAAAATTTAAAAAATACATTTGTGGTGTAAAATAAGAATGGTACCATTTCGTATACGAGAAATTTATCATAAATACCCATATAATATTATGTGGAATTACTTGGGTTTTTATTTTATTTTATTTTTATTTATTTTTTCCGCATAAATCCAAATACCTTTACGAACAATATCGCATTTGCATTTTGAGACAATAAGGGAGAATTTATTTTTATTATTTTAAAGATTACATAATGCATAAAGTTCAAATACATATAATATACTTATAATATAATAATATATAATATATGAGAATAAAATGTATAGTATATTTAACATACATATAGAAAAAAATAAAAATAAATAGATGTTGTAAGGCCTCGTCTGATATAAAAATAATAATGTATCTTGTATCTACCATATATATATATATATATTTTTATGGATAAATGTACTTGTTTTTAAATGTAATTTGTGTACAGCATATAAAGTACTTAATCACACTTTGCTCCAGTCCCGCGTATACCGGAATTATTATAACTGAATACTGAATATGTATATATTATAGTTACATATGGATATGTTACATAAAGAGGGAAAAATTCCTATATATATATTTAATGTTAATATATAGACAAAAATATGATATTTAATTGCTTTATTATTATTTCATTAAACCATTTTGTTAATAAAAAGTTTTAATGGAATTTGAAATAAAAATCGGGGGTTTGAGTACTCTTTAAATAAGAAAGGCTTCAATGCCATTGATACATTTTTTCTTCTTGATTTTATCCAAAATGTTTTTTTTTTGCGATTTACTGTTTCATTTACTTGATTCTGAATAAAAAATTTTCTTCTTCGTGTCATAGAAATATCTCTATATGAATAATTCCAATCTTAACATTCAACCAGATAGTAATCAAATCATAATGTAAATAAAATCAGTTATAAATTTTCCATTCACCTAATTTTATTTCATTATGAACATAATGAAAACAGTAAGTATATAATTTATTTATTTCAATTTTTTGTTGTTATATTTACAAATTTATACGTTGTATATATGATTAAAATATTTAATTTATTGATAACATTAACCACGTTTGTTATGTAAAAATAAAAAAAAATCAGCAATATTTATGCGATATGAGACTATATTACCAGATGTAGCGGTATGAACGGTTTTTTGTGAAAATAAAACCATAATTTTAAATAGGAAAGTAAACAACCTTTTATTCAAATTTATTTTATTTTATCCATTGCTTTCTAGATATTTTGAGCACCTTTCTATAGCAATTTGTGGATTCCACGCTAATAGAATTGTTTGAATCAAAATTTCACAAGTATTTTTAGGCTTTTCCTTCTGCCTTTCATTCAATGCATGTGGCACCCACACTTTTAGATCTTTTCCATAGCTTTTAAACTATCCGAAATGGTTCGTTGTACAACATATAAAATTTCGGCCATTTGTTTTTGATTCAAGGTGTCGTCTTCATCCAATATTGTTTGTAATACCACGTTCTTTATTTCTCACAACCGAAATCCTTAAAATTCATATATAAATGTTCCCTATCGAGGCATTTGTATCCTCGCGTTCACTTCATACACCTGGTATATATACTTTATTTATATATTTCATAAAATACGTCTATATCTGCGTGGAATATTGTGAGATATACAACTTATATAATAAATGGTTGTATATCAAAATCCAACTATATTCATATTATTTATAAAATGTTGGAGTGGAACATTATTTTTAATATGTATAATATTGAAAAAAAATTGCGTGCAAATCCAAATGAAAATAATTATATATAAATTTATGATATATGTTACAATACGTGCTTAATAATAAATTTATATATAATATATAGAAAGGTACATATAAAAAAACAAATCAATATTATTTGCTAAGGTATAATTTATTTTTATTAATATTTATATACTCCTAAAGAATCCTTTTTGTTTTGTTTTTTTTTGTTTATACTTTGAAGCAGAATACCAACAAGCAAATGTAATTGCGGGAAATTCCTTTTTAATAAATATATATATTAAACTTCTTTTCGCAATGTATAATTATTATTTTCTTCAAATCAAATCCAGTTTAACCATCGTTTTGTCTTTAATCAATTTAATTCCAAATTAGTAAAGAACAAATTATTGCGTCTGTAAAATGTGCATACAGATTGTTGAAACGATTAATTTAGGTTAGCGTTTTTCAAACAGTCGGCTCCATAAGCATTCAATTTATAAATCATTTGATCTCCTGATTTTAAAAAGGAAATGTGAAATATCAAATAGACAGAGTCATAAAATATTTGTTTTGTAAGACTTGTAAGATCTTTAAGATTTGTCAAGAAAGACTTGGAGTGTTTTTTTTTTAATATTGATTATGATTTGGGCTGCAGTACATTCTTTACACTGCTGAAATGTTATTCGATACGATTTTAAAATCTGTATAATTTTGTTTAAAAATCAAAAACCATTCAAATGGCTTTTATTTTTGAAAAATCGGATGGTTTTAGAATAAATCAGTATCTCGAGTTTGATTTGTTCTAAACTGAAAAGGTCCAAAACTCAAAAACACCCTTTAGGGATCATTTACCAAAAAAAAAAAGATCTACATAAACTATCTAGAAGATTTCCTTATTTTCAATTATTCGTTTGTTTATACAACAGATATTTTCCTAATAAGAAAATGCAAAACAGAGAACGGATTATATTTTGAGTACACAAATAATAAATAAACGCATTTTTTTGCTATTTCTTCGTTCATTTTATATTTTTTTTTTATTATTTTTTTTTATATTTAAATATTCGTTTTAAAGAATATTTTTATATTTTTACAACAGAAATAATTAAGAATAAAATAAATCTTAAAAACTATAAAAAAAAAAAAAAATCATAAAATAAATTTTTTTTCCATTTCATTTTCGTTTTTCATTTTTTTTTTTTTATACAATTTCTATTTATTATTTTTCTTTAAATTATTCTACATACGCGGCGCGACATAACGGCAATGAACAAACAATTATTACATTTATTTTTGTTTTTGTTTATTTTTAAAAGGTTTTAGTTTAAATTTTCAATTTTCTCAAAACTGATAATTAAATTATTTTATGTGTATCTGTGTGTGTGTGTTTTTTTTATTTCACATCTTTTATGTTCAAATTTTTAATTATAACAACAAAAACTTATTTCACTTATATTCATAGAGTGTTAATAATTATTTAGTAGTATAAGCCAGGGCGGTTGTGGTCTGAGTGGAGCACACTGGAATATCCTATTTTTACGCACATGTAATTTTAGGGATATGCAATCGAATAGATTTAATGTATAATTATAATTGAATTATAGAAAGGATAACGTGGGAGGGAGAGTTTTTTTTTTTTTGCTTTTGGAAGTGGCTTGATTAACAACCATTTTTTTTTTGTTTTATAATACCGGAGATTATATTCTAATGGAAACCTGAAACGTCACCATAGAAATTAAACTAATAAATTACCATATAATAAACTAAGGTAATAATCAAATATATGGATTATGGGAGGAGTATGTGTTAAATTTAATGACATAAAAATTTGTTTAATTCTTTTTTTCTTTAGATTCTCTACTTCGATGTAGAATTCAAATACATAACATTTTTATTTGTATTTAATTTAAGACATTATGAAAAAAATATGAAAACACATTGATTTAAAACTGTATTTTTGCTGTTAAGATTTTTAATCCAATTTTATTTTATTCTGAGAAATATAATTCCGTTTAATTATATAATTTTTACAGAATAATTTATTGTTGCATTAGTTTTGATATTGATTTTTGTGGTGTCGTATTGAATCTGTGGATTTTGTGTGTTATAATAAGTGAAAATTATGTAAATTTTTAAAATGAATAGTAATATAAATAAGAAAAAACAAAACAAATAATTTATATATGATCAGGCGGCAGTAGTATTTATTATTAGAATTAATTAATTAATTAATTTTATTTATTTATTATGATTATTAAACTTTGAAAAGAGACGCTTTATTTATATTTTTTTTTTTTGCTTGTTTTTTAATTTATTTTGTTGTTAAATTTTTTTTACTTTATATGTATTTTTCATCTAAATCTTAATTTTAATTATCATCTTTTTGTTTTGTAATTTAAATACATCATTTTTATTTTTGTTCTTTTACTTAAATATTTATTTTATATCTATATTTATTTATTTTTTTGTTTATATTTAAATTAAATTAAAACATAGATATTTCTAAAAAAAAAAAAAAAAACCAAAATAAAAAATAATAATAAAATAAAATAAAAATAAAAATTAAATTAAAATAGAAATTGAAAACATAAAAATAAAATTATATAATTTATTCTCTAGGTTTTTCTGTTTGTTAATATATGTTTCATTAAATTTTTTTTTATTTTTGTTTTAAATTTCGTAATTTCAATATAATTTTTGTTTTTCATTTTATAATTAATTAATTAAATATTTTTAATAAAAAGAAATATGATGACACAGAAAACATAATATATATTTATATTATATATATATTAAATTTGTATTTTATATATAAATATTTTAAAAAATGTTTATATATAAGAGAGGAAAATGACACTACCACAAGAACGAACGAACGAACGAACAAACGAAAACAAAAATTGTAATATTGTATTTATTTTCTTTTTTTTTAATGTTTGTTAAAAAGGATATTCTATTTTCAGGATATTGATATTATAAATTTAATTTTTTCACATTATTTTTTTTATATTTACTATATAATATTTATTTTTTTTGTTACTATATCATTTTAATTCTATCAATATGATTAATTATTATTATTATTTATTATATTATGTTATTATTTAATATATCGAAAAAATTTTTATACTTAGTGTTTTTTTTAAATTTAAATTTATTTGTATATATAATTTATTCTAATTAAATTTCTATATAATTATTCTTTTGCTTTTATTATATAATTTTATTAAAATTAAAAGTGTGTGTTGATTCACCATTTATTTATTTGTTTTTTTTTTTTTTGTATACATTATGATTGAGAACAAAATAATTTTATGTGTATTAATAATAAATTAATAATCAATAGAATTCATATGAATAAAATAAAGACAATAAAAAAAAACGAGAAAAACAAAAATTGTGTTTTTTAGCCGGAAGGTTGAGATGATTAAAGAAGAAAAATGATTAAAAAAAAGGAATGGGTGGTATTATAATATTATATATTATAATATTTTTAGTTTTACTATTTTTTTTATATTTATATATAAAAAAAATTATTTTCTTTTCTTCGTTATTATTATTATTATTATTATAATTAATTTTTTGTTTTTCTTTTACTCTTATTTAAACCAAATAATTAAATTAATTTTTTTTTATCAAGAAATATATTAAAAACACTTTAACAGCAAAAAACAAAACAAACAAAAAAAAAATACAAATAATAAACATTTAATAATAATAATAATAATAAAAAATTATAAACATAATGTGAGGACGGGAAAATACACTTCTAATAATGGATATATAAGAGGATGTAATACGTTAAAAATTACAAATAAAAAAAAAAAAAAGAAATAATAAAAATTAAATTATTATTAATGAACATTTTTTTTTTTTTGTTTTTGTTTACTTGTTGTTATTTTTTTAACATAATTTTTGTTCTTTCATTTATTTATTTATTTTTTTTTTGATTGATTGAAAAAAAAAGTGTATTTGTTTTTCTTTTTGTGTGAATAATAATATATTAATAAATCTCTAATAATATGTTTCTTGTTCTAACCAACCACCTGGATTACGACGTAAATAGAATCGACGTACTTCATCATAGATGAAAATTGAAATCATGAATGGGATTGCTGGTAACCACCATACAAATCTATTGAAACAATCGAAATATATATATATATATATATATATATATATAGAATAGTTTATGTTAGTATTTTAATTTGGATTTCTATAAAATTTTGTAGAAGAAAAATTATCTACTCACTTAAGTGGATACATCCGTAAACCTTTGTCCATACCGGGACAATACGATAAGAATGCAGCTAATGCTGTTTCAAAAACAATACCAAAGTTTAAGGCCCAATTATTCATACCTTGATGGACAATTGAATTACGACGTGTTTTACAAATAATTAAATCAGCCCATTGTACGACAACGATTGATACGAAGAAAGCTGTATGACATGTAAATTCGAGTGTTTTACGATCACGATACGTCTAAATGAAAAGAAATAAATAAATAAACATAATTAATTATTTATAAAATACAATCAACAAAATATTATTATTACAATCATAATACTTTTGTATTTTGTATTAAGTAAAATTTAAAGTTCTTTCTTTGACTTAAATTTAGAGGAAACATTTTTTTATTTTAATTCCAGAGTTAATTTAATTTTAATGTATTATTAAATTGAACCAATTTACAAATTTAAATTGTGCCTTTAAAAAAAAACAAAATTCGGGGCCGCAAACAAAATAATAACAAAAATTTACTTACCCATTCTTGACCATATGAATCGGATAAATCATTAACGGCCTTTGAATCCCATGATTCACGAATACCAAATAATTTCATTGGTAGAAAACCATTTTCAGCCATAATAACGAAGTACACAAAGAAACCAGCAGCCGCTTGAATCATACCAATTTGACCGTACGCCATTGAGATAAGTCTATATTTTTGCGTTTATTTTGATTTTTTTTGTATTTGTAATTATAAAATAAAAAAAAATATATATTAATAAAATGTTTTTTCATTTTTTTTTTGTGTATATATTAAATGTGTTCTGTTGTTTTTGTATGAAATTTAAGTTAATACCAAATATTTTTTGAATTTTATTGAAATATTATAAATATTAAAACATATTAATTTTGTGTAAATTTTTTTATTTTATTTTATATTTATTGTTTTTATATTATATTGTTTTTTTTTTTTTAAATTACATAATTAAAGAAAAAGTTTAATAATAACAAACAAAGAATTTTCACAAAATTAACGATTAAATTTCTTTATTTATAATAAATCAATAATAAATTAATTTTAATTATTATTTTATTTTGGGTAGTAGTTTGTTATGTGTTTAAAAAATATATATTTTTAATATTTTAATAAAGCAATTATTTATTGTTTTTTAATATATTTTGTGCATAGATTAAATATTTTGTTTTTTTAATGTGTTTTATTACTAAACAAGCGTGTTTTTATTTGTGTGGATTATAATTTTTTTTAAATTTTTTATAAAGCCCAAAAAAATATTGTATAAAGCATAAACCAAAAAATAAATAAACCGTGCAAAGCAAATTTTTCTTTTCCATCATCCATCATTTAGTGATTATATAATTCACTATTTCTTTATTTTTTTTTTTTTTTATGTAGTTTGGGGAGTTTTTTTTTTTAAAATACTTACAAATATTTCAAATGATTAATAAATAATATCAATAAAAAAAAAACCAAAATAGTTAAAGAAATAAATATAACTATATTATTTTATATATGGTCGTCTTACCTGACCACGTACGATGTGATTTATTTTTAAAAAAAAATTTTAAAGGACATTTTTTCGTTAAAGAAAAGAAAAAAACAATTCACAGCTAATAATAAATGAAACAATATAGTGTAAGTTTTTTTTATTTTCTATTTATATTTAGAAAGAGTAAGATTTAATTAAAAATCAAAAAAAGAAGAAAATACGAAATTATATAGTTTAAGATTTGGATGAATGGATGTGTATTTATTGTGATGTATTTTTATGAATATAGATTTTTTTTTCCGAAAATGAAATGTGTGTGTGTGTTTGATTAATAATTTTTTATATGATTAAATTTGTTGATATTTTTTTTTGTGTTTTATTGTTATAATTAAAATATATTTTGTTTTTAGAGTATAGAAGAATTGCTAATAGTTTTTTTTTTGCAATAATAACACAATATATAACATCTAAATAATTAATATTTATAAGTGTCTAAATAAAATAATTAACTGTTTTTAAAATTATTCCTACTATACTAAATAACATTTAAGGCCACAACAGCAGCGAGTATATTTGATTTGTTTTTCTTTTATCTACATAATTTTTTTTGTTTGTTTCTAATCAATTTATTATATAAAATAAATTCTGTAATTATTCATTAATTTCTATATATATAAGTTTTGTTTTTTTTTTTTTTTGTAATTTTAATAAAATTTGTGTATTTTTTTTGTTGTCTATTTGCTTTTATTTCATCTATTCCCATGCTGCTGCACTGTAACAATAACAACATTTAATTATAGAAGCTTATCGATAGATATACTAATAGAATATTTTTTGTAAATCTCTTTTAAATTAACACTTTTTTTATTTCATTCATTTTTTTTTTTTTTTTAGATAACGCATTTTTAATCCTATTTTATATCTATGTATATGTTTTATAACGTCTAATTCTCTATATTAAAAAAAAAACAATTCTATCGTCATCTATCGCTCTAAAATAAACACATTTAACTAAAAGTAACACATTTTATTTTATTTTTTCTATCAATAATATTATTGAAATAGTTAAATATATATTTTTTTAAGAACAGAAATAAAAATAAAGAAAATAAATTATAATTATAACTGATAAAGATAAAAAAAATAAAAATAAATAAAAAATTAAACACTAAAAGATTAAAGGATTTATATGGACTAGCAGATATTATACTTTTGTATCTCATGTATTTATAATAAAAAAAAAATTGTTTATCATCATCAAAATTATTTTTTGGAATTCATGGAATGAATTTTGCATTAAAAATAATTGCAATAAAAATGGTTACTAAATATTTTTGTATTAAACAATTCCAAATTTTAGGGTTATAGGAACAGGTAAAATTATATTTTTTTAATCTGGAAAGAAGTTTAGAATACGCTAATTCGATCAACATTTAATTGAATATTTTTATAAAATTTAATATAAGCTAAGAACAAAAAGTAATTTAGAAAATTGAGAGATTATATATAGATATTTTATTCAGTAGACGAATAAAACTAAAATAAAGATCAATTTCTTTGGCATTATAATATTTGGATACATTTTTATGAATTTTTTGAATTTTGAATTTTTTTAAACCTTAAATTGTTCATGTCAAATGTAAATTTTAATAGTCAGATTATATAGTCAGACAATTAAACATTTTCACCAGATATATAGATACACAATTTGACAATTTCTAATGATCTGCTAGTCCATAGAAATTAAATTAAATTAAATTAAATAAAAAAAAACCCAATTAATTTGTAAAAATGTCGTTTTTGTCAAAAAATAATTAACTTGAATTTTGAATTTTGTATTATATATATTATATGCGCACACATATATAAATTTATATATTTTTATTTTCGATATTAAATTCGATTCTTTTATATTTAATTAAAATTCTCATTTTGATAAACAAGAAGAATCTATATATGACTATCCTAATTATAGACAAACTATATATATATATATATATATATATATATAATAGGTAAATTTTTAAAGAATTTTAAGTGTATATATTATTTTTCCATTAATTAAAATTAAAAATTAAATAAACCAATTAAAAACCAATTTTAAATGTCTATTATATAGTGTAATTTTTGTTTTAAAAACAAAAACAAAAAATAAATCAAAGCACTAATCAATAACATTTTTCAATTGAAAATAAACATTTTTTTTTCTATAAAATTTTTCAAATTGGTGTGTGTCTTTTAAAAAAACAAATAATTTTTTTTTTTTTTGAATCTATTCTAAAAAGAAGATATTCTAAAAAAGTAAACTAAAGTAAAATAATATAGAAAAAGTTAACACAATTAAAGAATAAAAAAAAAAAAATTAAACATAAATTAATTTTTTTTTTTTAAAGAAAATGGACAACGTGAAAAAAATTGCGTATAGTTTCAAAACTAATTAAAATGATTTTGTTTTTCTTGTTTTTTTTTTTTATTTTCCAATGTGAAAAATTAAAATTTGAAACTGTGGGAAGACATTTTTTTATTGTCTTTCTTTTTTTTCTTTTTTTTTGGAATAGCCAAATATGATATTTTTAAAGAAAAATTAACAACTAAAATCATTTTTATTAGTCAATATATGAATACTATATAATCCAAAAACAGGTCCCAGGTTTTTTTTTTATAAAATATTTAGGTATACTTCTGACCTGCGATTGACCAAGTTGTCGCGATACGGATCTCTGGGTTGCCGTTTCATAATATCACTTTCTGGTGCCTCATAGGCTAATGAAATAGCCGGTACCTTTATATTATATAACAAATAATGTTATTTTATAATAATGTTTTTTTTTTTCATTTTGTAATACGGCTACATTATTTTTTTTTTTTTTACAAAAAATTTAATTTATTTTTTGTTGTTGTTTTGATGTTAAAATTTTCACTTTTATTTATTTTATTATTTTTTTTTTGTGTTATAAAAGTCAAAGATTTTTGTTAGTCAAATATTTAAAATTATATAGTCAAGATGATTTTTAAGTTAAAAAAAAAATATTTATATATCGAAAAAATGAAATAGAACTAAATAGAAAAGTTAAAAATATTATTTATATATCAAAATTATTGAGTTTTACTACTTCTAATAATTATACTGTAAATTAACCTTTGTCATATATAGAAAAAAATCATATATAGAAAATTTCTTTTATAAACTATAAAGAATTTTAACTTATTACACAGGAACATTCCTTAAAATGTGTATGCATCGAGCGAAATTTATCTATTTGATTCATAAAGGAACAAATTTTACCAAACCAAATCAATGAATGATGATTATCTTAATATTTTTTCGAAGATATATTATGTTCAATTAAAGAAATACTAAAACGAATTTTTATATTATTCAGCTAAATTGTTTTTTTTAATTATTTTTAAATCATTTTTTTTTATTCAGTGTGAATTACATTAAATGATTTTCTGCGGTGGTTTTTCGTTACTATTATTTTATTATAATAAAAAAAAAAATTCATGTAGTAATAATTTACATTTAGCAACTAAAATATTTATTTTAATAAAAATTAGCGAGTTTTCAAAAGAGAAAAATTTAATTAATTTTCTATAAATTTTATTTATAATAAATATATAGAAAGAAAGATGTTTTTTTTTTAATTTTTTATAAATAGTGTGTATATTTTCTACCTAAATAGATTTGTTAAATATTTTATTATGTTTATCTGGTATTTGTTTTTAATTCGTTTATTAATTTGGTATTTGCCGTGTGTCGTCAATATAAAATTGTTTAAAGTTTGTATTTATATATAACAAGATGATTACAAAAAAATTATATAATAAACACCTTTTTAATGATGCAAATCTTATAATTAACTTTCATTACCCCAAAAATAAAAGTAAAATACCTCTTATTTTCCGTTGGTTATTTTTTCCAACCACATCAATATTTTTTTTTATATGTTATGTTTTTAAGTTTTTTTTTAGTTGATTGATAATGTATTTTATTTATATATATATATATAATATTTATATATGTATGTGTGTAATTGTTATGTGTTTTTCTTCAAAAATAAAACGAAAACTTATCAAAAATATGAAATTAAAATAATAATGATAAATGAAAAAAAAAAACAAAAATGAAATTAAGATAATTAAATAATAAAAAGGTATTATAAGTATAATAATAATAGTATAAGTATAAATATATATAAAAAATATATTACGCAGAGGAGAATATAATTACCAAAAAAAAAGGCATAAATTAACGACGCATCATACAACATAAATGGAAAATATATATATATGTTATATTAAAAACAATTAAAATAGTTTCATTGTTTTTTTTATTAGCATTTTTTTTTTAAGTTTTCATAAAAAAAATCCTTCTTTTTTTTCTTATTATTGTTCCTACATAAAATATAAAAAATACACACACATTATGAAAATATTTACTTATAAATTACTTTATGATAGATACCCAAAAATTAAAAATAAATAGAAGAGTAATGTATACATTTAATATATATATATATATTTATCAGTAATTATGGCGATAGATGATGTTATTATTTATAACATTTACAAGAATTACAAAAATCTATTTTATAGAGATACATTTATTTTGATTTTGTTATAAACATCAAAAAAAAAAAAAAAACAAAATACACTACACATTTACAAATATTAATTTTTTTTTATTTAAATAATGATTTTTTTATGATATTTGATTAATATATTATATGTTTTTTTGTGAAATGACAAGTTATAAATGTGTAATAAATTAAATTATAAATTATTAAAAATTAATGGAAATATAAATTATATATAAATTAATGGAAAAAATCTGAAAACGAATTGTCAACATCAGGCGAATATTATATCAGGTGTATATTAAATTTTATCTTTTAGGCCCGAATGAAGTAAATTATAGACTTTTGGAAAAAATAAACTGAACAATTCTCCAATTACTAAAGAATGAGTGTATTCACAGGGATGTCGGTTCCAAGGATGGAATAAATATATGGATAAATAATATTTTTAGATTCATGGAACCTGAATTTTTGAGGGAAAATTTTTTATTGAATCAATAAAAAAAACATATATTAAAATAAATTTATTTAGATAAGATTTCCAAATGCATGACCTTTATTTTCATAAAGTGTACATTAAAATAAAATTAATAAAATGTCATCAAAAACATTTTCATTTTCATGATTGAATAACAAAAAAAAAAGAAAATACCATATTTTTTTTTGTGGCCACAATAAAAATTAAAATTTTTGATGAAAATGAATATATTATAATTTTGTAATGGATGAATAATAAAATAAAAAAATAATAGAAAAAAAACGCTTTCTTAATTTCAGTTTTATAGAAAATCTACTCAAAAAAAAAAAAATAAAATAAAATACTTTGAAATATTCAGAAATTTTTTTTTCTATAAGAATATGTCCTTTATTATTTATTATAAATACCGACACGACTAAAATGAAAACTTACCTCTTCAATTAATATGTTTCTATACATACATAAACAACTTTTTACGCATTCGAAAGTTATTGTTAAAAAATTATTATATTAAAAAAAAAAATTAAAAGAAAAAAGTTTTAAAGGACTAAAAAAATATCTGAGATATTGAAAAATTATTCGGTGTTTGTATTTATAAAAAAAAAAAATAAATAATTAAAGTGAGTTTATCAAAAAGGTAAAATATTATTAGGCAGAAAAAAAATCAGAAATTCTTTAATAATAATAAAAAAAAAAGAAAAAAATTAAATTATGATATTCCAAAATATTACATCAGTGAAAATTACATTGAAGTATTAAAAAAAATATTGTGTGATTTGATAAAGTACATATATTTTGAAAGATAAAAAAATCAAAAAAACTGTATAAAATTTTAAATGTATTTAAAAGGAAAATCTAAGCTAAATAATAAAAATATTGATTTAATAAATCAATATGAGACAAAAACTAAAAAAAAATGTGTAATATAAAAATGAATTGTACAATTACAAAACAAAAAAAATAAATATAACACAAAACAAATGTATGAAAAATGTTTTTTTTTCTTTACATAAAATGGATTTTAAAACAAAAAAATTGAATATTAAATACAAAATAAAGCAAATCACAAATTTTACTTTAAATTAAATAAAATTCAAAAGATTATTTATTATTTTGATTTTTATGATTTATGGAAAATTACATGAATTAATATTCTTTGTTTTTCTTTTTATTAAAATTTAACGAGATTCATAATTGATAAAAAAAAATACCAGTAATATATAAATAATCTTTTGATGTAATTTAAATGAAAAACGAAAATAAATAAATAAAACAATATGAATGATATAAATTTATAAAAATTAAATTAGGAAAAAAACCCCTCGCACATCATAGCGTATACAAGATCAATGAAGAACAAAACAAAAAATATATTATATAAATATGTAATAATAATAATATGATAATAATAATAATAAAAAAAGAAATTGAGATAAGACGCATTTTTTTTTACAAAATTTAAGGCTATTTCAACAAACAATAAGGTATATATTGATTTATTTCATCATATATCAATAATCCCCCAGTTGGATAAAATAATTTTCTTTTTTGTTTTGTGACTTTTCATTTATTATTTTTTTTTTTTACCTCTCGTTAACCAGCTTATCACAAAAAGGATTCCTTGGCTGTCTTTTCATAATATCAGATTCTGCTTCCTCATAGGCTAATGAAATAGCCGGAACCTATATATACATATATATAGTTTATATATATACATTATACATAACAAACGGATATTTATATCATTCCCGCATACAACAAAAATTTTTTGTTAGTAAAAAAAAAATCATATTCAAAACAATAACACTCTTACAAATAATAATAAATCAAAAATAATAATGTAATTTTAATGATGAATTTCATTTAAGAATATGTTAAAAATATTCTTAAATCAAATTTTTTTTTTAATATTATAGGGTTAGAAAGATGATTTATTTTTATGTGGGATATACTTAGGGTTAGTTGAAGGAGCTTCCCCACGCATCTACTAATTTATTATATTATTTAGTATTTTTTTAATATAATAAAAATGTAATGATAATATTGTATATATGAATAAAATAAAAAAAAAAATGTTTTTAAATATGACCATTTTTGATTAATAAATAATCTAAAAATTACTGATAAAATTCTACGCAAATTGTTTTTAATTTAGACAATTATAATTTCAAATTATAAAATAAATAAATAAAATTTTGCATTTTCTATGAATAAATTAAAAAAAAAAATTTTGAAAAAAAGCCCAATAAATTTTGTTTTTTATTTTTATTATTGCAAAACAAAAATACGCCAATGCAAATTTCATATAAGATTTTGATTATATATATATATTAGTAATTTGTAAGTAGTTATCGGTATTTTAAATTTGTTATCGTTTTTTTTTATTTTAATTATTTTAAGATTTTATTATTTAAATCAATCAGTAATTCCAAACCAAAAAAAAAATTATTCTTTTTAATGGTATATCTTAATTTCCAAAATTTAAGCAAAATCAAATGATCAAATAATATATGAACTGTTTTTTTTTTTTTAAATGATCAAATAAATGTTTAAAAGGAAAAAAAATTATGATGAGATTTTCGGTTTTGATTAATTATTAAATTTGTTTAATTCTTTCCAATAAATCAATTTGGAAATAAGACAAGATAAAAATGTGGGGTGGAAAAATTATTATAATACAAAATAACTAATGGGAATATAAGGAAAAGTTTTTCCAAATAAAAAAAAATCATAATAAAAAAAAAATCAAGAAAATTAAAACCCAAAAAAAAAAAAAAAAACACAAAATATATTATATTTGTTGTGTTTCTATGTGTGATTTTTGTATTTTGTATTTTTTAGATATTTAGATATATCAGGTACACTTTAAGTAATTCTATAAATACGCAGGTTAATGTAGTAAATATCAATTTGGTTCGTCAACAAACAATTTAGAAGGGAAAGAAAACACGAATTCACCAAATGAAGAACAAATTATTTCTTATTTGAACATTTTAATATCGGCCAAATGCGAATTTAATAAAAGAGTTGGATTAATTACTTAATATCAATTTAAATTTTTGTAAATTTGAATTATCAATATAATTTATAAATCGTAAAATTGATCAAAAAATTTCAAAACAGTTATAAATTGGGTAAAAATGTTCAAATACTGAAAGAAATAATTTTGAATTTCATTTCAATGCAGTCTCATTTCTTTCCATTAAAAATTTAAAACCATTTTTATAATTAATAATTTAAAATTCAATTTATTGGAGGTAAAACTTTGTAGAAAAAAAATTCACTGAATGATTTACTGATTGCGGGTTTTTTTTTGTTTATATTGTATTTTTAAATTAAAATTATTATTTAGTTATTTTTTCTTTAAAAATATTTAAAGATTTGTTAGTCGTCCATTGTGTGTGTGTGTTTTATTTTTTTAATATATTGTCATAATTAATATTTATATATAAATAAATAAAAATATATATATATATATATATCGATAGCAAATACACTTAAAAATAATATAGTATAAACACTCCAAATTTATTATATTATTATTAATGCGTAAGTAGTGTGTAAGATATTATGTGTTTTGTTTTGTTAATTTAATTTATACCATTTATATATATATAAGTATAATATCAACGTGCACAAACGGATTAGTAGTTTTATGCCAAAAAGAGATTATGTAAAAAATAATTCTTATAATTAATTAGTTAGTTGTATTAAAAAATTATAATGTTGATTAAAATTGTTTTTATTTTAAATTATATATAGTTAAATATATTTGGTTTGTGTGTTTTATTAAAAATTAAAATATGTATAAAAAATAAAAAAGAACCGAGCACCTGTCATTTACTAATTTATCGTTGAAAGGATTTCGAGGTGGTCGTTTCATAATGTCAGATTCAGCACTTTCATAGGCTAATGAAATAGCTGGTACCTATAATTGTTGTTTTTTTTTTGTATAATAATAATAATAACAATATTCAAAAAATTTTAATTTAAATTCTGATTAGAAAATATAAATTGAAATTATAAAAAATTTTGATAAATTTTTAATATAAATTAAATAATAATTAAAAAAACCAAAATGTATTGTATGTATAAATAAAATTGGTATTGTTAATTTTGTGTGTGAAATTATTTAACGTTTTAAGAGTTTTGTAAATATTCTGATTCAATAATAAAAAAATTGTAAAGTCTGTATATATTTATTTTTAGATGAAGAATTACTTCTTCATTCAATAGATAATGATTTCACATACCTGACCAAAAAAAATTTTGTATATTTTAAGTATTTAAGATTTTCATTGATGGAGAACATTCAACCGAAAATTCTACTATTAAATTATAGTACAGGTATTTTAATTTTTCACAGTCAATATTATTATAAATGTACATAGTCTACATCCATTGCCCTTTATCGTTGATAGGACAACATATTTCGAGTAATATCGGAGATTTTCTTGACAAGAGATCTTTAATCGTCCTAATATCCATTAGGTACTTTTTTTAAAATAAAATTCATAATTTAAATGGTTTTTATCTAGCAATACAATTAAAATTAGCTTTTCTTTTTGTGTTTTGTTTTAATTTACAAAAAATTACATTTTCTATGGGGAACATTGCATTTTATATTTATATACAGTCAGTATATATATATAGCAATAATTTTCATTTGTTTTTAATAACTGCATTTTTTTATACAAATCGATTTACCTCTCGTTGACGAGGTTATCAACCATTGGATTACGTGGACGACGTTTCATTATATCTGATTCAGAACCTTCATATGCAAGTGATATAGCTGGAATCTATATCATTATAAATTATCAACATGTATTTTATGTATTATGATTTAATTCAAAAATAAAAATCAATCTGAGTTCTATTTCATATTTTTTTTTCAACTGATGGTTATATTTGAAAATGTTGTTATTTCGATCGGGAGTTTTTTGTAAGAAATAGAACTTACTCAGTATATTATATAAACAAGAAAAAAATCAAAATAATATAATATTTTTGATGATTCTTTCCATTGAAAATTTTCAATATATCAAAATATTATTATTTTTCTTTATTCTTATAATTGCTCTAAATTACTTAAAGGTGTCGATCTTACGAACATTTAAAAAAATTTCTTTTATGACATTTTATTTATTTATTTAATAAAACGTACGCGAATCAAATTATTGTTACATGTTGTCAAGTGGCTATAAACAACATTAAAATCGCGATGTCACAATTATTTTTATATTTATCTATATTTTATTGCTGTTTTGTTTCATATTTATTTTATGATAAATTAACAAATAAAACAATTTATCATAATACAAAAATTATTATATACATATAAAGGTGTAATAATCATCTTAACATTTATTTAATTTTTTTTTATTAAAGTATTTTTAAAATAGGTACGAGATTGTAGCGTTGGTATATTATTTGTTTATATATTATCTTTATATTTTTTCATATATACTTTTCAATATATCATAATAATTTTTGTTTTTATTATCAAAATGATTTTGTGAGAATTATTATTTAGTTTTATACACCCCCGTATAATCATTAGAGATTTAAGAAATACTTTTTATTTTGTTTAAAATTATATAGGGAAAAATGGTTATATATGAAATTCAAAAGTTTATTTAAAAATAAATCATAAAACTTACCATGTCTGTTCCTAAATCAATACATAAAATTGTAACTGTACCCAATGGTAGAGGAATGTCCAATAAAATGAATGCCAAAAATGGTGAAATTTCTGGAATGTTTGATGTTAAAGTGTATGCAATAGATTTTTTAAGATTATCGAAAATTAAACGACCCTCTTCAACACCAGTTACAATTGAAGCAAAATTATCATCAAGTAAAATCATGTCAGCAGCCTATAAATCAAAAACATTGAGGATTAATTAATCATTGTGTTTTGGTTAATTTTATGAAAATTATTTTTCATATATAATTTTAATGTGAATTGAGAGTCCGCATCGAATTCTTTTAATCAAATACTTAAAAACATTTAATTGTATTATCATAACTAATTGATTAAATAAAAACTGAATAGTTTAAAAAAAGATATTTTAAAATTCCAGTTATTATCTCAATAAATCGGGTATTACACGCACATATCCGATTTATTATAAATTTTATCATCACAATAGCAAATATGTATAAAATAATTATCATCATAATCATTATGTAGGTATATATACAACAAAAGTGTATAGAAAATATTTATTATTATATGATTACAGACATTTCATATACACACAATAAATGATATCATTGTGAGTTGCTTTACGAATGATATGTGTATTATGATGATAAATTTATCACTCACGATAAGATTTTAACAATAAGATATATAAATAATTATATTATAACAATAAGAAATATAATTGATTTTTTTATGACAAATTGAATAAATAATATATAGTTAATCGTTAACTGAGAGTGTCTTATAAAACGTATCAAGATATTTCTAGTTTTATGCAATTCAATTAATTTTTTTCTCTTTCTATTCATTATATTTTGTTGATATTTATTATTCGTTTGTTAATTAAATATAGACGCGTATATATTTAAAAAGAAAAAAAAAACCGCAAGTGTAAATAATAAATAAAATTACAAGTATAGGTAGACAACAACAACAACTGGGTGATATTGAACCGGATAACTTATAATATTAAAATTGAATTTTAATGCAATGCAAGTACCTTGAATTAATAATAATAATAACTATTATAACCTAAATTATCGATTTAAATTAGGAAAAACTATAGAAAAACTTACTTGTTTTGATACATCTGAACCAGCGATACCCATGGCAACACCAATATCAGCTTTTTTCAAAGCCGGTGAATCATTGACACCGTCACCGGTTACAGCGACAATAGCACCCATACGTTGACAACCCTCAACGATAATCAATTTCTGTTGTGGTGATGTACGAGCAAATACAATTTCGGTGTGATAACGTAAAATTTCGTCTAATTGATCACTGGATACGTCACGTAATTCAGCACCATGTACAACGGCAGCCTTTGCTTCACGTGGATTCACTTCCGATAATGGAATATTTAAACGTTGTGCAATATCTTCGACTGTTTCATTACCTTCACTAATAATACCAACAGATTTTGCAATAGCTTTGGCCGTAATTGGATGATCACCGGTAACCATAATAACTTTAATACCGGCCGAACGACATTTAGCAACAGCATCGGGTACAGCCGCACGCGGTGGATCAATCATAGACATTAAACCAACAAAACGTAAACCATCAATTGGGAAATTAACTTCGTCACAATTGAATTTAAAGCCAGATGGAAATTTATCGGATGGTAATTGAAAATCACAGAAACCAAGTACACGTTCACCTAAACCACCCAATTCCAAATAGGCATTGTTAAATGCTTCTTTCATCTCTTCGTCCAACACCTTTTCTTTGCCATTAATAAAGATTGTACCACAACGTTCTAAAATACGTTCAGGTGCACCCTTCATCACCAATAAATAACGTGGATCACTGACCTTATCTTCTGGGTCATGAATCGATACTTGATATTTATTCGTCGAATTGAATGGGACTTCAGCAACTTTGAAATTACGTTTACGTATTTGCATTACATCGCCCAATGCCAATTCCATACATTTTAATAGAGCCGCTTCCGATGCATCACCGCTTACCTCTTTTTTCAATATTGATACACCATCTTGACCACCCTTGAATTCAGCCCGATTACATAATGTGGCAATGCGTGACAATGCCTTGAAACCCGGTGATGTACGATCGTATTGTACACCCGATTGATCTTCCGTTGTATCGGCTTCAATAATTTGATTATCAAACCACATATGGGCTACAGTCATACGATTTTGTGTTAACGTACCAGTTTTATCGGAACAAATGGTTGACGTTGAACCTAATGTTTCAACTGCCTCTAAATTCTTTACCAAACAATTTTTCGATGCCATACGTTTGGCGGTCAACGTTAAGCATACAGTTACGGTGGCCAATAAACCTTCGGGTACATTTGCTACAATAATACCGATCAAGAAGATGACAGCGTCCAACCAATGATAACCGAGGATAAAAGCAATTACGAAAAATGTTACACCCAAGAATACAGCGACACCGGTAATCAAATGAATAAAATGATGGATTTCCTTGGCAATCGGAGTTTCACCAGTATCCAATCCTGAAGCTAAACCGGCAATACGACCCATTACCGTATGATCACCACAACTGATAACAACACCTTTTGCCGTTCCTTCAACGGCATTCGTTGAGAAAAATGCTAAATTTTTCGTTTCCAATGGATTTTCATGGGTAAAATCAGCACCACGTGATTGTGGTTCAGATTCACCGGTTAAAGATGAATTATCAACCTAAATAGGGTTATCGATCGTAAACAGAAAAATTATTATTAAATGTATTTTAGAATTTTATATAATCTTCATCATCAATTTAAAGAGCAGAACCCCAATAATTGAATGTGATCTTAGATTTAATCTTAAAAACTTTAAAATCATTACAATGGTACATATTTATGAAATTGACAATCGTTTAAGTATACTTTTTTACTATATATAATAACTAGAGCATTTTTAAAACGAATAAACTCCCAATTGGATTATGTAACAAGAAAAAAATAAATAATCATCGTATAATCCAAAATATTTTCGATAAATGAAGCAAATCGATAATCAAATACAATTGTGAATATGATGAAATTGTAAAATGCAAATACACATGCAACAATACTTTTTTTTATTAAGAAAATCAGGTGAAAAACAAACAATTTATAATAGATAATATAATAGAATTATTATTATTATATAAAAAAGAAACCATAAAAACAATAAATTATATATGCAATTCTCCTCCTCTATATATAGTCTCTAAAATAATATTATTAATGTATGCATAAAATATATATATATGCAGTAGTAATTGAAATGAATACAAATATTATGCAAACTATAAAATGGTTCAATTTAAAAATATTTCACATTCACAAACATACAGAGTATAGTAATAATATTTTGTTAGTCGCAATATTATTTTATATTTTTCATATAAAACATTTATGCACCACATAAAATAGAACACGTAAAAAAAACCCCATATCATATCATCTATCTTTACACTTGGAGGTTTATATATATATTTATTTATATGTAAATTATTAATTTATGTCATTTGAATATGTGACCTCTTTTATTTATATTTCATGTGTTTTCTATAGTCATTATATATATATATATATATTTAAAATAAAATTGTTATTGCAAGTATATATAAATTAAAACAACAACAGCTATGTGTATTTGTGTTTATTATTATTATTAGTTTTTATTATTTATGTAATGTTTTATATCTATATCTCATTCATTTTATCATGCAAAATTATATGCGATGATATAAATACACTCTATACGTGTCGGACGATTAGATGCATTTTATAAATATATGCGATATCCTATGTATATATAAATGATATATAGTATTTAATAAAATATATGATGAAAATAAATTAAAAAAAAAGAACGTCATATGGTTTTTTTTTTAAATAAATTTTCATACGTATTTTCAACTATAGCAATTTTCTTTTCAAATGTTTTTATGAAAAAATTCAAATTCAAATAATAAATCGATTTTATTAAAAATATAAAATAAAAATAATTAATCTGGTCATTGGTGAGAGAGATAATGTTTTGAGGGAAGATTTTCAGGTAATTTAATCCGTAAATCAACTATTAAGAACCCAAAGTTCTAATTTTGAGTATTTTACTTAATTAATTTATTTAATTTTTTTGCATTACTGTTTGTGGAAAATTTACATAAAAAGTTTTAATAAAAATAACAACATAAAAAAATATATAATTTATAATTGTAAATTATAAGTAAATTTATGTAAATTTGATGTAAAAAAGAAATAATTCATTCAATGAAATTCTAATTAAAAAAAAAAACACCGAGTATTCAAGATTCATGACGGCAATATTATTATAATAATATATACATACACATACAACAATATATTGTTTACAAAACAAATTAATAAAAATAAACCAGATTTACGTTATATATAATGTAAATAAGTGCATGCGTTTAATTTAAATAGATGTATGTAAGTAAGTATATATACAATTTTGTTTAGTAAAAATTGCAATAGTAATCAATTCTATCATTCAAAAAAGCATAAACTTATATAATATTTATAAAAGTTTTTAGATGCAAATCTACCTACATATATATGTATATGTATAATTAAAAGAAAATCATAATCACAGATATTTCTCTCACATTTTCACAACAATTTAACAATTTTTTCAAATCATACATTAAATTTAATAAAAAAAAAATCTGAATATTGGCTACAAGGTTAACCTATCCCATTTTTCTTTTATCAGTGAGTGATGATGATAACAACAGTAGTATATTATATATATATATATTGTTTATATTATACAAAACATAACAATAAATGAACTTGATTATTATTTTCCATTCATTCATTCATTCATTTACTCATCATATTATATTTTAAATACGAGATAGATCTTTAGTATTGATACAAAAATGTATTAAATAAATATACATAATCATATGCATTATTATTATATATATATATATGTAGTATATATCATAATATATATATATATATATATATATATATAGATTGATGATGATTAAATATTTTAGATTGATTATTTAACATAATCATCATCATACATAAACATACAAAATAACAAACAAACAAAAAATGATATGTAAATGACCTTGCACAATTTAATAGCATGCATCCGGTTATTTTTGTTGGATACTCTAAATAAATAAATATAAAATTCTATAATATTTATTCAATAAAAAAAAAAATAAATAAACTATTTTATAGAGCAAAATTGTTATTATTTTTATTATATTTGAGGGTTAATTGAATTTAAAGAGCTTAAATGAAGAAAATTATTTGAATATATAAAAAAAAAACTTTATTATCATTTTGATAATACTTTTAGTTATTTAATTAATTTCTTAACAAACACACACTCAAATCAAACTTTGAAAAACAAAACCATTATTATCACTTGGATTTATAATTACATTATAAGATTAAAGTAAAAAAAAATATGTTTAAGCCTAATAAAGAAAAAAAAAATCAAGGATTTTAATTTTTTTTATCCTTTTAGATAGAATATCATTGAAAAAAAAACGTATTGCAAAGAGATAAATTAGTATGAAGAAAATATAGCCAAAATGTTTAAATTCAAATATAAAAATATTCTTACCTTGAAATTTCTTGCTTCAACAATTCGAATATCAGCTGGTATTCTATCACCAAATTTAACTTCAACAACATCACCAAGTACTAAATCTTCAGCACGTAATGTTAATTTTTCGCCTTCACGTATAACCGTTGCAAATTGTGGTACCATATTTTTAAATGATTCCATAATTTTTGAACTTTTCGATTCCTATATATATATAATATTTATTTTGATTAATTTAGTATTTTTTTTTATCTATTATTTATTTTCATTTAATTTTTTAAAATGTACCTGATAATATGAGAATATACCGGTAACGATAACTACAGCCGCAAGTACAATACCCAAATATAAATTATCATCGGCCGGTTCTTCACTTGTACTAGCTTGAATTGAATAGGCCACAAAACATAATACAGCACCAATCCATAATAGGAGGGCAAAACCTCCGAAGAGATTTTTACAAAATTTCACCCATTCAGGTGTTTGTTTTGGGGGTGTTAATGCATTCGGTCCATCACGTTCTAAATTTTCTTTAGCCTTTGCATGGCTAAGACCCTATTAATATTACAATGATGATTATTATTATTATTATTATTATTATTTATAAATTATATCATGGCATAAAATTACCATAAATATCAATAATAATAAATAATAATTTAATCGTTTTATTTATTGCCTTTATTGATTTTTTTATATTTTCTATTAAAATAAAATACAACAGGTTTATTTTTAATTCCCATTCTTAAAATCTTCCTTGCTTATATATTAATAAAATTTTATATTTTATTTGTTTTTTACAATGTAGAAATTTTTCAATTCAATAAAAATTTATTCACTCTATTTGTAATTTAAAAAGAAAATAATAAGGAACTTTGTCCACTTAATATGCGAAAAATCAAAGCGTTTTTAGAGATAAAATGTATTTGATCCTATATACAAATTTTCCCCAGATAATTCAGATACAGATTTGAAAATAACTTCTAAACAAAAACAAAATTCTTCCGTATTACATTAGAACCCATTAGGATAAAATTTTGTCTGTATTTTAAAGTGGTTGCCAACTACACGACGGAATCACCGATCCTGGGATAAAATTGACAAAATAATGTTCTTCTGCGAATAGTAATAGTTATCAAATTTTAATATATCACATAATGATAACCGATAAAATAGAAGAAAACAAAACATTATTCGAAAAATTATACAAAATAATTAATATGTCTAAAAATATATATATACTATTAAAAATGAACTTGATCAAAAACATTTTTTATAACTGAAGATAATTGTAAGATAAAAATTATCTACTAAATATTGTAACTATATATTAATCGATTTTTTTTGTATGTTTGTTACAAATGCAATAATAATCAAATTGTATAAATGCCATTCAAAATCAGCTGACACCAATTATTATTTGTATAAATCAGAAACATTTTAATCTATACTTAACATACATATATAGAAATTGTTATTATTATATTGTATATACAATAGATAAAGTTTTATATATAAATATATTTTTTAAGACATGCGGGAACAAAATACAAATATTTAATTCATTAAATAAAAATATGTCGATAACAAATAAATAAAATCTCTTATTTTTACAATCAATCTGCAATGCGTCTTTCACTATTACGCGTACCACAAGTGATATATATATTTAGACATAATCACAAAATATATACACAAAAAAACATATCAAACGAAAAAAAAAAATCAATAGATAAGACCATAAAAATTAAAAATAAAACAAAAAACTGAAGATCAATGACGACGATTAACGACGACGAGCATGGCAACGTTTCAAATAAAAAAAAAACAGACCATAAAAAATATAGGGTAATTACGTACATGTTTAATGAAAATTGACTTAATTATTTTGTGATATAATACTTAATTAATTAAAACCAACAAAAAAAAATTGAATTTCATAATAGATATAAATAAAAAAAAAAAAAAAAGGTATTATAAACGTGTGTCATATATTCGCATCGAACTCCGAATATACCGCACATAAATTAAAAAAAATAAATGTTTTTTTTTTAAATCATAGATTTTTTTTTAACAATATTTTAATATTTTAATACATTTTATGACGTAAACATAAACAATTTTTTTTTTATTTATTAAATAATAATAAATAAATTAATGTTTTTAATCGATATATATATAGAGATATCTGCATAAGAATTAATAAAATATAAAAATTTCTTATATGCCGGTATGTGGCTTTATTTTTTTTTTTTGTTTATAGTTATATTATCATAAGGACAATTGACCACAGATAAAAAAAATTTAATTTTTATCTTACATTTTCACATATGGTAAATTACTAAAATGCAGAAATAAATTTTCCATTAATGTGATTCGGTGAGCGCAATCTAATTTTTAAATATATTGGAAAGAAAATTTTAAAATATTCTTTTGAAGCAGCAGATAAGATTAATTTTAAAATTGTATTTGTAAAATATTAATTATAAAAATCAACATAATTGAAACCCTGAAAAACTTCTATATAGAATAACAAGCAAAAATGAATAATACAAAACTCATTCATTAAACCCATAAAAGAATACCTAAAACTCGCAAATAAATAACTATATACCGCATTTATATTTTATGTTTTTTTATTACCACTTCCTCCTTTAATTTATGTATATCATTTTTCCGTATGGTCTCTTCATTTTATTATAATAATATATAAAATTTAATTTATTATAATTTTTAATCATTATATTTTCGACGAATTACCGAACCACAAAATAGTAGTAGCAAACACAAACACACAATAAATTAATTTAAAAAAAAAAATAAATAAATATTTATTATACCCACACACGCGTTTAAATTATATTTAAATAAATTTTTAATGTACCAAAAATAAAACAAGAATTTATTTATTTAATAATGTATGATGATAAGAAAATATGTTATATTTTCTTAATTTTTGGTTTATTTTAATTTTTTTATATTATCGCTTATAATATTTTACAAAAAGTTTTATAGTATCCGAAAATAAAATTTTTGCAAACAATTAACCATATAAGTGTATGTAAAATATATGAATTGCGGGATTAAAAATTATTATTTATTTAATTTAATTTATCCGCTTTTTGTGGTGTTGGTTTATATCAAAACAAAAATTAAGGCAATAAATATAAATGATAAAACAAAAGAAAAATTAAATTATCTTTACAACTTACATTTTCTGGATGTGTTTGAAATCTTTGATATAATTCTTCAGATGTAATTTTATGATAATCGATGTCTAATTCCTGTTTTAGATCATCCAAATTTTCTTTTTTTGCCGCTTTTTTTGCTGCCATTTTACGTCTTGACTAGAATTTTTTATATGATTTGATTTTTTTTTTGTTTGAAATAGAAATAGAAAAACACACCAATTTATTTAATATATAATTAAAAAAAAAATACTGATTTAATTATTTTAAATAAATTAACTATAAAATAATTAAAATTAATTTGCACAGTGAGTATTTTTGTGTTGTTATTAATTAATTATCAACTAGTCATTTTATCAAAATATTATTTTATAGGCACAATTTGATGATACAAAAAAAAAAAAAAAATTAAAAGAATTCTAATGAATACAACTATTAACACAAGTAAAATTAAAAAAAAAAAAAAAAACTTTTCCAAATCTTGACCACACTGTGTGATCTTGGCCGAAATATATCAAATGAAAATTTCCCCGAAATTCACTGCAATATCGTTTTTGTGTTTTTTTTTCCTGATGTTGTTTTCAGTTCAACAAATAAAATAGAACTGGTGGAAATTTATATTAATGTCAACACTTAATAAATATTCACATTACTCATTTTTCTTTATATATATAATTTTACTCGCGCCACTTATCAATTACAGATAATATGTACCTACATATACCATATATAATATATATATATTAGATTATATATATGATATTTTATACAATTGTTGTATATTCGCGTTGTATCATTTTATTTGTATATATTAATGATAACAATATGTACATCTATATAGAAAAAATATTTTTACATTCAAATATTGCATATGTAGAGATAGAGACAATGCTGTTGTTTTTATAGATAAGATTATCAATTGGATGCGATTATATCAACACATAGATTAGATAATTTAATTCATTTAAAAATTACATATATTTTAAGTTGTACGTAAAACTTGAATAGTTAAACATACAGAATAAAAGTTACTTGCCTTTTAGTAAAATGCATAATGATTTTTATATTGTGTATTGTATCTATGCGGTATTATACATATTTTAAAATTTTATATTTACTATAATGTAAATAAGACATAAGAACATTTGTATACATCAGGGTGATTCAATAATAAAAAAACATCTCTTCTATGCGAAAATAAAGTCATTAAGATCGTCATTATCAAAAATATTTGTAATGTATATACCAAATTGAAGAGAAAATTTACTATAGGCAAATCGATCAATAAAAATTGACTGTATATTGATTAAATATAAAATATAATATAAAAAAGTGCGCCTTTTGAATATCTGTAATAGATCAGTGAATGACATGAAAAATCAGTTCATAAATATGTAAGGTACTTCATAACTGATCAACTCTATATATATAAAATTTCCATTAAATGTATATAGGTATCAAAAGGTAAAAATAAGCGTTCAAATAAATTAAAAGTGGATTAAAATCATAATGAATTGGAAATTTGTCATTGAATAAATTTTAAATATATATGAACGTCATAGGCAAGTAACACACACACACACACAAATTCATTGATTGTGGTGTAGCGGTCAAATTATATATTTAGTTTTTATATTTTAAAACTGTGATATCTATATGGAAATAAACGTGAACAAAAAAAAAATAGAGTCGATAACGTTTCATTTGAATGTTTGCGGAATATAAACGTTTTTTTCCCTTTATTCTTTCGTTGTATTTTAAATGATTTTATTTTATTTAATTATTTACAATTAATTTTTTATCAAAAAATCTTTCATTTTTAATGATTTATTTTATGGGTGATATTTGACGAAAAATTAAAAAATTATTTTTTTTTAAATATTAAAAGAAGAAACAAAAATGTAATTCAATGAAATTGTGAGTTCTCGATTAAAAGACGATTAAAATAATATCCTATAAAAAAATATTTTATGTTATTTAATTGATAATTAAATTTTGTTTAAAAATTTAATGATTTTTTTTTTTTATTTTCTAATTTATTTGTAATTTGCAGAACAACAAAACTCTCACTGTACAATTTTGACTTTTAATTATTAAATTATATAAATGTATAAAAATAAATATACAAATAATTGTTTAAAATAGATTGGAATAAAAATAAATTCTATATATGATAGTATAACATATATTAAATAATACTATTCTATAATTACCTTTTATATATTTAATATTAATTAATAATTCAGTATATTTATATACATAAAATATTTATACTTAACATACCTCATATGCTTTTTTTTATTGTTGTATTGTTTGTGTACATAAACAAATAATATATAATATATAGGTCTTTTATACAACAATTAAAAAATATTTATAGTCTATTTTTTATTTTTTTATGTTGCGTGTAAACAAAAAATAAACACAATACTTTTAAAATAATATATGATACATTTAAGGTAATGAATGAACAATATTTTTCAATTTAAATTACATATACATAAATGTTAAAATAATTTAAGAATGATAAAATAACCATATGAATTAGCAAAAAAACTAAAATAATTTAATCTTTTTTTTTGTATATATAGAAATGAAAATGAAAATGGGTTTTCATATGCATAAAAGATACGTATGGATGGAAAAACAAAATGTGTATAGTTTGATGCAAAAAAAAAACGAAAACTTCGAAATGAATTCCAATAAAACAAAATGAAATGAAATGAATATACGCGATTAAAAAATATGTTAAATAAACATATTAAAAAAAAAGTTTTTACAATATCATTGATAATTAAAATATAAATGTGCAAATAAAAAAGTTGTTTTATCTGGATAATTCAGGTATATTGATATGAAGATACAAACAGGTAAATCGACACAAAAGATATATAAATAATATTTTATAATATAATATTAATTAACACTCCATATGGCGCAACACTCCATATGGCTAAGAGTATAAATAATAAAAAAAAAAAAAAAAAAAAAAAATATTAATTAACATTTATTTAAATAAAAAATACATATATCAATGGGTTATGCGGCAGTGAATATAAAAAAATAATAAATACGTAATATTCCGTAAAGAAGTTGATATAGAAATGCGACAATTGATTTGAATTTAATCTATCTATCCGCGGTCAATTTTTATATGAAATCTATATGATAATAAAAATAAATAAAATATTTTTCTGATAATATTTGATGATAATAAAAAAAAAATCTAAAATTTTCATTTTATATGCGGGTATGTGAAAAAATAAAACTAAAATATCATTAAATCTATGATATAAATTTATGCAGAGATTCAATGTTAATTTTTAATGACGTGCGATGAGACATAATGCGATAATGATTTTATTCGAATTCCATTACACAAAGTTAATGGATATCGCAGTAACTTTTAAAAGAGCGACAAAAAATAAAAGAAACATTTTCGAATGCATAATATAATAGACAAAAAGATAGAAGAAAAATTTGTTTAAACGACATAATTAATTAGATAATATAAAAATTTAAATGAAAAATATGGAAAATTACAATTTTGTTTTCCAAAACACATCGCTCTTTATAATAACAAAATTAATTTATATATTCTAAATTAAGTTTCGTCTGTTTTTATTAGCATTCTAAAAAAACATTTTTTCTAAAAAGAAAATATGAAAATTTCAAATATAATTTTCCAATGTCGCGATATAAATCATATTATACAATCAAATCAAAAGTAAATCATTTTTCTGTATATTTTCATATATGAAATGTGTAAGAGTGTAAGATTTTTTTCTTCAAATTTTAAAATACACTTAAAAGAAACTCTATATAAAGATTTATTGATATTCATTCGTACATTTCAAATACAAAGTAATATAAATAAAAAAACTTATTATTATTTATAGCATTACCGTAAAATAAAAATGAAATTCAATATATATAGAATAAATTTTATTACAAATGCGTATTTTAAATTACGATATTGTTGTACAGAGAAATTTAATATCATTGAAATAATTTTTAAGAGCGTAAATAATATAAAAATTCAATGACTTATATATGCATAGAGATTAGGTAAAGGTATATGGAAAAATTCCAATAAAAATAATTAATGATTTAATCATCCATAGATGTTCAATTCAATAAAATAAACATTATCTGTTTAATACCAAACCAAAAATATTATAAAATCTGAACTATAATAAAAAAAATAATTGAAGAAATATAAAAATTGTGATTTTTTAAATATTGATTGAAAACAGAGATTAACAGATAAAATAAAATAATTTTTTATTTATATTTTTATAATATAATCATCATGAAACATGGGGTGTGATGATTTGGAAATTTTTTTATTTATTATTTATTAAAATGAAAAACAAACAATAATGAAATGACAAAAAACATATAAATATAAAAAAAAAAACTTAAAATTAAAGTCAATATGTTTTTGATGAAGGTTTAATTTGGAAAAATATATAAAATAAAAAAAAAATTTTAAATAATAAAATACAAAAAAACAGCAAATTAATGTATAAATAATATATATACAATACCTTAAAAAATCCATCTGCTGTAATATTATCATCGGGCACTGTTGAAACAGTGGCGACTCGATAAGAGTCCGTTCTCCCATGCTACATTTTTAAAAAAAATGAAATAAAAATAATAAAAACAAAAAAGCATAACACAAATGAAGATGAATAAAAAAATAAAAATAAAATAATTTTATAAAAATCATAATAAATGAATTAATGATGATTTTTCTTCTTTTTTTTTATTTTTTTTTTTTTGATTATGTAAAACAACATAAAAAAATCAAATGCATATCGAATTTATTGGTAATTATAAATTAACAAAACAAAAAATAAAAAAATCAACATAATTTTATATGTATTATGAAAAAAAATAATAAATAAATATCATATAAAATAGCATACAGCAGCTCTCACTTTTACAACAAATTTTTTTTTTTATTATATTATTAATTTAATATTTATGTTTTTTTTTATATAATATGTATAGTATTTAATTGTAATTAAATTGTTTTGTTTTGTTTACTTTTTATTGTATTTTGTGTTTTTTCTTGTGTTTGACTAATTTTAAAATGGTTTTTGTTCAATATTTTCTGATTGAGAAATTTTTTTTTAATTTTAATTAAATCATTTTTTGTTTTTCTTAAATCAACTAAATTGTTCAAATGTTTATATTCTTTTTCAAGTGCATGTAGCAAAAGGGTTTCAGAATGCAAATTGTTTTTTAATAATTCATTACATTTGTTAAAAAAAAAAAAAGTTTTTGCTCTATTACGTATTTTAGTAATGCTTATTTTTTCTTTTATTTTGTCGATGATTTTTGCACGAGTGTTAATAATGCAAAAATAAAAATCACACGTTTATGGCACCGCATATGCAAATAAAAAAATGTATGTTTTAAAATAACTGCAATGGCAAACGTTCAAAATATTATTATTATTATTTATACTGTACGAAAAAACAAAAAACTGTTATGTAATTCATAAACGTTCATATGCAAATTTATGTTAAATTTGCACATCAGATGTTGTTTTTTGTTATTATTATTATTTATGTATGTATATTTTTTTCATTTTATTAACAATAATATATAAATATATTATATTATATATATGAATTATATATATTTCTATAAATAAAATATATTTTCTATACATGTTTATTATCATTATTTATGTTCTATATATATATATATATATATATGCATTCAAATACCGCATTCAAATAGAACCATAAAAATAATAATAAAATTTTTAATAGGTATTTTTTTTTCTGTATGTTGTTGTTTATAATTACGATATTATAAATATCATATAAACACAATACGCGTTTGAACAATTATTGTTTTAAAGTTTGTATGCAATTGAAAATAATATACTACATAAATTATTTAGTATTATCACTCAGTTGGTGAATGATAAAATGCATAAAAACAAATTAAAAAAATTGTATTGAATTACTTGTACAATTCTTTTATGGATTAATTACAAAAGTAATTACTTTAGAATATATTGAAATTGTTGAAATTTATTACATCAATAAAAGGGAATACAATTCGATTTAGAAATGTAGAGTCAATGACATATCCGTTTGCTTCACATTTAAATATATAAAAATTTAAAATACAACATCCAAAAACAATCCTTTAAATTGAATGAAATCTTCTGATTAGCCGTGAACCGTATCAAAAAATTATTAATCAAACAATGATTACGAAATAATTTTAATATTCGTATAGTATTTCATTTTTGTAAAATAAAATTCTGTGTAAGTTAAAATCAAATGTTAAAATGCGATTGTCATACTTTTCTTAATAAAATTTTACTTAATTTCCTCCATTTATTCGATAAGGAAAATATTTTAGAAAATAATATTGGGAAATTCCACATTCTTTTAGTATTATGCAATTATATACTTTTTAATATGAAAATACTGTTGACGACCTTTGTGCGACATTATCTTGAACTATTTGTATTATGTTAAACAAAAAAAAATTGTTTATAGATTAATAAGTGAAATTGGATATAATTGAATTTTGATATCATAAAGAACACTATAACTATAATTCTATAATAGTTATACTAGTTATAATCGTTATAACACTAACGTTTTACTATAATACCAATTTTATTAATAAAATAATTTGCATAATTATTAGAAAAAAAAACCAATTGGCTTTTATATAACATGGTATTATAAGAAAACAAATAAATAATCGAAGGTGAAATCAACATTAACCAAAAAAATTAATTTGCATTGATATATGTCTATGTGTATATAGAAAATCATGTTGATTTTTAAGCGAGTATTATCGGTTATTTCCAGATTTTTCCTGTAGTCTCTGACGAAAATATTGGACTGTGTTTTATAAAACGTATTTATAATCCTATGACGACCATCTGATAAGTTTCCTGTATTCATATTATAACCATCTTTTTCGAACCATTTTTTATTCCATCTGTAAAATATGATTTTAACTACAGAGAGTTCGGCTGTAGCCATTATTCAACGGATGGTTTCAAATGAACGATGTACTATCTAAAATTTTATTCATTTTTGAAATTGGTTGAGGATACAAAAAAAAAACTTTTCATAAAAAGTTATTGAATTGTAGCACAAACTTGAAATCGATTAATTTTATACCCAAAACACAAGCTGCTGGTAAACAAATAAAATAAAATAAAATGGATATGAAATGTCCGTAAAAATTGTGTTATTTCAAATTAGAAACGAAAAAAATATGTATTATATTGAATATAGATTTTGTAAGATATAGCAGAAACTTAACAGACTCCTTTCTTTTGGTTGGTTGTGGTTTATTATAGAAATAAATAAAATCTGTTTTTTTTTTTTATAAATCAACATCATAAATTATTTTATATAAAAAATTGAAATTCGAAAAAAATTCGTATATCGATCAAATATTATAAATTTTAAATTCACAAATAAAAAAGGAAATAATTAATAATTAATAATTAATAATTAACAATTTCATGCTTGTATAGAAAACACAATTATTATTAAAAGGAAATTTTTTTCTTTTATTATTTATCACAACATATTAAAAATTACATTCGAAATTTTTTAAGTTAATTTTTTTTTAAATGATTTAATAAAAATTTTTTCTGGATCAAATCATATATGGTTTTTTAAATGGTAAATATTATTTATTCGTCAATTATGGGTTTTTTTTTTGTAAAATTTTTGCAAACACATTAAACACAAGCACAAAAACAAGCATATAACAATTTTTTTAAATAATATAAGTAATATAATTATTTTAAATAAAACAAAACTAAGAAACGACAAAAAAAAAAATTTGCATATACAAAAATAAAAATTAAATATACATATGTTTAATTATATTTTCTAGATTTTTTTTTTTTTTTAATTATAAATTATCTTAAAATATATTATAATTATATATTTTTTTTACATACTGTAATATATTTTTGTTCTTTGACTTACTTATTATTTTTTATATATATATATATATATATGCAAATTTCGTAAATTATTTATTATTTATAAAATATGTAGATTTGAATAAGAGTTTAAAAATCACTTCACAGAAGTGATTGTTCGCGATTATTGATGATGAGTATTTATTTTATTATATTAAAATTTTCTTTTTTTTTTTTTAATTTATTTTTTATTTGTTTAATTTATAATCAAACGTACTGTATATATGCATATAAGAAAAAGAAATGATAAAAAGAAATTAATTTTTTAATTATATATATATACTATATTTAAAAATATTTATTACATTTGATGTAGATTGTATTTTTTTGTATTTTTTATTTCTATATTAAAATTAGATGTGTTTTTTCATTGAGTATATTGTTTTAAATATATTATCTTGTTTATTAAAATGTTATCACAAAATTAACAAATTGTAACTAATAAGTTTTGAAAAAAAAAAAAATGTTTTTTTATATCATTTGGTTTATTTATAGTATATTTCAGAGTATTGCTTTACATTACAGACTCCCAAAAAAAACTCTTGCAAGGATTACGTAACGGTGCGTATTTTTCAAATATTGTTTTTTTTACTTTCAAATCCGACAGTCTGAGAATTTCCTTGCGATTATCGATCAAAATATGCTTTATTACATAAATATACACACTTGAAATTGATTATTGCCAATTAATTGTTTATTAACAAAACAGTTTGTTCATTTATTTTTATACTCTATCAAGTCAAATAAATAAATATATATATATTTATTTATATGAAAATTAAGCGCGAAATCAATTCTTTTATAACAAGGTCGTTTTAGCCGGTTTTTTCTTATCTTTTTTATTATACATATATATAAATTTTAGTTTGATGTTTGATTTAAAAATAAAATTTTGTGTTTATTTTTTAAAAACCGTTTCGTGTCGCGTTTTAATTTTAGATTAACTGATGTAGTTGGTATATTGGTACAACTAATAGAATAGAATTTAAAAAAAAAATAATCACACACTAAAGACAGACGACATAGACTTTTGATTTTTTTTTTTTTTGCTTTTTACTTGTACTATTGTTGTGTATACATAAATCAAATGTTATATAGTTTTATATTATGATATTATATATAATTAAATACATTTATATATGTAGTTATAGTAAAAAAAAAAAAAAAATTGTCTGTAGGAAAAAAACGTATTTTAGGAGGTCATTATTCGATACTTGTAAATATACATAAATATTTGTATAAAACAATTCGCTCTTCATATTTTTCCGTCCGATATAAATTGCAATAATTTTGTTTTTAATATAAATAATAATACGGTTCAAATTTATTTATTCATTTAATAAACATTCAAAACAAAAAAAAATAGAATATGACATAATAAATTTGATAATATGATCTCCGTATATATAAAATAACAAGTCTTTTATCTATCTGTTATTATAATAATATATTTTTTAAACAATTTTTTTTAAATTATAATACAAACCAAACAAAAAAAACTCTATATAAAGTTAAACAAACAACACAATTTTTTTTTTAATTTTTTTCGAGACACATTTATTATTTGTGGGATGTTAACTTATATATGTTTAAATTTTATATAGTGGAAATTTATTTTACAATCATTTTTTGTTTTCGCATACATTTTTTTAATGGAAATTTACAATTACAATATAAGGTTTATTAGCATTATATAGTATATAGAAGTGATAGAAGTTACAATTGAATTAGAGCATTGTTAAAAATATAATTTTATTATCTGTATATAAGTTATATTAAAATATAGCTGATATAGCGCAGATATTAAAAATCTAAAACAAAATTTGATGTTGAATGTTGGATGATGAATTGAATAAAAACAAATTCAACAAAAAAAATTATAATCACCACGCAGAATAATCTTAATTATTTTGAGATATTTTGAAATGTATAATTTAGAAAGAAATGATTAAAACTGTGAATATCATATAATAAACATATTTAAAAAAAAAATTACAATATAACGATACATTTGAAGTAAATATTATATTATTATAGATTTAAATTTATATATATATCACTATTATAAATTAGAGAATTTTAAAGTAGCAAAAAAAAAAAAATGAAAGATAAAAGTATAGATTTAAAAAATTATATGCAACAAATTCGATCAAACTAAACGTAAAAATAACTATTAATCATATTTTTATAAATTCTACATTCATAATATTTGGATGGGTTTTTTATGGATTTCATTCAATTAAATATTGAATATACATTTAAACGTGATAAATATACATTTTAATTATAATAAGTGTCTATATTATTAAATTTATAAATTTGCATTCAAAATAAATTCATTTTACTATATACGAGTGTGTTATTATTATTAATTATATATATATAATAACAAGTATTGATTAATACTAAAATTTATAGTAAATTTATAGTTAATTCACATAAATAAATATTATTTTATTGAATTATTATATAAGTATTAATATATACAAGAATAATTTATTTTATGCATAGATTATTATATATATCTGTAGTAAATAAATCGGTAAATATAAACTTATAAAGTTATTATTACGTAACGATAAATATGTAGATAAATTTATATTATTCATCAGTCGATAAAAAAAAAAGTTATTCGCTTATAGCTTTGAATTCATTATAATTTATTTATTAGTTGTAATAAATTAGTTATAATAAATTAGTTATAATAATAACAGATTGAAAAGAATTAAAGTTTGAAAATTTATATTTAAAAAATTAACTAAAAATTCTACCATAATAGAATAATAAAATTGTGAATAGATTTAAAAGAAAAATTACAGATATTATTAATAAAATCAACACATTAGAATATCTCAATTATATATGTTTATAGAAAAATACAATCGGAGAAAATCATCAAAATGTCTTTAGTACCTTTTTTCTATGGTTTAAATTCCGTCCATAATTTTCCTATTATTTATTTAGCTTTTATCACAAAAGATTTGCCATGATTAATTGAAATCCTATATACATATATTAAGGTTTATTAAATAATTTTTAAATTCAAAATCTTCAAGAAAATTTCAATTCAAAATTCAAATAAAAAGTCTGGATAATTTCCCTAAAAAACGAAGAAAATTTCAGTCAAAGAATTTTTTTATTATAAATTTTGAAAATTTTGAAATTAAACCAATAAACAATTTTGCAGCAGTAATTATTATATAATGGAGAAAAAAAATTTATTTTTCAAATTACATTTTTATAAATAGACTTTATAATTATAAACTTTATATATGTTAAAAATTTCTCAATATAATTTTTTATAATATACGAAGAAAAACAACTATATAAACTAAATATGCACAGCCATGAATATTTTATATATGACTTAATTAACGATAATTTGTAAAAAATGAATATAATATATGAGTGATAAATCAATAAATTAGAATTGTATAAAATATGTATAATAAATTATGTAATCATTTTTATATTATTTTATACATAGATATAGATAGTTTTTTTTCTGTAAACTATGGGAAAACTCTTTAAAAACAATAAATTCCAATTTTTTACAAATAATCACAATTTGAATTTTGTTCATAAGTAAAAAAAAAAGTATCTGTAAATTGCACGCATAAGCAATACAACTAAGGGGGGTTTGAAATGCAGGTCATTATAGTTTTCTCAGATGGAAAACTATACTATATATATGGGGTCGTCAAGGTATAATTTACAATATGGAGAAATCATCCAAAAGAATAAAAAAAAAAAAATAAATGGATAGTTTTCAATACAAATATTCCAAATTTTCAATATTATATAAAAACATTTTCTGTTTAAAAAATTTTCTTCCAATTGACCACTTGCATATAGCTATATATAAATATATTTGAATGCGTTACTGTTTGTTACGTAACATAATATCGATTCATATAAATACATAATAATGAAATCTATATATATATTATTTATATACCTCTATAATTTCATACATGTATTTTTTGAATATATATATATATAAATAATTGTATATCAGTTCATATATTATTATTTTTTTTTATACTTGAAATCATTCCAACGAAATCAACTATTTCCATATAATACACATATTTTTATAAAAATAAGCCCTATATTATATTCAATAAATATTTAATATAAATATGGTTTCAATTGATATCATTAAATCAATGACAAATATTTAATATTATATTTCAATAGGTAGGTGAAAAAAAAAATAATAGAAACATACCGATGAAAAACTAAATATTTTATATTAACAATTAAGTTATTTGACATTGTCATAAATATACGAAAAAAATATTGAAAACCCTCGTGCAACAAATTTCAATCAACACATTTGGTTTCTAAAACATTTATAATAACACCCTTAAAAAAAACTCCACAGCAGTTATATTACTTTTATATATAGAATACATCATGACTGCAGGAATAATAAATTATTGGAAAAAAGTGTATATAAAAAAAAACAAAAATTCAAAAACCTACCCTTATTTTGGCGATATTAAATGGAAAAATTACAACAATAAAACGAAAAATAAAAATCAATTTTTTTTTCGTTTTTCATATTATATAAAGAAAAAAAATAACGACCAATTCTCTCTGGTATTTTATACACACGTAACATACTAACATATACACTAAATATTTATATATTTTTGCTTGCTGCATAAATATAAAGTAGAATTTTATATATGGAAAATTATTGTATTATATTATAAAAATATATATATATATATACCTATATGATATATATTTTTATAATATATATAAATATATATAAAGGTTATATGCGTCATGATATATATATATATTATAAATTTTAATCAATATTTAGTTGTGTTATATCATATATCGAAAATATATTTTTCCAGTGAAAAATTACATTTTATTTTTTTTCTACAATTTTTCCAATTGAAAATATTTCAACAACACACCTTATTTATTATTTATAGTGATGTATTTTATTATAAAATGCGTTGAATTCACAAAATAATGAATATATGATAATAATTAGATTAAAAGAAAAAAAATTGTATTGATTTCAATGAATTTAAAATAACATTATGACGAATTCGTTGGAATTTTATAATAGATGCACAATTTTTTTAAAATTTATTGTATAATCTTTATAACAAGCCCTCCTCTCAACATAAATATATAATTTCATTCCATTTATTCATAATGCCTCTACCGGTATAATAATATAACCTCCACCATTTATAATATGAATGTATATGTATACATTTTCTCCATTTTCCGAATATAAACTATATGAAGGATTTTCACATTTATATTTTTTTATGCATTTATAAGTAAAAACCGCTTCATGTATATGGTTCATATAATACAGGTAAATAAAAAACTTGAAATCGATAAAAAAAAAACAAAAACAAAATTTGGTTTTTTTTTTCATTTTTCCCATCCTCCTGGTATAAGGGAGTAAGTAAAAAATAAAAATAATATTACAAAAATTGCTTACTTGCAAAATGCAAATAAAAAAATAAAAAACCACCCGCTTGACTGTTGAGGGGGTGTGTTAAAATATGTTTATTTCATTGTATGCAATATATAAATTGCTGGAAAAACTTCTAACTAACCACTACAATTATATATTTACACAACACAAATAATAGTATGTATGCGGAGTGGTGATTTTCCGAGTATTGGATATAGTTCAATATGGAAAAACATGCGATTTTAACAAGGTGGTGTTGTTTTATGTAAGGAGGGTGGTTTTATAGAATGGGATTGAAAAATGCTTTAACAAAGAGTTACGTGATTATCGATTATATATACATCCATTTTTTTTTTATATTATATGAACGATTTATTTTCGCTCTATATATATAAATATATGTGATATACAAATCAATATACAGTTATATAGAGAAAATTTTGTAAATTTATGTATACTATATATATATATAGTATGGATCTGGTGGAAATTGTTAAACAATTTTCTTTTCTTGTTTTTTTTTTATTTATCCAATTATATAAATTAAAATTTCCTAAGGGCATACTTTATAAGTATTCATATAGATTACGTGGTTTACATATATACGTATATAATTAAAATAAATTAATTTTCTTTTCTTTTTCTTTATTCTAAATATAATTACAATTTCTCTTGTACATATAAGTAAATAAGTAATATGTAATCGGTTAATGCAGATATATAAATATATATAAGATTTTTTAATGAATGGATGAATGCATAAAAGTTAACAAAAAAATATGCCAAAATCACCTACCTTATCAGACATATCCTGTTTTCAAATAAATGACTTATCTTATATATAAATTTCTATATATTTATATTTATATTTATATATATATACATATATTTTTATTTATATTTATATATATATACATATATTCATATTTATATTTATATATATATACATATATTTATGTAATATGGAAAAACAATTACCAGAAAGTATATTAGAATTTCAAGGGAATTGCATAGAATTACAATGAATATTATATGCAGAAATACGAGAATTATTTATATAAAAAAAAAAATTTGACAAACAAAAATTTATGTTTTTCTATATAAAACCTATTAAGAATGAAATTTTCTGGTAATCGTTAATGATATATATATATATATATTTATATATATATATTTATATATATATATATATATATATAAAGATATATATATATATATATTTATATATATATATATATATAAATAATATTTGTTTCTAGATGCGATTATCTTATAATTATAGATATATTGAAAAATATATTACAAAATTTACATACGTTTAGTTTTTTTTTGTAATGTGTATAATATACGAAGAAAAATCTATTTTTTCAATATTAAAAATTGTACAATGTTTGAACGTTTTAAATTTTTTCGTTTCGTTTTTTTTTTCTTTTTGGTATATGTGCGAACACAAAATTAAAAAAAAAATCACTTAAATTTTCTTTTTTTCTTCTTTATAAAATATATATATACAGATGATATATTCAATGACGGAAAATGTACAAAGAAGAAGTCGACGACGACGACGACGATGATGATGACAAGTGGTAGTATATATGTATACACACACACACGCACACACAAGATTTTCTTTTTTTAATTTTTCTTGTGCTTTAAAAAATTTTCTTTTCTTTATTTTTTTTTTGTTTTTATGTTATTTTATTTTTTTTTTCTATTAAGGAAAATAACAAGGAAAAACAAAAAAGGTTTTCCTTTGTATGTATCGAAAACTCACACAAACGCACGCACACACACGCACACACTATGTCATAATAATTGGCTTTCTTTTGAAACTTTTTTCACTTCACAAAATTTCTATATAATTAATGAACAGAAAATAAATAACAAAAAAAAAAATTAATAAAATAAATTAAAAATATCAGAGGAAAATATACTTATTATAGAAAAAAAATAAAAAAAAAAGAAAAATATTTTTTTCTTCTTTATATAGTTTTCTTCTATAAAAAATACACCTCTTAGTCTTCAAATAACACAACTAATACTGTGAATGTGAATAAAAAAATATTATTTTTTTCTTATATTATTATGTCTATATCTAACGAATTTTCCTTTATTACAATTTAATATTTATATGCACTTTTTTTTTTTGAACTACTAAAACAGTTTCTTATACATATATATGTATTGATTTATAAACTTATTCATAGACGTACTCAACGTATATGAATAATGTAATATGAATTATATAAATATATATATAGAGGGGATCAATATAAAAATTGTCAATGAAATAATACAGATAAAAGTAATGGGGGGTTTAAATTAAAAATAAAAACAAAACACTTATTTCACTATATTTTATAAAAAAAAAAAAAAGAAAAAAATTGTTATACTTGATTAGATTTTCACAGTAGAAATGGACCGAATATATTTTTATTTTTTTTTATATATGAATATGAAATAAATAAAGATTATTTTGCGCGACCTTTTTGTTACGGGGATCGGCGCTCAACTGAATAATAACGAAACGAACGATGCTTCAGATTCGCTCACAATATTCAGTTCTTTAGCAAATAAATAAAATAAAAACAATTTTCATTATATTATAGAATTTTCTTTCAATGTATATATATAATAATAATAATAATAATAATAATATGTAATATTTGAATATTTTGTGTGCGGCGCTCTTATTATATATTATATTTATATATAAACTTGAACGTCACGCGAAACCAACACAGTTTTCGATCTGATGTATTTTCACAGTATATATATATATATCGCCATATTTGCATATATACAAAACTATTCATATATATAATATATAACTGTACGAGTTTCTATTTGTTTGGTCGACTTAATTTATAACATATATATATATATATATATATATATATTTTTTTAATGAAAATGTTTTCGATACAGAGAAGAGGGGAAAATTTAAATGAAAATCTTCTTCATTTTGTATATATTTAATATTTTTTGTATATACCAAATAAAAATTTGGTACAATTTTTATACTGATTTTTTTTTTACATATATATAGTTATTTTAATAATGGACATACCACATAAAATTTTATATAGAGATAAATATGTTTTATATTAATTTTCATATTAATAAAATTTATTACAAATATACATTATTACAAATATACATAATACATAAATTCGTATATATCAAATATGCATAAATATAATCACGCATATTCATTTATACTTTTGTATCTCTTTTTCTATAAAAAAAATATATACATATTTTTGTGCATATTTATATATAAATATATATATAGCAGAGGGAAAATTCTTGTGGAAAATTAAACGGAAAATAGAAAAAGACAAAAATATATGTAGATAATTTTTTAGAAAATTCTGCGCCTGACTGACGTCACACTGCGTCACAATGCCATCCCATTGGCGTCCTGCTGGTGGAAATAAGGACTTAAAATTATGTGTATGGTATTTCATCATAATAAATATTATATAGAAATATAATAAAATTTTATATACATTCTCAAATATCTGTTTTTTTTTTGTTTTTTTTTTTTGATATGTGTACAGAAAAACAATTTGTTTTGCTTATTTTTTTAAAGCAATATACATAAATAAAGAAAATAAGGAAATAAGAAAATGTAATTTTCTTTTTTTTTTCATATTGAAAGGAAATTATTATATTCTGATGAATATATGAGAGCGAATATTATGAAATTATCTATATATATATACATATATATGTATATAAATTTGTCATTCAAAATCATATATATATAATATGCATAATTGCTATCTATCTATATATGAGACTACATAAACCATGAGGAAATTGTTGTAGAAAAAAGATCAAAATATATATATACATACATATATAAATAAATATATTATGAAATTTTCTTTATAAAAATATATACGATGATTAATTATTTCTACAAAAAGATTTGAAAAAAAAAACAAATAAACAAAAATCGATTTTTTAAGCAATTCTGTTATGAAAATATATGTGTTTCTTAAAATTGTATATAGACGCTACAAAAATATCACTATATATATATATAATAAATACTGCTCATTTTAAGTAATTCACAGTATACCGGGGTTTTATCCGTGCATTATAATGGTTTTTTTTTAAGAATAACTACGAAACTATTACAGAAGATCAGCAGCTAAACCACACAGTAAAACGATTAATATGGACATTATATTATTTATTATATGTATAGAAATAATAATCGACAAAGGACGAAAACTACATTTAATCTGATGAACGGTAGGTATAGTTTTAAAAAGCGATTAAATTATAGATAGTTTTTTATTAATGCGGCTTATGACTAATCATAAGATATCATTAAAATTATAATTTATATCTATTATTTTAATTTATTAATACATATATAGAAATAAATTCAAATCAATACAAAATTTTAAATACAATTAAACACAAAATAAATAAAAATTCAAATACATAAACACATTCCAAAAAAAAGCTATTCGTTTAGAGATTAAATATGTATATATAAAATTTGGAAACCATACAATTCACAAATAGTACAAATATAATAATAATAATAATGATACAAGACAAGACTATAGACCAGACATCCTTGCCAAATATAAAACTATTTCATAAAATATATGGGGTAAATTAAAATTGATTTTTTTTTCACAAACTTTTTTCATTTATACACAATATACAAAACGATATTTCTATATATTATGAATTACACCCATATATGAAAAACATTTGAAAATATTTTGTGTGTTTGATATAAATTTAAATTGGATTACATACATATATATATATATATATATATGAATTTTTTTTTATTAGGTTATGGACGTACATTAAAAAAAATGTGTATATACAAAATTATTATATTAAAGCCAAAATAAATACAACACTATTCAAAATTTACGATGCAAAACTAAATCTTATAATAAATATATATAAATTTATAAAGTTATAGTATTTTTTTTTTTTTAAATATAATTTATAAATAATAAATTATTTTTAATACCAATATTTATATGCATTCCAATAAATTAAATGAATATATATAAATAAAAAAATTCTATATATACAGTACATTTTATTATATCTATAAATCGTATGGTATCGTATCTTTATATTGTATATATGATAAAATAATCATATTTAAATATTTACATAAAATTAAAGTTTTATTAATCTATTATTATTATGATTGTTATTATGATAATACATCCAATATAATGAAATAAATGTATAGAACAAAATTGACACAATTTACGGTGTTTTTTTTTATAAACTTGCATTTATATATTCAAATCAATGTTTAACGTGTACTGTACACATAAAATAAAATACTTTTGTTAATAAATAAATTATATAATACATGGAAATTTTTCATATTACAACAGATTCAAATAAATTCATTTGAATGATAATATATACCATATACATAAAATATTTGTTATGGAAATAATAATAAAATGAATATATGATAATAATATTGATAATATTATATATATATATAAAATTAAATTATATAATTTAAATTCATTATATAATGGGATTTTTTTTTATTGTACTTCTTTTTTATGTATAATGTCATTGCGATACATCGATTAAATAAAATAGTTGTAATTTTTTTTACAACAATTACACATTCTCATATGACGTCTTCTTTTAATAAAGTGCTACTGATGGGTATAATAGTTTTTTTTTTAACACCAATAATATATACACAATATTTCATTTAACAACCACAAAATTGTTGAAAAATGCTAAAATTAATTGGGGCACTTTTATTGATATCCAACTTTATGGGAAATCAACATCAAGAAAAGTGCCATAAATTAACTTTATCCTAATTGTATGTTGTATGAGTTTTCAAATTGAATTAAATATATATATTCAACATATAAATATATTTTATATTATTTTTCAGTAAATAATCAAAACATTAACTATAAATTTCATTAAAGGTAAAGTTGCTATTTAACACACTATTTAACAACCACAAAATTGTTGAAAAATGCTAAAATTAATTGGGGCACTTTTATTGATATCCAACTTTATGGGAAATCAACATCAAGAAAAGTGCCATAAATTAACTTTATCCTAATTGCATGTTGTACGAGTTTTTAAATTGAATTAAATATATAAATTCACCATATAAATATATTTTATATTATTTACTATAAATTTCATTAAAGGTAAAGTTGCTATTTAACACACTATTTAACAACCACAAAATTGTTGAAAAATGCTAAAATTAATTGGGGCACTTTTATTGATATCCAACTTTATGGGAAATCAACATCAAGAAAAGTGCCATAAATTAACTTTATCCTAATTGTATGTTGTATGAGTTTTTAAATTGAATTAAATATATTTATTCACCATATAAACATATTTTATATTATTTTTCAGTAAATAATCAAAAAAATAAACTATAAATCTCATTAAAGGTAAAGTTGCTATTTAACACACTATTTAACAACCACAATTAAATTGTTGAAAAATGCTAAAATTAATTAAAGACACTTTTATTAATATCTGTCTTTATAACAAACCAGTATCAAGAAAAGTGCCAAAAATTAACCTTATCCCTAATTTTATGTGAGATTTTAAATTGAATTAATTATATATTTTCACAATAAAAATGTTTTATATAATTTTTTTTATTTTTTAATAAATAATCAAATCAAGATATTGTAAATAAATATCATTAAAGGCAAAGTTGCTATATAATAAAGCGAAGCACCAATAAATTATAATCCATGCATAAACGATATCACAATAAAATTATACAAATTGCAATAGAAAAATAATAAAAACAGAACTAAAAACTTATTATAATATAATTTAATAATACATATAACATATAAAATGTTGGCTTGCATCAAGAAGAATTATCTATGAGTATAGAGAGACGCCGTTTTCTTACTTAACAATGGATATCCATTCGCATGCATATTTATGTTTATTTTTACAAAAAAATATTAATAAATATTTTTAAATTTTAGTTGTATAGTAAAAATTGTTGTTTTATTAATTTATAAATATTTAATTATATCAAGTAAATCATATTGCATATTTGTATTTCAAAATTGAAACCTTAATGAAATTTATTATATATGCATTTCTTATATGTCATATAATAATATATAAACAAATCAGCATATATTCTAAATGGAAAAAAGAAAAACCATATATACCATATATATTTTAACCACAAATTCGATAACAAGTAATTTATAAATAAAAACTCCTTACAATTCTTCATATGTTTACATATAAGAATTTCTGGTTTGATTCCTGGGGGAAAATAGTTTTTTTAGTTTTTTGTATACAATAAACATATAGATATATTTTATTTTTTTTTTTTGCAAAACCAAGTTACTGGTTATTTTCTTTTATTTATTCATTTTTACTATATACGATTATAATGTTATGGATAGTTGCTATGTAGTTAAGAAAATCTGGTACATATACCATATATACATATAGTTGATATTACATAACAATGCAGCGGATTTTAATTTTCATATAATGTATATTCTTATGCAGTTTGAATGCATGCATGCACACATTGGAGGGAGAAACAAAATTACACATAGTTACAAACTAAAATAAAAAACAGGGTATATAAAGTTGGAAAATCAATATATGAAATAAGAGAAAAACAAACATAAAACCAAAATGCAATTTATTTTTACATTGAAAAATATACAAGATATTATTTATTTTTAAGATTAAAATATATTTTTTTTGGGTTATTTAAATTTTGACAAATACATTTTTCATTCTTTATGGTTTAATATTATTCAAGCTCGAGTTTATCGATTTTTGGGTCAGTTTTAACCAAAAAAGATTTATAATGGGCACAGTCAATTTCATTAAAAACTCGATTTGCAAAAGTTATCACTATAATATTTTATTGTAAATAATAAAATCTTTATATTTTATTTATATATTTTATATTAAATTAAAAAACAACTTATTAAATTATATAAATCAATTTAACAATCATTAAATATATTACTTGAATAGTTTATAAAAGAAAATCAATATACATCACACCATTCAATATATATTAACACATCAATGTGAATCTTAAATTAGAATTCACATATACAGAATATTTAAAATATTTTATTTACACAAGTTTATGTACCATATATATTTATATTTTATAATCAATTACCATCTATAAATATTCATATATTAGCACATTATATATATTATATTAGATTATAAATATTGATCAATAATTTTCTAAACATGTTCATTAATATATAAAAAAAAACAACAGATATAATAATATGAAAAATAATTGACTTATAAAATATATTTTATAACAAATGTGTGTACAATAAACATTATTGGAAAATAATTATCATCTGATTGTTAAATCATATACATTTAAATGAGTATTTAACAAAAATCTTATATAAGAACTAAGAATATATTCTTCTATATCATAAATGATAATTGATATTAAGATTCGTAAAATAATATTAATAATATAATAAATGACAATTACGCGATATATAGAGATACAATTGATAAATTGATAAAACTTTGCCTTAAAATATGTGAATATAAATAAACTCTAATCATATAGATATGTTATTAATCTATCGATCATATGTATTAATATATAATCAGCATAATAAACGTTTAATAAAGAAGTGCATAAATTTGTTTAATGCAAAATCATAATAGAATTTATATATTATATATATATAGTAAGACTAAAAATATATATATAAATACTAATGGAAATCACAAAAAAAAAAACCAAAATAAATAAATTCTTAATCACGTCATTAAATATGTAATTATATTGGTCTAGATCACGGTCTAGTATAATAATAATAATAATAATGTGTATATTGTATATATTTTATTTACTAAATTTCTTAACACATTGCGTTAATATATATAAAAATATATATTCGCGTAATTCGCTGTGTTTATTCAAATATATTGTTTGTTATATTTATAAATTAACAGATGGGTGTTTTTATTTTAATTTTCTGGTGTATTTCTTAAATGAATTTCTTTCTTTCTTCTTAAAACTTTGTCTCGCGTATATCGATGACGTACTTGTTTCTTTTTTTTTTTTACAAAAATACAAAATTTAATGTAATCTTTCCAAAAATATATACAGATATAAAAAAAAATACAAGTTCATTTGCACCGTTTTCTGGTAAAAACCAAATTTTTGGTGTTTATAAATTAGAGGAAAATTCCATTTATTAAAGCATTGGACGAGCATCATCGCAGGATATATTATTTTTTAAAGATTATATATATATTTTATGAATATGATATATTCAATTGTGCGGGTTGAAGTTGACAATATGTATATTATAAACAGATAATTGAACATCTTTAGGACAATGGTGTCCACGGTTTGTTGCACGCGCCCTAAATATATGTAAAAAATTTGCAATAAAAAAATGGGAAATAACAAAATATTTAAAAGATTCTTTTTATTGTATTCAAAATGTTTTAAGACCGTAAAACACAAATGTTTTACAATAAAATTCGAGTAGTATAGTTTTATACATTTCACGTTTTTTGTTACTATGGGGGAAAATTCATCTATATTTATATATATAAATAAATATATGGATAATATTAAGAGATGAAAAAAAAAAGAAAATACAAAGTTAAGATATACGTCAATGTAATATATATAGGTATATAAAAATATATATTTGCATATACAAATACATTTATAAAAGAGATTCTTGATTTTCAGTTGTATAGACGTCATTTATATATTTATTAATCTGTTTTTTATTTTAAAATGTTATATTAGTAGTAGAAAAATTAGTGCCAAGAAATATTATATTAATATAACTAAAAAAAACAGAGTATTTTAATTTTTTTTTACACATATCGCATACTTATACAAACATTAAGTAAATCTTATTTTTACGAATTGTTTGAGTATATTTATTATACATTTAAGTGCAGATTTACATATATTAAATTTATAATGCAAAAAAAAAAGTATGATGAATTTGATGATGGGAAGTTATGTTTTTTTTTTAAATATTTAGAGTACAGTGTGTTTTATTATTGAACTTTGCTAAATGGCTAGCAGAACTTATTTTATACCATACGTAACTTTTTTGCTAATTTTCATGGGGTGATTATGATATAGAAACTGTTGGAATTATTGTGAGAAAACCAAGGATTGGTTATTCATGACATTGTGAGATTAGGGACAATTAAAAATTATCAGGAAGGATTCTTGTTTATAAATCACACTAATAAAAGTATACAACACTATTTAAACTTGATATTATTTTTGATATATAAAAAAAATTACATAAAGTATTTATAAATTCAATAGCACAAATTTATTCAAATAAGACACCCGATGTATTTGCTATATAATGGCAAGTGAATGATCACATGTATTTTTTCTTTTTGAATATAATGTCACATTCATATTTATTTTACTTTACTTTTTTATACTATATTAACAATTGTATATTATTTATTTATAATAACCGCAATAAGTTTGAATCAATTTTAATGTTGGAATTAAAAACAAATTGTATACATGCAAAAGTTTATATTTCTTACTGTATATATACTTATTCCATTATTTCAATGAAAAAGTTAAAATATATGTTATGCGATGACGAAAATTGTTTCATTTACATAATGAATTGTAATATAATGCAATCAAAAAAGAATAGCATTGCATTGCATTGCTATTTTCCTTCATCTTAAAATAGTTACATAAAATATAGGGAATTCCTTTATAATGATGTATAATAATTCCTAAATATTTTTTAAAGAATCTATAATTTTTTCTCGCGGAGGCCGCACTACGATTATTATAAATTTTGTTTTATAACAAAATCACATAAATCAAACAGATATTTCCTTACATACCGCGTGAAAGCTGTACCAAAGAAATTTTACCAAACAAAAAACAAGGATCAAAATTTAAAAAAAAAACCTAAAATTTAACATTTAATTACTGCGTGTGAATATACACTACCCCGTTCTGCATATAAATAAATCTTTCTATAAATATATTTGAATATTTTTTTTAAAACTATATAAAATCAAAACAATAATTTTTATAATGAATGAAATTATAATTTCTAAAATTCAAGTAGAGTTCTATTTGTATTTAAATAAAACCAAAAAAAAAAAAGTTCATAAATTTTAAAATAAATAAATTATATACATATGAATATCTGAATGGCTATTTGGATATTTTATGTATATAAATAAATGTGTAATTTTTTTCAATGCACTTTATGCGCGCCATACAATCATCATATAAATTGCATTTTATGTTTTTTTTAGCAAATATTCATTTTTATAAAAATAGCTCAAAGTATTTTCTATTTTATTTATTGTGTATTTTTAGATACGCAATCGTCATTACCAAACCATATATAAAAAAATAGTGCAAAATTTTATTAACTATTTTCAGATTAGAGGTACTAAATTTACATATTATAATATAAATATAAACAACAAAAAACTATTATAATTAAAACGTTAAATTTTCATAGTTTTATTTTGTTTTTTTGTTGGTTAAGTTACCATACATATATGAATTTATAAATGAAAACTTCTATTTAAAATTATCACCTAATTACGTTTAGTTAAGTTTATAATTATAAAAAATATAAGAAGAAAAAAAAACGAATTTCATTCATTTTCTAGAATCAAACCAAAAAAAAAACGCGTGACTCAAGTTAAACTATACAATATAGGATATAGGTACATAAATAAATATATATATATATAAAAAAAATATATGTACAATTCATTTTGTAGGAGGACAATATTAATATTGCCGGAAAAGTCCAATTGTTGTGCGCTTTCAAATTATTTAAATATATATCTAAAAATGTTACTATGTGTCTGTTATTTATACTAAACATACTCACGCATTCAATTCATCTTTTAAGATTATAATATATATCTTACATTTACAGATTACTATACAAAATATATATGAATAAATATACTTTTAATAAAATATTATTATTATATTGTTGTATATATTTAGTCAAATTTATTAAATAGGTTTTGTTTGGTACATACACACAAACACACAGAGTACAAATCCATTCTAATATATGTATGTATAACCTAACCATTCATTCATTCATTCATTTATTCATTCATTCCTGCGAATGCATATATTATTTTTTATACTGTATATGTAAATAAATATAAATAACATATATATATATTATGTAAACGAAAAATTAGCATGAATCAAGTATTCAATTAAATGAGTGGCGAGGTAATTTTCATTTTAAAATAATAAATAATTATTATAATTTCAAGATATATATAAAATATAGTATAGTATAGATATAATATATATACATCAATTTTCGTATACGAAAAAAAAAACAAACAACAAAATATAATGCTGCAATTATTGTTGATAAATAAAATTTAAATCAATTAAATTTGGTTTAATTTATTTTATATATGATTATATTTTTATTTTTTTAGTTTTTGGAACCATTGTTAAGCAATACAGAAAATATTTTGTAAACATATAAAATTTAAAATAAAATATATACTGTAGATTTATTTTGTTTATTTTACAACGTCAATTTAAGTTTTTTAAAACTTAATAATAATGTGTCAAATGACAGTTCATATTGATTTGCTTTTAAGTGTGAGGAAAGTAGTATTTAATGGATTTGAAAAATATTTTAATTATTTCAAGGAAGTCATACCATTTTAAACACGATCGAATTTTATCTGCAGGTAACAAACAATAAAGGCATTTGATGGAAAATCCTTTGACGAAATTGACAACAGAAATTTTGAAGAACAAACTTCTCGATTAAAAAAAACAATACTATTTCATATAAGCTTCATTCTGTTGAATAATAAAAATAAGAAAATTAAATACGATAATTTTCTCACTTGAAAAACTAGATAAATAATAACTCAAATTCTATTACATATACATCTATATATCTATTATAAATCTAAATTGCATTCATTGAAGAATTCACATAATATATAATATATAATTAATATAAATGATAATATCACATCATCACATGATAATTGAATGAATGCTAAAATATATAATATGGTATATCACTAATCACACCTTATTCTATAATTGTAAAACATCATTCAATTTTAACGCATCATCATATTTTTATGATTAGATTTTTTTTTTATTTTTTTTTAATTATTTAATACGATACAATACGATTATATAATTTTTAGTAATGATTTATGTGTATATGGAAGTGTGCAATATATAAATGAAATAAATAGATTAAGTATATTTGAAAAAAAAAATAAAAGAAAAGAAGAATACAGTATGTAAACAAAATTTCATTTCAATAGTTCTATCACAATAATATAATGGGTATAGTTCGATGTAAAATAAGGTGAAAATCCAAATCTTTTAATCGTGATGATTTTATATATATCTAGAAACTTTTTTATTTTATTCAAATTCAGAAGATATACAAAATCCATAGGAATTAACATATTTCGATGGTCCATTATAATTAATAACTGTGGAGTGTGAAAGATAATTAAAGAAAGGATGCCTAATAAGCGTTAGCAAATTGGATGGGATTTTTATTGTGTAAATATTTGATTAATCAATATTATTGGGTTAATCTATAAAAGATAATCAATAACACAAAGTCTTTTTAATATGGGAAATCTAAATAAAAAATTACTACGCTATATAAGGCCGGATTTGTTTGTTGGTATATTAACGTTAGAAAACGACCTTTTATTGTTGCGTTTATAAATTGTTCAGAATCGAAAATCATAACACATTTTTTTATATCTTCAGTATCAGATTCTACCAATGATCTCAAAATGTTGTCAGAATTTTTACCGTATTAACATCACATTATGAAACCAACAACAGAAAACTGAAAAAAAAATCTGAAAACCAATCGTCGATTGTAAGCGATTTTTTTTTAAATGGTGAAAAGATTCGAATATTTTTTATTTTTTTAATGCATCTATTTATAAAAGATAATCATTTTTGTGTCTTTTTAATATGGGAATCCTTAATATATATATGAAAATCAAATTAAAATGTTTTAAATTGAAAATACTAAAAATAAAAATCTGATATATGATATAAAAAGATGAGATTTTTTTTTTAAATTGACTCTATATATAAGTACATATTCACCTTGATAATGTTATACAAATCACATTATAAATAAATCACAATGATCAGATAATTTACACAAACACATATAAGTATATGTCTTTCATATTAAATAATATACAGAATATATATAAATGAAAAATCATTGTAAATTTTATAGTTATTATATGATAATTAAAAATAAAATATATCTATATATAAAATGAATATAATGAAGGTATTGATTGACATATAATCGACATTTTATCAAAATGATATAAGTATTAATATAATTAATTTTTTTTTTCTTTTTTGGTTTCATATATTAAAATCGAGTATTATCTTGAATTTATAAAAATAGAAACACATGATATTTAACATATTATTTTTTTGTTTTATAGATTATAACTATTTGTTGAAAAAGTAAAAAAAAAAGGCACACGCCTATGTATCTATAAATAATATATATGAGGTATTTATATTTGTGTTATGTTGTATCACAATGTGAAAATTATAAGATTTTATAGATTTTTAATTTCTATAAATATATATACATAGAATTATAGATAAAACAACAAATCATATACAATGAATATACAAAAAAAACAGCATAAATATCGGCATAAACCACAAAAAACCATCATGTGGTTATTCAAAAAAAAAAAATGATATTAATAAATTTACAAAAAAAAACAGGGTGAAAATTGAAAATGGAAAGGTTTTCAGGTATACGATTTATACCCAAATTTCTCTTCATCATTTACTTTCCTGATTGCATATCAAAAAAATCTAAGTATATGATATTTATGAATCCATAAGTAAACATTTATTGAATTAATCCATAATTATAATGACAATATAACATGCAATATTATATGTTTTTTTTTTCAAAACCAACCCTTCTATACATTTGTTATTGAATTATAGGTTATACAAAATAGATACATATATATAGAAATTGTTAAGGTAGGGCCAAAATTTTTTTTTTTGTATTTTATCATGTTGATATTATAGTATAATAATACAATACATTAGATTGAAAAACTAAAATATAATAAATATTCAAAAATTTGATATAATAATGGAAAATGTATTTTATATATAAGAATCGTGAAGTCATGAAAAAATTATAGGTTTGCCAACATTCAATTCAAAAATATTAAAAAATATAAAAACAAACCAAATATTCAGGATAATGGAAAAAATTTAATGGTTTCAAAGTGTATTTTAAGTATTTTAAAAAAATTAAAATTAACATTAACTAAATCTAAGCTATATTCTACAAGTTTGCGGAAAGTTTCATATCAAGATTATAACTTTTAAATTATTAATACCTGGTAAAATATTTCAAGATATTAGACTAATATAGAATTCAATGATGAAAATCGAGTATATATCATTAAGCCACTTTTCTCATATTATGAAATATACTAACATATAATTAACGTCTTATAACCTTACGAAATATATAACTTATATGATTCATATAAGATAAATCAGTGCATAAATAGAATAAAAAAAATATCCATAGAGGAAATTTCTAACACCTTTAATTTTATATAATTATATAGATGCATGAGACGAAAAACATTTTATGGTTATAATTAAACAAGATAATTTTCATATATAGACAGATATATATAATATAAATACAAGTGAAAATTAAAAATATCTATAAAAATTTAAAAATTTCGATGACATACAATAATCATCGTCTTCAAACATTAAGGTCTAATTAAAAAAAAATAAAAAATAATAATAAAATCAATATGAAATCACAATTTATTTTTATAAACTCTTAAAAGTTATTTTTGCAATATAAACTTGAATGTGTGAAAATAATCTTTTTCTTTTTTTTTATATTATATTCGAAATTAATAATATATAGGTATATTTTTTATAGCTATATATGTACAAAACGATAATGTTATTGATATATAAAAATAAAACGTTACGTGATTATGGAAAAATAATGAACAATTTAAATTCATTTTTATAAATATAAGGTTATATAAAAAGTATTTTATTTTTTTGATATATATAGCTATATTATAAATGCGGTCTTTCAATAGTTGTGATTTATTTTTATCAAATATAGGAATTGTGTACAAATATAAGATTTTTTTCCTCATCAATCGCAAACAAAAAATTACATTTCTTTAATAAAAAATATTGAATTGCAATTCAAAGAATAATATATTTAAATTTACCGCTGTATAAAAATGGAATGGAATTGCAAATATAAGTATCGTATAACACAAAATGATCAATTATCAAAATCTATTTATGATTAGAATTTTTGTTTAGCATAGAATTTCATTGTTTCCACATATAGATAAATGATATGTCTATACAATAATGTATATAGACAATATATGCCGTCATTGTTTGAGACCTGAACAAAAGAACAGAACTTTAAAAAAAAAGTCGGTTCCTTCATTTTTTTTTGTTTTTTTTTTTTGGTGTTGAAAAATGTTCGGTGAAAAATTGAAGTGAAACAATTGTATATTTTTTTGTTCGGTTTTTATTTTATATCATGAAATTCAAAATAACACATACACGTATAAAATATATGAACGATGAAAAAATTATTCTAAAAATATATACATAAAAAGGAAAAAAAAGAATAACAAACAAAACAAAAATTGGGTTCTTTGATTCGCACCGTCGATTTTAACGGAGTAGAAAAATGAGTCTGAACTGAAATAACCGAACACACATTTTATCAAACAATCATCTACTCACTTTTGGTTCTGTTTTTTATAAAGTTCTGAACAGCCAAACAAGTGATTTTTTTAAAGTTCTGATTTTTTTTCTGTTCGGTTGTTACTCGGTTTTAGTCAAACAATGATGGCAATAGACAACATAAAAATATTAAAATATTTATGACACATTATATTACAATATATAAAATGGTTAAACATTCTGATATTTAAACACGAGAAAAAGAAAAATTTTGTTGAATATCTATTTCTATATAGCATATTTAATTTATATATAAGAAGATTATATCAAAGTGTTTTGTTAGTGTGATTTAAGAATGTATTATATTTATCATTTTATAATTTTTATCAACTTAAAAATGTATGTTTTTTTTTTATATAAATGACAATCTGTTTGTAAATGAATAATAATAATAATAATATTTTAAAGATGATAATATTATAAAGATGATATTTTATTTATAAATTGAAGACTTCCGATCAACATATTATTATACATAAATAGCGCTATAGACGAAAAATTTTCATTTCCTCTATAATTAAAAAAGAATGAAAATGTAGAACAAGGTTTGATAAAAACAAAAAAAAAATCTATATACACTTCTATTATTATTTTATGCATAAATAAACAAAACATAATTCTTTTTTTTTGTATTAACATCATAAACATATAATATAAAAAAAAAGTACATTCCTGTATAAAGAAGAAGTATTCTGCATATACAATATACATTATATTATAATATAACACACATATATTAATAATGATTTTAGTTCTTCCTTTTTCAAAGTGATATACGAGTATATAAAAGTAAAAAAAAATGTTAAAAATTAAATTTTTAAATTATATAAATTTAAGAATGAAATAAAAATGAAAAAAAAAACAACATACAAAATAAAAGCTCTTTAAAATACAAACATTATATTTGAAATTTTGCAGCAATGCATATGACATCAAAAAGATTTTATTTTTTCCTATATTTATAAGTAATAATATCTTATAAAATACATATATATATATATATATATATATATATAAGAGTTAGTATAGTACATAAGTATATATATTATAAAGTATATATATGATATTATGTGTTATGTATACATAGATCATTTAAAAACAATTTATTTTTATATATACACATAAACACATTTTAACTCCTACTCGTTAAAATCATTTTCTATGAGTACTTTGCACAATATACCCATATATATATATATATATATATATATATGATTCGGTGTTTATTCAACCCTATAATTTTAAAAGCATATATTACAGATTTTATAATAATAATTCTACCCGTTTGATGTATAAAATATATTAAAATTTTCTTTTTTGAAATTTTGAGTTATCTATGAATTTTTCATTTAAATATGATTCATATCACAAAGTGTATTTTTCTTATAAAAATATAATCTTTATATAGAATTGGTTAATGATATACATATATATGCATATATAATAAATTGAAACGAAAGAATAACTGAAAAGCTAGCACTGTTAGGTATATAAATAATTTATGAAAAAATAAACATCTAAAATATGAATACCCATGAACAAACGAATACACTTGATTCAATTCATACAACTGATATTTCTAAAACCATGCCGTGGTGTACGCGGTTATGTACATTTTACAATTTTATGAATGTCATATTGAAATATGACACAGAAAAAAACAATATTTGCATTATTTATAATATTATACACATTTTTCCATTGACATGATTTGGATTCTGTGTTTGTATGTCTCATAGGAAAATATTATAAAATAAAAACGAAATAGTATTTCATTAAAAATACTATTATGTTTATATGTCATTGAACCTCATCATAGGGAAAACATAAATACGCATTTGATTTTGTTGATAATAAAAATTGTTTGCAATTTGAATATATTTGGAAAAAGATAAATATAGGAAAAGTTTTAACATAAAATATATTTAGTTTTTGACGAGATGACTGAAAATACAATCATCAACAATTGCATAAAAAAACAATTTATTATTTTTATTATCTATGAGTATATAAAAAGTAATATATTCTTAAAAAAAAAACAAAAAATACATTAAAGCAATGCATCTCACCAAATAACATATAGTAAAATATGCATTATATTTTGTACAAAAAAACAACCCCCTTCGATTTATAAACTATATAGGCGCCAATTATATTACATCATCGTTATTAGATTTATGAAAAGGATGTGTTATATATTTTATTTTCTTTGTTTAGATCTGCTATAAATACGTAAATGTGGATTTATATGGATATTTTATATAGAAAAATATTGATAAAAGAAAATTGATCGTTTTTCTATATATATATATATACAATAACATATAATTTAAAAACTATATATATGAAATACATATAAAAAAAACATTTATCAGTATAATAGGGTATTTTTTTGACACATACAATATCATATATATGAAATCTTATCTAAACTGCGATTGTATATTATTTTATATTGCATATATATGAAAATGAAATTGATTTCAGCATGAATGATGTAAATTTAATAATATAAGTAAATTGATGAATGTCGATAAATCATTTATTATTTTGTATTTCGCATGTATATCCATATTTAAAAATGCTTTGTTAAAATAGTTATTTTTGGGAAATTCATCTGTATGGAAAAGTATTTTGGAATATTGAAATTCTTACCATAGAGGTTATTTAAATTTCTTTCACGATTATATTCGTGTCTGTCGTAAATAATAACAGAATTATTTATGTAATAATAATAAAACTTCTAATAGTAGAATTATTTTATAGATACATATATACAGATATATTTGAAAATGAAAATACAAAACGTATAATAAATATTATTAGTTATTAATTTACTATATAAAATAAATGGTATTTTTCGTTGACCATTAACAACGATGAAGAAAAAAATAACTGAAAAAAGGAAAATACGCACTATAATAGCTATACAACAAAGGACTATAAAGTATATTATTATATATGTGTAATAAATATTGATGGAAAATATGGAATATAGAAAATGTAACACGAAAAACACATTTTTAGGGTGAATAAAATTATACGTTTAGAATATTTATTTATGTATATATATGTATATTAAATTCTATACATAAATATTCTTGTTGAATTTTAATTCTATATTAAATAATGATGTCATTATGTTCTTTTTTTTTTGTTTCTGGTTTTTGTTTTATTCTATATCTAGTTTATTCTATTTTAGCGTAATTTGATATTTTTATTTCGTACACTCAGATCCGGTCCTAAACGTTCTGATTCCATTTCATATTATTGCGAATCGATAAACTTTTCATAGTATTTGAATAGCGATACCTTTGCCAAGAAGGAAATTCTGCAAACATTTTTAAAATTGACTCTGTATATTTTTCTTAAGGAAATTCTAAGGAAAATTTTGTATACTTTTCTAAAGGTAATTTTAAAGGTTATTGCATTGAGAATTGTATAGTTTCTAAAGGAAATTCTGCATTATATACCCAATTAAATCATGTATAGTTTTCTAGAGGAAATTCTTTACGATTTTCTAAAGGAAATTCTGTATAATTTCCTAAATGTTTACAATTCCATAATAGCATATATTTCTATCAATATATTATGGAATAAGATTTAACATTGAATGAATTCAGATTGTATTCTTCAAAATTAGTTTTTTTTTAAATTTAAGATATTATTATATAATTTGTATTAAATTTATTGATTACACAAATAAACTATTTATCCATTTCCCTATACATAAACGATGCAATAAATATTACAATGCACGTACAAAAGGAAGTATAAACTCACTATATTTATATATATGTATCTTATATATTTTGAAAGATTGCATATTTTTTGCAAATAGATAAATAAAAACATATAATATACATTATATAACTCTAAATGCATATCGAAAACCCACATCCCTTGTAACCTACATAAAATATGTATATACATTTTTCATCTGAATATATAAAAAATGATATAGTTTATTTTAAAATATTTTACTGACCCATTGTGAGAATATAGACAATTTTTTGGCAGCTAAATATAAAATACAATTAATGTTTTATATTTTTTTTTTGTCCAATTCGAGTATAGAGAAGTTTTTGTTTTTCCTTTATTTTGTATAATTGACAATTAAAATCTATATATGTATATTGTCTTGAATTTCAAAATAAAAATTATATTTATTATAAGTATAGATATATGGTATAGTATATAATATACGTTAAATAAAATAAATCGGATCATCATTTAAATACTATATATATATGTATATTTAATATTATTATATTTGTTTTGACCTAAAAATGCTAGGAAAAAAAAGAAAAGCAGAAAAAATAGTTATATTTTCAATTCAATTTTTATTATTCTTTTTCCTTTATTTCTATATACCATCACCATCGTATTTCTATATATATGCGCGGTGTATATACAACTATTTTTATATTATATAAATTTTTTGGAATTGAATGATTTTCAAATATATGTGTATACACAATACACTTATGAATATGTATTGAATTACAACAAAGAACTCTGTCGCCATACTATAACATTATTTTTATTGATTTTACTATTGAAAATTTATATATATACATATATACAATTGCAATTGTATTTATATACTATATACGTAATATATACAAATTTTCCAAATCTTATGAATACGACGACGAATAGCAAAAAAAAAAAAACAGGGAATCAACAAAAAAAATCCATTTATCGTCTATATCTATACAATATCCTAAATTATTAAATAGTGTATATGTATAATATATATCTATTTATATAGATATAGATAGATATAGCTAAAGACAATTTCTAACGATAACAGCATCAAATATCTTGTTTTGATGAAAAATATAATTTTTATTTTATAGGAAAAACTTTTGTTATGTTAAATTTTTCTAAACTCATTTATATAATATACATTTTTCTTTTGTAATCTTTGTCTAACCATCTATATAACCAACTAACTAAAATTTAAGTGAATTACATAAATATCCAAAGCTTTTTATTGTCAATCCATTTCCCTGCGGTTTAACTTAACTTTTTGTTTTCTCCACATAATTTGAAAATTCAATCAATTTTTTGTTATTTCATATAGAAGAAAATTTTGAAATCGCACAATTGATTTAAAAAAATTTGCAAAATTGTACTTAAACATTTGTCACAGTTTTGGCGAACTATAAAAAAAGACTATATCTTTTGAACGAAATCATAACTTTATTATTTGAAACTTTAACGTGAATCAAAAACAAAAAAACTTTAAATTGAATCAAAAACAAAAGCTTAATTTAATTACTTTAATTATACTAAACATATTTCAGCATCGTTCATGCGTAAATATAAATTACAAATTTATTACAATTAAATAAATATATAAAATATGATTAAATTATTTTAATTATATAAGGAAAAAAATATTGATTTGATTGTTTGGACTTTTATATATATATATCTATCTATATGAGTACCAATTGTATTGCCGCAGTTCACTAAATCTGAATTATTATTCTGTTAGCATTTTAATACGTATAAATACAAAAAGTCTCTATATATATATAAACGATTTATATTTAACAACTTGACAAAATTGAATTTAATAAAATCCATTCATATACACACGCATATATAAATCAAAATATGTACATATATATCCGCTTGACTTTTCGTTGGTTTGCATTTTTAATTAAAACAGGTTAAATCCAGTTAGTTAATATATACATATGATAAATTATTATATGTGTGTATGTTCGCAGTGATAATAAAATTCAAATTTTTCTGGTTAATTCAACCTTTTATCTATCCATTATATATATATATATATATATATATAATATACTTTGTTGTTTTTTTTTGCTGTTTGTTGCATCGAAATGTATATATGAATATATATTTTAATCAATTAATACACATATTATTTTGTTATGTATAGCAAATATTTGAACATATTGTCCATGAATGACAACAAATATAATTATACTGAACAAACGAAATATAAAAATACAGTTTTTTTTTCAATTATAATTTGTATGGTAATTGCGGTAAATATAATTTATTATAATTATCTTTTATATTTATATATGTAAATTTAAATGTTAATCTATTATTTCTAATTTACATTTTAGGTAGGGAAAATCTTAAGTTTCAGGACTATGAAATTTTGTTGGCAGATATTTTTTTTTATTTTAGCCCAAATATGGATATTGGAATTTATTATGGTTAATATATTGATTTCAATAAGTTTCAGTCCGAGAGAAAACTCCATGAAATATTCATCATCTTGGCCAAATGCGTATTAGATTATAAAAATATACTCCAAATTACAATCTAGGACAAACATCGTTAAAGAATTATCATCCATATACGAATAGAATTAAATTTGGAAATTACAAAACAAGACGTTCATAACTTCTACAAATTAATTTTCATTAAATTTATGTATAGTGAATAATAAATATATATATATATAGCCAATTATATATAAATCTTTAAAATTGTATCACTATCATAAAATATATTTTGTCTATAATAAGTAATATATTTACTTTATGATTTAAATATATGGAATATCTACACTATAATGTTTTCATTTAACATATTAAAAAAGCAAAAAAAAAACAGAAACAGATAATAATAAAAAGTTATTTAAATTAATGCATCCGCACATATATAAAAAAAAACTAACTCACTCAGAGTCGTGCAAAATTAAGAAATATTATATGACATAGTTAGACGTTTTATAGAAATATTTTTATATAACAAAAGTACGCGTATACATATTTATATACGTATCTTCCATATATTTATATAACAATGATATTTTACATTCTATTCTATTGCATAGATATATATATATACGTAGAATGATGATAAGAATATATGATATTATAATGTTTTATGTTGATGAGTTATAATATATATTATATTTCTGTATATCTGAGATGATTCATTAAATTGCTAATATAAGTACATTTATTAGTATTAAATATATGCGTGATTTATTAATGTAACAATTATGGTATTTATAAATTCTTTCTTTGTAAAATAGCAATTGCGTTAATTAAATTTTGATTTTTTATTTTAATTTTTCATTAATAATATGCAGTTTCATATGCTTAAAACATTATATACTGATTATATTATACGAATGTGAATCACTCTGTAATATTTATTTATTTGTTATTCAATTAGCACATATATTTGAATCATATGTAATGTATATATCATTTAAGTTATGTGACTGGATTATAATCATATGGGAAAAACAATGTATAAGAATAAATAATTGCAATGAAAAAAAAAAGTTTGCGAAAATCATCTGACTGGTTTAAAAAACCTTTTTATGTTGTATTTTTTAGATAAATTTATAAATTAATATAAAATTTAGTCTTTCAAGTTAAACAATTTTTTTTTTGAAATAGGGAAGGAATCGAATTTTTAATGTTGTTCCTAAAAATTGTGCGTGATTCATCATTAATTATATATAAATATGTTTTAAGATGATGAAATGGTTATATTTCTATTTGTTTTATTATAATAACCCATTAGAAAAAATTCATTATTATTATATTTAAATTCTTTAAAATTTCTAAATATTTTCATTTGCAATCATTACAATTACTTTGTAATGAATGTATTACATAAATATAGTATATTCAACCTGATCTGCTATATAACGGATAATAGTATGGCTATGCATGTTATGAACGTCGGATTGCGAAAAAATAAATATATTATTTACATGAAACAGAATGTATGTAATACTTATATATATTTTGTTGATTAAAATATTTTTTTTTGTTGTTATATATACTCGTATCTTTGGATCGATTTATTTGTATTGTTCATGTATACTAATTGAAAACTTTTTTTATCGTTTATATCGCAACAACATACATAACATTCACATATTCACTATTATAATGCAAATAATCGAAAAATATAAAATAATATTGTTAAATTAAACAAATATGAATAAAAAAAAAAAAATAGCAAAAATTATTCATATATATAATGTAATATTACGTGCATATATAGATTTTATTTTATATTTTTTCATTGGTATATAAAAATGCATTTATATTTAAATATTTGTATATAATATATAAAATTAATAAATGCATATTATGTAAATATTTTATAAAACTCTATTAACAATAATAATAATACAATTTATAATAACAAACATATTTGATATATGTATGTACAACTTTGATTTATTTCGTATATATATATATATATATATATATATATATATATATATATATATGCATCTGAATGTAGAACATCATCATCATATATATATATATATATATATTTATTATTGAGCGAATTGCAAGGTCGATGTAATATAGAAAATATTTGTAATAATATATATAATTGTGCAAAACCATAATAAATATGTTATATAAATACATATAATACATATTTATACTTGTACTTGGACATCCATATATATGTAAAAAAAATTGAATATTTTGGTCTTCTCATGAATAACAATTTTATGATAGTGCCAAATATCTAATGTGGGATGAAAATTGAAGATTTACCAAAAAAAAAACAACAATTTTTTAAAGACGTAATTCTAATTCTTTTTGGGATGTTTGTCATCCTAATAGAGAAAAAGAATATTGGCAAAAATTTTTCATTTTTTTTTCTTTAAATTCATATTTTGCTTTTATATTTCCCTCTTGCAAAAAAATTTCAAATCTATAAGAGAATTTATTTTTTACACATAAATGAACAATTTGAACAAATACACACAACGGAATACCTTATATTTCATAGTTCATCCATTCAATAAAAAAAATGTGTATATATATATTCAAGAAATTCATTTCAACTTATATATATAAACATACATATATACGTTTATCGTTGGCAGTTTTGTTATAATTTTTTTATTTGGATTTTATATTTTGTGGTGATAATTTCTGTGTTAAATTTAATTTAAAAAAAAGATTTTTGTTTAATTTCTGGTTATAACAATTCAATTTATACAATTATAATTTATAAACAAATGCTAAAAATATTTTAAGGTAAGTAATTTAAAAAATATAATTAAAAATAACTAATTCAATTTTATTTTGTTTTGCATTGCATTATAAAATAAAAATCCTTATATAAGGTTTATATAAGGCTTATATAAGGATTTTTGTAATGCTTAATGCAATTGCGTTGATTTTTTTTGTTTTTATATATGCAGATATCCTATTTTAAAATTTGTTTATTTTAATTTTAATAAATTTGATATTTTTTTAATATGTTTTTATATTATTTTTGTAAATTTATGATAAGAATTCATAATGGTTTGAGTTTAGTTCTGCTTACATTTTTTTTTATTTAATCTTTATTATTTAATTTTTTTAATATCAATTGATTACACATTAATTAATAAAGCATTGTATTTCTGTATATTTTTAGTGTCATAATTAAATTATAACGTGGTATTTCAAAAACATCTGAGGTAAAAATGATTATTAATTATTACTGATATACAATATTCAAATCAACTACATATTGCAACTATAATAATTATTGTTATTCTTCCACTTTCTTCCACCTACAGACTAATTTTTATATTTGAAAGATAAATAACTATAAGGATACTATAAGGATACCTTACCTGAATTCACCTGAAAGCCTTTTTTTTAATTTTTTTTTATATGAATTAATGTTATTTATTTATTTTTTTATATAATTTTTATTATTTTTTTATATTTGAAATATAAATTTTTTGTTTTTCTTGAATTAAAAAAAATGTTGTGTTTTTATTTTACCATATATTATTTAAGGCACATTCCTCCATTGCATGTGTGTGCGTGTACGCCGGTTTGTACACCAACACATGTAAACCAATTATTACCAACACAATTATATTGAAAAATGAACTTATCTCTTATATCTCGGTAAACCACACCATGTTAAAATGAGGTATATATAAGCTATCAAAGAGTGATTGATAAAGCTCACGTAAGCCTTATATAAGGCTTAATTTTGCAAGAGGGTTTCTTTAAATTTATATCGGCAATATGGAAAAATGTATTGTAAAACGCTGATAATCTTGTGTCATAATTGTGATTAGGAGGAAAGGGAAGCTAAATCTAACACAAATTCACTACTCATAAAATGTTAATATAAAACTACGGGTATGGGATAATAAAAGATAATTATTTATATCTATAGAATATTGTTGTTATATAAAGGTAAAATTTATTTATTGTTTTTGATATAGTAAGATGGCGAAATAAATTTGAGGTCAGAGAAATGGTTTTCCAACAAACATACCTTTATATATAATATATGGATATACTACATTAAATTTGGGTATATTATCATTTATATATACTAACTTTTCAGAAACAAATAAAACCATTTAATATTCATGTATTTATCTCAAAAACCAAAACCAAAAAAAAATGTTAAATATTGAATAATTATTTTATATAAGGTTCTTATTCAGGTATGAAAAATAATTTATGGAATTTCCATTTTGTGTTTCTGAAGTTTTTTATTATTATCAAAATGATAAAAAAGTTTTAATATATACATTATATGGTATTTATATATATGTATATAGATATAGGTATTTAAAATTAATATAATGGCAATGGTGATGCATACATTAATATTATAATATACAACCTATATATAGTATATAACATCTATATATAATTTCAAGAATTTTAGGGATTTTATCGTATAATATTTATATATTTATAGGCATATACTTATGTTATTTGATATATTTATTTTATATTTAAATGGAGATTATAATTATTTTTTACTATCCGTTACCACATCTCATATATACAATAAACAAAACATGTGATTAACCTATATTTATTATAAAAAATGTGAGATTTTTTTTATTGTATTTTTACGGCTGTGGTTAAGGATAATATTCCGACGTATTGGTAAACTAAACATATATGGATAAATTACCAAAGAACCAATTTCTTATTTTTTCTGTCACGCAGGATATCTACCGTGTGTTTACCTTCTATACATTTTTTTGAAAACTATAGGTTGACATTTTTATCAATCACACCACAGAGGCAAAAGTGTAAAAATCAATTTACATTAAATTGTAATAATATTTTTATAAACCAAATCCTTTATCAACTCTGTAAGTATGTGGAATTTAAATTCATTTTCTTTATATGAATTTAGAAAAAGAAATGCCAAATAGAAAATGTGTTTCCAAAATACTTTTAATCATTATTTTATATTTATATATATGAATGACAATGTATGAACGAACGAAATTATGAATAATTTCATCAGAAAAATGTATTCTATTCTATATATTTATAAATATATATTCTACGTCATTCAAAAAAAAAAATATAAAAATATCAAATAATCCATTCAAGCATTATGTGGGATAAAGCTGGTGTATATCTATTTAAAAAAAAATAAAGATATAAATAAAGAAATGATTTTGTCTGTCTGTTTTGAGTCTATCGCGCGCGGTAAAACAGAAACAAATATATACTATAAAATTGTAAGTAAATGTTAAAATACATTTAAAAATCATATTAATAAAATTTCACAAAATAATCAATAGGATCGTATTCTTATTTATTTTACGATATTCACAATGTTTTTCGTTTTTATACCATTTAAAATGTATTGAAAATTATATTTTAAAATTTTTGGATTCATCAATTAAATTTTCATTTATAGAAAAACATTTTTGTTTTTTAATAATAAATTATTCATATTAATATATATATATATATATATATATATATATATATATCACACAATCGAGTATTTATAAAATAAATATAGTATATAAGAGATGCTGCGTAGACAGAAATGAATTGTAAATAAATGATGTCTTCATGTATATATGTGCATATACGTAACGTATTCCAATAAAAATATTCTTGCTGATTCATATTTTCATTTAATAATTTAAAAAAAAAAAATCTTTTTTTTATTATATTTATTTATACATATATCGTTCAAATAATATATAAAATGAAATCCAAATGATTGCATAACATTTTTCAATGACGATATAAAAAGAAAAAAACAAACAACATCTGACAAATCACAATTAGTATATATAAATGTGTTATATCTTTATTTCTTCAATCACTCACTCTATGGTTTATATATTGAAATAGGTACACACATTTCATTTTTTTTAATCGTAAACAATATTTCCATTAACATTCATCCATAATTATATTTTTAACATATATAGATAAGAAAAATAAAATATATACGTTTTATCATCATTTAATTTTTTTTATTGTAAATCTCTGAATAAACAGACAAAACCCGTGGGTGATCCGTACGAATGTTCCAAAGGATACACTTAATATTATACAAGACGTTAAAAACTCCTTAAAGTTCAATTTTGAAAACCCGCACGAAGAACCCGTAATATTCGTAAGTTTAACAAAACAAATAACATATAGGAGAAGGAGTAATAATTGTACCACTTTCTTTTCGATCGTAATTTCCCCGTAACCGTAACAGATCTTCGAAATCTTTGATAAAGATTTGAAGAACAAATGAAATCATAAGATAGGTGACAAACAAAAAAAATTTCAATTTCAAGTGTCATAAGGGTATATGGTAAGAGGAGTTTTCGTATGGGTCTAAACACTTCAAAAATATATATAGTAACATATTTATGAATGAAAATAAAAATGTTTATATATATCAATAATTTAAATATATTTAGCAAATTTACTTTTAATGTATTTGCAGCGCAGTGATTGAATATTATACGAGTATTGTGAGTTGTAACTCTTGGGTGTAGTTTAAAATTAAAAACAATTTAAAATTGTTACACCATTTTTAGGGCATGTGTTGGAATTCTATGCTGAAGAGATGAAACTGTTTTTCCCGATTTTCAAATGTGAATTTCCCACAGTGTAAATATTTTCCCAAGGGATCTATCGTACCATCATGAAAAAGAAAAACCAAACAATTATGAAATCAACAACAGATGCTAAAACTCATAGTTAGTTGTTTAACGCAAAGTTTTTTTTTTAATATACAAGATATATGTTATATAATAATTGTTGTTAATAATATCTTGCATTAATCTGTTCATACAATTTAACCGCGTCTTAAACTAATTGATTTCATGATACAGATTGTTAATTTTTATTCTTCTAATATTAATATAATGATATTATAAAATTTAAGCGAAAATTATTTTAACTGAATACTGAATACTTAAATTATGCATAGACATTTTTTTTGTTTTGCACGCACTTGAACTAAAAATACGTCATTTTTTCTATATATACAATGAATCATTTAAGATTTTATCTCAATTGCATTGCATGCACAGATATAAATTGCAAAAAAAAAAATCAAAACGAAAAAAAATGTATTTACTTATTAATGGAAAATCTAAAATAAATTATATTATATATGTACAAGCAAGGCACAACGCACTGCCATATGTAAACCTTGACCTACAAAAATATAACCAAAAATAAATAAATTTACTGCGTTAATTTTATTCTATATCGTGAAAATAACGTTTTTTTTTTATATGAAATAAACACAAAAAAGAAAAATGTTCACGTTAGTTGGATATATTATACAATTTATATATAGATAGATATATGTATAAATAAATTATATTGAGTTGTTATAATAATATATCACACAAAATGTATACGAATGAACGAATATAATCATATATAAATATTACCACACCGCATACAAATAAATACAAAAATACGACACATCACTGCTGAAACACATTGAAATTCATATATTACATTGGCATCATATGTAATACATGAAGAAAAAAAGAAAATTACTATGTATATTATATAAATAAATAATATAGATTTGACTGCATTATTATAACCAACAACAAACAAAATCGAAAATTTCCATATTCACAGTTCGCAGTTTTATTATTAAAGTATTGTAATGGTATTATTATTTTAATACATATATATGTAAATTTAATTATAGATAAGAAAAGTGATAAATAATAAATTATGATTGAAATTATAATAAAAGGAAAAAAGGGAAAAAAATTACACTTACATGAAGGAAGATATGAAATGGTAATTTAAACCCTTAATCTTTTATTGTTTTCCAAAACAGTACAATTTATTTAATTAAACTTTTTATCAATTATTAAATTGATATATGAAATTATATAATAATAATAATAATCCTCTTTAGGTATATTCAATATTTAAAAAAAAAATGAATTCACATAATTCAATTTTTTTTTTCTTTTTTTTATATAACATTTTTAGCATTTATTGATTATTCTATTTTTATACTTTTGCAAGGACTTTTCTTTTGATTTTTTTTGTATATATAAATATAATTAAATATTTTTTTATATATAGATATATATACAGCTATGCATTATATAGTATACATTCATTCAGTACAGTGTAAATGCAATAGATATATTCATCAAAATGTTCGTGTTTAATTAATTTTGAAAAGGTTTTTTGTTGTTGTATATACATTTCATTTAAAAAATTATTAAAAAGTTAATTGAAAATATATATCTAACCGAGCTTTAGATATATTATAGTTATCCGTGAAAAACCGATCGATATAATGTATAATTAATTATGTATATATACATAGAAATATAATTATTAATATATACTGTATAATAGGCATATTGTATTTTCACATTAACATTTTTAACAAATATAATAATAGCGTAATTGCAGTATAGTGTAAATTTATAACCATATATTAATGACAACATCAACTGCACCTCAAATATAACTAAAAATAAATATATATGTATAAAAATTATCCGAATTTAAATTTAGAATATACCGAGATATAGATAAAGACAGAATTTTATTATATTAAAATTTAAAATCCAATTAATTCTAATTAATAAATTCATATTTAGCATATATGGAATAAAAAAACAAAATTAAATTCCCCTATATTATAAAATGCATATAAGTTTTGAATGCATTTTTAACTATTTTTTAAAATATGGTTGCGGATTATGCAATGATTATGTAATATATAAATTGTGGAATGAAATATTTGCAAAAAGGATTGCAATAGGGAAAATTCACTATATATATAAATTAATATAATTAATATAATGGCGAATGTATGTTTTTAACTATACATGTTATTTGACTTATGGTTGCTCTGTATATAGTAAATATAAACAGAGGCACTAACCCAGAATATTGATTTTATATATATGTATATTATATGTGTACTTTTATTTCATAATAATTTTGTAGCATGTATGTATATATTATATTACACATTATGTAGAATATACGTATATATATATGTGAACTAAAAAGTCATTAAACCCAAAGGAATAAGAACAATATATGTATATATAGAACATTCGCTAAAATGTTATATTATGTAATATATATTGAAAAAAAAGAAGTCATCAGTTTATCATACACACACCTTTTTTCACCTTATTTTATTTCACATCATATACAAATATTTTTAAATATATATTTTTATGTATATGCATGCAAAAAAATATCGATTGAAATACTACATGGCTACATGGCAACATGATAAAAAATAGGATGATGTTGATGCGGAGATAATTTATTGATTTTAAGTTAACGTTAAATATGAAAACGTATATATATGGACACTAGAAATCATATAAGGATCAATTTGATAATCATATATATATATATATATTACGGGTACTTTAGAATAAATTTAAATAGATAAGTGGAGACATTCCGTTATTAACTCATAAAATCTAAACTATCCAATATGCACTAACGGCGGCAATTTAAGGGTAAATAAACTAACACTTTAATTTTACAATTTTCATATACAATTTTCGAAATGTCCATTCGGTTTAAAGCTATGGATTTTATCAAAAAAATTGTTTTTTTTTCAAAATCTCTATTGATAAAATGTCTATTGAATTTGCGCCCCCGATAAAAAAGTTTATCGCTGCCATTTCTATAAATTTAACGTTGTTGCACAACCCGCACAACCATGAACTGTGTTAAAAAAAATGCCATTTGAGAAATTTAAAATAATTTTATTAAAACAGATACATATTAAAAAAAAAAATAAATAACAAGGGAATAAATATAGTAAAATCAAATACCCTTGTAAACTAAAATATAAAAACATTATAATTCACATTTTTTTTTGCATTATTCAGATATTTATAGGTAAGAATAAATCCAATACAAGGTTAACATATTTTATTTTTATATTATAATAATATTCTTGGTATAATGCATATATAATCCTTTTATTACATATATACATTTTTGTATATATTTTCAATTATATACAGGGTGTTTTTGGATATCAATTTACTGTTTCAGTATTTCATAAATTGGTGATAATGGTACACCACTTTAACGGAACGTAAACAAGTAAAATTTGTTAAATACAGGGGATTGTGGAAAATAAATATGGTATAGGAATGTATTATATGAAAATAATTGCCTATAATAGAATAAATTTATTTTGTTTATAACTCAAAATGTTATCTACAAACATTTGTTTGTTTGTATCTAAATATCATAATAGAAAATTTTGATATAATCATTTTCGATATATAATTTCGCATATATATATAAAATATTTTTGTATATATTAATACAATTAAGCTAATGCGATAAATATATTTGGTACAATTTCGATGATAAGGTCAATCAAAATATTGATAAATTACTTTTATCACATTTACTTGCAATATTTCTAATAATTAATTATATATATACAGATTATTTAATTTAGTTGGTAAACGATATTTGGTAAATTATAATATTGGTATAGATTCGTTTTGATTTATTAAATGGGTATAGATTCATATAGACATTTGTAAAAGGCGGTATATATATCGAAAAATCAACCGCGTTGATAGAGCAAATAAAGATTCACCTAATTTGTAAATCGCGTAAAATCAAAACTGTTAAGTATAGCGATACGCGAGGATTCACTGTATATATATGATTTATTCTATATTTCTTTTTTAAAATATGGTAACATTTAAATAATAGAATTTTATATTATTGTTGTTTATTAACAATGAAATGACGTAAATATATATTAAATATATATCATATATGAAAGGTAACAATAGGCTAAACAAATTTATTTCAATTATATTTTTATGTATATAAATTGCGGACTGATCTCCAAATAAATTTATTATATGTATCTATATATTATATAATGACGTAAATCTGTGCGATTTGGTAGTCTTTTTTTTATTTTTAATGGTTATTTTAGATTATAAATGTTAATATTTATGTAAAAAAAAATATATGGTTGGTTTCATTTGTATATATATATTTTTATTCATATACAATAATTGATTTAATTGTATGTTTGCCAAATTATATCACGCATATTACTTCAGTTCTATATATTATATATATATTTGCAATCAATAACGATATATGCAAATAAACAAAGATTCATTCAACTGAATGATGAAGTGTAGATAGATCAAATTGCATATGCAATATACCATATATATATGTATATATAGCGATATGGAAATATTGGAATTGATTTTTAAATTAAATTATATAACAAATATATTTTCATGCATATACAATTTAATTTAAAATTCATATATTTTCTATCTATATAGATAGAGTATGGTATATTATAGAGAGGTTTATTGAATGAATATTTTTTATTTTAATATCTGTATATATATTTATTATGTTGAATATATCTATATACTGCCAAATTAAAAATGATGAATAATATCGTTTATTATTATTAATTGAATTGAATGCATTTATGGATTGATGATTTATATATACGTAATTATTTAATGAATATGAATTAGGAAACTACATATATATTGAAATATCATTGGGAAGTTGATTACGATATAGTGGATAATTTAACAGTATATCTGTTCTATTGTATATTGATTATGAGACCTTATTTGGATAAATATGAATTAAGGAAGTTTGAAACAACACAAATTGGTAAGGATTATACAGAATTTCAGACAAAAAATTAAACAGAATTGCCCTTAGGAAATTACGCAGAATTTTCCCAAACGAAATTGTATAGAATTTCCCTCAGAAAACTATACAGAAAATTCATTTAAGAAAATTATACAAAATTTCCCTTAAAACTAGTATACAGAATATCATTTGTTATTGATATTTCGCATTTTGATTTCTTTATATTTATATGATTAATCACTCGTTGTGTGTTTAATATTTTTTTTTTGATTTATTTGTATATAATATTTTGAATAATTATGTCAACATACATAAAAAATTATTTATTTATATTATTGAAAAATTCATGTATATAGATAGATACTAATCGAATTACTCTATATATGTAAATCAATTTTATAATACACATAATAAAGAGAAAAATGATTCCAATGATTGTTATTGTTAAAAATTAGTAAAGTATTATTATCATCTGTCCGCAAGTATTAATTATATATATTAAATTGTATTGATTTATTTTATTCAAATTAAATGAATAAACATTTTAAATCCGCACAATGTATTTATTCATTCAGAAAGAGGATGAACCATAAGTTTATCGCACATTTTTATCGAACCAGACAAAATGTGTTATAAACACGTGTAAATATTATTATTTTGATGAATAAAATAAATTAAAACGAGATTTTACTGGTATAAAATTTTTTATTCAAATTAAATGTATATATGTTTTTAAATAAATTGATTATTGTCACACCCTTGATTTGTTTGTTGGTTTGATTTTTTTTTTGTTTAAATCATTTCGATAATTAAATTAATTTAAAATAAATGTATAACATATATTGATAAACAATATCACTTTATATAAAAATGGAATTAAATTTAATCATACTTTTTATCATCGTAAAGAATGCATATAAAATAATTTAGATAAACCTATATAATAATTAATATTATGATGATTAATTGAATTGTAATTTTAATATTTTAGTAATTATAATCAAGTGTTGCGACAATAAAATATATAATATCAGTGTATGTTTTATAGGTTTAAAACTTGAAAATTAAAGTAATATCATCAAATAAGTTTTTAAGTTTATATTTCGTCGGTTATATATTATAATAATTATTTTATTTCTTCTAAATATTATCATATGTTTTTTTTTGTTATATTAAGTTTTGTGTATATAAAATAATAAATGTTTAATAAATAACCAGTTTATTGTTTATATTATATATAGACAGGATGTCGTATGTGATACTTCTATAATATATTTTTAATAAAATGTTAATTAAAAAATATTCCATTTTTAGGTTTTATACATTTTTCTTGTATATCACGAACAAATTGGAAACGTTTGATTGATTACATTATACAAATATAGTTGCATAGTATTTCTAATAAGTTAATTTATCACAACCCTTTTCATTATGTAGATGTTACGAGCTTACGTTTAAATTTCCATTTGGATTTGTATTAAACGTGCGACGACACATTGTATATATAATTAAAATATATTGATATAAAAACTATATAAACTGTATATAAGCACCTTTGAGTTAGGAATAACCGGTATTCAAGAAGTAAAATTAGCATTTATTTATATAACGAATATGAGAACAATATCATTATGAAAGAAAAAAAAAAGAATTCATTTATTTTTGTATTTTTTATTTATTTATATTTTTATATTATATTATAGTTCATATATTAGTAATAAATATATAATAAGAAGATTCAAAATACGTTAAAAATAATCGTTGTGCAAATCAAACAACTTCTTTTTATGTTGTTTTCGCTTGATATTGATATCGCTTCATTATGCAGATATACATTTATCAAATATTATTTTTACAACATATATTTAACAATTTATCATAAAATTGTTTTATAGATAATTAAATAGGTAAATAAACAAAAAAAAAATCCAAATGACGTATGTATCGCGTTTTAATAAAATAAAATTTTATTATATACAGAAAAACATTGAAAATATTTTAAACTATTAAAATATATATATACGAAATTGAATCGAATATATAATATTCGAAATTTTATTCAGTGATAATCATTTTTTCTGTTTAATTTAATTTATCTTATATATATGTAGTATGATGAATATTAATTTTCAATAATGGAAAATGTTTTAAAAAACAAACCATTTTCAAACACAATTTATAATATTTAATACGTGTTAAAGAATCAATATATATATATATTTATATAAAACTTATTTTTATGTACTCTAAAATTTCTTATATTGATATATAAACATTTATTTTTTTATATAAATAAATTCCACACAACAGTTTAATTAAGTATTTGCGTTAACATGTTAATTATATTAAAAAAAAATATATATATATTTTTTTTCTAAAACATATATAGACACGTTAATAAATATATTGTAATTATTTTTTAAAATATATTATATACACATGTTCATTGTTGTATTTTAAAATAATGATTGTATATGTTATAAAGGAAAAAAAAACGCTGCCAGATCAAAATTTAACAGAACACAAAGCACGTGTTTAGAGGCCAGGTGCGATAAGGGGCTTCAATTTATCACCAATAATCTGTTCATAAAATTATAATATATTCAACTTATTCCCAAAATTATCACGATTTCTATTGTGGGTGGGTGGAAGCGCGTTGGGATAAGAAAATATTCAATGTTACAAAATTTAACTGCCAGATTAAAATTATCACTAAATAATCACTTGAATATTTCAGCCAAAAATGGTAAAATATTTTCAATTTTCGAAAAACTAAAATAATAAGGCACAAAAAAAATATGTACGTGCTTAAAATATAAATGCAATAGTATGGTATTCCATTACTATATATACAATATAAAGAAGAATATTTACAAATGCATGCATATGTGTAATAAAAATTATTATAATATATAATGACTAATCGCAATCGAGATAAAACTTATTTTATCCATAGTAAAGTTTCAATATTACAATAATATGATAATATATACTATATACGCATCATATAATATACTTTATTTCATGCGATAGTTTATCGAAAACAATATTACTCATTTACAAAAGGTATTCTTCTTCTATTTGTCGATTATTTTATCAGTTTAAGAATATTTGTTAAACATTATTTTATACAACATCACTCCAATTTTATCTATATTCTACGACTATTTGATAAAATTCTGTATATGATATATGCAAAGTATAGGGAAAAAAAATCTTTCCTTCATTTCAGGCATTTCCAACTGTTTCAATTTGACATTTGTAATAAAATCTAGACGATACCTCCAACGAATAACATAGAAAATAGACAAAACAATAATGAATTTAATGTATCATAATTTTAGAACATCTGAATAAGTTAAAAACATTTAAAGAAAATTGAAAAATTTTTCACTCGCAATGGTTTGATTAGATATTTTTAAATATTTTAATTTAGAAATAGAAAAGATTCTCAACTATTTTCTTCATACGGAAAATTGATCAATCGTCTTTGAGGTAATACAAAATTTAGGGTTTTAATTCCATAAGGTATAAATCGAAAAGCGAAGCCATACGAAGGCATATTTTATTACTGATTTTCCTACTATTCTGGGATTCACATTTCACACGTAGAATTAAATATTATTTCAATGTGATTGGTCATACGGGTATCCAGTTACCGATATCGTAAAATCCACAACTGATTATTGAACAGAACAAACAGAAGACATTAATTTTTTAAATTTTATTTAGGGTCTTATAAAAACTTCAAACCATTACATTAACCAAGATTCATCAACATCAAGATTGTAAATGTATATAAAAAGTATGTCGGATGATTACATTTAGAAAAGCATTTCTTTTGAAGCAATGCTGTTGAAGGGTTGTGTATGTGTGAAAAAAAAAATTATTGATTGATAACGATTAATTTTTAATTTGTTGAAAATCACCTATTAAAAATCTATATAATTTTATGCATATATATTAAGTTCAGAGAGCAACCGATATATACTGCTCATATACAATATATATATTACAATTATGGAAAATTATGGAAAATCTATATTTTAATATATTCTATATACAGTATATACACATATAAAGGTTTCTTCATATTGCAGCTATACAATTCACATAACTCTTATTATATATATATAACAAAATAATGAAAAAAAAAAGTTGATGATATATAAAACAGCGTGTACGTGAGTCAGAAAAATAATGTTACATAACATTCGGTAAAAATGAAATATTTTCTGAATAAAAGATTGATGGACACTTTATATATTTATTGTAATAATAACTCTTCCATACACTCCAGAAATAAGTAAAACACATTCAAATACAAATAAAAAATGTATTTAATGCACACAAAGAAGAAGATATTAAATAGTTAATAAATAAATATAGGTTGTTTTATAACATTTTGTTAAAAAATAAAACAATACAATTTTATTTGAATTCTGCTGAAAGCAAATAATAGAGAAAAAAATACAGTAAAAAAAATAATAAAAGGGTGTATCGATCATAATATTAGAGTGTATTATATTCTTGTTGTATATAATAATAATTTTTCCATATATATAGATATAGGTATATTATAAAAATATATAAAATGTAAAATTCTGATTATGTAACCACCTGCTCGATATATAGTGGAAAATTACCAGGTGTTTTTGCAATTTTTATATTTTTCTTCATCATTTTCATATGAAAAAAAGTTATTCTATTGATTTATATTGTTTTTTTTTTTTTTTGAGATTTCTTATTTTCAATGAATCTTCCATATATTTTTTATTTTAATTAGATATTAAACATTATATCCATTTAAAGGTAACAATAATAAAACGAAATAATTCTATATTAATTTTAATTGAATTAAATTATTAAATTTGTATTGACTATATATATATTTTATATTGCTGCCGCGCCCGTCTTGGCTTTTCACTATACATATATATATTTATCGAATCTCATAAAACAAAGATAAAAAATCTTTTGGTAATCAGTCATTCAACCTGTTTCGTCACAAAATTTAATTTATGAATATTTATTTTTAATTAATATCATACACAAATTAATTGTGTAAACAAAATTTTGTATATTAATTTTTTTTATATGTTATTGGTATGTGTACAACAACAATTAATTTATTGCATGTACTTTATTTTTTTTTTAATTTAATTTATTCGGTTTGCTCTTGAACACAAATCAATTTATATATATAAGTTAATGATTAATTTTATTTTTATTTATTTGTTTATTGTTTATACAGATAAAGAAAAAAAAAATACCACGACCTACATTTTTTATTGTTTTTGTTTTGTATTTTGTAATTATCATTGTAATTATGTTTGATTTTTACCTGAAGATTTTTACCATAAATGAAATGGTAAAATAATTGTAATATAGAGTTCCTGTTTTTTAGTAATTTGTTAATTATCATTTACTTATTTTTTTTTTATATAAAAAGTTCGGTAATAATAAATATAATATATTTAAAAGAAATAAGAAGAGGGAATCCCAAATACTGTAATAACGGTAAATATGGTTTGGCGGTGGTCATTAAATAAATTAGTATAAAAAATAAAAAAAAAAATTGTATGCAAATTTTTTTTGGGCGTATGCCCATCAAAAAAAATTTTTTTTTTTTTTAACTCAATGAAAAACAACATCTAATTTTTTTATAACTTTTTTTTTCTTTAAAACATTTGATTTTTTTCTTCATTAATCACTTTTTTTAATTCATTTAAAATTGAACAATAATAATCATTAAGATTATTATTATAAATCTTTATATATATATATAATAAATAAATATTTAATTGTAAACACTTACCTCTGAGCTGGCCTTCGACGCCATTATACAAACACAAACACTAATATGATGATGTTGGTTGGATAGAAAAAAAAACACAGAAAAATTGTTTTTCAAATTTTATTTTTCTTTTTTTTTCAATAAAAAAACAAACTACACAATATTTTCTTTTACTACTCTGAGAATACTTCTTAAAAGTATTTCACAGTGTTTTTGCTGTGTTGTTGTTATTCTTTTTTTTTTTATTTTAAGGATATATTTTGTGATAAGAATATTTTACTGATTTTAATTTTAATGTTATTATCACTCAGTGCAAATCACCGAATGATTTTTTTTTCTTTCAATCCCGTATTCTGAATACTTTTTAATGATGAAGATGATGAAAAAGTAAACGAAACACACACTCTCACGTATTTATTGAAAAATTTTTTATTTAGAACTTTTTCATATATGTTTGAAAAAAAAAATTGATTTTGGATTTAACTTTATTAACAAATATATTTTATTCTTTTTAACTTGTAGGCGATACGATGCATTCAAATGATAGCTGTTTCGTTTTCATGGCAGACAATATACAAATAATATATTTCGATGTTTTTATAATGTGAAAAAATGTAAAATTGGCCACATTGAAAGTTGATATATAAATTCACTAGTGAAACATAGATGGAATGAACGAATTTATTAAAGAAAATTTTCAATAAATGAAACAACCAAAATAAATTAATATATGGTAGGAATTCTGTTGGAAATGGTTTTAATTTGGTGTGAGTGATTTTTCAAAAGAAAATTCCAAACGATTTTTATTCCATTAAATTCTATTAAATTATAATTATTAAACATTTTTTAAGGAAAATTTTATATACATAAATGTTGAAATACAAAACATAAAATAAAAAGGTCAAATTTGTTGTAATCTTGTTGATATGTGTTGTATATGTGTTGTAACAAATATGTATTGATTATAGAAAAAATGAAAACTTTCAGAAAAATTTTATCATTTTCATAAATAATTGTTGTCTTCGCACACGCAATTGGAATCGGAAATGTAATGCAATTTTCTTGTTTTAATTTGATAATCATATTCATAATAAAATTATTAAAATTAAAATATACATAATTCTAATGAAATTTGCGATAGGGCTCATATAATTTTCTTTTCTTAAGCGCTTTATTTATGAGTTTATATCTAAATGAATTTAAAATTTAGGTCTGTTTTTTTTTTTGTAGTTCCTCGGGAACGTCCATATGAAATATATAGTTGTCTTGGGTAGAATGTAAGGGAAATAAATTCAAGCAATGTAGGACATTAGACATTAAGTAATATACCTAAATTATATATATTTATTCATTTATTCAATTAAACATTAAATACTAATGTACACAAATTTAGTTATTGAACATTGTTATCCAATAAAACCCAATTACAAGCGTTATAAGTCATTATTAAAAATATCAAGTGGGTTAAATCGGTCGTAATTGGTCGAATGATAATTACCCAAATAAAAATAATAAATATAGTCAACTTTATTCAACTTCAAATAACATAATGGGATAATAGTTAACTTTTTAATATCTGCAATACAATAATACAATTGCGGATCAATATTAAAAAGGAAATTATAATCTATATCATTAAGCGTTTTAATATTAAAAATACATATATATATATTATACTTAATAAATTTCCATATTACTATAATAATAATAATTCAATGATAAATATATAATATCGATTAATATTTAATAATAGGGTTTAATTTATTTAGCAGTATATATATGCCATTTTATATATATAGAGTTTTGCAATCTTAAAATATATATAATACAATCTATATTATAATTTTAATTGAATCATTATTTTTTGTATATTCTATATATATAATTATTTCTATTGTATTGAACCAATTGTATATAATTTATATATATATAAGACTTTAAATCCTTAAAATTACTCATAGCACATGAATGGAATCAATATACTTACTGATATAAAAAAAAATTTATACAAACTTATCGATATATTGTTATCCGTATAAATAAAAAATATTATAAAATAATCAATCAATAACAAAATATATACATATATATTTTTATTACTTTGTTGGATTTTCCATAAATATGAAATATATATGAATAATATAAATATATCCTATTTTTTATTATAAAATGCATATATCTTTAAATGAATACGAAAATCTTATCTCTATATATATTTATAATAATGACAAAAATTTCATTATTCAGATACCTGAATATAAATATTTAAAAGTATCTATATACTTAAATAAATACAGATAAATATCCAGATAAAAATCATTTTCGATCTTATATTATATATAGAATCAGTATATAGAGATATGTGTATAGAAATTCTGTCTAATTTTCTTTAAAAAGAAAATTGTGTACAAATTTCTGTGTAATTTTCTATTGAATAGAAAGTTCTGCTTATAAGTTTTTAATATTGGAAAATTTGGATAATTTTTCTACATTAGAAAATACTCAGCCATTTTCTTCTTTACAGGAAATTGTGAATAATTTTTTTTAAGCAAGGTTTATAATTTTCTTCTTTAGAAAATTCTGCATAATTTTCTTCAACAATAAATTCTGTATAATTTTCTTAAATAATAAATCTGTATAAATTACTTCTATACAAGCAATTCTGAATAATTTTCTTTATTAAGAAAATTCTGTATACTTTTCCTTAAGAAGAAAATTTTGTATAATTTTCCTAATGAAGAAAATTTTTTATAATTTCTCTTATTAAGAAAATTCTGTATAATTTTCTTTATTAATAAATTTCTGTTTAATTTTCTATTGAATAGAAGGTGCTGCGTAAAAATTCGGTTCAAGTAATTTTCTTAGGATATTCTGTATAATAATTTTCTGCTATTGGAAATTCAGAATGATTGTCTTCTTTTTAGAGCACCGTATAATTTTCTTTTTTTTTAGAAAATTCAGTATAATTTTCTAATACTGGAAATTTTAAATCATTTTCTAATATGCATTATATTTAAAAATGAATTAATACAATAATATTAATGAACCGCATTTTTTTACGAAAATTTAAAAAAATAAGAAGAAAAAAAGACAATTATAAACTATATATAAGAATTTTTAAATAATATTCTATCAATTTTAAAATATCTATGACAAATAATGATATATCTACATAGATAGGCTCTATATATACCATAAGGAATCATTTTTATAAGAAAGCGTGTATATAGATTTAATATTATTATAATGAATCATCAATAGATCAAAAATGTATATATATATAATATAAAAAAAGGTTGATAATATTTTAGAAAACCCATTTGTGTGTTATCGCTTGTATTACTCATAACTCATAAATTAAGATAAATTCATTGTGAAGGAGGTATACAAAATTTTATGATTTGTTTATTTTATAACCGCTTGATTTTTTTTTAAAATTATTTTTTATATATGATATACATCTCATAAAAAAATAAATAATTGATATTAATATATCGGAATATAAACAATCAAAAAATTTCCATATATTCTTGATAATTGATCTGTTTTTAATTATTATATATGCGGCAATAATATTATTTATATAATTATGTTCATTTAAAAGTAATAAATATATATTTTAAATATAATGTTGATTATAATTGATTTTAAATATGTTATAAATTAATGAATTTAAATTCAAAAGCATGTCTCTAGATACATATATAAAGAATATTACCATGATAAGAAATGCATATATGGATATTGGATATAATGACTCATTTTTAAACAATTTTTGAAATTACTTTTATCGCACACGGACATTCATTTTCATTCATATTTACATTTCTATGCAGAAGTATATTATAACCTTTCGAATGCTTTTTAGAAAAAGGGGTATATATTTTTTTAACCTTTCTTTTGTGGTCCGAATGGTTTTATCAACTTGCCGACACAGAGCTACATATTAAATAAATATCACATACGCAATATTTTGTATCCGCCAATACCTATAATTATATTTCATAACTATATAAGTACATATATATATTACATGGTGTTCTGAATGTATAACGAAAATATTTGTTTGTTCTTATTTTTAGACACTAAATTGTAATAAGACTTATAAAGAATAGAATTATTTCAAAATAATTATAAAAATTTCACACATATTCAGGAAAAACCAAAATTAAAATCAATTAAATTATATATACGGAAGGAAACCAATACAAAACATATATCTTATTATGTATATTTATGGATACATTTAAATTAACGACGACGACGACTGATAATTATTTTAAATATATATATTTCAACATAAAACATTATTATATGAATATTGTATCGTGAAAAAAATTTTCATTTTTCTTTTACATATACCATTTTCAAGATCAACATTTGTTTAAATAAAAAAAAACACTGTCGCATCCCAACACATAGAACAGAAAGCATGTGAGTTTGATCGCAGAAGGAGTTTTAAATGTATCATCTTTATCTACTCATTATAAAGTCAAAAAGTTTAAATATAAATTGATGTAGCATAATAGGGAAGATACCAGAAAATGTATGAATCAGAAAAGCAATGCCGGCAATGTAAATTTTCCCTTTTATACAAAATTTTACCAAAAAAAAATCGGAAACTTCGGAAAATGTGCAAGGGAGGAGGTAGAAAAGATGGTCTGACATAGCCCATCTTTGAATAGCTCATAAAAAACGTATTGTATTGAAAATTCCATCCAAATCTTGAATTTTTTCACAAAATGAGTTTGCAGTTTGGCATTTTTAGCAATGAAATCTCATGAAACACATTGAGTTCAGAAAAAATGTCTTTAATTTTCTAAATAATGTATTTTAATTTAAAGTAATAAGTCACATCTACGTACGTGCTTATACAAATTAAATAAATTATAAATAAAAATAATAAACCCAATAAAAAGTTCAACGAAATAAATTTAAATATATAAACATAAAGACAGTTTTTTTATTATTATTATTATTATTTATTCTATGCATGTAATTATTTTGCTTATCTGATATTTTTTCCTGTTTTTTTTTTTCCTAATACAAATTTATTATAATAAACACAAATATTTAGAAGTTGTTATGACTTATGAGACAGTATACATTTCTTGTTAAACAATAGTCCGGCGTGAAATGAATAGAATATATGAAAGAATACAATTAACAATTATAAAAATAAAAACTACGGATGTAATTGCTTTAAAAAAAAATATTGTTGAAGATTTGCCGTTTATATATGTTGTGAAAGGTATATGGAGATAACATATATCATATGGTTAAAAGTTCTGTATCATAAATTTAGGATAAATAGAAAATATATTAAGAATGGCACCGCAAATATATGGACATTTAACAAAACTATCAACACTTTAAAGTATATCTACAATAGTTGAAAAGCAAATAAATTGTTTTAAAAAAGGGACCGAATGAACCTTTCACAAATCATTTCACTTTTAATTTATGAATAGTATAATTATATAGATTCAATTTTTTTATCGAAAAGGAAAACTGAATCGAAGAGAGAATGACAACAATTTTAATGGAAAAAGTTAAGAAGATCCTGTTATTAATGGATATCATCAAATATAAATAAGCAATGTGTTTCGTAATTAGGTCATTAACAAAAATTGTATATGAATATCCATATATATTACATGCAACGCAATGGCAGATAAATGTCAGCACAATTACAAAAATGTCATTGTTATATATTGAAAAAATTATAAACTTAAAACAATAATTGCGGTTATTTAATTATTATTTGTGAATCACCGCATAAAATAACACAAAGTCTACCATAAAATAATTAAAATGTATATAAAGATAAAAATATAAAAATATAATTAATATTTAATAGCGCTTGTTATTTCAGAAAACGATAAATCTTATTATTTTATATAATATTATATATATGGTGCAATAATTGCTCAGTAAAAGAAAATAGATAATTCCCATCGGACCACGCAACCCGTTTATATATGCGCTAAGCGCATTGTTGATTTCCTTTACGGTGTTGATTTCCTTTACGGAACAAGGCAGATCGTTTCCCTTGGCCTTTACGATGGCCAAATCCAAATCTTTCAGCAAGCATATATTGAAGCCTTAAATATTTAATTAAGTTCTTATGACAGCGCACAAATTAAGAAAGCGACACCGCAGTCATTCATCTCAGTCAATGGTTTTTAAGGGATGTAAATATTTTCGAAAAATTTTTTGCTGTATGTCATATAAACTAAAATATTATTTAATGAATCATCAAACATTCAAACAATGTTGTGATTGTGATTGTTATCTCTAAATTATTGATTATAATTCACATATAAAGTAATTTCATTTATGTCATCTATTCGTTCTAAGGTTTTATCTTTGTTGTCGGAAACCCCAACGTAATCATTTTTTTTATTATACATATATATATGTATAAAAACTGTACGATTGTAATACAAATTTAAAAGTTATTAACATATATTTGAATAATTATTATATATACATATATTATTATCAATCAAATAATTTATGCAATTCGTCATATTAATTTATTTAAAAAAAACCAATTAATTTTAATAAATAAATAATATTATTATTAATTATTATATATATTATTTATTGAATATTAAATATCTAGAACAAGAAGTTGAATTCAACAAAATATAATAAAAATAAATTCAAATATGGATATCAACGTGTTGATTATTTAATTATGATATAAGGTTTTTAAATCAACGTCAAACGTTTTATATAGTCATATATATGTAATAAATATACACACAAAAAAAAGATTCTAATTTAAATTCAAATATAGTATATATAAATATATAAAGCGTCGATGAATTAAAAGGCACGTGTTAATTATTTAAATTTATTAAAAAAAATATATATAGTTATTGTTATCAAAGAAAATTTTGCTGATGAAAATAATAATTAGATGTATAATTTCCATTGTGTTTAACTGCGGTTATAAACTTTTCTGTATATGTATGGTAATTTTGCGATTACTTCCTATTTTTTTTTATGTATTTGTTATATAAAAAAGATCCATATCTAACAAAGTATGCAATTAAGGATAATTTCCTTAATTTCTTTCAGAAAATAATACCGGATTACCTTAAGACAATTATACAGGCTTTTTAATATATCAAATTATACAGAATTTCCTTAATTTCCTTAATTACTATTTTAAAAATATATATTATATAGATACATTTAAAATAACAAAACCTCAGATATTTTTATGAACAACATTCGAGATTTTTCATTAAAAAAATTAATATGAATTTATCAAGTATGGATGTCAAAACCCATTAGGATATATTTCTAAATTTTTTTTATGTCAGGTCAAAATTTATAACAAAAAAAATAGATTAAATATTTTAGGAAGACGTGAATTCTAAAAATACATCTAAAAAATATTAACTATTTTATCTTAATTCTATTAAAAATTTTTTGTTAATATTTCCATGGTTTATATAGACATTAAAATTATTGAATGTGAACATAGAATTGATTATTAATTTTTTGTAAATGCATATTTTTACAAAAGAAATACAAACTTAATTTTTTGGTTGAAAAACCTGTTCATGTTTTTTTTTACTGACAAACACACATAGAACCAATATATTGATAAAAATTATATTTATGATTTAACATAAAAATTTATGATGAATGTCTATATAGTTTTCTAATATTACACCTTCCAATAATCATATCAATTGTTTAATATTTTTAATTTTGTTGTTGGATTGTTTTTTTAATGTTATATATAAATGTATTTTAAAAAAAAAACTTAAAATTCTGTATGTGTATTTGAATATATCTATTTATATACATAAAACTTTAAGCATTTTTTTTTCTGTAAATATATTATTATAAATATATATATCTATAAATAAATAAAAATTAAAGTGAGTGTAAAAATATTTTTAAGTATAAATAAAGAGCTTGCAAAAGTGTATAAATATATAAAACGAGTTTGTTTTATATTATAAAAAATCATACCTGAAAATTACGTTGAAGGAGAAACTATAAACTTGAATAAAAATACAATATATGTATATTTATATTAAAAATTTTTAGTGCTCCCCATAACGAATCTCTATATCTATATACTTATATACATTTACAATTACTGGCATAAATTATTTGTTTTTTTAATTTAAAAAAAAAAAAAAATTAATTGAAAAAAGTGAATTTAAAAGTGAAAAAATATTCATATTTTATATATATATATATATAACATAAAGATTTATCTCAATACTCAAATATATAAATTTAATCTTATATATTTATTTAGTTATTTTAAATAAAGACATTTGGTAAGTAAGTTCATCATAATTTTCTCAAAAATAAAATTTTAAACAAAATATAGTTTATAATATAATAAATAATGTAAAAAAAAATGAATACAATATTATGGATAATAAACGCAAATAAACGAATATATAAGGAAATAAAAAATTATTTTTAGTTTTTATTTTATATTTTATATTCGTTTTTTTTAAATGCAATTGTTATATGATATAAAAAAGAAAAATTAAATAATTTCGTAAATCAATTGCTTGTATATATTGTTTAATTGTATATATATATAATGTGTTATAAATGCAGTAAATAAAACTGTTTTAAAAATACGAGTAAAAAAATATATGTACGTAATGCTAAAATTGTGCCAATATTATCGTATGTTAAATTAATATGTGCTAAATGATATTATTTTGTATATGTATATATTAAATATATGTACATCATCAACATCTTTGCTAGGAATTTTTCATCATTTATATACGAATAGTAATATGAAATTATGTGAGAAAAATTTTATAACGAAGTGAAGTGGAAAACAGTAATTAATTCGCATTTACAATTGTCTTACAATTAAAAATCTCTGATTAGATATTTAAAAAAAAAAGAAAAGAAAATCCAATAAACTAAAAAAATCAATTGTTGAATTGAACATATATGTAATTACATTTATTAAATATTGTTAAAAAATTTCCAAATTGACCTACGGCTACAATGGATGTTGAAACGTATATTTTAATTGTTTTTATCATTTTTAAAATTATCTCTCCTTAAAAAGAAATTAATTTTTTATTAAATATGTTAGAGCTAATAAATACAAATTTTATTTATTTGTTGTTCGTTCACTATTATATATTTTGTTACTGTTCAACCATTTATAAGTCAAAATCGAATTATATTATTACATAATATAAAATGCTCTTAAATATTGAATGTAAAACTACACAGTGTAATTAGAAACAAGAAATTGTAATTGGAAACAAGAAAGTAAAAATAGGAATTATGAAATCGTAGACACACAATTTAAATTATACCTAATTTTATCATCGATTGTGTATTAAAGATCTAAAGATATTGTATACGCATTTACTCGTTGTCTTAAGCATATATTTATATTTTATAAATCTCATTATATACACATTTGGTAAAACCAAAAAAAACTTGTTAATGAATGCGAGTTACTAATATTTAAATAAAATATTGATAAATAAATTATATGTATATATAATTAAATATAGTTTTTCTGTAATTCTAAAAAAAATTCAAATTCAAAAAAAATAATTGTTTTTGTACATAATTTTTATTTCTAGAATACAATCGAACACAAAAAAATCAATCAAAAATGAATTTTGGAATCCATTTGGTAATTGTATGCATTTGTTTTGCCTACCTTTGTAATGCAACGATGGTTAGACCATGTCGAGGTAAGACCAACAAATTTATAAATTACATATTATATTACATTCATACAGTTAACATATCTGTAAAAGTTTTAAATATAGATATAAATACAATTTGTTCGCATGAACATGGGAAATTATAAGAAAAAAAAACAACATAAAACAATCACAAAAATATATATAAATATTATTGATTTTTTACATTTATTTAAATTTAAGACCCACACTTTTTACTTATTGTATGCGTATAACAAACAAAACAAACAAAAAACTGATATACAAAAATGTAAACATAAAAATCCTTCAAAAATATATGTAAATATCAATATATTTGATTCCAATAATAATAATAATAATAATCGATTATTTTTAATTCAATATCATCAATACCAGAAATATTTGTATTTTTAAATTATACACATTTCAATTTCGAAACAATATCGCATATATATATATATATATATATGGTATATGCATAATGCGAGATTATTTTCTTAATGTTTTTGAAATAATTTTAATATTCAAAATTGGAATTGGATGTATCACAATCAAAAAAATAAATCGTGGCTATTCAAAAAAATCAATTCAAAGTATGAAAATTGTGATTATTAAAGTAAAATATATCATGCATTTTTTTATGACATCTAAAAGGATATTACTCCTTGACATTGTTTTCAAATTTGCCATTCTTTCAATTATATTTTATTTTGTGAAAAAAAAAAATGTAATGATAAAATATAAATGGAAATATTTTGTTTTGGATGTTAACCGAAACATTCAGATTTTTTTTATCTCAAAATCAGTTTCGAATCGAATCACATATTTTTTGCTTCCAATTATATATCTTCAATATATATAAATATTAAAATTTCAATTGAACAACTATGTGCAGAAGGTTAACAAGAATATATATATAAAATGAAAAAAAAAAATCAACCAAAAACCAGTATTATAAATTAAAAAATGATTATTTCCATAAATTAATATAAATGAATTTATATTATAATATATTAATCTTTTTTTATGATAAAATATATTAATTGTAATTTATCATTCATATATTCAATTCAATTCATATATATAGGTGGTAAACAATTAGATGCATCATCGGTAAGCGTTAGTAATTGTGTAAAAGGGCGATGTAAATTACGTAAAGGAACAGTAGTTTCAATTGATATGAAATTTAAACCACAAAGAGATGTCAAAAAACTAAATACAAATGTACTAGCAAATATTGGCGGATTAAATTTACCATTTATTGGTGTTGATGGTACAAGTGCATGTCAAAATTTTTATCTTGAAGATGGCAAAACAAAAACTTCGTGTCCATTGAAAGCCGACACAAATTATGTATATAAAAATAGTTTTGAAGTATTATCATTTTATCCTAATGTTCAGTTGGACGTCCATTGGGCATTACGCGATAAACAGGGTGATGTTGCATGTTTTGAACTACCAGCAAAAATTATTTAAATTATAATGACAACCCGTGTAATATATGATACATAACATATATACATACTACGGGGTGCCAATGGAATACATATATTTTTGATTCATCGTTTTTTTTTTGTTTAATTTAATTTTATTCACATATATATTTATGTATATATATGTCCATATACATAGTATAAATATTTTGTAGAAATGACGTTAATTGTGATAATGGTTATATATTATTATTAAAATAAATATAATTTTTTTTATAGAAACATTTGTGTGAATTTTTATTTTTATTTTTCATACGCAGAAAAACACTTTTGAAAAATTTCTTTGGTATTGAGTAGATAGAAAAATGTATTTAACTGATAAAGTTGATAAATTTAAGGAACAAGAATTTTAAAAATCATATAATTTTAACTATATTTTTAATTTAATATTTATTCAGAAAGAAACAATTCTTAAACAGCGTCGTCGTCATTTTTAGTTATCTTCGTTAATTTAATTAATACAAAAAAAATATCTATATTCAAAATTAAATACAGATTTATTATTATCTAGGATTTATTGTATTTGAATAATTCATTACTGATCAAATTAATCCACACTGCACTTTTCGTTTCTCAAAATAAACGCAATGGATTAAAATGAATTATAAAAATTCCCGAATTCCTCAATGTTCAATGTTAAATATTAATTCTTATACATAAAAATAAAACACGTTTTTATAAACAAAAAATACCGTATCTAAATTAACCAAAATGCGTAAAAAAAATTAATTGTTTATGAGATTAAAAAAAATTCTTAATAGTTATATACAAGAAAAGCATGACATTTAAATTAGTTATACTATTGAATTGGTGCTGCGATTAATGTGTTTAGATTTATTTATATTCTAACCAAAAAAAAACTCCATGTTTTAAAAATATCTCACAGTATGAAACTTTTTTCATATTAATTAATATAAGTAAAATCTTTGAAATATATTTATTTTTTTCAAGGTTAGTTAATAAACAATTATATTCTGGTTCTGGATGAATATATATATATATAAAATGATTATTATTTTATTAATCATATCACGTCGTAATTCTAAAATCGGTATAATTTATATATATACCAATATTTTAACTTTATTATAGAATAAAAACTAAAAATAACAATAAGATATTTTTATTTATAATATCGGTCTTTTGTACAAAAACGAACAAAAGAAGTTAATTAACAAAAATAAATATATTTTCTACAAATAAAATTAATGAATAAAAAAATATTTGAACAAAAAAAACAACAACACACATTTTGAAGATGCGAGACAAACAAAAAATTTAAATTAATCATTTTTGTCATGTGCATTTATTATTCAGTATATATCAATATTTATTTTGTAAATATAAATCTGGTTTTTTTTAATTTATTTATTTATTTATTTATTTTTTTGATAAATAGTAACAAAAACAATGAAATAATTTTTATTTTTATATAAAGCAAGATGATTTCAGATAGAATCAATTTAATTAAAGGTTTTTTTTATTGAAAATTTTTTTAATAATTCCACGCATTATATTTTTTATATAGCGAACTGAAATAAATATGAAATTTTTAAGTAAAAAATTTAAATTACAAGTAATATATTCTATTAAGTAATCGATGCATCGATATCATTATTAAAAATTAGGAAATTTACCATTAAAATAGTCTGATTAACTTTCATGCATGTTAACATTTTTGTATCTTTTTTTTTAAACACTTATATCCTTATATAATATATCCATAATTCTATTTTAGATGTTTCTAAACGTTAAGAAGGGGATTTATATTTAAATGATCTCTTAATAAGTCAATAAATTAAAAAAGTCGTCCATTTGGAAATTATGGATATGCAGCAATGAAGTGAAGTGTATATATAATATAATGTACCGAATGCTTATTATATATTATGATTAATTTTATTATAATTCAATACAAAAAATATTCAATGGTTTTGTAAACATTTTTTAATTTTAAATTATCTATAATATACCTATAATAATGTTAAATTTGTTAAGAATATATATAGTACACTGCTTGCATGTGGGCAATCTAAAAATTTGATTAGATTCATATGATATGATTAAAAAATACAGGATACATAAATATATAGTTCTGATTCTGAATCAACGTTATGTATAACGAAATACAAAAATATATATATATATATTAAAATGAATCAAAAATATTTCGTACAATTAAAAAATATATTTACCTACAAGAGCATTTGCATAAATATAATGTATGGAATTATAACATTTTTAATTTTATGTGTATTTTGTATGTACACAACGATTTTGGGTGAATCAGAAAAGGTATATTTCTTTATCATTTTTTGTTTATCCGTGTTTTGTTCTAATACTGTTGAATTTTAATCTATATAATATAACCTGGATAAAACTATACCTCGATATAGGATACATACATTTATAATTATGAAAAATTAGAAACAATCAATTCAACGGGTAAATATTTTATTTATGATATTGATGTAAATAAACAACAAAATGATTCGACAGGTGAAATATTTGAAGTTAATGGTGAAATAGATCAATTGGAAATGTTCGATAATAATTGGAAGGTAAATTGATATTTTATAAATAATTTAAAAAAAAAATTCCATATAATTAATTTTTTATTATTATATAATTATAGGTTGAAATTATTGTTTGGCACAGTGAAACAAAAGATGGTGAATATAGTATTTATAAAAAATTTCCAAAATTTGAAATTTGTATGTTTATGAAAACAATTTATAAATCAATTTTCTATGAATCAATAAAAAATTATTCAAATTTACCAAAATACGATACATGCCCATTGAATAAGGTAATTGAATATATATAATTATACAGAAAATTCATAAAACATATTTAATTTTTTAATTTTAGGACCATTATTGGATTAAAAAATATCCATTTGATATTGGAAAATTTAAGAATTATTCAAAACCTGGCTATTTCAATATTGAAGCGTATTTAATTGAAAATGATATTGCACAAACGGGAATACGAGTTAAATGTTCAATAGCATTAAAAGAATAATAATAAAAAATAATTTCATAATATATAATTATTGAATAAATATTATTGAAAATTGTGTGTGATTTTTTGGATTTTATTATAATTTTGTTGGGGGTTTGTTTATTAATAATAATTTTGGGATAATAAATAAATTACATAAAAAAAATAGTTTTTCATTCTTTTGACAATTAACAATTAATTCAGAAATGTCATAAAATTCTATATATTAAAATATATTTCCAATCCATTTTTATCCATCAGATATTGTTCATGATATTTAAAAATGGATTGTACATGAAAATAAATTGGAAAATTATGTTTTTGTATAATCGATGTTTGTGTCATATGAAAACATGCCTATAAAATTGATTCTAGACTCTAGAGGTGTCTATAAACAATTTGAATTGGTTAGATATTATTTAGAAGTGGAATTTTTATCGATTACAAATAAAGCCTTAGGAAATTAATTATTAGGTCCTTAGGAAATTTCCATCCGTATAAAATGTCACCCAAAAAATGATTTAAGATAGGATGATTTAAGTTTTATTGATTGTCCATCAGAATTTAATGAAAAATTATAAAAAAATTATAAAATTATTATTTTCTATATGGTAAAATCTAAAAATTATTTATAACTCTCTGATTTAATTTCCAAAATGTTATAATTGAAAAATAAAAAAAAAAAACTGTGATATAAAAATTGTTTTTAATGGATTCTTGGCATGCATGCAAAAGATATTATCATTCATTGATATATATAATTACAAAAAAAAAATATAACATTGTTTTTTCATTTAACTGAATATATTCGATATAAATATAGCGATGAATATGAAATCCGACAATATATAATTATATAAACAGAGGCCGACATTACATTTTTTTGATTATTTATCACATATTTATATAATATAAATATCAATTTTAATTATCTCAAATTATTATGTTAAAATGTATATTTCCTGAATTAAATGGATTCGAAAAATATATAAATCGTAAAACTAACTTCTATAATGTAAATGAATACAATGAAATGGTACAGGCGTGATTAAAAAAGAAAAACAAATAAACAAAAACGTCAATTGTATATATAAATAAACATTCGTTTTACATTGTTTTTTTTTCACTATATTTATATATCGATTACATTGTATCATAATCGGTCAATATTATCTTGTTTTGATTTTGATTGCATTTTAAACAAATAATAAAAAAAATGTGGTATTTTTTAATTTTAAAATTTACAAACATTGTAAATATTGGATTAATTTTATTTTGTGCACACAATTATGATTGGAATTTGTCAGTGAAAATTGAAAATATACTTTACTATATAAATTAAAGCCGATATATATGAATTGATTCAGCTTCTTAAACCATTTAATAGACAGACAGACAGACAGACAGTTTATAATTAATTACAAAAAAAGATGTACAAAAATATTGTTTATATTTTAACAATTGCATTTATATCATTAAGTATTAATTTAGTGAATTCAGCGGTATGTGTATATACATTATTTATATATTAACAAAATATTTAAACTTGAACTTAACAAAATTATAGTGTTAAAATTAAATATTTATTACCATATTTAGGGATATGATTTTTTACCAATTGAATTAAAATTTACCCATTCAAATGGACCAAAATCGGATGTATATATCGATTTAAAAATTAAGAAAGCCAAACGTGCAACGTGTATCACCGGAAATGTTACAATACAAAATGATATGGATAATAATTATGAGGTATATTATATGGTTTTTGTTTAGTTATAGTAAAATAGATTCAACAATTTATTTTTTTTTAAAACTAAAATATATATAGTTGACGTGTGATGTTGAATACAGCTCAACTGGAAGTAGTCTATATTTGAAATCTCCATATAGATTACCGAAAACCCAATTTTGTAATGTATTACAAAAATTCTATAAAAAATATATACAAGAACCAATGAAAGCACCCACATCAAATTTTCCCTATTTTGAAGGTGAACCAAAGTGTCCATTTCCAAAGGTTGGTATATTTTTTGTTTGTTTTAATTATTAACTCAAATGGTAAATATTTTTCTATGTTATATATGGATGGTATAGGGATTATATGAGATTCGTAATTTTTCATTTGAAGGGTACAAGGCACCTGATAACATTCCTTCGGGATCCTATCGAACAACATGTGAATTACATAAATTGGGAAAATTTGTTTTAACAACATTTTATAATTTTAAAGTAATACCATCAGGTGGTCCATAGTTTTAAGCTTGATAAAATAAAGAATGCAATAAATATAACATAATTTGTAATTTGACAAAATATTAAAAACAAAAATAAAATTTTCATAAACATTTTTGAAATAAACCAAATTTGTATTAAATATATATAAATTATTGATTTAACACGAATTTCAGAGTTCTTTTTTTTTGAATGTATAGTGTCAATTGCACTGTCTTTTGGGATCCCTTTAACATTTTTAGTAAACTTATAATAATAATTATTTTATATAATCTTACTTAGATTATGTTTAAATACTTTTTTAAACAATATATGTTTAATAACATATGTCCAAATAATCTAGTAAAATTAGAATAATACTTTAATGGTAAATGCGTTGATTGGATATCAGAATTAAGTTATATAAAAACTCTGATTTTTTTAACCAATTTATTTAGAATAGGGATTTTGAGCTTACAAAAATAAAGAACCAAATGTATTCAACAAATTTGTTTTTTTTTAAACAAAAATATTGTTTAAAAGTATTCTTTTGAAGAAAATATTAACGAATGTAATATAGGATTTTTTACAATTAGAAACCTAAACCTATAAAAAATTTTCGACAAAATAATCAACAAAAAAATTTTTTTTTCCAATTAAATAAAATATTTATTTTTCAACAATCAAAATTAAATTCATATTTTTAAATTAGATAAATATTCTATTGAAATATATAACATATTACGGTAAAATATATGCAAAATTGAATTTTTTGAATTGTAGTTAATTTTATACAAAACTCGATTTCCAAACATACTAAATTAATTCATTTATTTATGCACCTTAGCTATGATATTAATACCGGCGACAGTGTCCATTCCTTTATAAATTATAATTACTAATTTATATAAACCTTCTTCCATTGGTGGCAATTGATCTTTATCAAATATATAATTTTTCAATGAATATTGATGATTCTATGAAAAAAATAAAAATAAATAATTATAATAAATATAATTAATCATTATCTTAAATATTTTTCAATCAATTAATCAAACCCACCCATTTAAACATTTTATTAATATCCTTATTTTCATCCTTTGTAATTGGTAAATCCGTAAGTTCTTCAGTAAATTTATTCATTATATATTTACGATATTCTTTATTTATAAGTGATTTAAATGGTTGCCGAACCAATCGAAATGGAGCCAATACAAATTGATTATTACCCTTTGAACTGTGATAAAGTTTTACTTCAGCCTATATAATATCGTCACAGCGCACATCAATATGAAATGTATATAATTGCATTTAAAATAAAAAAGATATACAATATACGGCGAACGATGATGATAAAACGCTATAGTATATATGCACTTACTTCATGGGCAATCGTAAGATCTTGTAAAAATGTAATATTTCCATTAACAACATATGTCGTTTTATTAAAACGGGCTGGTTTAAAACTAAAAACCATTGCATCCGATGATTTAGTTAATGCTTCAATACGTTGAATTTCGAATTCCCAATCCCCCTATATATTTTCGTGCAATATATTTTCATTAAAAATATGAATTAATTTTGAATAAATGAATTGAATATCTTACTGCTGCTTTAACTGTTGTCATCAAAAGGGATAAATATGTTATTAAAAATAAAACATAAATAAATTTATTTAAAACACCCATCATAATTCAGCAATTTTGTTTTTTTTTTGTTTTCACTATCACAATATATAATTATAATAATATACAGAATACAGTTTATGAAATTCAACCGATTCCACTAATAATCCATATGAATCTATGAAATAAAACAATTTTGTACACCAATTTATACATTGAAAATGTTGACTAATCTCTTCAATATGTATACAAAAAAAATGCATCTATATAAAAATAATTCTTGCATGTTTCGTTTTTTTTATAATATTTCGTACATAATAAACGAATGCGTTTTTGTTTGTTTTTTTTTTTATCATTTGTTGTATCATCGGTGATAAAAATTAAATTAATATGTGACAATGTATAATAAATTTACTGTTAATTTATTAATAATAAATCTATATATTTTATGTTTATCAACTGTGACTTTTATTAGATATGTTTTAAAACAAATTATATTGTATAATTTTGGATATGTGATTCTCGATAAATTATAGTACAAAATATGTTCATGTTTATTGTTTCCATATAATTATTTTGATTTGATTTAACCATAATTTAAATTTGAATGTGTTGATGAAAGTAAAAATAGTTTTGGTTTGTGTTCAATTGCATCTTCTTATAAATAAATAAAATTTTGTCAGTCATTAAAATAGATAGAAAAATTATTAAATAAAAATTTAAAATCAAACATCAAAAGCGATACACCAAGCACCACCAAGCTTGATTAATTTAATTTATTTTGTATAGCAATCAATCAATCAGTATAAATGTTTGTTTTTTATTCGGTAATTGAATACATAAAATCATCGGTGGTAAAGCGAAAAGAATGCGTACAGGTTCCACAATTATAGTAATAATAAAAAATATAAATGTGAATGCGTCAGCGACTGGGCTTGATGTGACGCAAACGGTAGGATATTCAGAAAGGTATATATGCTTAAAAATATGTTAATTAAATTTAAAAAAAAAACCTATCAGAGATTGTACTGGATTTCATCATTAATTAAGTTATACTATCATAAAAAAAAAAAAAGAACCGAGCTAATCCAACACTTGAAACCGAAAAATATGTATTACCTGATTACATAATTTTAATTCAAAATGATGTTCCATACTATATCATATACATATATATGTATATATATTAAATTTAATTCCCACCAGCATCCATAGATTTGTTGCAATCAGAAAAAATATACCGCAAAATAAAAGTTTTCCAATTTTTCACAAATTGAAAATTTCAAGTAAATTGAATATTTTATTTTAGATTTTAAAAATATATTTGATTATGATTATTAATTTTTAAATTTTAACAGTAAAAACGGAATGCAGATTACCAGCAAAAGAGAATGTTTGTTTAAAGAAAACTATATGTTTATGAAAACGATGCATAATTTCTATATATAGGTTGATAAAACACAATTAAATATAGTATATGTACAGATATAGAATAATTAAATAATTTATTCAAAATTATCAAATAAATAACAATATATATGATTAAAAACGTTTTTATATATTATTTTAAATCGTGCCATACCATTTTTTTAAAATCATATTTTTTAAATTTTATAAAATCATATATCGATTTAAATTTTCTTTTATGCAATTACTCTTGCCAAAACTGTAAAACCACCAGCAATACTTAAACCTTTAAATATTGTAATAACTAATTTGTATAGTCCTTCTTCCAATTGTGGCAATTGTTTTTTATCAAATAAATAATTTTTCAATGTATATTGATAATTCTATATAAAAAAAATATAGTAAATAAAAAAAAAAAAAAAACATTAGAATTTGTGAGCAAAATGAAAAAAAGGGCAAAACTCCCATATATCCTATGTGTATATAAATACCCATTTAAACAATTTAATTAATTGAACATTCGGATCTTTCGATATTGGTAAATTAGTAAGATCACTTGACATTGTATTCATTATATATTTACGATAATCTTTATTTATAAATGCCGAAAACGGTTGACGCATCAATCGAAATGGAGCCAAAACAAATTGATTATTGCCTTTCGAACTGTGATAAAGTTTTATTTCAATCTAGTTTAAAATAAAAAAAATTATTATATATTTTTAATTACAAAAATTAAATAATTTTCTTTTTTTTTTAATTTTACATCATATCCCTGTGAAAGATCTTTTATTAATGTAATATTTCCATTAATCACATATAAAGTTTTATTGAAACGTGTTGGTTTAAAATTAAAAGCTAATATTTCTGATGATTCCAATAATGGATCAATACGTTGAATTTCAAAATCCCAATTCTATATATATATATATATAATGAATAAAATGATAAATACAATTTTTTTTTTAACTTAAAACAAATATGATTATTTTGCGTAATGTTTAACTTACGGATCCAGGTAAAATGGCTGTTGAATAAAATGCTGCCATTGCAATTACAATAAAAAATTGGTAAATTTGAATAAGCATTTTTTATAAATATTTGCAATATCCTCTTTATAAAACAACAACTGACTTTAATATGAAATAGTTTGAAATATTTTATTCATTCATATATTAAAAATTTGTTATATTTATACTATTATTTAATTATAGTAAATATATATTAAATAAATATTATCATATATATAAAAAAAATACAAAAAATGTATTGCATGTTTTTCTATATAATATCAATTTAAATATTTATTTATTTTATTATCTGATCTGCGGTGCATATTTTATTTACTATATACTATATAGTGATATCATATTTCAATCAAGATTATCTTCAGATTTAGCAAATTTCATCGTTTTTTTTTTATTTTAGTGCATTCATTTTATTTAAATTACAATTATGAATATTTCAATAATGTGTAAATGAAATATTTAGGTAAAAATAGATATTTATTGGTATATATGCGAGTGGCTACGTTTGTAATGAACCAAATCATTTTGATAAATGTGCGTGGATAGAGAAGGCATAACATTTCGTATATATTTCTGTCATCAAACAAATGTAACTGAATATCATTTATTCTTACAAAACATTAATGAAAAACTACAAAAATAATTGTTTTACTAAACTCTATGGTATTTATTTGCAATACTATATTACATTAATCATATGCGGATTTAAATGCTGGTGATGAACAAAAAACCCTATAAGAATTATCCTTCGATATACATTTCTTATACGGGGTTTATTATGTTTTAAAAAAGAAAAGTTAAATACCAATGGGTAAAAATTTGTAATAAATTACAATCTAATAATCTAATATTAATATTTTATACAATTGAAAGAATTCAATCAAATGAAAAAAATATATTTCAAGAATGTTTTATAAAAAATAAAATATCCAATAAAAATTAAATGTGATGATGATGTGATGGGCAAAAAACACATGCACTTGTAATTATTTTAAAATGAGATAAAAAAAAATGAATTACAATATTATTATTCCTGTTTAAATAAATTATAGATTTATAATTTTATTATTATCATTATCAATAAAAATCAGTTTTTATGTAACATATTTTAACATGTAATTTTTCATGTACATATAAAATAAATAATAATTTTTTTTGTATTAAATATACACATAAAATGTACTTATCATATTTAAATGATTACCTATATATATTTATAAATGTAAAAATTTTATTAATTTAATATATCCTACGGAAACGTTTCGTGAAGTTAAAATTATAAAAAAATATTTGCATTTTTTTTGTATATAATTCCCCCTCATATATAATTTGATATGATCCTTAAGATTATTAGTGTATTTTGTATAATAATAAATATATCAATGTTAATGATTAGTGCCGAATTTCCTGGAATGGTATAATACTATTTATTTTTTTTAAATATGCTCTTCTGCATACATACATTTTTTGATGATTATTTATAAAACAACGCAATAACGAGATTTTTCATGTGCTTAGAATTGGGATTTTGAAATTCAACGTGTTGAACCGTATACAGAAACATCGGATATATTAAGTTTTCATCTTAAACCTGTACGATTCAATAAAACAGTGTATGTTATAAATGGAAATCTAACACTTAAGAAAGATATTACACAGGGTTATGATGTAATAATTACAATAAAAAAAATGAAATATTTTTATATTTAATTTAATAAATTTTTGTTTTGTTTTTTATTTTAACATAATAACCAAATATGATTGAAAAACATGCGTCCGTGACGATTATTTAAATAGGCTGAAGTAATACTTTCTCACAGTTCAAAAGGTAATAATCAATTTGTATTGGCTCCATTTCGATTGAATCGTCAACCGTTTAATTCAATTGTAAATAAAGAATATCGTAAATATATAATGAGTACATTTACGGAGCAAATTACCGATTTACCAATTTCCAGTGATAGTCATGTTGATTTAACTAAAATGTTTAAATGGGTAAGTATATAGTTTTTTTTTAGTTGTTATTAATTTATTTTTATTAATATTATTTGTTATGTGCAATTAAATATAGGGACATACTTATACACTGAAAAATTATTTATTTGATAAAAGTAAATTACCAAGATTATCAGATGGTTTATATAAATTATGTATTATTATATATAAAGGAACGGAAGCAGCTGGCGGTATCGTTGTCTTAGCAAAAGTTTATCGATTTTAATTTTTTTTATATATACTAGTATCAAATGCAAAACGGAAATACGAGTATTAAAAAAAAATATTTTAAATGAATTTTAATTGGTTTCATCTTTACCCCAAACAAACATAGTTTTGACCATTATACATATTAAAAACTTGTCCGATACGGTTGTCTTATCATGAAATTCATAAGATTTACTGAAAATGTTGTTGCACATGACCCCATACGACCATGTTTCTGTTTTAGGTATTGACATGCCTTAGATATCATAAGGATAAATATGAGAGGATGTGCGATGCTTTCTGGGGATGAGTCGAGCTGGATTTCATTCAAAAAGATACTTGAGATAACGAGGGACACTATATTCGATGAGAAATTTGAATATATGTATATGACATGACAATTTAAAAAATATACGGACAATTGACGTATTTATATACATAAAGAAAGGATAAACAAACAAAAATGATAATTTACGGACTTATATTTATTCTATTTAAAAGTAGATAAACCATATATTTTATACATAATATGATGATATAACCATGTATAAAATTATGATTGTATTTTGAATTCTATAAAAATATACTATGATAAAGTATATTATAAATAATTACATTTAAAAATATATATGGATTCTTTTAGTCACAAAGTTTGATACCGCAAACAATTTTTATTATATAGTCTACGGAAAAATCAATCAGTCATTACGGTGATCACGTACGATAACATGACAATATGGTTTTTGCTTTCTTCACGTGAATTGTGTTGCAATACTATATATATTTTACATATAATGTATTGTAATTATTATAACATTTTTACTATATACGAAAAAATTTATAGAGATTTTATGATAAGCACACAACAAATAACAAAAAACCAAAACAAAACCAAAATTTATATTTAACATTTGCCACATTGTCTTCTATATATTATATTGTTAGTCATTATATATGTAAACTATACGTGATGCATACAATACAAACACCATTTCTAATTATAACTCAAAAAATTATTTTTAAAAATTTTCTGATTCAATATCATTCACTTCGTATAAAATATATTTAATTTAATTTAATTTAATATAAGTATACATAATATCCTTAATTATAGGTTTGTAGATAATAACCTCTATATATAATATCTAAATACATATATATATATATAGATATATTATATATAGAAAAATTTATAAAAGGTGATGATTTTGTATGTATAGCTATAGATATATGTTATATGATTGTGTGACAAATCGGTATTTATATATATATTTTCACATACACATTGTTAAAATTAAATCACTTTGTGTGCGTTATCTTATTTAATAATTTTTTTTTTCATTATATGTTCAATTTTATTCAAAAACTAAGGGAAATTGGAAAATTTATAATAAATATAGTTTTGATTACAAAAATTGTGGTTTTTCTTAAATTGGGGTTTAAGAAAAATTTCATTAAAAAGTCCTGTATATCAAAAAATGATAATAAAATTATGAATTTATCGAATGGAATTTATCGACCGATATAATAGCACCTTCCGTTGTTCTGAGCGTCCATAATTATTGTTTTTACGGTGTCGGTTTTGCGTACGAAGACCAACGGCATTGCAAAAAATATTCAACTCTACTTGATATTCACAATATAAGAGAAAAAATGTTTCATAGTGCTGACTGCAGTAGAATTAGAATGCATAACCTCAAAATGTTGTCAGATTTAACGATTGGTTATTTTATTAACAATATATAGACTAAATTTATATTTTCAATGTAACTTTTCGTATTACCTCAAAAAAAAAATAAATAATATATATTCAATTTTGCCAACTCTTTGATTTAATAATTTATTATTATTCACACAGTGATTAATTTTATATTTTCATTGTATGTGAAAAATACAGAAATTTTCTATATGAAAATTATTTGAAAACAATTCTATTGTATGTGTATATAAATAAAAAAATAGAGTAATTATAAATCAGTTGAATTTGAATTTTGTTATAAATAACTTGTACGTTAACGAGTAAATTTAAAAAACTAACATTTACAATCCCATTAATAATAAAAATATTACATACATAATTAAAAAATTAATTTTTGCATATTAAAAGAATATTTAGTGTTTTCTTATATTTGTTGCGTATAAAATCGTATTTAAATTAAACCAAAAAAAAAAATAAAAAATAATTTGAATTTATATTTATTCAATCAAAATGCAAAAAGAAGTGATTGGTATTAAAGGAATATTTATTGGATTAAGTTTATTATTGTTATTTGAACAAATTGATTGTTTACCAAATCGACCTTCTCTATATTATGAAACTATAGATTTTGAAGATTGTGGTATGTATATAATTTTAATGTATTTTTCTGTTTATCAGAAGAGAAGAATTTGTGAATTTATGTAAACGATTTAGCAAAAATTTTAGTATATTTGGTAAAATTATATAATTACTAACCTGATCTATTATTATTAATTTCCGTGGGATTACATATTTATATAGGTTCTCTATTTGATATTATTACATTGACATCAACCAGCTGTACTAGTGAACCGTGTTCAATGACATTAAATACAAGGGTTAATATTACGGCTGAATTCATAACCGATGGTAAGTAAAATCGATTGAATATCGCGTGTATATAATTTTATTTTCTTTCGTTTCTTTATATTATAATGAAGTGCATATTAAAATGTAATATATATAAAAATCATTTCGTTTGATCAGTTATCATTTATCATCGGTAAAGCCTCGATTTCTATGAAAATATTTTATTTATCACAAATATGATATTTGTGATATAAAAAAAAATGTGCTTTTTCTGAAATTTATTTTGCCTGGATAAAAAAACCGAAATTTAATAATAAATACCAATTGCTGTTAAATAATTCCATTTTTTATTAGTTTGTAAATTAACTGGATATTTTATTATTATGAAATTAAATCATAAAAATTAAATAAAATGTAAATAAAATGAAAAATGAAGTTTGGACGACGGTCAGCCGACGGCAATAGAAGAAAAAATATCAATGTCCGCCGTCAGTCCGCCGTCCAATATTCATAAAAAGCACCTACATTGAAATGCATGTATTTTCAATTTGACATTTGCCGTCGTCTGCCGTCGGCATTTCATAAAAAGCATTACTTAAATAATTTATTTGGGTTTTTCCATTTTCCATTGTGTTGTGAAAACTGTGAGAGTGATAGACATATTGAAAATACTCACTATAATTGATCGCATTATATAGCTAAAAACTGCATATAATTTGATTAATACGAATTAAAATATTATAAATTCATTATAATATATAGTTGTATTTCTCTAAATATATAAACTATTTATTTATTTTATTTTTTATGTATAAATTACGCATTTTATGCGTTGTTGTTGATCAATATCGTATTGTTGTTGTCGCTGTTAAAAATTCTAATGAATTATTGATGTTTTAAATAAAAAAAAAAAAATTTTACATGAAACTTAAGTATATTTTTTTTTTTTTGTTTTTTCGTATTTTATCTAATCTACGTAACAAAAAAAATTAGTCGGGTATATTTTTGAGGCTATAACAAATATTTTAAAAATAAGATATTCTATTTATAGAAAATCGATTAAAAATATTTTCATTGTTTTTGTTTCTTTAATTTATATAATATACATACAACATACATATATGTAAAGGTGATTTTCATTTTTTGGTTTTCAACATTTTTTAGATTACTTTCTATACGTATTTAAATAACATAAAATGCAAGCAGAAATGTATATTAGCAGCAGAGGTTGTTTTTGAATTATTTATTAGAGAATTTTTCGATTTTGATTATGTGAGCGAGAGTTTTATATAATCATAACAATTTCTATGTATAATTGATACATTGACTTGTTACATTTTTCAATTTTTAAAAACATTTCCAATTTCCATATATATAATTATTAAAGATTTCAAGATTTACATTCAAATGAACATCTATATATAATTCATTTATCTGTTTAACGTATAAAAGAATGTATTCATTATTTTTATCAAATTTAATCCTTTTAATCCTAAACAAAAAAAAAACAAATAAACCATAATACAGTTTAAAATTAAAATTGCAATTAATAATCATAATGTTATATTTAATATTTCTTTCTCCTTATCACAATCACGCATCAAAATTCTTTTCTTTTTTAATAGAAAAAAAAACCGATAATAGCATTTTAATTTAAAAATATTTATATATTTAAATTTATATACAAAAATATATAGATATAGAGATTGATAATTAATTAATGTATATACCAAAAATAGATTTTAATCAGATTATAAAACGTTTTTGAAAGAATTAATTGATGTCTTATTTTTTCAAAACATTTACTATAATATAATTTAAAAAAAAAAATTGTAGGATTATAATTTATCGTATATATATAAATTTGTAAAAATTTAATCAATCATATTATAATCGCCGCATCAATTTAAAATCACGTTTTCAAATTAAGTTTTTTTTTTTATTTTCCTATATATACTAAAAATAATATAATATAAACAACAACAAGATAAAATTAACCAAATTGGTGTTATGATTAAAGAAAAAAAGTAAAATATTGATATATTTTCAATTATAAACAAATCATAAATCATTTTCTTTTTTTTTTTTTTTGGTTTCTAAAAATATTTACTCATTATAAAATAGTTATAATTAAATACAATTTAATTATAAAAATTTATAATTGAATGATGAACTCAAACATTTATATTACGTGTAATAATAATGAAATCATAATTATTAATAGATTCATTTTAATTTATTACGAATGTAGGTTCCTCTGATTATAGTGTACTTCAACATGATGTTAGATGGATGTTTAAAGCATCAACGGATTCGGCCATCGTAACACCACCGATTTGTCAAGGAAATAACTATTGTACCTATCAATCGACCGGCGGGGTACGATCATTTAGAGCCGAAATTGATGTTAAATCCATTCCTGCAGTATGTATTTTTTGTTTATTAAATTAAAATTTACTATGGTATAAAAATATATATTTATATAATAAAATTGTTTTCATATATTTTCTATTTATATAGATATCTGGCACTTTATATTGGCGTGTATTAAATAAAAATGATAAACTTATAATCTGCTTTAAACTACCGGTAAAAATCGGTATCTATTAATTCCTATATTGTAGACGACGTTTTATCATTTTGGTAATTTATTATTATTATGCGCGGTATATAATGGCAGTCTATTCACGTTAAATTAAGTTGTTTTTTTTTTTTGGTTTTTTATTTTAAATATATATTTATTATATATAGAATATGTTTATTTAGAAAACACACAAAATAAATATATATGGCAATTGTAAATGTATATATACTTATATATATAATTATTATCAATTTTTTGTAATGTATATGTGATATTAGATTAATAAAATTATAATTATACGGATATTTTCAAAATAATGATTATGTAAAAAAAAAAAAAGAAAAAAGGAAATAATTATATTGGAATATTTGATGTGCATTTCATATATACATATATACAGAAGGGATTAAATGTATATATGTATATTATGATTGAGTTACACGATTGAGTTTACAGATTTGTTGCGTCATCATATCGATTTCTATATATAATGTTATATCGGTCAGCATTACATTCATGGAACAATGAAAAATATATAATTATATTGATTGGTTTAAGTCATCAATAATAAGAAGGATCATTACAGGAAATGAATAAACAAAAAATTAATTATATTCGGTTTTAACTTCGTATAGTTGATTCACTCCAAAATTCTGATAAAACTTCTAGATAATGGATTCAAATTCAACATACGCAAACAACATTTTTTCTGTTATTTCGTTATAATTCAAAACTAAATATTGAATTACATAAACACCATGAAAAAGCTACAAAATTATAAAAACAACATCACAGAAGATTGTCTGATCAATAATAGCCAAAACCGCAATAGTTGGTTGTAACATATTTCAAGGAAAGGTATCCCTTATTTTTTATTTATGCGTATTCCTGCAATAATTTCGTAAATTGTATCATATTACAAAAGAATTTGTTTCAGTAATTATTATTCAGTTCGCATATTTTTACAAATTTTCGCACATCGGAAAATATATATATTGTGCGTCTAGAATTGAAACCGCACAGCGCGTATTATATAGATACCTGATTTATTAATAACAAATTTGTTAAATTAATTTTACACCACACACTTTAGTGGAATATAGTGGAAAGGAAAAAATGTATATATAATTAAATAAAATATTGTATTTTAACATCGATTAAAATTATATGTATTTAGATTTTCTCGTAAAAAACTTTCATCTAATAAATTTTATTTTATATTCATCTGATATGCGATATACAAATAAAATCGATTTTTAATTTTCAATCTGCGATAATCACGAAATAAAATTTATTGAATATTGTTATTTTCTTCGATATATAAATGTTTTACTGGGAAATAATTAAAATCAAACACATTGTCAATAAGATAATTTAATTGAAGCCTAAATTTATATATATATTAATAATTGAAAAAAAAATAATAATATTTTTAGAAAATCAATATTTTAATAAAATACAAAGTATTTGGAAAAATTTCATCAATGATTAAATAAAAAAAAAAGAAAAAAATATACTAAAGAAAATGGAATTAAAAAAATATAAACAAATGTAAAAATAATTTAAATAGATATTTGAAGCGTTTTTTTTTTCAATTCTTTACAAAAACCATTTAAATGAATTATATTTATTTTTATAATGCGATTATTATTTGATTTACTAAAAAATTAAATTCAATTTTATTATTTTGGCATTCATATCCTGGCTAAAACGAGATGTTTTCAATATAGAAAAAAAACGTATTGTTGGCATTATAAAATGTTTTCATATATTTTCAATTGTTTGTATTTTATCAATTTAGTCAATCCTTTAAGGATCATATCTCAAAAATTCACCGATTCGATATATTTAACAAAAACTTAATTTTCGAAGAACTATTCATTATGTTAATCAATTATGTTAATTTTCAATTCAGCAATATCAAATGTTCTATAATAATATGGTAAATTAAGTTAAAGCATCGCTGTCATCTTTAGAATAGTAATAAATATATTTATTGACATTGTATTTTAATGTAATTCCATCATTTATTTTTTATTGAATTATATTTATGCATATATATAATAATCTTCGATTAGATAACTATAATGCCACCACTTAAACAGAATACCGTTTGACTGGCATCACCGGATATCCGCATTGTGACGGTCATCGGTATTCCACCTTGTGCTTCGGTTTCCATTGGAAAATCGACAGCAATGGTTGCCGTTTGACCACTTGCAAGGGGGCATGAATTACCACCAAGGAAATTACATCCATCATTGAATGGTGGTTCAATGGGAAATTCAGTTGTTACCCCGAATGCTGTTACATTAGCCGAAATTATTAGCTCGTTGGTGAAAAATGCTGTATGAGATATATGCAGAAAATTGATTAATCAATTCAAATTCAATCAAAGATATTTATATATCGAGAAGTTCTTTCTTTTTTTTCATTTTTATAAAACGAAAAAAAAAAAAACAAACAACATACCTGTTATGAAATCAATTTCGAATTGTAATACATCTCCATTGGATATATAACATGGTAGGACATCACAACCAAGAACACGACCTGCTAATGGTGCTGGTTCGCCAGGACCTTACAAAAAAAACATATTTTTTAACATAATTTAAAACAAAACTATATATAAATAAAAATTAAATATTTATTAATATACTTACATATATCAAAATCAAGATTACAAAATATTGTTGGTAGTATACAAAGTAATAAAATATAACCGATAACACGTAACATTTTTCGCACTATTACAAATATAGAAATATATAAAATTTAAATTTATTTATTTTGTTTTAATTCAATAATCTATGCGTATATGTGTAGATGTTTACTATTATTACCAAAATATTGCAATTATTTATTTAATTAACCAAAAAAATACCGTATATATGCAATTTATATATTCACCACAGTGAATTTAATTATTTAACTTTTAAAGTGAATTTGAACAAATTTTCCGGACAAGTGTACCTACCTTATATATTTTAGTAAATTAATGGAAAAAAATAAAGTATATTTCACAGATATTTCTTATGCGCTCTTTCAATTTCAATAAAATCTATCAATTAATTTAATTTTTAATTTCCAAATATAAATATGGATACTACACTCATACAATTGTACCGACACATGCCGCTATGAATACATTCACGTTTTATATATTTTATAATCACATTTTTTTTTTGTATATTGTCTACATGCGTTCTATAATATATAGGTAAAATTGTATAATATAATTTCATATTCGATTCAGTTAATATATATATATATAAATATTATTATATAAATATTATATAAATATTATTATATATGGCATTTGTTGTTACCTAATATATATTTAAATTGATAAACTCATAAACTCATTTATAAATTTAGGTGATAAGAGATATATTAAAAATAAAAAAATTTATATAAATATCTATATATGCAATCTTATTAAAAAAAAACCAAATTGATAAGAAACTTTTTTATTTAGATATATTTGTTCAAAAAAGTAAAAAAAAATTATATATATAGATAGATGATTGGCATTGAAAAAGAATGTATTTTTTATTGTGTGTATATTTTTTTTTAATTTGATTACATTATTATATAGTAATTATATTATGTGTATATTGATTACATTATACCTGTTTCGATTTATAATAATTGTCTTTTTTCCGTCGTAAATACCCAAGATATATTTAATTTTCAAAAAAAAAAAAATTGTATAATCTATTATTTATCATTGTATAATCGCATTATTAATATTTTTTATATATATTAAAATGCTTTTAACAGCTGCAATTGAAATTGAATTGAATTTAATGATGAGATTTTATGAATGTGATAATTATAATAATATAAATCATTTTTTGTAAATTCAACAAACAACTAACAATTGTAATTTTTTACATAGTATTTTTTTACATATTTTATTTCGTTGCTATTTATAATTAATTAATTAATTTTATGTTTTACACATTCACATATATAAATAGATATTATTTATATAAATATAATAATTATATATTCAAAAGATAATAATAAAAATTAAAAATAAAATACTATAATTGAATTTTGATATTATGATAAAAACATCACTTTTCAAAATAAGCAAAAAATAAACTCTTTCAATTCCTGTTTTCAAATATGAAAAATATAAACATATAAAAATATTATATTATTATTTAGAATATTATCCGGATTTTCTATTAAAACCATATTATGTTAAGTGGGGCGTAAGAAAATGTATGCGTAAGAAGCGTAAGAAAATGTATGGCCCGGCCATCCAAACGATAGAATATTCTGAAATGTATGTGTTTAAAAATAAATTAATATTAATTAAAAAATAAAACAAATTTTTTTTTTAATAAAATTTTCCGGAAAATTCAATTTTCAAAATTTTGATTTTTTTTTGTTTTAATTACAACGTTTTCCGTTTTCGTTTTCCTCTAATTTTATTTACATCATTGGAAAATTCAAGTAAATTCTGATTTATTGTAAAAATTTGTAAATGGATTTCATTTCAAATGATATATCATTGCAGTTATATCTTGGGAGCCATTGATGCGAATTCAAAATTTTGTTCTATGAAAAAATCAGAAATTTATTGAAATTTCCATTGATGCACAGGAAATTTAAAATTGAAGAAAAACGATATGGAAAAAATTGAATTTTCCGGTTATTTTTGTTCGGAAAAATTTTTTTTTTTACTTTTTGAATTAATTATTTATTTTTAAGGAGGTACCTTTCAGAATATAACTTATATATCGTTTGGGTCGTTATAACAAATTTTCTTGCACGTTCCACCATTATTGCAAACCTTTTATTGCTGATAATGCCACATAAAAAATCGAAATAAAAATATTAAATCTTATTTGAATTGGTATATATAATCAATAAAACACAATTTATTTTTTTATTGGCATAATATCAGTTTTTAACTGTCAAATTGCCATTCATTTGTTTTTTTTATTAATTTAATTATATACGCATTATACATTTATAAATTATTATAAATTATTGGAATATATTGATAACATCATATATGGAATATATTAGAAAGTATAATGTTTAAACTTTATTACAATTTAATTTAATTTTTTTTTAGTTTTTATTTTTTATCTGTTATAGGGTATAATAAATTAATTACGCAGAGTGTTTAACTCTCCTCCATCATAATATAACATATACAATTATTCATAAAAAATACAAAATATTTGAATGAACTTTGGATAGATCGATTGTGCGATTATGGGGTAGTGTATATAGTAAATCGGTTTTATATTCCTATATATTTATATATATTATAATGTTTTAAGATATTTATATTGAATATCTTTATTTATATCTATTCAATTTGATATCATTTTATAATTTTGAATATTCATTTATTTTGTTATTATATTTTTTAATTAATTAATGAAATTATGACAATCACCCATTTAATTAATATATGATTCAGGGTTGCATTATACATTTGAATCTATATACAATCCAAAAATCCAATCAAATATATTTCAATCTTATTCGTTTTGGCTGAAGATATATTAAGTATAGATTTCCAAAATTTATTTTCAACATTATTTTTCCCTGGAGAAATTTGTAAAACTTTACATTATACAGATATTATTCAAAAAAAAAAATTTGTAAGAAAAATTAATATGCAATTTCATTAATTCAATTGAATTATATTTTTCATAGATTAACGATTTTTTCAAGGTTTTTTTTTATATATATATATAAATTAAGCATTTTTTTGATCTGATCAAAAAACAAAAAACAATTTCTTTTATCTTACAATTAGTTGATCTCTTGTTATGTTATATATATATATATTTATATATAACATATAATAAATTAATTATTCAATAAGTAAAACAAATACATCGATATTGAAGTTCGGGCACACAGAAGTTATTGTATACCACATGTAAATTATATGCTCCTTTTATACATGTAACACAGTTACAATACGCATAAAACATATAATTATATGTAAATGTACTGTGTTATAAAAATGGCATATTATTTTTATATTTTCAAACTTTATCTATAAAACTATACTACCATATAAAGCATTATGAATTTTCATTATGTTTCTTTTCCCTTATCGATTATATACGGTAATATATACAATTACAATTTTACGTTCACAGCTGATTACAGAAGTGTATAAATAGTAAATTCTATAGAAATAGTAATACTAATGTCATAAAAGATTAATTGATAATATTAAAATAATATATAAAAACTAAATTCTTAGTGAAAGAACACATACACTATATTTTACTATTCAAATGAAAATGTTTTCTAAGAATCCTCTCTATGTAATAACCTGCTGTTGGTTATTATAGTTTGTTTGGAACCAACGACTAAATATCATCGGAAAATTTTACTTTTACCATCGGAGTAAATGTTAACCGTTTTTTGTTTGGCAAAAGCGAGATAACGACCATCACGAAGAACTATTAATTTTTTTTCATATAATAATCAAATACAAAAAAAAAATAAATATTAAATCGTATTGAAAATTGATAATGAATATATAATATATCGGTAAAACATATATATATGTATATATATATATATATGATAAGATAAATCTTTCTGATTATAAAAGTTGATTTATACCATTAATTATAAATATATAATTTGTTTTCATAAATAATAATCTTATGTGTATTATATAATACTGAATAATTAACTGATAACAGTTTTCATATCGGGTTTTTACCTGCACATATAAATACACCGAATTTTTTAATATCTCCATCATTTCACGTTCTTGTGTTTTACTAAACGTACTGACAAAAAAAAACAAACATCATATTCAACATGTTCCGCTACTTATTACTCGCCGCATTCCTTCCAGCAATTTTCGCTGTAGATATCAGAAGTTGTAAGTATAGGGCAAAATAATACATTGTTTTTTAATTTGTAATAAAGTTTTTGAAAGTGGCAACAAATTTTATATATGCAATATTATAATATTCCAATATTATTGCATAGCAAAAATATATAAATTCAATTATATATATATATAGATAACTTTCGGATTTTGTGAAGAAAATTATTTGAATAAAAATTTTAAATGAAATTAAATTCATTCTTTTTATTTTTTAAATTACTAATTTAGGTGGAGCCGGTATCCCCGCCCCATCAAGTGCAACCGTTGTCGGATGTGCAGCATCACCATGTCACACAACCAATGGTGCAACTGAATCCTTCACATTGACATTCAACTCAGGTATACTATATAGGATTTATTAAAATGTTGATAACGTATCATATATATGCGAACGGAATATATTAATAATTGAACAAATATATACATATATATTTAGGAGTTGCTGGAGCCACATTAGCTAACACAATGTACGCAATTGCATTCGGTGTACAAACATCAGTACCAATTGCAGCACCATACGACAGCGTATGTACCAGTGGTGGATCATGTCCAGTTACTGCCGGTCAAGCAATTACAGTTTCAGTATCACTTAATATTGTAACTGAAGCACAAGGAGGTGTACCAATGGCCATTAGATACTATGCTCTTAACCCAGCTGGTGATGTAGCCACTTGCGGTGAAACTGATTTCATTATTGATTAAACAAATTGATTTTTTGAAATAAATATGATGTGATTGACCAAAAATAAAAAAAAATCGTTTTCTTTTAATTTTTATTTGGATACAATAATTATCTCATTAAAGAATAATAATTACTGCAATATGTTGAAAAAAAGGATATTTGAACAAACTCTTTATATATTGGATAGGATATATAAAAAATTTTTTGGAAACATAAGAAGAACATTGAGAAGAAAAAAAAATTTTAAGTCACGATTATAAAAACAAAAGACTTTAAATAGGATAAAACTGCAATGGAATATATCATCATTGTTTTGATTTATTTTTAATATTTAAAAGTATTGTCAAATTCGAAAGTCCCTCACTCATCGCGATATATGAGATATATTTTCTATATAGTTTACAAATAAAAATATTTACGGTTAGATTACGGCACTTTAAAATTTAAAATTTTATTAATGGATTTAATAATGTATTAAAACCATTTCAACAATATAAATTTACACAAGAGTAGACTTCAAAAAAAAAAACAAAAAAATGATTAAATTTCTAGTATACGTATAAAATCGAATGCATATGAAAAGCTATATAAAAATTACATAAATAATTCTGTAAGAAATTTGTGTTTTTATACGATATGGACCAGATTTTGTGATGCATACATTTAATATTATATACTAATAAAAATCAAATCCGCACGAGGTAAATGAATATATCGATTATTTTAACCAGACCTAATATCGGAAATTCCACCTCACACGTTTGATCATAACTTCCGACCTAGAAAACTTTCATCCACGTTGGAATAGAACCATAACTACTTATTCAACCGATTTATAATCACCTTCGAACTTGATCCCATTTTTTCGATTGTTGTAAAACATGGAAAAAATTGTTGATGATCGGTTAAGAATTGCTATACCAAAGTCCCAAAGCCAAGAAATAATAAGAATAAGTGTGGGAGCCCACAAAAACCATTTAAAAATTAAAATTGTACATAAAATCGCCATATTGTTTCGCAATAATTAATTTTATTTACGATCCCTATATATTGGAAAATGGTTTACAAATTCATCTATATATGTATTTATACATCCTCTATAAAATCATCCTATATATATTTATTTATTCTAATAAATATAAAATATTTGATTAGGCCTCTGCTTAATTAAATAAGGTTAAAAAGTAAGTCAATATAAACATTGTTCATTATTCATTTGTTTTTTCACATTATTTATTTTGGGAAAAAAATTTGTATTTTAAACAATTTTTAATATCTATTTAAAAATTGTATTTGCTTATTTTCTGATTTCTGATATCAGAAAAATCTATATTTATTTTTAAATTTAAAGCAAATTAATTTGTTTTATTATAAACCAACCTTAGACGGCTAATCAGAAAACAACATAAATGTTAATAATATAAATTAAATATTTTGTATAGCCTATATAAGGGGAAACACAAAAGCTTTTTTTTTTTATAAATAAATATTTGATAACATAAATACCAATGTACAGTATATGCAGAGACGGTTCATAACATCCACCGGTCTCCGCACATCCACGGATTCCACAGATTTTGGTCTTTGATAAAAACCATTTTGTTAATAATAATAATTTTTCTTGATCTAATTTAATTAATAAAGTGAATTATATGAATATAAAACAATTTAATTTGTGCGAACCCGTCCCTGTGAACCGTACCACAAAAAACTTCCAATCCAAATTTCAATAGTGACCCTTAAATGATGATGATTTATATTTTACATATATAGGAATTTTTGATGATTTATAAAAACCGTTTAAATAATTTCCGTCAATTACAACATCTTTGATATTTACTAAATATATAGGGGATGTTTTTCCGAAATGTTAAATAATATGGAATTTTGATAATTTATATATTAGTTGAATGCCAATAGTATTGTATATAGAGAAGATAACTCAAAAAAAAAAATGATTCAGATTTATAGTTAGAAAACTATTGGCTTGTTCATTTACACATTTTACGCATTATACGGTTTTTTATAAATTTCTTAAAAAATTGATAGTAACTGAACGCTGTTTTATTCAATAAAAATATATTTTTTGTGTATATACATATATTACATGTGCATGTGTAAATTTTGTATGGTTTGTTTGGTTATATATTACACATACATCGAAAAAAATATATTTTATGCAATTCAATCGGTAAAATTTTCTGTGTAAATTGTAGAAGAAAAATCGGCCATTTTTGTATGAAAAGTATCAATCGAAAAGAGTAAATGAACGCGTTTTGAGGTGAATAGCTTAAATCGTAGAGTTTATGAACAAGCCTTATGTCTATCACCTAAATAAAAATGAAAAAAATCATTCTGCATAGTGAATATAAAATGCTTATTAACAAATTCAAATAACATTCATTTTTGCAATGCAATAATAAATATTATTAGTTTTTATCAAAAATGATAAGTAGAAAAATTATAATTTATCATCTAATATATCCCATTCAAAATAATGGAAATTTTATAATAATATTTTGAAATGAAATTTGAAATGTTTTATAATAATATATTGAACTCTTATGAACTTTATCAAACCAAATTAATTTTTAATGCAGTAAATTGATTAACTGGACATTAAAGATATAAATTTTGATTTATAATTTTTTAATTAATAATACAAACGTATAATTCTTTTTTGTGTGATTCTTTTTTATCATGAAATTTTGAAGAAAAAACTCATTGAAAAAAAAAATTTAGTATTTGATTATTATTATTTTTTATGCAAGTTTAAATCTGTAAAACATTAATAAATATTAGTTAAAATCCTCAATTAGACTGATCGAAATTTAACTGCATATAAACATATGATCGCTATCTTTAAATCAACGATTATTTTTGTTATATTATTGATTTCAAAATATTACAATGGATATACCATTTTTAATCAGTTAAAATGTGATTGGCCTCATTAATAAAATATTTGTTATCTATTAATTTATTTATTTTTTTTTAGTTTAAAATGCATAAAATAAAATTATTAGCGACATTTTCAAAAACCGTTTCGCAGATCTTCATTGATAATTATTTATTTGCGGTTTTTGTTATACATTTTAAGTAAAATAACGCATATAAATGCAAATGTTATTGCCATATTTATATAAATATGATTATATTTCTAAAGAGTATCATAACCATCCGAGTAAACTGAATAAACTTCATTCATTGCAGTTTTGTGAAGGTCCGATTATTAATTTCATTCTAAGAATGTTGGCGTTTTTGTATATTATATTTTTATAAAAAAACTGAACAGAATTTTCTTATTTTTTTTTATTTTGTTGATATTTTTGGAAACTGTTATAATATTGAAAAATAGGCTTTAACCTAATGCATATCATATATATAATAAAATGCTATCAATACCTTGTCCTTTGTGATTCAATGTCAATGCTATATATATATTAAATTATATAAAAAATTTGAATGAATTTAAATGATTAAAATGCATAAATATTATTAAGTAAATTATAAAATTACAAGGTGATTCTTTAAAGGATATATTGAAAATATAATGTTACATATTTCATTTTATATACAGTTTCGATGCAATTCTTATTATATATATATATATTTTTTTTTTTTTTTTTTTTTTTTTATATATTTTTTGGCTGAGACGCTTTAGCATCCATATCACCAAGCGCTTTTACTTTTTCAATTTACATGACTTTATGTTATCATTTTCAGAAATGTATGTATTTGTTTATGTTATTTTGTTTTGTTTTTTTTTTTTTTTGATACGATTTGTGGGTTTTTTTTAAAATTTTTTTTTTTTTTGATTTGCGTGTCTCATCTGTTCTATTTTTGTGTTAAATGTCTATTTTTATTTCCTTTAAATAATTGTATATGGAAGTGTAATTATTTGTATTTTTAATTAGTGAAATATAGTCGGTTTCCTTTAATTCTCTGTATTTTTCCCTAATGTCGTTATATTTTGAACATGTACTTACTATATGATGTACATCTTCAATTACGTGACATATTTCACATTCATTATTTGTTACTATTTTTATCCTGTGTAACGTTTTTTTATCTATTGCGTGTCCTGTTCTTATTCTGTTCATTGTTTTAATTATATCGCTCGACATATGTAAACCTGTGAACATATATATATATTAATATATAAATATAATATATATATATATAATAATAATATATATATATATATCAAAAATAAAATTGCAAAATTCCTATCATCACATTTAATGCTTTCAAATTTTTCAAAAAAATTTCAAATTCGTTTAATGTAAACAATATTTTTCATAATAATCATAATAATAATAATCTAATTATGAAAGCATTTGGAAAACAGTTAAAAAATAGGTTACCCCGGAAAAATGTGAGACTATACCATATAATGAATTGGAATTTTGCAGTAACACTTCGAATTAATCTGAAAATGTACCAATCCACATTGAAACAGTTAGAATAAAGAAAAAATCGGTTTGTATATTTATAATTTACTAATTTAATTATCAAAAACCTTTGATAGTATTCAGCTAATATAAGATAATATTTTTACGGAATTATGATTACAATATAGATTTGCTTTGTTTTGTTTGTTCTTTTTTTTTTTAATTTGATAAACTTGATAATGATTTGATTTGTATATAAATAAAGATATCAAATTTAATACCAAATTTTTTTCGGTATATAAATAGAGTAAATTGTTTTTTTTTAATCATTCACAGTTTTTTTATTGTTATTGACTAAAGTAACTTAAATAAAAACCAAAATTTTTAATTCAAAATGTTACGATATTTATTACTTGCTGTAGTATTTCTACCATCAATTTTTGCTATTAATTCCAGACCATGTAAGTGTATCAATTTTGTAAAATTGTGGAAAATATTTATAGTATAAAAATAATATTATTTTAAGTTCGCAGACAATAATTAAATTATAATCCAGTATAGTTTCACTTTATTTATTATATTATATTTAGAATTCGTGCAAAATAATGAAATGTGATTTTTATTCAATTAAATATCATTTACATAGGTGAGGGTTATTTACCTTTCCCATCGTCTCTTATAATTCATGGATGTGAAACATCTCCATGTCACACAACCAATGGTGCTATAGAAACATTTACCGTAACATTCGAATCCGGTATATATATATATTTAATGTTAAAGTGTTTTTAAATTCATTAATTATATATTTACGAATTTTTTTCTGTACGAAAATATAGGAGTGGATGGCGTTTCATTGTTAAATAGCCTTTACACAATTGCATTTGGTGTACAAAATCCAGTTGCAATTAGCGCCCCATACGATGATGTTTGTACAAGTGGTGCCTCATGTCCAGTGGCTGTCGGTGAAAATTTAAGTATTACTATTTCAGTTGAAATTGTGACACAAGCCCAAGGAGGTATTCCAATGCTCATGAGATACTACGCCCGTAATCCAGAAGGTGAAGTAGCCACATGCATTGAAGTTAATTTTATTATTGATTAAATGCGTAAAACGCAATAAAAATTCTTAAATTTGTGAACATAATAAAAATGTAATAAGGTTAAGCGAATAAAAATGTAATTGAATAATTGAATAATTTGTAATTGTAATTTGTAATTAAAATGTAATTGAATAATTTTCATACTTTAAAATCTTAAATCTGTCTGGTTGTTAACATCGAATTTGTTTTTGTGTATAATACCTTGGTATATACATATATATATATATAAATCAATTTATCTGTTATTAATATTAATCGATTATATATATTTATTACGGAATACCGATAAGAAAATGCGTACAACATTGAAATTTATATTTTAATGTACTTTTCTGCCATTGATTTTAAGTACAATATAAACTATAAAGTACACATTCCAAAAATACACACCACATATATAAATTATATATGATTAATTAAAAACTAAGAAGACTTTCTTATCAAAATTTAACGAAGTATACATCAATGACTTTTTCATCATCTTCATTTTACATCAATCACGAATTTTGTGTTTATTTATTTTGATATTAAAATATCATTATTACGTACGTGCGTATACATCAATAAAATACGTTTGATTATTGCTTTCAATATAATGAAACATTGATTAAATTTATTGGGCCGTATTGGTGGGAATACAGTATTTTAATTCATTTTTTAAACAAGTTTTATATCTGCGAGCATGAATCAGATAAGTTGTTTTTTTTCAGAGCTTACCTATATAACTATATACGAGAACAGAAGCACTTTTACGAAAAAACGAAAAAATTTATAATAATTATATATTCATTTATCTACGAGAAATATTGCAAAAAAAAACAATAAAAAAGTACAATATATGATATACAATTAGGAATAACAATACAATGTTTATGATGTTATATTGCATATACAAACAAAGTATTGATTTATTATATTTAGAACGTTTATTTTATTATCAATTACAATATTGTGTATTGTATATAGTAATCGACTTGGATGTTTGACATTACATATTTTTTTCTTCATGTAACAAGAATATATATATTTTAATTATACACGATGTCCCGCAGTACAATATTTGTATTGGTGCAAATCATTCTTGAACGGGGTCGTATCAATAATAAAAAAAGTCATCAAATATTAGGTAATTTTGTCATTTAATGTATTTTATAAATTTTTGCAAAATGAAAATTGTATTCTAACAATACAATAAAAATAAACCAATACAGATTATGAATTTTTAATCGTGACATTTATAGAATCAAATAAAAACAGATATAACCAAAAGTATACAAATGAAAAAAGAAATGTTATAAACTATTATACGGAAATAAATGATAAAAGATCAAAAGCTAATAAATTATATAATTTATTGTCCAAAAGATTATAGATTATAATATTTGCATCGCATATATAATGTTATAAATACTTAAAACAATCAATCAATGTAAATACAGTCGTCAAATAGTAAGCAATAAAGCATAGTGCAGATAGTGCAATACCATACAATTTTATATACAAACACCATAGTGATTATAGTGATTTTTGTGTAAATCTTCATATAGAGATCATCAAAAAAAAAAAAAAAACAATGCATTATTTATTTACAATTACAATTTTACTACCATATGTATTTGCCCATACATATATACCATGTTAGTGTTATTTATATATACCATTCAATTACATTAGTAAAAATTATAATAATATATAGAGTTTTTATTTCTCAAATATATGTGTATAAGGTCCTGGCCATCAAAAAGTAACAAAAATTACATTTAATACATGCACCGAAACACCGTGTATCATTGTCGATGGGCATGAATTTGACGTAAAAGTTGAATTTGAATCTGGTAAATATAAAAATATATATATAATTTATGAAGTAAAAAATATTATCAAATTTTGTAACTAATTTTTTTGGTGTTTGTTTTTTTTTTTGGTCTTAGCAATTTCTGCCGACAAGCTAATAAATAAAGTGATTATAAACTCATCAGCCGGTGAAAAAGAATTAATTCTGTCAACATCAAATGATTTGTGTCAAACGAACCTGTGTCCAGTGGTAACTGGTCAAACAATAACGGCACTTGTTAAAGGTACACTGATTTCGAATGTAAAAGGTCCAGTGATATTTACCTATTACAGTGAAGATACCCATGGAGAATATGCTGCATGTGCCATTGTACCAATTATTGTTGCTCATTAAAATTATTTACTTTTTGTTTTTTTTTTAATTTTTGTAAATGAAATATATTCTAACTGATGGTTTTTTAACAAAATATAGTATTGATTAATTTAACAAAAATGGTTTTACCAAAAAAATGGTTTTTTTGTAGTAACAGACAATTTATTTGACAAAAAAGGAATTTGATTTGCAAATTATATTAAATTATAGCATTTATTATCGGTCTATAAATATATTTTATATTATATTTTATGGATATATTTTAAAGATATATTGAATATGAAAAACAATTTTTAAAATCATACGACAATTCAAAATTCTATTTTAGAAAGAAATACATAAATGCACAAAACCAAACCGCTATGTACATAAAGGAAATGCTCTGTATTTGTCAGAAATGAATTAATACGGAATGCTACCGACAACAAATGATTGATTTGAATCAAATTTGATGTGAAAAACCATCAGAATAACAAAAAAGAACAATACAAAGTGATTTTACGGCATGCCTTAATACACCATCCCCGCGACAAGTAAGTCGGTCAAGGAAATTTTTGTGTAGATATTTAGTTGAAATATATCTTCGGGAGCAAAATACTTGTGGATTTACATTTGCCACATATAATTCTGATTTGAACCTAACATAAAACGCATTCTATATAAATATATAATTGCCAGAACAGGAGTTATTTTTCTAAATATACGTGTAATATTATATCGGTGTTTGTTATTCGTATATATATCAACAATATAATCGCACCCTTTTACAACTGAATTTATACCATAAAGCTACACATTTTTATACAAAATTTTAGATCTTTATTAAATTGTTTTACTAATAGAGGTAAAACCATACTTTATATTTTGGTAGATTGGCTATATAACATTACAATGTTGAATCAAACAACAGATGAAGACAATATAAAAATTCAACATAATGAAATATTAAAATCAAATATTTTAATAAAAATCAATTAATTTCTCATGACTGCACAATTATTTTATGAGGTAAATAAAATTGATCATAACGGTACACATATATATGACCACAACGACGATGATGGATGAATATTTTGAAAATTTATATAGGTTTTCCCAACCAAATGAACCCATTTCCAGACGAAATGAAACCTTTTCCGAACCCAATGAACCCTTTTCCCAACCAAATGAAACCTTTTCCTAACCAAATGAACCCATGACCAGACCAAATGAACCCTTTTCCAGATCAAATGAACCGATGAGAAAATAATCTTTTAGACTTCAAAATAATGTTTTTATCTATTTATTGTATATATTACTGATCCAAGGTACACATATATATAAGTATAAATGAAAAGAAAAATTTGGTTAATTATATTAAAAAATAATAACAATTGAATTTTGTGATATTTTATTTGCATTTTAAAGGCCGGGTAAATAAAAAAATTCACTGTTTGTTGCATTATCATGTATGTATTAGCTTTTAACAGTAAAATAATTTCTAAAACATGTGTAAAAAATTTTATATTTCGATTGTATTATTCAATCCCTACAAAAATTGTCCCTTGTATTTTTTTCGGACGCACGTTTTAGAAGTTATTTTACTGTTAAAAGCTAATGCATATATAATGATTCAACAAACAGTGAATTTTTTTATTTACCCGGCCTTTAAAATGCAAATAAAATATCACCAAATTCAATTGTTATTATTTTTTAATATCATTAACCAAATTTTTCTTTTCATTTATACTTATATATATGTGTACCTTGGATCAGTAATATATACAATAAATAGATAAAAACATTATTTTTAAGTCTAAAAGATTATTTTCTCATCGGTTCATTTGATCTGGAACAGGGTTCATTTGGTCTGGTCATGGGTTCATTTAGTTAGGAAAAGGTTTCATTTGGTTGGGAAAAGGGTTCATTTGGTTGGGAAAAGGTTTCATTTGGTCTGGAAATGGGTTCATTTGGTTGGGAAAAGGTTTCATTTGGCCGGGAAAACCTATATATAGAATTTGGTATTTACCGCACAAGAATGCTTTCCTAAATATTTATATTTAGAAAAGGGGTCTGCATTCTATCAACATTTCACAATACACATTACGGCATTACATTATTATATAGGTTTTACAGTCCAAATACAACCTTTTACAAATCAAATTCAACTTTTTACAAATCAAATTCAACTTTTTACAAATCAAATTCAACCTTTTACAAATCAAATTAAACTTTTTACAAATCAAATTCAACTTTATACAAATCAAATTCAACTTTTTACAAATCAAATTCAACTTTTTACAAATCAAATTCAACCTTTTACAAATCAAATTAAACTTTTTACAAATCAAATTCAACTTTATACAAATCAAATTCAACTTTATACAAATCAAATTCAACTTTTTACAAATCAAATTCAACTTTTTACAATTCAAATTCAACCTTATACAAATCAAATTGAACTTTTTACAAATCAAATTCAACCAATTTTATAATTAGTTTTGCAGTATATTTTAATGCATATTTTCATTTATTATCATTAATTTTGTATAAAAAAAGGATTTAACTTAATTTTAATCAATACTACGAAATAAAAAAAAATGCAAACAATTTTTTAAACAAAGTTTTTACAACAAACGGAAGAGTATCTTTGAACCGAAAGGGTAGTTTTAATCCAGTGCATTAACAACGGACTAAAATAAAACCTGTCAATTAAAATTGAAAAACACCAAATAGCTAGTGAAAAGGAATTAATGTCGCATTTTGCGACAAATATTCCTTACCAAATTTTTACCACCATATTCTGCAATGGTAAATCCGATAGAAAAATTGTTTTCTGAAACGAAATTTTGTTCAACTAATCTAATGTCGGAACCAGGAAACAATAATTTAGTTGACGTTATTCAACGGTCCATTTATACGATTTACTATAGATATTATTCAAAATTATATATATATTATTCAAAATTGTATATATATTATTCAAAAATATATATATTCGATGACGGAGCATTAAATAATGTGTCCTGATAATCCCAAATATAGGATATTCTGATAGATATGATCGCAAATGAATTAATTATAGTGTTGTTTCTTGAACAAAATTTTCCGGGAAGTTTCAATTTTCCAAATTAATTTTTATTTTCATGTCTCATTTGAAAACTCAATTAATTCATGTTTTTTATAGAGACAAAATAGTAAATTGGTTAATTTTTTTAAGAGATTTATCCTACAGTATAGAAAAAATTACCCGACATTTTTTAGAAAATCGACTTTATCTTTTGAAAAAATTAATGTATTAGTCTTAATGTGGGTTCTTAATGTTTTAAGAAAAGCTATGAATAATTAAAAAAAATTATTTGGAAAATTGGATTTTCCGGAAAATTTTGTTCAAAAAAAATATTTTTTGTACTATAATTAATTTATTTTCGATCCTATCTATCAGAATATCCTATCATTGGGATCATCAGGACACATTATTGAATGCTCCATCATTGAATATATATAATTTTGAATAATATAAATACTATTTAAAATACTTTTTTGTTTATTGTAAAAATTTAAAACCTTTTTTTTATACAAAATAAATGATAATAAATGAAAATATGTATTAAAAAATACTGCAAAACTAACTAAAAAATTGGTTGAATTTGATTTGTAAAAAGTTGAATTTGATTTGTAAAGGGTTGAATTTGATTTGTAAAAGGTTGAATATGAATTGTAAAAAGTTGAATTTGATTTGTAAAAGGTTGAATTTGATTTGTAAAAAGTTGAATTTGATTTGTAAAAGGTTGAATTTGAATTGTAAAAGGTTGAATTTGATTTGTAAAAAGTTGAATTTGATTTGTAAAAAGTTGAATTTGATTTGTAAAAGGTTGTATTTGGACTGTAAAACCTATATATATGATATATAGGAGACTACATCAATGTTATCTATATTACATTTATGAATATAAATACTTAATGTGCGTGCATAGAATAGTCAATAATATTCTATAATGTACACAATACAAGAAAATGTTATAATATAAAAGAAAAATTGAATTTATATAAAAAATATTGCAGATCTAATTATCAACACAATTTTATATATATATACATAATAAAAAAACGGTCATTCATGTGTTATATTTTTAACAATGTGGTCACACACAAAATAATAAAAAAGAAAACTTAAAATTATTATTGTTAAATGTCCTTTTTATAATATAATAACATATCCATATTCTACTTTTATATTTATGATTATATACATATATATATTTTTTACTTTGATGTTTCTTTTTATACAATGTGTGTACAAGAAAGATAATATAAAGATAATTATATAAAATGTATCCAATTTATCTATATACGTAGTGTAGTACAATCAAAATTGCAAAAAAAAATAAAGAAACAAAGGACCACCAATTATATGACCAAATTATTTTTCATATATGTTTTGTTTTTTGAAAATCACGACCAGGTGAAAATATTTTTTATGTAATATTAAATTCTGCGAAACAATGTATAAATTGTATGTTTTCGATTTATTTTCATACGAAAATACTAAATAAAACCGAGTGAAACACATTTAAAATGAAGTATATATTTAAATTGTGATGAGAATATATATACAAGTTATCTTTAATGTAAACGTTAATGTAATTTAACACCTTATTTCAGTAAGAATATATGTTGTAGAGTACACGTTTGAAAAAATATCATAAAACAGAATGGGAAATTTAGGATTTTCTGTAATCAGAAAATTTCTATATTGAAGGGAAAAATTTAGGAAGAGATTATTGAAGGATTTTACAAAAAATCAAAATTCCTTAAAAGATTTAATGTTACCAATCACCCTAAACTTTTTATATCGAAGGAAACATTTCCGGTACGATTCTTAATTTAATTTTAAAAGTATATTTGTGTATATTTACAAAATTTTCAGTTTTTCAGATTTTCAGTGTTTAATAGAATCAAATATTGTTTGAATGAAACAAAATACATTTAAATATATATTCGTTAAAATGTTAAATAAATTGATAAAACAAATAAATTGTATATGAGTAAAATGAGGAAAAATAGAATAATTATTTATGCATGGAAATATATACGTTTGTTTACCAACCCCCCATTTACCACATATATATTTTACTAACCACGAGATTAATCAACAGGTATATTATTATTAGGTACAGGTATATATTTTGTAACTATTATACTCATATAGTCAGTATATATATTATAAATATAAACATAAATACAATGATGTTTATAATTTATAAATGCCTTGTGGCATGTACAAGTTTATTATTACATTTATATAATGCATAATTATTAATTATTATTATATATACATAACATCACATTATATAATATATATGTAATAATGTTAAAAATATATTATGTATACATACGCGGGATATCAATCACTTGCTATAAAATCCATTATAGTTTCGAATTACATTTTAACTTAATTATGTTAATATTTAAAAATATTTTCTTTATAAAGAATAAAAAGGATATTAAATTTGTTAATATTTCATCATTATCAAAAAAACCTTTATTTCATCATCGATTTATACTTTTCGTTCAACTATATATATATTAATATATTGATTCATTTGAAAACAACACCCCATATAAAAATGATTTAGCTGCCATTCAGAAAAAATTCCAAAAATGTTTCAATTTTCTATTTATTTTACGAAAGAAAAATATTTATAGAAATTGGACAAATAAAAATACTTTATGGTTCATTATTATATATTTTATATATATATACAGAAAACAGAATAGAAAAACCTCATCATCATTTCACCAAATTATGTAGAGGTATATTATACAATTACACACAAGTGTAAGACTTTATATATATATATATATATATATAGAGTTATTTGTGGTGTGTACAAAGACCCGGTCCTAATTCATTCAATGCGGTGTAGGGTTATAATTTGTAACGTTCTTGCGGTCGATAAATTGTCATAGTCACATAAAATTATATCAGTAAAATACCATTTACTCTATATAATTGTGTATAATTTTTTAGAGGCAATTATTTTCAATTATAGGAAATTTTCAGTTTAATTTTCTATTACGAAAACTTCGGAATGCTCTGTTGAACATAATTAAGTTCTCTATAAATTCTACTATACAGGAAATACTATGGGATTTTCTAACATACTGAATTCTGTATTATTTTCTAATATATGATATTCTGTACAATTTTTAAGGGAAACTCGGAAAAATTTTCTATATTTTTAAAAGGAAATATTGTACAATTTTCAAAAAGGAAATGCTCGATAATGTACTAAAGAAAATTTTAAAGGGGATACAATTTTTTAAAGGATATTGTGTATAATTTTATAGAGCTAATTTAAAGCATGTTTAATGATCATATAACAAAACCCCCGGCAAAGTAATCCTTAAAGATAACACAACACCAATTCTTTTAAATAGCTCCCGATACTACTGTTTTATTTTTGTCATTGCAACCTTCGTTTTATAGGATCGCCATTGATAATAATATTTACACAGACATCAGACAATGTAATAGTCCTATCCCTATGCGATTTATAAATAGTATATATAAGATCAAAAAAAAATGACAAAAAAAAATTAAAGTTATATAAGAAAAGTGAAGGAAAAATTATATATAATAATAAATAAAAGGTAAGATTGAAAATGAGAAAATTAGGCGTACTCAAGTGTTATAAAGATGTTACACATTCTTGAAACATTTTTTTCTTTCTATATGTTATTTCTATTATGTTTTTTTTTATTTTGTTGAGGGGTTGTAAGATTAAATAAATTCCAAAATAACAGGATGAGATTCTTTTCATCTGTATTTACTGTATTTATATATATATTGTATATAAATATTTATTTTAAATATATTTATATAGACGACGATATGTGTCAGGATATTTTATTATTGAGATTTCTATTATTAACTTATATAGATAGATATATATGGTAGTGCTTTCGAGAAGAAAAAAGGAATAACCATAACAATTTTTCTATATATCTATAATAATTTTATATATTTTAGTAATTTAATAAGTTATTTATATACATAGCAAAAATTACCCAAATAATGTTCTGTAACATATTAAATATAAACATTGATCGGTAGTTGAAATTCTTATTAAAGTATTTCCTTCAACAAATTAATTGTAGATATATAACTTTTTCTTTTTTTTCTGTTACTAAAATCTCCGAATTTCTAGGAATTAATAGGGCATTTGTGGTGGTAAAATTTATAAAATGTGCATAATGAAACTACTGATCGTCTATATGATCTCAGCAGTTGAATGACATTATTTCGTTTAAAATTCCATTTAAACTATTTTTTTTTATATAATATGAAATTTTGATATTTTCAATTGCGTAAAATTTCTTTTTAAACCAATAATCGTCCTGAACTCAACTGTATATATCAATCACAAATCCTGGTATGTTATATTCTTTATTATATAGTATATACTTTATGGATTCATTTCATTTCGAACATTCAAATGAAATTTAATATATATATATCAGCGGCGGATCTGGACCTCCAAGGGTACTTGTTCACTTTAAAAACTGGTAAAGAACAAAAAAAAAAAAAAAAAAAACTAGAAATTTTAATTAGAAAAATGAAATGTTTGGAAAAATAATGAAGTACGCATAACAAGCATTTACGAAAGAATGAAAAAAGATCGCATATAATTTTATATGAAAGGTTCATTTCTATAAGTGAACATTATATAGTAAATAATATCTATTTTTTATTCATATATATGCATAGAAATGAGAAAAATAAAAAAAAAACAAAAAAAAAATATTTATATATTTTCTATGATTATATACACCGCAGCAGGCAGTATATGAGTATGCGAGATTTGAATGATAAAAAATACAGCATACAAACAACCATACAGCATATATAAGAAAAAAGAAACAAGCATTTGTATTATTGTTCACAATTTATAGTGAACGAAAATTAAAATAGTATTTGTATTATTTGTATATTCGTATACCTCGCATTTTCGGAAAATATAAATGTATTTGCCATATGCAATTAAACAACTATGTATAACAACAATATTTTTTGGTTCATTTAAAATTGTGAACACTATGGGAGTGCGATTAAAAAAATGCACGAAAGAAAGAGTATATATAGATTAAAGGTGTATGTATTTTTTCGTTTTTGTTTTTCTTTTATGCGACGTTTCTTTATATATATGATATATATACCATTGTGTTCATTATTTAAAATGAACCTAAAGAATATTATCTCTTATATTTTTTACTGATAAAAATAATCAGCGCTGCAAATTTTTTGGGACACTTAATATTATTTTATTCATCAAAAAAATTAAGAAAAATATTAAAATCTGTATTTTCTTAATTATTTATCAATATTTTTAGCAGGTGGTTCACTGAACAGAGTGAACAAAACCAAGCTACGCGTATGATATATATACAAGGACGTAAATTCTCTTATAATATAGAAATTTTATTATACATAGAAATTTTTTTTTATTCTTAAGAATATAACCATTATATTATCATTTTTTTTTTCTATTTTGATATCATATAGGTATGTATATATGTAGGTACAAAATCTTACATAACGTATTGTATTGTAATATATATAAATTTTTTTTTTTTGGTATTTTATTTGAATTATCCATATTTTTCCGGCTCTTTACATATTCATATATATATATATAGAAAAATGTTTTATATTTATATATACATGTACATGTCTTTATATTTGCGACTTATAAATTTATAGAATTTATTATAAATATACTTTTAAAATCAGATTTAGAATCAATATAATCTCTATATATTGTGATGTCAACGTCTCGATACGTGCGTATATGTTTTTATGTGTGTTACGTTTATATACAAATTGGTATTTATTTTCGAATATATATAAAGTATATTTTGTAGCTCTTTTCAAAAAATATCTATATCTCAATTCCCATATTAAATAACATTTTTTTTCCCAAAGGTATTATCTATGTGATGTATAAAAATAATATCATAATAATGTAGAGTTGAAAGAAAATTTAAGTATAAAACCATATATATATATAATATTTCATATATTCAATAACTCCCGTATACCTATATATAATAACCCTAATCTATATCTATATATATATATATATTTAGTTAACAATGCAATTGTTTTTCGATAACAATCTCATATGTGAGGTTTCATGGGGCTTTTTTTTTGTGATATAATTTTAAACTTTTATTTCATTTTATTATAATTTTGTTATCTACCGTATTATTATTTTATTTTATAGTATATGTAAAACGAATTATATTTTACATATATATGCGTTATTGATATGCAATTTTACATTCATTATATTGATGCAATGCGTTTAAATATTTGTATATATAAGAAGAAGATAAGACAATATATACAATTTTGTTTATAAAACCTATATTTGTGTTTAATTCTTATATAATCTTATTTATGGAAAACATCTAATGTAATACATTCCAATGGAATTTAATAATGTACCTATATATTATATAATATCTCTTATCTCTTATCTCTTGCAAATATATTATAGACCAAATCAACCATGCACATTTATACAGGTGTATTTACATGTTGTATGCGTACTAAATTTACAATGCAGTAAGGACTGATCAAATATAGATATATTTCGGGGACCGATGGGGGTTAAATTTAGTACTATTTATTTTTAAAATAACTGAATTAGAAACGAAGAACATATAATTTTTTTTAATATTTTGTTTTGCATTATCATACAAACAAAGGATATAGGTGGGTTACAATCGAAATCATATATATAGAAATTATCTAATATAATTCTAAAAATATTATGAATGTAAATAATTTTATAGATGATTACATTTGATTTAAAAAATCACCCTTATGTTAAGAAAATTAATATAATAAAAGATATACATTCATATATACATATATAACGTTTGTCGACATAGTCACAAAAATTCTTAATACGGTTTCTTTTAAAAATACCTATAAATATAAAATAAAATTATATTTCAATAAATCATTTTGAAAAGCGAAAAATTGTTTTGGTATATTACAAAGGAAATTGTGATTGAATGACCTTCCGTATTCTGTATATATAGTTACAGACAGATATATATTTAGAAATGTATTAACTGTATATTGTCACCCAAAATTACATAATACTATTATATATATACAACATTGGTAAAAAGTATCTATATATATTATCTCAATATATTCACATCACAATATACCATATATAGAAAATATAAATTGTTAAATATTACGAATGACAAAAAAATCCTTTGTAGGATTTTATTTCATGTGTATGTTTGGTTTTATTTTGAAATGTGTTTTTTTTTGGGGGAGAGCATTTCAATAAGGATTATTATTGTTAGAAAAATTATAGAATTACTATAAATATTATATAGTGTTATATTATATGACAAAAAATGTTTGTATGATATGGAAAGTTTGTATAGAGCATATATGTTTGGAAAAATTATTAAGAAAATTCATATATTACAGCTTAATCTTATAATTCAAAAAAATCGTTTTTTTTTATATTAAATTTTTGGTAGAATTTTTAGAAACTTTTAGGGTATTCGTCTATTATATGTGTTTAAAAAATAAAAAATGATAATTTTATATACATGTTTGATTAATACATGCATTAAAACGAATATTTGAGAATTTATTAAAAAAAATAAAATAACTATAAGAACAATTTTCCGCTTTTACTGTATTTTAGCTATTATATACATTCAAATATGTGTATATCCCATTTTTATCTATTCCATCAATCGAATAATATAATATATAAAATTTCAATTTGGATATCCAACAAAAAAAGTATCTATATTTTATACAAAAAAAAACAAAACGAAAATATATATAGAATATAGATACACAGAAAGAAAAAAATTTTTAATACTACAAACTGATGTTTTGTTATCTAATAACATGTTAACATCGTTAATATTAAAATTGAAATCGTTTATATTAAAAATAACTTGTGTTGTTAAAAGAAAACAGTTTTTATATTACACGACGTAATGTTCTTAAAGTAACAAAATACTATTTTTTTAATATTACAAATATATTCTTTCATAGTAACATATTTTTCTGTCGGTCTACAAAACGACAAAAAATATCTATTTTTTATTATTGACAAAATATTTTGTCAAGCAATTCAAATATTTCAATACACATATGCTTATTTTTGTTCAATACACACGAAATTTTCGTTGATTCGATTTATTAAAATAAGATGTTATTTTGGGTATCAATTAGTTTATACATGAATATTTACGTTCGTTCGTTTTTTTGATACTTCACTAGTTAAGAGACATATGTTGTTTTCATAAATTTATGATAGTAATTATAAGTAGAAGGAAATTATATTTATTGTATATTATCATTATATACATTATATACTTTGTACTTATATACAGTATATATATATATATTATATATAAAATGTTATAAAATTATTATATATTTTACCAAGATCAAAATAAACTCTTTTTTAAATAACGTAATATTTTCTTTAATTCAAGAAAAATTTTGTCAGCGCAAAATAAAAAAAAAACTATTTATTATAAAATAATACAACATTTTCTTTAACTAAAGAAAAAATTTGTTATATGATAACGTGATTTTTTTTGTATTTAAAATTGTCTTGATTGTTCAACAAAAAATTTGTTGTATTTAAGAAAAATTTCGTCATGGTATATTACTGAATAATATTGTAATATAATTTTACATTAGTCTCATCAGTCGTGTGCTAGAATTAGATCGAAAAGTATAATTGCTTTGTATTGTCATTATTTAAAAGTGTTTGGATTCAGAAATTAAATTGGTTTTATATTAGGTAAAATTAAAATAAAATAAAATTATGGTTATATATGTTATACCTGTTAATATTTAATAAAGTGTTAAAGTTCTAAAATAAGTTAAAGTGTGATAAATACAATTCCATTTTTAATTCTATTCAGAGAATCTTACAGGTAAGTAAATATATTATTATGATTGTTTTACACGTATTGTAAATATTCAAGTTCATATACGTATTTAGTCTGTACACATATTTTCATCATTTCACAATACTTAATTAAATTATTAAATGTTTTGCAAATTTATTCAAAATTTTTAATGCCTATTGCCAATTTAAATTTTATTTTTACACATTCATTTATAAAAATTATATACATGTATTGCATATAAAATATGCGAACCGATAATGATACCTTTTTAAAACATATATCTATTAATAATGCGTATGCATATACACTAATTATTTTTTTTTACAGTGATTCAATGATACAAACCAATAATTCCCTATTTCAATTAAATACATAAACAAGAATATATTATATTAGTGCATTTTTAAACTAACTTAAAATAAATAGATAGAAATTAATAAATAAAATTACGTACTTCGTAAATATGATATGTTTTTTATGTAAAAAACGTTATAATAGTTTAGATATTATTATTAAGCACTTAAAATTATTTCATAATTTAAAAACATATAGCGAATTTCAATGTTGCTTCGAAAATTGCTTCCAAAGGTTTTCAAATATTAATAGCTTTCGAAAACATTCCAAAATAAATCATGTAGACGATTACAGCGTGCATATAAATGAAACCAGTGAGCCCATTAATACATGCATCTTGGATAATGCCAACTCATTAAATAATGATATCACAAAAAACGTCGACATTAATGCACACATCCCACAGATATCTTCTCTTATCAATCAAAATTCAAGTTCCAGCTTTTTAGATTTGCCCAGGAAGGAACCCATTTGTAGTAAAGAGGTTACCCAAAATGTATTGCCTGTATTTAAATTAGGCACCATGTTAGATTCGATACACAAGTTAGCCGTGGAATTCGTCTTAAATTTTCATAATAACGATAGCTTCGCCGTTAAGGATATAATAGATATACAAGAAAGTGTAATAACCAAAATTATAAAACCCATTTTAAAGACAATGAGATTGTTTGCGGATGAAAAATTGAGAAGTCACGATTCGTATTTAGAGCTATGTGATCTATTAAGTTCTTGTGAAAATCCATTTGAATTTTGTTCTAGCAATTATCGTTTACGAAATTGGTTGACTGAGAATGATTATTTACAAAACCTACAACAATTCAACATCAATAACGAAATCACCGAAGTTTTTCATAACGGAGAATTAACTTACAATGAAAGCATTAGTAAAGGTGTGCTACTTCCGCTAAAATTTCAGTTTCGAAAAATATTTGAAAAGAATGATGAACTACTCAAAACTCTAAATAGGATTGAGAAATATTCTCGTGAAAATCAGAGCATATCCAACTTCGTTCAAGGCCAGTTATGGAAAGACAAAATACATAATCACAAAAATCAATTAACAATACCTTATTTTCTTTTTATTGATGATCTGGAGGTGAATAATCCTTTGGGATCCAGAACAACTATTCATTCCATTGCTAATTTATATTATTCATTTCCATGTGCAGAAAATAGTTCTAAATTAAGTAATATCTATTTAGCTGCAATTATTAAAAGTAATGATATGAAGGAATTTGGAAATGAGAAATCATTACCCGCTTTGATTAAAGAGTTGCGTTATTTAGAAGAAGAGGGTCTAGATATTCAAACTAGTCTTGGGAAAAAGCACATTCATTTTATATTGGGATTAATTTTAGGTGATAATCTTGGGTTGAATTCCATTTTGAACTTCAATAAATCATTTAATGCTAATTACTTTTGCCGCTTTTGTAAAGATTCAAAATCCGTAACGCGTATGTTATGTGAACAAAATCCTTCAACTTTAAGGACTATTGAAAATTATGAAACTGACATGTTAGACATTAAGTTCGGAGTTACCCAAAACTCAATTTTTAATACGATAAACACGTTTCACGTAACCACGAACTACGCAGTTGACATTATGCATGATGTATTTGAGGGTGTTTGTCATTATGACATGTGCCATATCATTTCTTATTTAACTGGAAAAATGCGTTACTTTACTTTAGCCACTTTAAATTCTAGAAAAGCCCTATTTTCTTATGGACCTATAGAAATTGGCAATATATCATCAGAAATTAAAAAGGAACACCTGGTAAAATTTCATTTAAAAATGAATGCAAGAGAAATGATGAATTTCGTACATTTCTTTCCTTTGCTAGTAGGCGATCTAGTACCTCAAGATGATGACGTATGGCTCTTTTTTTTAAACCTTTTAGAAATAATTGAAATGCTTCTATCTTTCCACATGCCTATATCTTACGTACATTTTTTGACCAATGCCATTAAACGACATAACGCAGATTATATACATTTATTTAATGATCATTTAAAACCAAAACATCATTTTTTAATACATTACCCTAATATTATTTTAAAATCTGGTCCTCCAAGACATTATTGGTGTTTTCGTTTTGAGGCTAAACATAAACAGTTCAAATCATACGCACACGCAATTACTTCAAGAAGAAATATTTGTTTATCCTTGGCAAAAAAATATCAATACAAATTCGTTTACAATTTACTGCATTCACCTAATAATTCTATTTTGAAATCATGTCATCAAATAGAATCCATACACTCTGATTTGATAGCTAAACGTTTAAGCATTTCAAAAAACGATTTTGTTTGTTATTCAGAAATAGACATCTTTGGAACAACTTATAAGAATGCCGGTTATTTATCTATTTTTAGTGATGTCTTACATTTGTATGAAATATTTGAAATTGTAATCAATACAAAAGTTCAGGATTACTTTATTATTTGTAAAGAAATAAACGTAATTGGATTTGAACCTCATTTTGCCGCATATGCAGTAGAACCTAAAACCTACCATAATAATTTTGACATTATAGATGTTAAAAAATTCAGTGGGCCTCCAATTAATATTAATAAATTAATTACAGGACACTTCATGGTGCGTTTGAAGGAACATTTTTAGGAACCGATTATGTTTTCAATATTTATTATTACTTTAGCCATTAGTATTTAGATTTAATATATAACGTCACTGGAATGATTTTACGTTGCACATTTAATATTCGCTCCTGTTTTAGATAAAACTATGTAGTTTTGAAACTTGTGTTTCTATACAATTGTAAAGTAAAATTGCATTTGTTATTTCATAAAAAAGCGCATACATTCTTACATTAATAGTACATTTATACACATTTTACGCATAGTGATTTTATGCATTTCTTTTATTATAAATTATATTGCCTTCATTCTATTCTCTAAATATATTTTGTTTCAAAAAATTGAAAGGGAATAATTGGTCAACAAAATGGACGGAAACATTTTAAATAATATAACTGAAGTTTATGATGAGGTGAATTCTACATTAACTCCACCAACTATATTGCAAAGTACTGCTGAAGCAACTGAACAAGATTTTATCAACTTAGGAAGCATATTGTGTTGTGACTGCCACGATTTTGTTGATAAATGTAAATGTAATACAAATGAACAAAATGACAGTATAATCCAATTGCGGAATTTGTTGAGCTCATGGGGATGTGAATTATTATTTGAATACTTTAAAAGTGAGTATGATCCATATATATATATTATTATAATGTACTATACAATATGTTCAAAAAAAAATTCCGTTTAATCACAGGTCATGAAATGTATGTTGATGTATTAAAAATGATGCGCCCACATTTCATTCCTATAATATTAAAAGATTTCAATTTTGGAATTCAAATTCGATTTGATTATATGTTAAATAAATGGCAACAATCACAAAATATCAACCATGATCATTCAACCACAGTGTCCACAGTATTACAAAAAACCGATTTAGAAAAGGAGAACACTATACAAGAGCAGCATGTTTCGCAAACAAGCACAAATGATGCAATTGATTTTCAGCCAACGATATCGCTGATTAATATATTGCAGCAATCTAAACAAGGAGAACTAATTACAGAATTTTACAAAAAAAACCAGATATTAAATGATACAACTAAGCAGATATTGGTAGATGTAATCGTCAATTACTTTATTAGTCGCGATCTTGTGTTAACAACATCGATGTCAGAAAACATATCTAAACAGATAATTTTACTGTTTCCCACTGAAGATGCCGAGTACTATTTCTTTAAAAGAATTGGTGCGGCCCCAAAAGGAAAATTATATTTACAATATATTTCCATAACAATAAAACCAGACTTCGTAAAGCCGGGTTATCCACAAATCAGAATGGCTTAAATGTTAAAATTAATGAAGTCGAGTTATTATCTAAACTTACTGATCAAGAAAATGATGCATCATTACAAAAATATTTACATTCGTTAAAATATGATAATTTAAAATTTACCGAAATCATGGAACATTGGATTATAACTTCCGACTACAGAATTAATTCCATTAAAACCTTAGTAGACATGGATAAAATTATAAAGAATTGGCCTCAATACAAACTTCCTTGTGGTTACCGATTGGTAAGTATATACTATGTGCGAATGTAGTAATGTCCGTAATTTGAAATATAAATAATTATGGTAATTCATTTTATTTTCTGATTAATAGTTGACAAACATTTTTTTGTATATTGTTTATATAGATTGATTTGGATTTCCAAAAAATGTATGAGGATAAGAAACATTTGTTTGATAAAATGGATGCATTTTCAAATGCCCTCATCTCTATTTGTAAAAAAAAATTGAAAGAAGTAACTTGTTTAGAACTTTTAAAAAAAATTACTACATCTAATGACGTTAGCGATAGTAAGTATTCTGACTAATAATTGTAATTTCGACTAATGAACGACTAATGATTAAACCTGATATTTTTTTTCTACAGATGGTAAATACACAGCGATTTTTTTATTGATTCATGGAATTTTGATTCCCACATCTAAAAAATCGGCAAAAAACTCAGCGGGAAAAATTGTAGTCAAAAAGTACAGCATTGTAGACTCTCAAATAGCATTTATATACTTTTGCCAAACTGCAGCTGGAGTAGAGGAACACATAAGGGATTTGAATTCATTAAATGAAAACATTCAACCATTTATAATAGTTATAGGATCAGATGTTTTACATCCAGAAGAATTCATGATTTACTTAGATGGCATAAAATACAAATTTTTTAATATTTTAAATGCAATTGATATATGTTTCAAGGTTTTTCAATTGTTTAACCTAAAATACCCTATTCAATGTGAATCTATTTGGCAGTTCATCCAATTTTATTTTTATAATATTTCATCAGCTAATACTTATACATATCCTAGTGTAAAGATTTTACAAAAGGAAATATGTGCTGAGATTCAACAAAAAATGTAAATCTCTAATATAAAAAGTTCACCTGTCTTTATTATAAATCGAAATATTTTATTACTTTTCTAAAAATATTTTATTGAATCATGAAATATAATTATAAAATTTATTTATTTATACTAAATCACATTAAATGTAAGTGATTTTTAAAAACCAGGTATATTATATGTAAATACAGTATCATCAATATTTCTAAATACTTCCTATATTACGTAGTATGAATAAGTTGAATGGATTAGAATTTGTTGTCTTAATTCATGAATTCTCAATAATAAGAATTTGTGTTTGTTTTTTATTATAATACTACATACGAAATCGTCGTAGTATTGAATATCTATGTTGTTTAACAATTGTGCTGATACTGTATAAGTATTACTGGTATTAATGATTCCGTCCAGTAAACTATTTTTTGAAATGTTAATATTGAATGTAGAATTTGAGGAATATTTTTTTTTATTTAATGAAAATATATTATTTTTTATTATAATAACATTGTTTAATTTTTGAATTTTTCATTATTATTAATTATTATTGAATAAATATAATTTATTGTTTAATAAATTTATTTAGTATATACTACAAAATATTTGTTTTAAATCTATGAAAACTCTATTTTTGATGTAAGAAAAACTTTTTTCTGAGTACGAAATGCAATTGTTAGCTAATAATTTGAATTTCTAAGTTATCGAAAAATTGTTATAATTTATTTGTTGGATAATGTCATATAGTTGTTAAACGAAAACCCGATATTTTTAGGTAACAAAACGAAGTTGTTAATCAAAAAATTAAAGATTTTTTGTCTGCGATATTATTTTTAAATGTCACAAAATTGAATTAATTTTAAACAAAAATGTTTTTTGTTAATTCAATGAAAATTTCGTCAAAAATAATTTATGTTTTTAATTTCGTAACCTGACAAAACCGATTTGTACTATTAACAAATATTTTTTTCGGACTAATACTGACGAAAGTGTTTGTTAAATGTACGATGGATTTTTTAATATTTACATAGATTTTTCTTTCTGTGTAGAGATCTCATCTTAATATGTATAAAAATCTTCTTTGATAACATATTTACCATACCTTTCACTCTAAACCCTTTTTGTTGAATTTTACTACGATAAACGTAGGCATCAAAAAATGCCTATGATAAACCTATTACTCTTACATTTATAATTTATCAGTACATTTTACTTTTTTTTTTACTTTTTTTTTTATAATTTTAAGTAGTGTATATAACATACATTTTACTTAAATAAAACTAAAAAATTACTTAAAGTTTAATAACTATAATGGTATTTTCAGTAATAATTAGGGAAAACTACATTAAATATGTTAAAATCCTTAAGTAAAAAGTGCGTGCATTTACGTAACTCTTACGTTTAGATTTGTATTATTTGTGTTATGTTGAGTATTTATTTCACATATATTCCCGTAGTATTATGTATTTTTAAGTAAAAATGAAGATGTGTATATGTATGAAGTGTTTAATGTCTTCATATAAAATAATATTTATAACACAATTTATACTTATAAAAATTATATTATTGCTTACATATTATTGGATCAAAAGTTTTAAATAAAATATAAAATAAAAAAAAATATGCATTCATTGCATTGTTTGAACAAACGACAACGACTAATTATTACTTATTACAATCCAATATAATTAGTATAAAAAAATATAAAATTAAAATTAAAATTAAATTTCATTAAAAACTATGAATCTTTGTTTGCTTTTTCAAAATCTTCCAGTTTATGCATAATATTGATAATTTTCGCCTTTTCGGGAAATTCTATATTTAAAATATAAAACTAACCCAATAATTTGGGCAAACGCATAATGAATTACTTTCATCGTTAATTAAAATACCATCGCATAAAATCTTGTATACGGGTTTGCTGTTCTCGCCACCTGTTAAATTGTAACGTATATTGGCATCAATCTATAGATTAATCAAAATATTATAGCATTATCATTACCTTCTAAGACTATTATTGTCGGTGTGGTAACATCAGTATTCTCCAACATGTTATTTATCTATTTGGAAACAAAATTTAAATCAACACGGTATTTTATATAAAAACTATTTTTAAAATAAACTTACCGTGAATGTAAAAAAAATCATACAACAACAAAAAATGCTACCGCACTGTTTCTGAGAATATACGCCCCAAAAATAATATTTGGAAAACTAATAATATTAACAAAAATAATACTCACTATCACTTGTATAATAAACTATTAAAATAAAGAAAACTAATATCTTACATTGTTTTTAATATTACCTGGTAAATTTTAATAATTTTTGATAATAACAATTGATAATAAATATTAGTAAGTAAACAATATTAGATATAATAAATAAACCACACAGCAACAAATACTAAATACAAATGATAATTTAATAAAAATGTGATATTATTGCATCAGCTCAATCAACGTTCAACATGATAGAACCGGTATATAACATTTTTTTTTAAATGAAAAGTACGTAATTGTAAGTCTTTTAGATGTGTTTTTATGCAAACATTCAAATTCGTACGCATAACTTTGGTAACAAAACAATAAAATGTGTAAAAATGTGTAAAATTTCGTATATAAACGTATTTTCCTTAAATTAATGTAAATGTTTGAAATAAAATGATAATTGGTTTAAATTTAAATTAAAAATATTGAATGGTCTGTAACACGTACATAAATATTTACATATATTTTGTTGAATTTCACTATTAGGGATTACTTATTTTTTCCCTATCTATAAAAAGCCTTTATTTACAAATGAATACACTACTTACTACTCTGAACTCTGTGTATAGATCTTTTAAAGTGAGGTAAGGTAAAATGGTAAAAGTATAAAAATAATTGGAAATTATTCAATTATTCAGTATACAACGAAAATCAAATACATTACATGACATGACGAAATACATTAACGATGTTTTGAATTTTGAAGGCTCCTTTTTGTTTTGTTATAGATAATAAAAGATGTTCGATTTATCCGGAGCAAAATCGAAATATTTTAGATTTATTTATAAGATAAGAAATTGACGATCGCCAATTATATTTATACATCAAATATCTACCTTAATAATATAGTCCTCTATCAATAAATTATTATATCTTCAATAATATAAAAATTAGAATTGAAAAAATTTAATTTTTTTATTGCTTAAATTTAAGCGTATATAATGTACACAAGAAGTTTAGCGTCAATATAATTTATTCATTGCGTTTTGTAAGTGTTTTTATAAGTAAAAAAACACTTATTGATACATTACCATATATATATATAAATATATATATAAATATATATACCATAGATAAATGCGAGATAAAAATAAATTTAAGAAAATGCGTATAGGGCGCCTTGAATTCCATTATTATATAGGGTTAATATATGTATATAATATATTCATATATTATACACAAGCGTATAAATATTTATATACTGCATCTGTTGAATTTTAATAAAATATTTTACTTATGTATCTAGAAATATTGCCCGAATAAATTGAATAAAATAATTTTCAATATTTTTATGTAAATTTTTTTAAAGTAATTTATAGTGAATTAATTCATTTTTCTTAATATAAGTTTTTATGCATTTTACATTGCATATGTATAAAATCTAAATAAATATGCGTACATTTTATATATATATATAATGGATATGATGTTATGATTTGTTATATATACGTTTATAATTATATATTCATGGAAATATTTAATAAAATACATTCAATGGCCTAATATAAGGTAAAGAAAAAAGATATGTTTCTATCTTTTTTTTGTTATAAAGTATATGTAATTGTTAATTTATATGTATATTTTGTGAAATGTTATTGGTGTTATTTGATTTGTTTATTATTATAGATTTGGTGAGGTAAATTGTTTTTCATCGAAATTCTTCCCCCATGATTATTCTATATATATATACTTACTTATATGCTTTTATATCTTATAGTATTTTATATATCAGTTTTGTATAGCATAAATTGTGTTGTATCCATGATAATTATATGATATAAATCAAATATCCTTCCGATATTTTACATAATTTATACTATTTGTTAATATTGACTTTGTCGCGGATGCCTAAAAACAGAAATAATAACTATATTAAGAAATTTATTACTACAAATATACTAACAATAAGTTGATAATATGCTAAGAATTTTTGTTTTTGACAATAATCGTTAAACTTACAAACCACATGTGATTAAATTTTATGGGGCAACAATTATGATTTGATTAAAAAAAATTGATATGCTATTAATAATTTAATGGACATCTTTTATATTTCACACTATATACTTTATATATAGTGGTATATTATATTTGAATATGGTAAAACTTATAATTAGTAACTCACAAATACGTGGTGAAAAAAACACAAACGACGCTGTCTATATGTTTATATACATACATTATTTATATTTATATTAATAAAAATTCAAACGGAATCATTTAAATGGCATACGTAAATAGGGTATACACTAGTAATAATGATAATAAATAATTTTTAGTATTCGAATTACTTTATTAATATATTTATATCGTTTTTTCTAAAAGTATATAAATATATACACCGAGTACGTATATTATATTATTGAAGGAAAATGCATTAAATATAATTTAAAATTAATAATTTTAAAAAATTAATTTTAATAAATTTTACGAACCATCTAAAAATAGAATGCATTGTAAGGAATGCAACAGAACGACAAAGACATCCGTTCTTTCCAAACCTAACCTAATATTCCTAATATTAAAAAAAAAAATCAATTGTAATTGTAATCATTTTACTAAAACTTAAAGCAAAATATTCTAATAAAAATTATATTAGATAAGTGTTTCAATATTTGTGAAAAAAAAATGTATTCGAAATTAGCAAAACGTTTTCAAAAATTACTTATATTTGCTGGTTTTTATTCTGTTGGTGATAACAATTTAAAATATCAGTTTGCAATTTGTTCGTTTTGGTTAATTTTTCAAATTTTATGCATAATTGGAATGGTAAGTTTCCGATACATTGAAAAAAAAAATATATAAAAAATTTCGCATTAGTTTTTTTTAAAATTAATTAATTCAATGTAAGATTATTATTATTTTTTTTATTGAGTTAATATACTATTTGTTAATATATGAGTTAATATTAACAAACAGTTAATACCAACAAACAAAAATTCGTGCGTTCGAATCCCACTGAAGACATAAAATATGTTTTGTGGTTTCTGTTATTTTCGAATCTGAAATTTTACCAAATAGTTGCGAATTTTTCTATGCTGTTGGTCTTACGGCTAATTAACGACACCGTAAAAGCCACAAATTAAGAAAACAACAACAGACGGCTGTTGTTGGACCCAAAAACCGATTGTTGGTTTTAATGCGATTTTTTTTTTATTTTTAATAGGGCCATTACCTACTACAAAATTTCAATGATAAAACGGCAATTTTCAAGGAACTATTGTTCCAATTCGGATTTCTTTCGATTTTTATGAATTCTATATTTTTTCAAATGCGTCAAAATATTTTAATCAAAGTTCTGGAGCAAATTCATACCCTTGAACATTTCGGTAAGTATTCAACATATTTTTTTATTGCACTTTATTTTAATAAAAATATATGTATGCAAATGCATATATATGTATGCAAATGCATGCATATGTGTGTCGTTAATAAAACAATTACAGATGACAGCTTGGAACGACGAAATATTCACAATATTTCGAACGATTTATTTAAAAAAATTATAAAATATTGTCTTTATTTTTCATGCACGACAGTAGCAGTTTTATTGGTGTCACCATTATTTTATATTTTATACAAATATATTTTTGGTCACGTATCGGATGAAGATTGGTTTTTACCGATACCATTAATGTGATTTATATTTAAAAAAAAAAGCAATAATAAATTTATTCAACTAATGTGTGAAGTTTTTCAATTACATTTTAAATTTTAGATTATTTTCCGATAATTATCAAACTCCATATTATCAAATTAATTACATGATATGCAGTTATTTTGCGTTCGATTAATCTGTTTCAAAATAGGATTAGATTTAAAGGATTGTTATAAAAATCTACAACGAATGTTATTAAAAATTGATGATTCAATAAAAGCATCCGATAAACTAAACCGAAATAAGAAAAAATTTAATTCAAACGAATTTATTCGATTTTCAAACTCATTTTCATATCACAATCAGAACGAAACCGATTATCTAATTGAATTGAAAAAATGTATTCGGTTTCATGAAGATCTAATAAAGTATAAAAGGATTTATTGATTATATCATTTTTTGAAATTGTTATAATAATAAGTTATCTTTATTTTGTATAGGTGTCAAAATGATTTTCAAGACTTCTGTGACGAAATAGTATTTGTGTCAATTTTTGAATCCATATTATGTTTATGTTGTGGATTATTACAATTAACAAAAATAGTAATGTCAATGGAACAATTTTTTTTCAAATTCAAACAATTATTTAACATTTTTTAGACCACTGATTTAAGCGTTTACTATGCATTGGTTATGGCGTCAGCATATGTACATGGATACTTTATTCTATTTATGCTAACGCATATTGGACACAGTATTACAAATGAAGGTTTAAATGTTGCCGATGTCGCGTATAATTGTTTATGGTATAAGCAAACGGTAAAAGTTCAAAAATATTATCTAATGCTTATTATGAATGCCCAGCAACCACGAATTTTACGAGGATTACATTTTGTAATTTGTAGCAGGGAAACATTTATAAATGTAATTTATTATATCATTTAATTGTATATATTTTGTTCCGCGTTTCATTAGTTATATTAATTTATATTGTTTAACTTATTACAGATTGTGAAAGCATCATTTTCCATTTTAACTATTATGCAAAGTATTGAAAAATAATTGATATTATATCATTAAAATATATAATAAATATTTATAGAACAACTAATCCATTATTTTGAAAATTTTCATAAATTTAGTTTATAAAATAATTCATTTTTTTATTAATAGTTTTTTCGTTGGGGTTGAAAAACAAACAGGCAAACGGGAGATTTTTTTTTAATGTTTGGGAACGCTAACACTGGGAGATATTTTATTTTTATTGCTTATACACTAAAACATATTGATAATATAGTGTTATACACAATGTTATATAATGAATATAAAAAGAAATTTTAATTGAAATTATATAGTTTATTAATGACAAATAAAAATTAATTGATTATTAAATAAACATCTTTTTGATTTCACACCATTCTGTATTTACATAGAAAATCATCTAAATGACATATAAAAGTATCAATATTATTTTAAACACACTAAATACAAAATTTCATTGTTATCCATTGATCCTTTCACGGCTATATGTATGTATAAATGGAAACGTATATAAATGATACGTGGAGTTTCATTTAATTATATACTCCGGAATAAAACGTTTCAACAATATTTAATCGTCATGATATATGTACAATTAACACACAATGTATAAAATTAAAACAGTATTATACTAGAAAAATTAAATTTACATTTGCTTTTGTATATGATATTTTAATATATAAATATTAAATTATTCGTTTTAAAATATACAAATTAAATAATTCAACATTAATTTACACACCACATGAATGAAATATGAGCAATAATATAAATGAAGGATGCAAAATACACAATCATACGCTGTAATATGTAAAGACATAAAAAACTGACATTTTAAAACTATAATGTGAAATACACACTGAAGTATTACCATTTAAACGTATATAAAAACGATCTAACAAAAAGGAGCAAAAACAAAATTTAAATAATAAAAAATTTTTTAAATGTTTATTAGAATCATTTTAGTTTCAATTATCGTGTATCAATCTTAATCGTTACAACAATGTATTCAAAATTGCCAGCTCTTCTTCAAAAAATTCTCATATTTGGTGGTTTTTATTCCGGTGATGATAACAATTTAAAATATCAATTTCAAAATCATTTGTATTGGTTAATTTTTCAAATCTTATTTTTAATTGGATTGGTAAGTTATCGGTATATTATATATGTTTATTTAGTATGTTAGTTCGCAAATAATTCTAGCAAATGTATGTAGGGAAATTACATATTTCATAATTTCAATGATAAAACCGCAATTTTCAAGGAAATGCTATTTGAATTCGGAGTTGGTGCGATTGTAATAAATTCTGTGTTATTTCAATTTCGTCGAAATAAGTTGCACAAAATTATGAAACAAATAGATACGTTAGAAAATTTCGGTAAGTGTTTGATACATTTTATTAATTGCATTTTAATTCTATATTTAAAATATGTATGTGACGCTCATAATCCTTTAAATCCTTTTTAAAAATATAAATCATATTGCAGATAAAAGTTTGGAACAACGAAATATTTACATAACATCGAATGATTTGTTTAAAAAAATTGTAAAATTTTATTTTTACTTTGCATACACGACAGTAGCAGTATTGTTGGTGTCACCATTATTTTATATTTTATATAAATATATTTTTGGTCACCTATCGGATGAAGATTGGTTTTTACCAATACCCATAATGTGAACTGTTTTATACATACAATAAAATAACTAATACGAGCATTTTATTCAACTACATTTATAATTAATTGTTTCATTTTAGATTATTTTCTGGTGATCATAAAACTCCATATTATGAAATTAATTATATGATATGTATCTTTGGGCTTATCGGCGCCGTAACCCATGAACTTTGCGTTCGATTAATCTATTTCAAAATAGGATGTGATTTAACCGATTGTTATAAAACTCTACAACAAATGTTATTAAAAATTGATGATTCAATAAAATCGTCCGAAAAAGTAAACAGCAACAAGGAAAAATTCAATTCAAACGAATTCAATGGATTGTCAAAAAGGTTTTCATATCACAATCAGAGCGAAACCGATTATCTAATTGAATTGAAAAAATGTATTCGTTTTCATGAAGACGTTATAAAGTATATATAGAATTATTTGTTAATTATTACATTATTGCTATTCAATTTTACTTTTATTAATATACAAATTAATTATTTCTCGTACAGTTGTCAAATTGATTTTCAAGAATTCTGTGACGAGATAGTGTTTGTTTCAGTTTTTGAAGTCATATCATGTTTATCTTGTGCATCATTACAACTAACAAAAATTGTAATAAATGAATGTGACAAATTATATCATTGTGTTATAAAAGCATAATTTATACTATTTTTTTAGACAACGGATCATAACATTTATTTTGCATTGGTTATGGCTGCATCATATTTATCTGGATATTTTATTCTATTTATCATAATGAATATTGGACACAGTATTACAAATGAAGGGTTAAATGTTGCCGATGTCGCGTATAATTGTTTATGGTATAAGCAAACAGTAAAAGTTCAAAAATATTATCTAATGCTTATTCTGAATGCCCAGCAACCACGAATTTTACGAGGATTACATTTTGTAATTTGTAGCAGGGAAACATTTATAAATGTAATTTATTATATCATTTAATTGTATATATTTTGTTCCGCGTTTCATTATTCATATTAATTTATATTGTTTTACTTATTACAGATTGTGAAAGCATCATTTTCCATTTTAACTATTATGAAAAGTATTGAAAAATAATGGATATTATATCATTAAAATATATAATGAATATATATAGAATAACTAATCCATTATCATTAACATTTTCTTAAATTTAATTTATAAAATAATTCATTTTTTTTATCAATAGTTTTTCGTTAGAAAAACAAACGATTTTATTGGTTATGCACTAAAAACATATTAATAACATATTCTTATATAATATAAAATATAAAAAGACATTTAACGGAAATTATATATAGTTCATAAAAATATTTAAAAAATAAACAAACAGCTTTTTGATAACACGCCATTCTATATTTATATAGAACTGCAGCTAAATGTTCTACAAATGTATCAATATACTTGTAATAACAATAAAAATATTGTTCTGTATACATAATACCATTGTTTTTCAATTTTCATATATAAAAACACTTTTTTGGTTTTATATATGAAAATCATTTGTCACAACAATATCCACGGCGATGATATACAAATAATATCGATACCCACAAAATCGACTACCATAATCTCAAAATAATTGAGTATCGTAATTTTAGACGATAGTATCGAATCGCATAAACCCATATTCAATTTTGTGTATGATATTTTAAATATAAATATTAAATTATTCATTTAAAATCGACGCATTAAATAATTTGACATTAATTTGCACCGTGCCCATATAGTTTTCTTTTCATTTATTCGACGAGTATATAATGGATGATGTTTTTATTTGTATACACGTTTATAAGTTTATATTCATAGAAATATTTAATAAAATACATTCAATGGCCTAATATAAGGTAAAGAAACATATCTTTTTTTTGTTATAAACTATATGTAATTGATAATTTATATGTATATTTTGTGAAAATTTTATTAGTGATTTGATTTGTTTATTATTATAGATGTAATATATGTGGTGCGATAAATTGTTTTTCATGGAAATCCTTTCCCGATAATTATTATATATACTTATGCTTTGATAGGAATCTGATAGTATTTGATGTATCAGTTTTATATAGCATAAATTGTGTTATATGTTATATTATATCTATTATATATACATAAAAAAATTAATTATATTAAATATGCTTCCGATATTTGATATAATTTATACTATTTTTTAATAATTACTTTGTCGGATGCATAATAACTATATAAAGAAATTTATTACAGATGTTTTCATATAATTTTTTCTTGCATTTTTACCATACACAATTTGTGGTTATCCGACCTGAGGTTGATAATATGCGAAGGATTTTTTTTACAATAATCATTAAACACAAACCTTGTGTGATTAATTTTAATATAGAAACAATTATGATTTGATTAAAATAATTGATATTTTATTAATAATTTAATGGACATATTTTCAATTTCACACCATATACTTTATATTGTGCTATATTTGAATACATAAAAAACCTTATAATTAGTAACTCGCAAATACGTGTACCTATAACCAGCTATATGTTTATGTATGAATTATTTTTTTATATTAATAAAAATTCAAAGGAAATCATTTAAATGACATATAGACATATACATCAATAATAATAATAAATAAAAATGCTTGGAATTAGAATTACTTTATTAATATTTTTGTTATATTTAATACGCAGATCTATATTATATTTGTAAAGAATTGAATGGAATTTAATAAATTTAATTTAAAAATATGTTTGTGTAAAAGGATAAAAAGGATAATATTATTTAATGAAAATGCAATAAATAATTGAAAATAAAATTATTTTGTAAATGATATAAAAGCAGGATGCATTGCAAAGAATGATACAGAACGCGAAAGTTATCGAAGCTTTCCAAATTAATTTTTGAGATTATTTATATCAAAATATTGTAATTATAATTATTATATACGTTAAGTATTTTATTATTTGTGAAATAAAAAAATGTATTCAAAATTGCCAAAAATTTATCAAAATATACTTATATTTGGCGGGTTTTATTCTGTTGGTGATAACAATTTAAAATTTCAATTTTCCATTTGTTCGTTTTGGTTAATTTTTCAAATTTTATGCATAATTGGATTGGTAAGTTTTCGATATACAATAGATAAAAAAAAATATATAAAAATTTCGCATTAGTTTTTTAAAGATTAATTTCTACTGAATCCTACTGAAGACATAAAATATGTTTTGTGGTTTCTTTTTTTTTCGAATCTGAATTTTACCAAATAGTTGCGTATATTTCTATGCTGTTAGTCTTACGGCTAATTACCGACACCGTAAAAGCCTAAGAAACCAACAACAGAAGGCTGTTGTTGGACGCTAATATCGATTTTTAGTTGTAATGCGATTTTTTTTTATTTTTCATAGGGCAATTACCTACTTCAAAATTTCAATGATAAAACGGCAATTTTCAAGGAACTAGTGTTCCAATTCGGAATTCTTTCGATTGTAATGAATTCTATATTTTTTCAAATGCGTCAAAATATTTTAATCAAAGTTCTGGAGCAAATTCATACCCTTGAACATTTCGGTAAGTATTCAACATATTTTTTTATTGCACTTTATTTTAATAAAAATATATGTATATGCATGCATATGTGTGTCGTTAATAAAACAATTACAGATGACAGCTTGGAACGACGAAATATTCACAATATTTCGAACGATTTGTTAAAAAAAATTATAAAATATTATATTTATTTTGTATGCAACACATTAATATTAGTATTGCTGTTACCATTATTTTATATTTTATACAAACATATTTTTAGTGACCTAATGGATGATGATTGGTTATTACCGTTACCATTAATGTAATTTATATTTCAACAAAAAAAAAGAAATATTAAATTTATTCAAGTCTAAAGTGTGAATTTTTTTTCAATAACATTTTTAATTTTAGATTCTTTCCCGATAATTATCAAACTCCATATTATCAAATTAATTACATGATATGCAGTTATGGATTTATCGGGGTAGGGACTCATGAACTTTGCGTTAGATTAATGTATTTCAAAATAGGATTAGATTTAAAGGATTGTTATAAAAATCTTCAACAAATGATATTAAAAATTGATGATTCAATAAAAGCATCCGATAAACTAAACCGAAATAAGAAAAAATTTAATTCAAACGAATTTATTCGATTTTCAAAATCATTTTCATATCACAATCAGAACGAAACCCATTATCTAATTGAATTGAAAAAATGTATTCGGTTTCATGAAGACATTATAAAGTATAAAAGGATTTATTGATTTTATCATTTTTTGAAATTGTTATAATAATAAGTTATCTTTTGTAGGTGTCAAAATGATTTTCAAAAGTTCTGTGACGAAATAGTATTTGTGTCAATTTTTGAATCCATATTATGTTTATCTTGTGCATCATTACAATTAACAAAAATAGTAATGTTAATGGAATAAATCTTTTTCAAATTCAAGCATTAATTTAACATTCTTTTAGACAACTGATTTAAGCGTTTCCTATGCATTGGTTATGGCTTCAGCATATGTATATGGATATTTTATTCTATTTATGATAACGCATATTGGACACAGTATTACAAATGAAGGTTTAAATGTTGCCGATGTCGCGTATAATTGTTTGTGGTATAAGCAGACGGTAAAAGTTCAAAAATATTATCTAATGCTTATTATGAATGCCCAGCAACCACGAATTTTACGAGGATTACATTTTGTAATTTGTAGCAGGGAAACATTTATAAATGTAATTTATTATATCATTTAATTGTATATATTTTGTTCCGCGTTTCATTAGTTATATTAATTTATATTGTTTAACTTATTACAGATTGTGAAAGCATCATTTTCCATTTTAACTATTATGCAAAGTATTGAAAAATAATTGATATTATATCATTAAAATATATAATAAATATTTATAGAACAACTAATCCATTATTTTGAAAATTTTCATAAATTTAGTTTATAAAATAATTCATTTTTTTATTAATAGTTTTTTCGTTGGGGTTGAAAAACAAACAGGCAAACGGGAGATTTTTTTTTAATGTTTGGTAACGCTAACACTGGGAGATATTTTATTTTTATTGCTTATACACTAAAACATATTGATAATATAGTGTTATACACAATGTTATATAATGAATATAAAAAGAAATTTTAATTGAAATTATATAGTTTATTAATGACAAATAAAAATTAATTGATTATTAAATAAACATCTTTTTGATTTCACACCATTCTGTATTTACATAGAAAATGTGATGACAAGGACGGATGTGGGAATAGAAGCGAAGTTAAGAGTGTTGGATGGGGTTGTACGGAGTGTTTTAGGATATGGGTGCCAGGTATGGGGAGTGAAGAGATATGAGGAGGTGGATAGGTTCGAGAGGTATGTGGTAAAAAGAATGCTGTGGTTGAATAGGTCGGTTAGGGAATGTGTCATTTATATGGAGTTGGGGAGGGTGCCAATGTGGGTGCATTGTTTTAGAATGCACGTGAGATTTGTTGTTCGGATGTTGGATAAGGGAGACACGAGGTTGGTGAGAAATGTTTTATGGGAAATGGTGGAAAAGAATGTGGGTTGGATAACGGAGTGGAAGAAGTGGGCGGAGGTAGTGGAAATGCAATGGAATTGGGAGTCAAGGGATGGGGAGTATTGGAGATTAAGAGCGGAGATGTTGGTGAGGAAGGTAGAGGATAGGTGTATAAAGGAGTTGACAATAGAGGGAAGGAGACAGAAGGAAGATTGGGTATATCCGGGGCTAAAATGGGGAGCAGGTGTGCAGGGGTATTTTAAGGGACATTTAAGGTTTGAAGAGATCAGAGTGATAATGAGAGTGAGGGGAGATGCGATGGGATTGAATGCCAGAGGATGGGGGAGAGAACAAGGATGGGTGTGCTCAATGTGCAATATGGGAGTTAATGAGACGGGTTGGCATTTTGTAGGGGAGTGTCCGGTGTTGGGAGGAGTGAGGATGAAATGGATCGGGGTAAGAAGTTTGTTAAGGGATGAGGTGAAGAAGTTGTTGGAGGGAGAGTGGAGGAAAGAAAATGGTGAGGTGTTTGGATGGAAGGGTGTTGCGGGCGTTTTATTGGAGATGGAGAGATATAGGGAAGGTATGGTTAAGGAGTATAATGGATAGCTGAGGGATACAATACATATAAACGAGACTCGGGGCTACGGTCGATTGACCAGGCCGCTATAGGTTGAGGTCGTTTATTTTCTTTTTTCTTTTTATTTTTTTTGATTATTGTTTGGTTAGGTTATTATTTTTGTATGTAGGATAAGGTAAATGTAATAGAATAAGGTAATGTGTTAAAAAAAAAAAAAAAAGAAATAAATGAATTAGATTTATAAAAAAAAAAAAAAAAAAAAATTTACATAGAAAATCATCTAAATGACATATAAAAGTATCAATATTATTTTAAACACACTAAATACAAAATTTCATTGTTATCCATTGATCCTTTCACGGCTATATGTATGAATGGGAACGTATATAAATGATACGTGGAGTTTCATTTAATTATATACTCCGGAATAAAACGTTTCAACAATATTTAATCGTCATGATATATGTACAATTAACACACAATGTATAAAATTAAAACAGTATTATACTAGAAAAATTAAATTTACATTTACTTTTGTATATGATATTTTAATATATAAATATTAAATTATTCGCTTTAAAACATACGAGTTTAATAATTCAACATTAATTTCTACACAACATAAATGAAATACGCGCAATATAAATGAAGGATGCAAAATACACAATCATACGCTGTAATATGTAAAGACATAAAAAACTGACATTTTAAAACTATAATGTGAAATACACACTGAAGTATTACCATTTAAACGTATATAAAAACGATTTAACAAAAAAGTACAGAATCAAAATTTTAATAATAAAAAATTTTTTTAATTTTTATTAGAATTATTTTAGTTTCAATTATCGTGTATCAATATCATTCTTAATCGTAACAACAATGTATTCAAAATTGCCAACTCTTCTTCAAAAAATTCTCATATTTGGTGGTTTTTATTCTGGTGATGATAACAATTTAAAATATCAATTTCCAAATCATTTGTATTGGTTAATTTTTCAAATCTTATTTTTAATTGGATTGGTAAGTTATCGGTATATTATATATGTTTATATATATATGTGTTGTGTATGTTAGTTCGCAAATAATTAGCAAATATATGTAGGGAAAATACTTATTTCATAATTTCAATAATACAACCGCAATTTTCAAGGAAATACTATTTGAATTCGGAGTTGGTGCGATTGTAATAAATTCTATGTTATTTCAATTCGGTCGAAATAATTTGCATAAAATTATGAAACAAATGGATACGCTAGAAAATTTCGGTAAGTGTTTGATACATTTGATTAATTGCATTTTAATTCTATATTTAAAATATGTATGTGACGCTCATCATCCTTTAAATCATTTTTAAAAATATAAACCATATTGCAGATAAAAGTTTGGAACAACGAAATATTCACATAACATCGAATGATTTGTTTAAAAAAATTGTAACGCTTTATTTTTTATTTTATTACACATCATTAGCAGTATTGTTGGTGTCACCATTATTTTATATTTTATATAAATATATTTTTGGTCACCTATCGGATGAAGATTGGTTTTTACCAATACCCATAATGTGAACTGTTTTATACATACAATAAAATAACTAATATTAGCATTTTATTCAACTACATATATTATTAATTTTTTCATTTTAGATTATTTTCTGGTGGTCATAAAACTCCATATTATGAAATTAATTATATGATATGTATTTTTGGGCTTATCGGCGCCGTAACCCATGAACTTTGCGTTCGATTAATCTATTTCAAAATAGGATGTGATTTAATCGATTGTTATAAAAATCTACAACAAATGTTATTAAAAATTGATCATTTAATAAAATCGTCCGATTCAAGAAATCAAAATAGATTCAATTCAAATGAATTTAATGGATTGTCAAAATCATTTTCATCACAGAGCGAAACCGATTATCTAATTGAATTGAAAAAATGTATTCGTTTTCATGAAGACGTTATAAAGTATATATAGAATTATTTGTTAATTATTACATTATTGCTATTCAATTTTACTTTTATTAATATACAAATTAATTATTTCTCGTACAGTTGTCAAATTGATTTTCAAGAATTCTGTGACGAGATAGTGTTTGTTTCAGTTTTTGAAGCCATCTCATGTTTATGTTGTGCGTCATTACAATTAACAAAAATTGTAATAAATGAATGTGAGAAATTAAATAAATGTGTTATAAAAGCATAATTTACCATTTTTTTTAGACAACGGATCATAACATTTACTATGCATTATTTATGGCTGCATCATATATATCTGGATATTTTATTCTATTTATGATAACGCATATTGGACACAGTATTACAAATGAAGGTTTAAATGTTGCCGATGTCGCGTATAATTGTTTATGGTATAAGCAAACAGTAAAAGTTCAAAAATATTATCTAATGCTTATTCTGAATGCCCAGCAACCACGAATTTTACAAGGATTACATTTTGTAATTTGTAGCAGAGAAACATTTATAAATGTAATTTATTATATCATTTAATTGTATATATTTTGTTCCGCGTTTCATTAGTCATATTAATTTATATTGTTTAACTTATTACAGATTGTAAAAGCATCATTTTCCATTTTAACTATTATGCAAAGTATTGAAAAATAATGGATATTATATCATTAAAATATATAATGAATATTTATAGAACAACTAATCCATTATCATTAACATTTTCTTAAATTTAGTTTATTAAATAATTCATTTTTTTTATTAATAGTTTTTTCGTTGTGGTTGAAAAACAAACACGCAAACGGGGGATTTTTTTTTTTAATGTTTGGGAACGCTAACACTGGGAGATATTTTATTTTTATTGCTTATGCACTAAAACATATTGATAATATAGTGTTATACATAATGTTATATAATGATTATAAAAAGACATTTTAATGGAAATTATATAATTTATTAATGACAAATAAAAATTAATTGATCATTAAATAAACATCTTTTTGATTTCACATCATTCTGAATTTACATATAGAACCCCATCTAAATGACATATAAATGTATCAATATATATACTTTTAAGCATAGTGCATTCATACATTTCATTGGCTATGAGCCAGTTTGCTCGATCATGGAGCTCAAACTGAATTGTTTATGCCGGCTTGTTTTAGCTCGAGCTAAAACTTGTCACGGATTTGTTTAGGACAAAAATAAATATAAAAAAGTATGTTTTTTAGAACGTGAATTTATCGAAATTTGAAATATAATAAATAAATTTGAAATTTGAAATTAATGTATTAACATATAATAGAATGGTAAATAAAAAATAAGTGTTGTTAGCTCGAGCCAAAACGTATATAAATGATACGTGGAGGTTAATTTTAATTATAAATTGGAATAAAACGTTTCAACAATATTTAATCGTCACGATATACGTACAATAAATACACAATGTATAAAATATATATACTAGATAAATTAAATTTACATTTACTTTTGTATATGATATTTTAATATATAAATTTTAAATTATTCGTTTTAAAACATACGAGTTAATAATTCAACATTAATTTCTACACCACATAAATGAAATACGCGTAATATAAACGAAGAATGCAAAATAAACAATCATACGCAGTAGTGAAAGACATAGAGAACTGGCATTTTAAAACTATAATGTAAAATAGATAATGAAATATTACCATTTTATCGCTTACAAACGGAAAATTATTATAATAAACATTTTTTCTAATTTTTTAAATAATCGTGTATCACTCTTATTCGTAACAACAATGTATTCAAAATTGCCAACACTACTTCAAAAAATACTCATATTTGGTGGTTTTTATTCTGGTGATGATAACAATTTAAAATATCAATTTCTAAATCATTTGTATTGGTTAATTTTTCAAATCTTATGTTTTATTGGATTGGTAAGTTATCGATACATTATATATGTTTGTTTGTTTTTATGCGAGTTCGAAATGAATTCTATAGCAAATAAGTTTCTTTTTAAACAGGGGAATTACCTATTACAAAATTTCAATGATAAAACCGCAATTTTCAAGGAAATACTATTTGAATTCGGAGGGGGTTCGATTGTAATAAATTCTATATTATTTCAATTCCGTCGAAATAATTTGCATAAAATTATGAAACAAATCGATGCCCTAGAATATTTCCGTAAGTGTTTATTGATACATTTTATTACTTTGCATTTTACTTCTAATTAAAATACTTACGTTTGTGTCGCTCATCATCGCTCAAATCATTTATGAAATTATATTGCAGATGAAAGTGTGGAACAACGAAATATTCACATAACATCTAACGATTTATTTAAAAAAATTGTAAAATTTTATTTTTACTTTGCATACACGACATTATCAGTATTATTGGGGTCACCATTATTTTATATTTTTTACAAATATATTTTTGGTCACCTATCGGATGAAGATTGGTTTTTACCGATACCATTAATGTGATTTATATTACAAATAAAAAAAAATAATTATACATTTATTCAACTATGTTTTGTGAATTTTTTTCAATAACATTTTTAATTTTAGATTATTTTCCAATAATTATCAAACTCCATATTATCAAATGAATTACATGATTTGCAATTTTGGATTAATGGGTGCGGTGACCCATGAACTTTCCGTTCGATTAATCTATTTCAAAATAGGATGTGATTTAACCAATTTTTATAAAAATCTACAACAAATGTTATTAAAAATTGATGATTCATTAAAATTGTCCGCTAAAGTAAACCGAAATAAGAAAAAATTCAATTCAAACGAATTTATTCGATTTTCATCTCACAATCAAAACCAAACCGATTATCAAATTGAATTGAAAAAATGTATTCGGTTTCATGAAGACATTAAAAAGTACAAAAGGATTTATTGTTTTTATGACGTTTTGAAATTGTTATTATAATAAGTTAATTTTTGTAGGTGTCAAAATGATTTTCAAGAGTTCGGTAACGAAATAGTGTTTGTGTCAATTTTTGAATCCATATCATGTTTATGTTGTGGATTATTACAATTAACAAAAATAGTAATGTCAATGGAACAAATTTTTTCCAAATTCAAACATTAATTTAACTTTTTTTTAGACAACTGATTTAAGCGTTTACTATGCATTGATTATGGCTTCATCATATGTATATGGATATTTTATTCTATTTATGATAACGCATATTGGACACAGTATTACAAATGAAGGTTTAAATGTTGCCGATGTCGCGTATAATTGTTTATGGTATAAGCAAACCGTAAAAGTTCAAAAATATTATCTAATGTTTATTCAGAATGCCCAGCAACTACGAATTTTACGAGGATTACATTTTGTAATTTGTAGCAGAGAAACATTTATAAATGTAACTTATTTTATCAGTAAATTGTATATAATTGGTTTGGCATTTCATTAGTTATAATAATTTCTACTTTATAACTTATTACAGATTGTAAAAGCATCATTTACAATCTTAACCATTATGAGAAGTATTGAAAAATAATAGATATTATACCATTTGAATAGATTTACAATTATTTATCGAAAATAAATTAATTTTTTTTTTTATTGTTAATGCTTTTAAAAACGATTAGAAAAGGTTATATGTTACAACTCTGTGGTGTAAATGTTAAAAATGCCAACCTAAAAATTCTAACGAAATTTTGGGGTCGTGGGTTCGAATCCTACTGAATGCATAAAATATGTTTTGTGTTTTCGGTTATTTTTCGAATCTGAATTTTAACACAGAGTTGTATATTCCGCTTGCGGTTGGTCGTACGGCTAATTACCGACACCGTAAAAGCCACAAATTAAGTAACTAATAACAGAAGGCTGTTGTTGGACGCTAAAACCAGATTGTTGGTTGTATAGCGAAAAATTTATTATTTTATTTTTATTTTATATGTTTTCGATAAAAACCATATGTTAAATATTAGATATAATTTTCTATTAAATAGATATTTTACAAAATTGTCTATAACAGAAATTATATTAGGTTATCGAAAAAGTATTGATAATTTTTATAAATAGATGTCATTATAATTGAATATTTCAAGTAGTACTAATCTGATCAGGTAACACTAACATATGTTCGAAAGATGACATTTCGTAAATAAAAAAAAAAAAAAAAATGAAATTTGTTTAGTAATTTAAAAGTTGTAGTGCATTAAAGATGAGCGAAATTAGTGAAAAAATTCGATACATTTTACAATTTTATTATGAAAAGGGTGAAAATGCAACGCAGGCACATGAACAAATTTGTGCAGTTTACGGTGAAGGAACTTTATCAAAATTAACAGCCTATAGATGGTTTGCTCGATTTCGTTTCGGTAATTTTGATGTCAAAGATGCACCTCGTTCTGGTCGACCAATCACTGAAAAAGTCGATGAAATCATATCAAAAATTGAAGAAAACCGACACGTAAGCAGTCATGATATCGCTAAAGAACTAAACATCCATCACCAAACAGTTTTAAACCATTTGACAAAGGTTGGATACAAGAAAAAGCTCGATGTTTGGGTACCACATGAATTAACACAAAACAATTTAATGAACCGAATTTCCATTTGCGAAACGAAAGATTACAGGTGATGAAAAATGGATCACATACGATAATAATGTACGAAAAAGATTGTGGTCCAAGAAGGGTGAAGCTCCTAAAACAGTAGCAAAACCTGGATTAACACCAAGAAAGGTAATGCTGTCTGTTTGGAGGGATTGGAAAGGAATCGTTCATTAGGAATTACTAGCACCCGGTCAAACAAATTGATTCCGATCTCTATTGTCAACAATTAACAAGATTGAAGCACGAGATTAAAAAAAAACGTCCAGAATTAATCAATCGAAAGGGTGTTGTGTTCCATCATGACAACGCCAGACCACACACATCTTTGATGACTCGGCAGAAATTGAGAGAGTTTGGCTGGGAAGTTTTAATGCATCCACCATATACCCCGGACCTTGCACCTTCAGATTATCATTTGTTCCAGTCTCTGCAGAACTCCCTTAATGGTTTAAAATTAAATTCCGCAGAGGACTGCAAAATGCACTTGGATCAGTTTTTTGCCCAGAACACACAGAAGTTCTACAGTGATGGGATAATGTCTTTACCAGAAAAATGGCAAAGGGCATAAAAAAATCGTTTGAATTTTGTAAAAAAAATTACCAATACTTTTTAGACAACCCAATATAACTAAATTTTTTTATTATATTGGCTTTATATTCAATAAATTGTTTATCAAAATTGTATGTAAATATGACTTTTAATTGATTCATATTGATTATTAAAAATATATAATTGTATTTTCATCACCCAATTCTATATTTGATTGTTTTAAAATGAATCCAATGATACATTCCTATATTTGTAATTGTATCAATCAATGAATGATTATCTAGCACTCGAATAAGATGAATACGTTTCTCCCCTAATCTACCCGTTTACAATTCCAACCAACCACCCAAATAGAAGGTGGCGCGTTTGTGGTATATAATTATCTTTTCATTGGTATATATATGGGAATAAGAATTAAAAAAACGTTATTTATAAAAGCAGGCTATCTCAATTTACTTATATAAGTATATATATTTATAGATATATATGCATATACGTTTTAATCATGAATAAAAAATATTTAAAACCATTATGTAAAGCATATATATGTAATTTTTTTAATTGATTCATATTAATTATTAAAAATAAATAATTGTATTTTCATCATATGCAAACAAAACAAACCCGTAATCAAACAATAAATTTATTATGTAAAGTGTACAATTATTGTACATGATAAAATATGTAAATTATATAAAATCGTTTTCCGTATATGAATACCACAAAATTCAATGATATAAGCAAATGCGGTGTCTAATGCAATCAGGAAAATGGAGATACAAATAAATATTATATCGCCAACAAAAACACAAATAAATTTCATGGTGATATTTAGTGTTGCAAAGAATTACATACAAGGAACATATTGCATTTGGTAAAAAAGTTGATATCGTAATAACTTAAAGTTGCCAGACCAAATATATAATTTAATATATATGTATAGTTTATAATATCCTTCTTTATAAACGGTATGTATATATATTTAAGTGAAATGCAAGTGAATATGGATTATAATAAGAAGTTTAACCATAAAATTCATTTAAAATTGTCTTGATAATATAATTAATTCTCTTTAATGAATATGTGAAAATTTCAATTGTGTTTATCAAATTGATGATGTATTGTGTAAATTATTAATAACTATATCAGAAATAATTTTAATTTTTTTTTTAATATTTATAAATAATTTAAATAATTTAGACAAAAAAAATTTATTCATTATTCAACTCAAATGAATTTACATTTTCTGTTATGCTTAAATGATCGCAAAAGATTTCGGATAATAAAAAACAACAAATTTTATAACTTAATATCTAAAAATTTTTTAATTTTTAATATACACTTAATTATATAGAAATATTTTAATTATTATTTTTTATTGATATTAAAAATGTTTCTAAATTTAAATAAATTGCATCTATATATTGTATATGTAATTTAATATATTCAGATAACTTATATACAACAGTGTGATTCTATTCTCTATATATACAAAACCTTTTAAATTGAAAATTATATAGTTTATATACGATCTCGGTATAGAACAAACAAATAATTTATTTAAAATGAAAATGCATATCTTTTTGGAATCTACCGAGATTTTCTAAATTACGTATAATTACGATTATACTTTCTTATAATTAAAGAAATGTAGTCATATTAGAAAGATTAAGAACACATTTTTATTTCACTGAGAAATCTGTATAAGAATATTGCTAATAAGAAAGATTGAAAAATATTTAAAATCCATATTTTTACTTGTAAAATATTCGCGCTAATAAATACAATAAATGGTTTCAATATAATGTAACAACTTGTACATTTAATTCGGTTTATTGAACATTATTCAACATGTAAAATATTTAATAATTACCCAAATTTACACAAAATTTATACACTTAGTCATAAAAATATTATGACACAATATTAATGATTGTTTAGCAAAAAAAAAAATAATAAAATATTTTACCCTCTTTTTTAAAATCTAAATTTAAAATTTCAACAAAAGCTATACATGCCATAAGATTTTGTCTTAAAATACCATGAAACTAGATATATATATATATAAGGGATATGATATAATTTATAAAAGGGGTGCGAAAAAGTGTATATAAAACAAGTGAATCACATCACATCCGATTTATATATATATTTAAATACTATATAAATCATGAATTCATATAAAGTATATATTTTTAACATACAATTAGCTGGTACGAGTATAATTTTTTATACATGAGGGTATATTTTTTTTTATTATAAGTGGTGTTTCACTGCTTTATATCTACATGATATTTGTATACAATATGATTTAACTATAATAATAATTAAATATATATATAGTAAATTAATATTTAGTTTGTTAGATTCAATTTGATGGGCATATCTATTCATAATATATGTATATAGTTTTATATTATTAGTTATACTTTTATATATATGTAGATTAGGAAAGAAGCAAAGTGATATTATTTATATGATAAGAATATTCTGTAAATTATAAGAGCTGTCATAAATGATAATTATTGAGGCGAAATCTTATATTAAAAAATTCATTGTAAAAGTCACGTTTATTCATTAACTATTCAATACATTCGTCCAACTTTCATGTAATTGACGAGGTTTTCAAAAGAGTTAGATAGTTTTTTGAAGCGGTACATTCGGCAAGCCGAAACGTTGATACTTTAGAGAATCGTTCGTCTTTAATGCGTATACATCAAACAAAATAAACCATAGTCTAAAGGAGCTATGTCCGCGATGAACTCCTCAATTCGATCGTAGTAAATAATTTTAAATAACGACCACGATTTGAAATTTATATAAAGATACTTTTAAAATGCAAGTAATGCAGATCTTTTTACATAATACCTACGTTGTGAAATCTCAAGTATATTGTCATTTTTACCATTTACTGTTGCAGAATTATATATAAATATACAAAATAACCCTTCTGCTATTTATATATATATATATCAAAAATATAATACATTTTAAGATCTTATTGTACACCTAATATAAACATTTGTAAATAACGAATAATTGTACCTATTATGTTTTGAACCCATTGATTAACAAAATTCTGTAAAAAATATGCACGCTGTCCTATATTTAAAAAAATATAATGAATTTTTCTCGAAAGCGAAAGGTGATAAATGAAATTGTAATAGAATAACATTTATAAAAATTCCTATTGAAATTATTTTAATGACTATTATAATTGCATAATGACAACCGTTTTGGAAATCCTTTGATGACTTAGTTATGGAACTGAGGGACGCATGGTATTTTTTACCTAGAACATCCTGTACCTCCTGAAAATGTTTAGATACGTTGTAGGGATTGATGTATATAGAGATACATAATTCAAAAAAAAAATGTTTAAATTGAATTCCTAAACTTAATTAATGTATGTATGTATATGAAGTAAAAAATTTTTCAATGTTAAACAACTAATTTATGAAGTAATAAATAAATTTGTATATATACAGAATATACAGAATACATATACAAAAGAGGATATAATTTTTTTTATTGCAACAAAAAATAGAATGAACTATATGCATTCAATATAGTATCATAACATGTATATATACGTTTTTTTTATAATATAGTATATACAATATATATTAATAAAATCGAGATGTATATGATATTAACTATATATCATGAAAAATAAAAACAAATAAGTTATAAACAACTGCAAATATTATATGAATAATAAAATAAAATACAAAAACGTATATTCAAATTTTAATGAAGTACTACACACACACAGTGTTGTAACATATTTTTATCAACAATGTTTTAATGAAATACCTTTGACTAATTGAAATGTTTTATAATAAAAAAAATCATTATAAATTTATTCAGAACATACAGACATTCACATTATAGATATATAGTAATAATTTCTGTTTTAGACATTGCAACGGGTATAAAATTATATTTTAAAATGTATATATATTTAAATAATTGGGTGACAATTTAAAGATTTAATATATATATACAGAATATAGAATTTTTTTTATTTATTGCTACACTGATTTTAATAATGCATTCATATTATATATGATTTTGACAGATAATTTAAATGTGAATACTTTTGGAATGATTTTCCATTTTATTATTTATTTCATATATTTTTTACTCTATAAGCACTTTTAATTATATATTTATATCATTATACAAAAAAAAATAGAATAACGTTATTTATGAAATTTTCTTTTTAGCTTTATATTCATAATATTGCATAAGATTTTAAATTATCCTTAAATTCATAACATTATGTTTTATTTATATAACAATAATGTAACGAATTCAATATATTTAATTGTTATATTTAAAAAGTTAAAAACATAATTTTTTATTTTAAAAAATCAATTGCAAAACGTTTCATTGTTTATTATGATGATTTTTAATAATATGATATTAGAAATTATATCCTTTCAATAAGTTACTAAAAAAAACATATATAAAGAATATGATACAGGGGTTATAATATTCTTATATACACTACGATAAATCTTATATCTGGCCAATCAATTTCATATACAATCGAATATCATGCTATAACCTTATGTATGATGATATCGTAATATAATTTCTGTAATTGTCACATATTATTAAATATAATTTATAAATATTTTTACCTATACACATATTTCTTGGAATTCGAAACTAAACATAGTTTTTTCTATAATATGTTCAGAAAAATTGCATGTTATCTAAGGTTTAAACACACTTCATATATATAAATATAACTTAAATATAAACGTATATTTTTATATATTCTAATATCGAAATTTAAAAAAAAAACATTCCATTTAATTATATTGTAAACATTTGTATATGAAAATTATGTATATGTGTAATTAATATACATATATATATACGTATATAACGAAATGGTGACGCCAACATTGGTATATATATTAATTAAAATTATATAATTTCATATGCAAATATTAAACAATAAAATAATTTAATTATATATTAAAATAGTTGCTATTTGTGTATATAATATATATAGATTTTCTTTATATAGAATATTCATATATAAAAGTCTAATTCGAATGTCAAAAGAATTTTAATAATAAAACAAAAAAACCCTATATATATATATATATATAATTATATATAGAATTTTTGTAAGGACATTTGTAAATTTATATATATACGCATACGTATTTTAGAATAATTTATTTGTAATTATTCACACAGTGAACGCAATAATTGCAATAATTGAAAAAAAAAACATAGTATTTGTATTTGATAAAAAAAAATGCTATGCCAAGCCAAAGAAACATGACACGTGCGTATGACCTATTTATCTCATAAAATTTTAATATCATAAATTATGTGTCACTAATAATATATTCAACATCATTCCCAAAAAACCCCTTTGGATCTCATTGGAGAGTGGGTGAATCTTATGGTATCACAAAAGATTTTGCATTACTTTTTATCAAATCCAAAATTTCAAGTAAATTTATTATGGAAACCGAACAAAATATCTTTAATAATTATTTTGATTTGAATGGAAGTGGGTGGATGGAATTTGGAAAAGAAGTGAATTACTACAATGTATAATGTTTTATATTTAATATCGTGGCTTGGAGAAAAGTGAAAAAATTGGGGTACATTTTCATATTTTTTCCAAAACTTAACTAATAAGTTGCATACCACCGTATCCATGTTTAAATCATTTTCGAAGAATTTATATATAGAGCATTGGCGGTCGGTGAGTTTTCCAACTGGGCATTCAATTATACATCAAAAAATTTTACGTATACTGATAACCAAAACACTTTATAACTTAATGCATTAAAACTCAATGCATTATTTTTCAAATGTAATAATAATGATTTAAAAAAATTCAAAATTTTACCAAACATATATTTATGCATTCAAATTAGTATGTAAACCCAAATAAATTAAATACATTAATTAATTTCATAAATCAATGGCAACATTCCAATAAATCCAAATATTTTAATTATAATAGAAATTTGAAAAACAATAAAACTTAAATTTGAGTTCATTAATTTAAACAGTCAAAATCAAATAAAAAAACTAAAAATTTGAAAATAAAGTGAATGAAATTTAATATACTATTTGTAAGTTAGTTCTAATCTTCTATTTTTTTTACAAAATTCTTCAATTACATCATCATAAAAATCCGGTTTTGATTTAAGAAACAACATATAATCTCGTTCTATGGATAATATCGATAATGCTGACAATCTTTCTTGATTTATTGTATTTCTGGAATACGTATTAATTCGTTTTAATGTGGAAAATCAACGTTCCACAGATGCTGTGGAATATGGTATACTTAGAATTAAATTGCATAATTTATTAGTTGCCGACATTGCTTCGGTTAAATCATTTTCTTTTAAATAAGTAAATAATTCGAATATCGGCTTGTCTTGAAATTCTTTTGATGAATATAATACCGTGAGTTCGTTGCTCAGTCCAACGAGATCAAATAAATCGGAATAATTTTTTTTTAAATAATGTTTTAATTCTTAATTTAATTTAATTTTATTTCTTATAATTCCTTAAACAATCACCAAACAACCAAAACACTAAACAAATAATTTATATATTTATATTACTATTGGAAAGCACAAAACGGATAACTGATGAACAAAATAGACTGCATAGAACAAAGCCCAAAATATAATTATAATAATAAGGGAAAATACTATGTAAATATAAAATAAGAAACTTGCAACGAAAATATACAAATTAATCTTCTACTGCACGCATATATGCCTATTCCTTATTTATATAGATAGTAAATAGTATAATATAATACCATAATGCTTTGAGTTTAAACAAAACCAACAATAGACAAAGTCATGAACTTACTAATGCATAAAAAGCTAATATAGGGATATTTTTTTTTCAAATTGGTATTATTTTTAGTCTTTCCCATGTATTTTGTATGAATGCGTTGATTTATTATTGTTTTATTTGGTAGATTTTTAATTATTTTTAATGTTTTTAATATTGTTTATTAATTAAAACATTTATGTGCTATTAAAAATTATTAAAACAATTAATATTATTTCATTTCATAATTAAAATTAATGCAAAATAGTGAAAATCATACTAAAATAGTGAATAAAAGTAATAAATTAAAAACCGAATGAAAATAAAGTGTTTGTTTATCTTCTAAAAATTGGTTGTGATTAAATTTTCTGTAATTAATGAATTTTTTTTAATATTATTTGTTTTTTACTACGAATAATAACAAAAAAACTAAAGCAATATTATATTTCAAGTAAAGTGCAATTTTTATAATGGTGATATATGTCATTGTCAGTACAAAGTTACGCTATAGTTTTTTTTCAATGTAATTGTTTTTATTTTCCTTTGGAGTGCCGGGAATATGACGCATTTTTTAATATATATTGGAAACTTGATGTTCCTTTAAATTAATTGGACAGTTCCCACGTTTTCCTTTCAAAAGAATTAAGATCTTATGATAAAGTGACTAACTTTAAATTTCATCGTGACATCGGACAAATTTCTACCCATTCAGCGATTTGTAAAAACCCCTTCACGGATGCAGATTACATAAATCACAATGCAAACATTATTATTATCGACCCAGAATCTGATAAAAATCCACTTCACTTTGACAAAACAAGACATAGTGCATATTTCAATAATTAATTTTAAATATTTTAATTAATCAACTATCTTTTAAATAATAAAAACAACTCATGATACCGTGGAAAACATTATAACATTGACAAGCTAACAATTGTGACCGGATTTCGAAGCTGATCCGTCCAAATCTGATGACAACATGCCACCGAATTGAATGTTTTTATTATTTTTTTAATGTGTGTAGGATAAACTATGGTTTTTAATATCAAATTTGGGCTCGTAGTAATTAAAATATGTTAGAATATGATGAATTATGTAATTAAAATATATAAATTAAAAAAAAATTAATTAATTTTTCATTAATTATAAGGAAAAACAGAAAAACAAGAAAATAACCATATGAAAATCACCCATTTTGTCCCTATTTCATGTATTTTTATCATATGGTTATAAATTGCGGTCCCTATACGAGCGTTTGTATGTATTAAAAAAAATTCAACTTCATGGCTTTCTCTATTGTTGGTTTTGACCAATTTTTTAATTTATATATTTTAATTACATAATTCATCATATTCTAACATATTTTAATTACTACCACCCCAAATTTGATATTAAAAACCATAGTTTATCCTACACACATTAAAAAAATAATAAAAACATTCAATTTGGTGGCATGTTGTCATCAGATTTATTCAGATCAGCCTCGCAATCCGGTCACATTTGTTAGCTTGTCAATGTTATAATGTTTTTAACGGTATCATGAGTTGTTTTTATTATTTAAAAGATAGTTGATTAATTAAAATTAATTAAACTTAGCCACTTTATCATAAGATCTTAATTCTTTTGAAAGGAAAACGTGGGAACTGTCCAATTAATTTAAAGAACCAACCAGTTTCCAATATATATTAAAACATCTTGCCATCTTGCCGGCAATCCAAAGGAAAATAAAAAAAATTACATTGAAAAAAACTATAGCAGCGTAACTTTATGTAAACATTGCACTGACAATGACAAATATCACCATTATAAAAATTGCACTTTACTTGAAATATAATATTGTTTTTGATTTTTTTGTTATTATTCGTAGTAAAAAAGAAATTAAATTATAAAAAACATTAATTAATTACAGAAAATTTAATCACAAACACTTTTTTAGAAGATAAACAAACACTTTATTTTCATTCGGTTTTTTCTTTATTACTTTTATTCACTATTTCAATATGATTTTCACTATTTTGCATTAATTTTAATTATCAAATGAATTAATATAAATTGGTTTAATAATTCTTAATAGTACATAAATGTTTAAATTAATAAACAATATTAAAAACATTAAAAATAATTAAAAATTTACCAAATAAAACAATAATAAATCAACGCATTCATACAAAATACATGGGAAAGACTAAAAATAATACCATTTTGAAAAAAAAATATCCCTCTATCAGCTTTTTATGTATGAGTAAGTTCATGGCTTTGTCTATTGTTGGTTTTGGTTTTGGTTTATATGAATATATATGATATATAGAATAAATAAATAAATATAGCAATAAGCAGAAATAAAAATGATTACCTATGAGAAAAATATCACGCACAAAAGCTATGCTATGTAAAGATTTATATATATATCATTTTATAAACAGTCAGACAGCCATGCATATATAGTTATCTAGTCTAAAAAACAAAACACACCATCCACAATACTAATGTTTGTATATTCTCATTTAAGTATACATTCAAAACATACAATGTACTTAAAACAATATGCGTAATACCATATTATAAATATAGTCGACCAGGCAAGCATACATTTAATTGATTACCTAAAAGAAATAGACAAATCATACTATATGAAAACTCTTGTAGAAGAGTGAATAGAATGAAAGTATTAGCAAATATTAAATTAACAATGTTAAATTAAATAGGAAGAAGCAGTTCATTTTTTGATTACCCTAAAAACGTTTGATTGTATTATTTTAATGAAAAGTGATAATCATCATTTTTAAATTTATTTTATTTATTTGATATAAGACTGTGCGATAGTCATCAAAACATCATTTAGATTTTATGTTTTTTTTGTTTTTGTTATTTTTATGTAGACGACTTATATTTTTCATTCACGTTGGTAATACATTGCATATAAACATTAAACATATATTATTTGCTCCATATAGAGACACCACTCAAACAAATCAAAACAAATCAAAAAATATTCAAAGTAATGTTTTTATAAATTATTCCAATAACGAATATTATAAATACATCGGTGATGATTTGGTTGGATTGGGTTTTGGGCAGCAGTGATTACCTTGCTGACCCTGCAATAACCGCCGGCGATATAGAGGTTATATAAATATAAAATGTACCCCAATTTTTTAACCCCCCACGATATTAAATATAAAACATTATACATTGCAGTAATTCACTTCTTTTCCAAATTCCATCCACCCACTTCCATTCAAATCAAAATAATTACAAAATAATAATACCTGTATACCGCTCAAACATATAAAAAAAAGTGAATGTTTATTATTATTATTATATATAGCAATTTGTAATTATTATTAATTCAAATAATTTTCTGAATATGTTGAATTGAAATTCTTTGCTGAATGATGTGACTCTGGGTGATTTATACTTATCACATGAAAAAAATACATAAAATTCTGACAAAATATTGATTTCACTTAACACATTTTAATTATATATTATTATTTCTGTAATATATATATATATTATTCAATAATTTTAATAATATCTAATAATATATCGGTTTCGGGTGCTAATACAACACTGTCATTCGATAGACGTATTGGAATTTTCATTTCTGATGACGGTCTAACTTGGAATTTATTTAATATCGTTTCTTGTTTGCATTAAACCAAATCGTAAACCAATGCAGCTATGTGGCCCATTACCAAACGATAGAAATGTCATTGGATCACGTTTCTTGATTTCTGTCGGTGCAAAACGATCAGGATCAAAACGTTCTGGGTCTGGATAATATTGCGAATCGTGTTGTATCGCATATGATGGTATAAATACTTGTAATCCTTTTTTCAATTTACAATTACCTTCAGGTACATAATAATCTTGTGTCACTTCTCGTACTAAATTACTAATTGGTGGATATTTACGTAAAGTTTCTATGGATAGAAACCATATAAAAGAGAAATAGAAGACAATTAACATATTATATAAAAAAAATAAGAAAATCTATACCCATAATTGTACGTTACCACATAACATAAATAACTTGATCTAAATAATGCATTTTCATAATTGCATCATAGGTGAGACAATTATTATATTTTAACAAAACATTTTTGATTTCATGTCTAACCATTTTTTGAATATCCACATTAATGGCTAATTCATATAAACAAAATGTCATGGTTGACGATGAGGTCTCAAATCCGGCTACAAAAAATATAAAAGCTTGTGCACTAATTTCGTTTAATGTTAATATCGGAAGTTCTTGATGATGATCACCGTGATTATTGAAGAACGTTTCCCCTTCATTTTCATCATTCACATCTTTATTATTATAATCAAGAAGATTATCATCTGTGTATTTGGAATTTTTTAATTTTATTAAAATATCCATAAAATCATTACGCTGGATATTATTTAATTCACGATATTCAACAGTTTCCTGAACCATTTAGAAAAAATTTTGTTAATTTTTTATCATTTATTTGAATACGAAATAATCTTGCAATTCTTCTGTATGATTAATAATCTTGTGGCAAAATTTGGTGTCGTATTTCCAAATACTCGTTTACCCATTTGACGAAATTCAGCATTCGGATTATTTAAACTGTTACAATCGATACCAAATGCACATGTACCAACAACATCTGTAGTAAACCTTGCTAAAATTTCTTCGATATCAATTTTCGATGGGACTGAATTCTGTATTACGGTTTGCTTTATACAATTCTCTAACTTTTCGGCAACTTTCAATATTGTCGGATACATAAATTTCATTTTACCCGATGTGAATGTTGGCGTTAATTTTGAACGTAATTGTTTCCATTTATCACCTTCAATTGTTAACAGATTTGCCAACAATGGATCATCACGTTTATTATAATACAAACCACGATCATGAAAATGATTGAAATCTTTAATTAAAATACGTTTGATAAAATCCAATTGGATGGCAATAACAATTGGTTTATAAAAAAAATGTATTCCACCAAATGGAGTTTTATAAGTTTTCAATTCATTATAATAAAGGTCAATTAAAAATGCAATATTTGTCTTTTTTCCATCCGCACTCAATATATTACCCGTAAAAAATTGTGGTTTAATAAATGGAATATTTTCATTCGACCAATATTTATGATATTTTCGTGTATAAAATAATAAACCAAATAATACACAAATTATTAACGTTAATATTAAATGTATTAAATTCATATTTATTTATATTATTTTATAAACATAAAAAAACTTAGTTTTTTTTAATCTTAAAAAATTATTATTATATCTATTATATTTTCTTCTGTGTTATTTATTGAAATACAGTTCTCTTACAATTAACTTATGATATTTAGTTTGTGTGTAGAATTCATATTTTAAAAAAGTGATTATTAAATATTCATATATATACCATATATAGTACACATTACAAATATGTTTTTATCTGAGCGTTATCTCTGCCAGTTATCGCATTTCATACAATTTTTTATTATCAATTTGTTATAGTTATTTACGATATATATTTTGTTGTACATTGAATCGAATGAAAAAGAAATAATACAATAATAACATATATATTACGGGTGATTTTTGATAATAATTAAGTAAGCATGATTTGCTTACTTGCGTAACCTTAATTGTTCTATCCTACGGGATACCCCACGAGATAGCCTGCGGGATACCATACCATGATATTTATATTTCTTATCATAACTGTTTTTTCTTATTAATTTTATATCTTAAAGCTTTTTTACAAAATCATTATCAAATTTTAAAGAGTGTTTCTGCACGTGTATTGCGATCAGTAAAATCATTAAACAAATGAAAACAAATATACAAGTAATGGGTGCGTAATGAACAACTTTCCGTTTTTGGAGAATATAAGAATTAAAGTGGTATTACATCTATATACGCCGTGGAAAAAGAGGTGGGGCAATTTCCTTTAAAATAATCGATATTTATCATATGTCATATAAACACCGCATATGATTTAGCATTGCAGGATAATTTCTATTGCGGTTGTCGAACACTTAAACCGCAATGATCGGTTGTAAGTGAAAATTAGATAGATGTGAGTAAGTATCACCTATATGGTAAAAATAATTTTTAAATAAAACGTTTTATATTTTCGTGGATTAAGAAAATAATATATACACATTTATGAAACAATAATAATATGTATACATATATGTTATATATAGAGTATATAATAATAGAAAAATTGCGCTAGACGTAAAGTGAAATTAAATTTTCAATTATAAGAATTGTTATTGTAATATATAAATATATACAAATGATTAAGCATATGTTTTATATATTTATAAAGTACTTATATTACTATATAAGTTGATAGTATATATATAAATTTTAACTAAAATCAATTGATATTCTATATATATATAGTCTTAAATTGTGTTTTATATGGAAATACGAATTTGAAATTATTGTTATTCATTCGAGACTTAATTTTGGATTGTCATTATTTTTATTTTTATTATTATTATATATATTATTAACATTATTATCATCATGCAACAATGTTTTTAATACGGCTTCGATTATTACCCTCGGGAATATGGATTCATTATATATTGTATATTTGATGTGGTATATATTATCTCATTAACTTTTCTTTTCGTATATTTTTATATTGTTATATATATATATAGAGAATGCAAAATAAGTATACATTCTCTAGACATACAAATATCTATATATATATATATATATAGATAATGATAATAATATAACTTGTATATACGAAAAGTTAATCTGATTGTGTCTTTAATATATTATTTGGTCAATAACTTATTATTAGAGCTAAATATATAAATACGTACAGTTTATACATATATAAATATATATTCTTTTGAAATATTTGAGGAAAATAACCAATTTTATTATTATATTATTATACGATAAAAATACCTCGACGTTCATTGAATTTTATAAAAATTCAATTTATTGATGTGATACATTATTACTATCAATTTATCATAACATATTTCGAATATACTTATTTAATATAGAATTACGGTGTATATGCAAACGTATTTAATCTTTAATTTATGTACGAATTAATTCAATCAAATGAAAAATTGGATATACTATAATTAAATAATAATAAAATATAATTAATATTTGGAACAAAATATGGTTTTATATAAGATTATGTTGCTGCCAAATATAAATGAAAAACCAACTTGAAACAAAAATTGATTCAATAATTTATCGATTTTGAACAAAAAAACATTTGCGAATTTTTAAGGAAAGTTGAAAAATATATTATATACATAAGGATTACATAATATTTCCCGGACAAAAATGTTAAATTATTTAAGGATATCTGTACATGCTCTGCTATACTATACTATACATAATATATTGTTCTGTGAAATTTTTAGATCCATACGCATGTAATAAAGGTATTAAAATTCTATCAAAATACCCCAAAACACAAAAAAAAAAAAAGAAAAAGTTAAATAACAGTGATTTTAATTTTGGAAATAGTCATGTGGTAAATATACATACAATACTGATTTCGTTTATATATTTATGAATAATTAAATTATTTTATATTAATATATTTCGGGTATAGTTATACATCTCGATTGTATTATATATGTACTCTATTTTGTACTCTATTGCATTTTTTTGATCTGTATCGCATAATATTCATAATGGTAAAATAAGCGGCTTACTGGAGACACATTAAATTCTTATAAATTATTCAAATTTTTCTTTTATGTACTCTACACACATATACATTATATTTATTTATGTATATTTACCATAATGTACAGACATACTTCAATAGAGAGATATGATGAGGATTACATTTGATAAAATATTTTATATACATATTATATTTATGCATATATAATTTATATTGAAAATATAAATGTTTTTGGATAATGCAACAATATGTTAAAAATATTACTATATAAACATCTATATAGGTATAGATAGAGTGTATACGCGCAAATATTATATGCAATACAAAAATTATTAATATATTTTTAATATAAATATTAAATATATTCCTATATATTCATAATTCATTGTGAATATTAATTTTTTTTTTATATTTATATACAAAGGACTATATTATTAGTATATATAGGAACTATAACTATAGTTATATAATTACATTATATATATTCATAAAAAAATGTAAAACAGGTAAAATGCGGTTAAAACTTTAAGAAAAAAAATATTTGCATTTTAATCATCAAAATTGGATTAATAAAAATGTATATTATTGATTTAAAAAAAACTTAATATACAATAGCGTATACTGATTAAAATAATGGAAATACAAGATACTAAAGTACACCGAATGATAATCAAACAATGACAGCAATTTACTATGTATAAAAATATAGAGTAGATACTTTATAGAGTAGATATTTTTAGCTTTAGGCCACATATACGAAAAATATTATTTGAAAATAAATTTTACATTTCTGTTCAAGAATGCAGTGTCCTTTATAAAATCCAACAATAATATTCTCAAGTATCAAGAACTCAATTCATCATTTTTAATGTATATCCAATTCAAACTCAAAGAATTAATAATAAAAAAAAAATAAATCTTATATAAAATACATCAATTTTATATTCCCATCTATAAATATTATATATAATGCATATTATAAATTTATTAATATATTAAATTTTATTAAAATTTGACAAATTTATATTATATAAATACAATTACAATCCATTAAAAATGAATTATATAGCATATATATAAAAAATATGTGTATATGCATTACAATTATATATATATATATATACGCGTATATATAAAGAAATTAAATTCTTATATCAAAAGAAATAACTATATAAAGGAATATATATTTCTATTTTTATATTCAATTTACAAAAAAAATAAAATAAATAAAATTTGCGCAAATTATATTAAATGTATTTATTTATTTTATTTTTTTTTTTTGATAGCTATATACGAAATCTATATATAAAAACAGTATATATATTACATAGTTATACCTTTTTGTTAAGGAATATGTATACGATTTTATTTATTCCATCAAGCTAAAATACAAAATAATACCGAATCCGCGTAAAACTCTAATAGAATTTTCTACTACATATTACATGAAAAAATATTTTTATCGAAAATCCTAGTATAGAATCTTTATATATTTATATATGAAATTAGTAAACACACACACTGTTTATATATTTATTTATATATTATATAAAGGACATTTTTCAAAAAAAAAAATCAAATGCAATGGCAACAAATGAGATTTAGATCATTTAGTGAACATTTAAAATCTAATGAAATATTTTTTTGGGTACTTATTTTTGCAGGAAAATGCAAAAAATATAGTAATCATTTTTATGAATAAAAATATTTATAGTGAACAACTTAAAGGAACAAAGTTTAGCTTCCAAAGAAACATTATATTATAGGATTTTAGTATAGGAAATTAGTATAGGAAAATAAAGGTAATATGACAAGTTGAGATGAGGTGGAATAAATTGGAAAAAAGTATGTATAACATCAGATTAAAATTCTTGGAGATAGACATAACTTAACCATAATAAAGTTTATAAAAACAAAATTAATATTTCATGAAAAATGCTCTATATATTAAATTGTAATTTCAGATAAATTCAGATACGTATTCATTTATCCAGATATATATAGATAGAGGTATAAATGTTTATATTACAGCAACATGTGAATTTTCTAAATAAAATATATATATTATACTAACTGTATCTATGTACTATATTTATATATAACACCCAATTTTGCGACAATTTTCTTTTGACATTATAACAAATCCAATTTATTGACGTAAAAATGTTTAAATTGATTTTGACTTGATTTTTTTTTCATACCATTTATAAGACAATGCAATATATAATATATTTATATATACGATACATCGATGATGACAAAATGTTACAATACCAATCAAATGTTCATTTATATATATTATAGGTATAGGTATATATAGGTAGGTATTTTATATATATGTATATTGAATTTGTTAAACCATTGAACCTTACATTGAACAAACAAGGGGGTGATGAAAATGCGGTATATAACATACCCTTAAAATATCTATATATGCATTTATTTTTATACAGTACAAACAGTAAAATCTATCTTTAATATAATACCATCAATATATCCATCATTTTCTATATATATATATATGTCTCTATGATATAGTTGAAAAAAATGCCAAGCTAAATATTCTAACAAAATTTTGGGGTCGTGTTTTCGAATCCTATGCTAAAGACATAAAATATGCTTTTCGTGTTTTTCGATAATTTTTTAATCAAAATTTTCCCACAGAGTTACATATTTTCCTATGCGATACGGCTCTAAATCCGATTGTCGATTGTTAAGCGAAAATTTTTTTTTCTAGAGTAATTCTATAAAGATCATTAAAGTGAGATGTTACTGTACATATTTATATTTATTAGTTTTTTTTAACATATAATTGTATATATACAGTATAAAACAACCGAATTTAATTGAAGGGTAAAATTCTATATATATTATTGACATACATAGTTCATTTATTTATTAACAATATTATATTAATTGGTGTTATTATTATATATATAGGTTGCGATTGTTGATATAAAATTAATTATTGATATTGTTCTTGTCACATTTGAATGACATATTATTTAGATATATATATTTATTAGATAGAAATACAAAGCAAACAAAAAATGTTTTCTTTATTTTTGGAACATCGTATTAATGAAAGAAAATCGAATTTTAAATTATTATGCTAAATGGAAAATGTTATATATATATAAAATATAATAAATAAAATTTTCTTGTGTATTATACTTTTGAAATTTATTTATGAAAACCACGCCTAAATAATAAAATATACATTTACATTTTCGTTCATTCTTTCGCCTTTTATATATACAATTTCCATTCGTAAATTTTGAATCTGTATTTTGAGATTTGTTTTTATAAATAAATATTTTAAATATGTATTGCATTTAAAATATTTCTGATAAAGTAAATATTGCATTTTATTTCATATGTACATAATACAATATTTTGGCATAAACCATATCTTTAGAATTTTATTTATAACAAACGCAATGATGTACATCATGATATATTATGTCACATATTGTATCGTGATTATACATAGTTTTTCAAAATACTGTAGACTTGTTCACTTTTTGTAATTTTGAAATTTTTGAATTAAATTCCCAATATTCTGATCAAATTAATGAAAAATATGCAGAAATTATTCCATCATATCGAATATTGAATGTCATATACTATACATTATCACTTTTTACAAGAAGATAAAAGCATTTTCAACTATATCGGTGCTTTTGTAATGTGTATTCTTCGTAGCTTTATCACAATGCATAAATTGATAATATTTTCTGTATGCTTCTATATTATAAATTTATCAAATATCTATGAGTATATGTGCGACAATGATATATTACAAATATACTTGTATATATAGGAAAATGTTATACAAAATGTTTTCTTTATGATTATATATAATAATATAAAAAAATATAAGCTTTTCTTTTGAAAAAATAATATTCTTTATATACTTTTTTAAGTTTTGTTATATATATAGAAAAAATATAGAAAATTGTTCGCTTTTGTTATCTTTGTAAAAAATAAAAAAGTATATGATCTATATATAAAAATACTCTCATATACATTTTCTATATATATGTGCCATTATTACAAACATACATTTTCTATCTTCTATTATATTTGAACATACATTTTATAGCATTATTACCTTTATTGCAATAATGGATTTGTAAAGTGCATTCGAATTTAAATTTATTTATGATTTATTTATTTTTTTTTGTGTTATTCTTTGAAACTTCAAAGGATTTCTGTAAAGTTAACCAAATTGTTAAATATATTTTTAGATTTTTTTTTTTTTTGCAAAACAAATGAAGCAAAAAATATTTTTAATAAATGAATTTTATTCTGATATAAATTATTATTTATAATAATTGAATTAAATTTCAAATAAAAAATTGAACACCTTATATATACTTATATATGTGTAATTTTTTTCGCTTTAAAATCTTTTGGAACATGGAAAATTTTTCATTATAAAAAAATAGATAAAATGGATGGATTAATACGGAATTTTAAATGCTATATCTACGAATCCATTATGGAATGGATAAATTCGCAAACAATATTTCCAGAATTACCATTACTACTTCAATTCCTACTTATAATTGGTGGATTTTCAATTAAAAAATATACAAATTTGAAAAGTCAATACGCCATGTATTTATTTTGGTTTATTTCTCAGGTGTTAGCGCTGATTGGGGTGGTAAATGTTAATAATAAATTTTTATTTAATTATACAATTAATAAATTTTATATTAGAATTAATTTTCTTTTTTGTTTTCAGGGAAATTATCTTCTAAAAAATATTAATAATATATCGATTATTTTTAAAGAATCACTTTTTGTAATTGGATTTATTATAATATTAATAAATTCGATATTTTTTCGAAAACATCTTACTAAAATCCAAAATATTATGAAACGTATTCAAGGTCTTGTAAATTTTGGTATTTGTATAAACTTTATATACATACATATAATAGATACATTAAACAAAATATATTTAATTATCAATATATTTATATATATAGATGAAAGTCTAGAACATAAAACACCTCATAATAAAGTGGAAAATTTATTAAAAATCACTGTAAAATTAACCGTTGTCTTATTAATACTTTTGATATTGATATTATCCGTTTTTCCGATTATTGTAATGCTGTACAAATATATAGAAGGAAATCTAATCGATAATAAATATTGGGTTTTACCAATGCCGATATTGTCTGTATATAAATAAATAATATTATAAAATTATATTTATATTTTATGAGCATATTTAGATTTTTTTTTGCATTTATTTATAATACAGATTATTTTCAATTGATCAACAAACTATATATTATGCAATTGAATATACAATATGCTGTTCGGCATTAATGAGTGCAGGACTATTTGAAATAGCTACCAAAATATTATATTTTAAAATAGGATTAGATTTAACAGCATGTTATGAAAATGTTCAAAGAATGTTAATAAAAATGGATGTTCCACAAAGCATCATTTCTTCACCGGACACATCTAATTTAAATTTATTAAAACGTTTAAACAAAGTCATATGGAATGGAGATACATCTGCGTTTGAAATGAAAATCATCATTAAATTTCATAATATTATTATTGAGTAAGTATATGTAACTATTTATTTTTACCCTCCAGAAGATTGGTGCAAAATTATAAAACATGTATAATTTTTAAATTTTCCACTTCAAAACTATAGTATATATAATATGTACATGATTTTATTTATTACAATTTGGTTTATTTTCTATTGTCAGATGCCATAACGATTTTCAACAATGTTTTAGTGAAATAATATTTGTAACTTGTTTTCAAGTATTATTTGTATTTTGTTCAACTTTATTACAAATAACAAAAGTGGTAATTATATTAATAATGACCCAAAAAATCACGGCGATAATATGTCTTATTATTTGAAAAATTACAATTAATAATTATATACAATTTTAGAATAATGGTGTCGCTATGGCTGATGTAATATTTTTTACAATCACTTATATATATGGTTATCTAATGCTAATGATAATCATACACATTGGGCATAGTCTTACGAATGAAGCACTAAATATAGCCGATATAGTATACTTTTGTAATTGGTATGAACGGACGCCAAAACAACGAATGCATTATCTAATGATTATTCAAAATTCTCAACAACCACGTATTTTAAGAGGTTTATATTTTGTAAATTGTACCAGAGAAATATTTTTGAATGTATGTAATTATTATATATTTATATATTATTCTTAAACATTTTTTTTATTTTCTTACTTATATTCAGGTGGTTAAAGCTTCATTTTCAATTTTAACTATTATGAGAACATTGGAAACATAATTTTGTATATACTATAAATATACGTTTGTTTTAATTATTTTAGAAAAATTTTTAAATCTACACGCGTAAAGCACACCCATTCGAAAGGTATAGTTTAAACGTTTATGTATCTTTAGAGTTATAGAAATGCAATATTAAATGTTAATATATTGTTTTTTGTTTAAATTACAATTATATAGAAAATGTTTTATGTTATATAGTAATAAAGTAATAAACTTAAAAAACTTAAAAGTTATACTACATTCAATATATGTGAAATTGCCACATGCGGCCTGTTTCGAAAATACTGCAATCGAAGGAGGGATTTAACTCAGTAAGGATCTGATACAAGCCTTCACGGGTAGTCTTTGGAAGATTTTGCCTACTTCGTTAAAAAAAAAATTAAAGTGATACAAAAGAAATATGCGGAATTTATAATCAAAGTTTCTTTTTCGCACATCTTTTAGGCAATTTATAGGCAATTCTTCTCGAAAGAAATCTATGGATATCCAATCAATCCGTTGATTTTTGAAGTCTACGCTATTCACCGATCTACAGAAAGAGGTGACGATCAGAATAGGTATAATAATATGAAGGAGAATATGTTTTTTTAAATACGATGGATGTGATAGCACTTATCAGTTATGTTCTTTCAAGAAATTGGTCACAACCTTTTGAAATACGTGGTTTTTGCGTTATCACACTGAAATATTAATTTATTAAACGAATTCATCGATTTTGGTTGTTTTTCCTCTAAAGCTATAGATTCAAACAAATTAGTTATCACGGCGGTAGACATCACCATTTATATATAGTTTCAGAAGGATTCAACAATTCATATAATATAAGACACGTTTCTGACATTCTCAGATAAACAACACAACCTTATTGCAATGAATGCAATAAATGTATATCGATTTAGTTGCGACCAGATTTAACTTCTTTGGGATTCTCGTTATAATTCCATCTATATATTTAACAAATGTATAGAATTTAATTAAATTCATTTTTATTTCAATACAATATATCCTCCCTGATGCAAAGTTATACTGCATATATAGATTATAATTGCGAAATGGAGTAAAATTATAAAAAGGGTTTTTTTTTATTATATACATATACTATACAAAAGAACTAATTAAAAAAGAAAAAGAGTATACCAGTAAAAAATATACAAAACTGATAAATTACAAAAGTCATTAATTGAATTTATGTTTTAATTAGTGATATATAGCTTCGTTCAAATTATAACATAAAATAACTTTAAATGCAAGTATACAAGTATATAAGTTACGTAGGTATATATACATTTAAGGGTAGTAATATGAAAATATTTAATATATCATAAAATGTATAATTTATAAATATTTCAGTTCTGCGTAAATATATTTACGAGGATGTGTATACTATGGTATTTTTGCAAAATATTTTACTCAAACCTTAAAATATATATATATATATATATATATGTATAAATATAAAATGTATATGTAACATAGGTTGCAAATAGTTTCAATTGTGTATGAATTTCGTTATAATAATAATAATAATAATATTCAACAATTCTATCAACAATAAAATTTATATTGAGCAATCTCTATATATATATATATATCCAAAATTATTTTGTATCTGTATCGTATCGCGTTATCGTGTCTGACGAATGCAAAAAGATGTTCATATAAAGGCGTGTATTATACTCTTCTATATATACCGATATTTTGTTATATTACCTATTTATAAAAGATTTTTATAGATTTATATACATAAATGTGGATGTGTGATATAAAACAATGACAACTTGTTGATATATGTACTTGTACATACATAGTATATACACATATTTAGTGTAAATATTTTATCGAGATGAAAAGGCGTAACGAATATGCGCATTTACCTTACATCCCTTAAAATGTTAGAAAATAATTTTTCCTTTTTCAACCCCCATATAAATTATCTTTTATAAATATATATAAATTCACATTCATATATAGGGTTTTGTAAAAGAAAATATATACTAACATATACATTTTTTTTTATGTGAAAATATTTCTATATGCACAGAAATAATGTCGCATCGTATAATATGGGTATGTAAAATTTTCCAAATCTATACATTCATTAGTACGTGATGAAATTCGAACCAAATGACACACGAATCTAATGGATTTTGTGATATTTGCAAATTCAGTGGTTGCAAAATTATATTAAAATTTTGAATTCTTTAAGTCAAATTTAAAATTCTATATACATAATTTGGAATACGACGTTAAGTGGTTGTGTTGTGTTGGTTTTGTGTTTGTTATGTAGTAAAATTATATAAAGTGAATTTATTGAAAGAATAAATAATTGGTTTCTTATTATTTATATATATATATATAAGAATTTTCAAATGCTTTCTTGTAAAAAAGATATGTGTTAAATATTATTAAAAATTTCACAAAAATTATATTATTTTATAAATAACCGAAAATAATTCCTTGATTTTTTTAAATATAAAGGAAATGTTTTAAGTGAAGTGATAAAGTAAAAATTGGTGCGGTTAAAAATTATTTAAAAAAAAAATGTTTCCGTCATATCAATCGATTCGTTTACCAGCAATAAACCAAACTTTAACATACAATAACAATAATAATGCCAATAGTAATAATAATAATCAAGTGAATAATGGACAATATTTTTCACCATTTTTATCATTCCGTAATATTGATATGATTCCATCACCATTAGATTTATCATTAAGAAATGTTGTATCAATAACACCACCATCAACCCCATCACCGCCACGTAAACGTTTAAAAAATCAAATGTTTAAAAATTATGTTAATGAGTTAAATCATGATCATAATAATTTATTTTTAAATCGTTATGCATTACAACAACATTTATGGCGTAATGCTAATGCTAGTAATGTTATAAGTAATAATCGTTTTCCATACCATAGTAATAATAATAATAATAATAATAATAATAACAATAATGATTTTAATAATTTTACAAAATCACATCAACAATATGATTTTACACCGTGGAATGAATTATCATCCGATAATAATTCATTAAACATTTTAGAAAAATATCAAATTGAAAACCATAATGAAAATAATCATTTGGCAAATATGAAACGACAATATTTGGATTTGGATAATAAAATGAAAATGAATAAATACAATTCAAATAAAAAAATTCGTGAACCAACAAGAACCAATGAAATTGATAATATTTTAAATTGTACAATAATATCATCAGATGATGAAGAAGATCCTGTTATTGTTGATAATAATAATACAGATAAAATTTCGGGTCCACGGAAGAATCGTGGCAGTGTTGATGTCGTTGAAGAAGACGATGACGATGATGATGATGAGGATGATGGAGTACATGAAACCGATCAATGTAATGACAATGAAGATCGGTGTGAAGATACTGATGAAGAAGTTGATATATTAACACAAGATGATGTTGAAATTATAAGCACAAAAAATTCTTTAGATCATCAAATCGGCAGCGATGATCAAGATACAGAAAATAATAATAATGATAATAATCATCTAAATCGAAATAATAAAATCTATGAAAATAAACATTTGCATGCCCAGGCAATTGAAGGATTTGCAAAATTATTTAATAGTCAAAATTTTACGAAAGATTTAAATGAAAAAATGTTCGACGGTGATTTATTATCAACAGCAATAACATCAACGACAACAACAACAACAACAATAAATATTGATCAAATTAATAGTAAATTAGAAAAAAATTATCGTTTAATTGCGAAATATGATAAAAGAAAATTTAAATTACGTAAAAATCTGTATGATGATGATGATACAATAAGTCCAGTTTCGGGTACAATTATTCGTAAATTACGTGATGATGAAGAATTGGTGGTGACCAAAGGTGATATTGATCCAGCATTTAATGTTGTTGAAATTACCGATGAAGCCAAAATGATTTTGGCCAGCATTGATAATCGAATTGGATCGTATATTTGTCAATTGTGTCGTGCACTTTACGATGATGCCTTTAAATTGGCCCAACACAGATGTTCGCGTATCGTACACATTGAATATCGTTGTGCTGAATGCGATAAAGTATGTAAACCGCATAATATGCTTTTTAATATATGACAATATTTTTATTGAAAAATACAGACATATATTTAATTAAATTATTTTATTTTATAATTGTAATACTTTGAAATTGTTATAAAATAAATGATTTTTGTTTAAGTAAAAGTGTTTATATAAACACACAAATACAATAAGGAAACTATCCAATAAACTTATTGTTAGAAATATTTATAATTAAAAAATTAAATGATTTAGTCAATATCGGCTTTATCCATATTATAACTTATAGAATGTTAATTATTATTGATGCTCTATTAAATTTTTTATTTATATTTTTGGATCTAATCGAAATTGATTTTAAATTTTTTTTAAATTAAATATATTATTCGTTTAAACGCCATAATAAATGAATTGAACATTATTGTAATTATTATCTTAAATCGAATATATATACATATATATAGGTTTTTAATTGTCCAGCAAATTTAGCATCACATAAACGTTGGCATAAACCACGACCAAACAATGGTAATAATACTTCTAATCAAAAGAAATTACAAAATTTATCTAAAAATCATCTCCAAAATGAGGATACTTCAAACATTGGTGGTGGAACGAATTTGGATGGAAAAATTGTTGATGAAACGGGTGATTTTGAATGTAAAGATTGTGGAAAATTGTTTAAAAGGTGAACGCACCTTTTTGTTTAAATTTTCTGTTATTTTTTTTTTTAAATAAAAAAAATATAATAAATAATAAAAAACAACCCCTTTTTTATTTTATATCTGAAATCTATAGACAAGCTTATTTAAAAAAACATTTAACATGTCATGAAATTGAATGGTTAAATACCGATGACATTAATAAGATATCAATTAATGACAATAATAAATTAATTCCGAATATTCATTCTATCAATAATAATAATAATAATCAAAATGACAATAATGTTAAGGACAATACAAACATACAAATGAAAAATGATATTCAACATCAACATCAACATCATTATAATAATCATTTGTTTAACATACAAAATCAATCGGTCATTCATTCTTCGGAAATAAAACATTATCATGCACAACAACGTCAGCAACAACAACAACAACAACAACTTCAGCATCATTTACATTATTCAACAAATTATTTAACACAAAATTATGATAAATATCAACATCATGTATCACCATTTCATCCATTCTATTATAATCATCAAAATGATAGATTATCAGCATTTCAATGTGTTAAAAATCAAACTGATTGTGATTATTCAAATAGGTATATATAATATTAAAAAAAAACTATTTTATCCTTTCATATATTTTATTTAATTTAAAAAAATTTTCCATTCATTCTTATATGCTTAAAATATATAGTAAAAATGATATTCAACCAATGAATAATTTATTTGAACAAAATAAATGACAAGAAATTTTGCGGCCAGTACCTAGAATGGCGGCCGCCGTATTACCACAATCTTGGTCAAATAAATTTACATCAAATGATTTTTCTAATGAACATTATCCCCAACAACAACAACAAAATTATCGTGATATTTTTATATCTTCAAAGTCGTCAACTTCCAGTAGTAATATAGCATCACCAACATCAACGTCAGCAGAAACACCAATAGCAATATTAACACAATCGCAACATTAATTTAGATTTTATATAATATATATTGTGAACTTAGATATATATATATATATAGAAATAGTAATAATTTTAAATTATGATAATGGATAATATTATTTTGAATCACTAGAATACAAAAATATATGTATATGATATATATAAAACTGTTGAATAGATATTTAGAAATGCTTTTTTTATTTTTAATTTTCATATACAATACAAAAATTATATATATAATATTTAATTGCTCTAATAATATTCGTATATGGATGTACATAGATTTGAAATTGAACATTTATTCATTTTAATAATGATTTTCAAGATATAAATAAAAATAAAATATATATATTTAAATTAAACCCTTTTTTTAAAGGTATATTTATTAATTTTAATTATTTGTATCCATAATAAATTCAGCTTCCATCACCATCCGTTCGAAAGGGACATGCACATATATATAGCTAATTTATGGAAAAAATAATCTGGACGTTCAACAAACTAAATTTGCCGGAAAATCCGATTTTTTCTAGATTTTAAAAAATCCCTATTGAGCAGTTTTATTTCAATGAAAATAATTAATGTTATCGGAAATCATTCAAGATCCTTTTCTATAAGATCTAGATAGGAAATTGTTCATTAATAATTTTTCTTTAAAAGATAATTTTGTGCCGACAAAAAAAAATATCAAGGATCACACCTGAATGTTTTTCCTTCGATGAACACAATTTTCTACTAATTGAAAATGCTACATGACTATTTTTTTTTCTTTAATAGACAATTCTGTGTTGCGATCGAAGACCCCATCAATTCCTTTAGAAAATTCTTTCAGAAAAGTCGTCCTGAAAATTTTTCCTTTACGAGAAAATTTTGTAGTGATCTAAACACCTGTAAGATTAAAAAGCCTTGCATACCATTTTTTTGTTTGGTAAACATTTTCCTTGATTTATTGTTATTATTATTTTATTATTTTATTTTATAACAATTATATAATAAATATGAATATTTAAAAGTGTTGAATTTTTATTTTTTAATTATTTAATTAAAAATTATCAACATGATATATAGTTATTATAAATATATATGATATCGTTTATAATATATAGAGATATAATAAATATGTCAATCGATTTAATAAATGTCATAATAATGCCTTTATAATGCGATAATTAATATACTTAAATGAATAATAAATAATATGCGATATTTTATCACAATGTGTGTATTTTAAAATTATATATAGTTATATGCAATATATCATTCATTAATATTTTATTTATTGATACGTACATTTATTATATATTTCAGTATTTCACTTAAAAAACAAAATCAAATATAGGATGTATATATGCGTAATTGTGTGTTAAGGAAAAAGTTTTCTATATATCCTTCTAACATACATTATATATATGTATATATAAAAAATTTATAGTTAGTGTAAAATATATTTATAATTTATTATATATATTGAGTTATCAAATATATTTTCTTCATACAGGACATTCAGGAAGAATATATGATAAATATATACAATTTTATATAAAAGGTAATTTTAAAAAAAAAAAGTTACTTTGTGCTTTTTATATATGAATTTATCATAAAGCGTGCATAATTATATAGGGTAAATATAACACAGAATATCAACTATAAAATGTTTTATATTTTATATATTTTGCAATATTTTATTGTTGAAAAATGCCATTTGTTACCTTCCCATAGACCTTATAATAAAATATATAAGGAATATATACTATATTCATACAGGACTCCCCCACATAGACCAATATCTTCGAAACCAGTGGAATTATCACTAAAATGATGTTAGAAGACCAGCGTTCATTCTATTTAGCTAGATTTTGTGGTTAACCCCTTCATCTCCTCATGAAAATTAAGAGAGGTAGCCAAATTGAATCGAGGCAGGATCCTCTAACATCACATAACTCCACTGGTTTCGAAGATATTGGCTGGATAGACTTATGTAGGAGACACTGTATACATATAATAATAAGATTTCTATAAACTTTTTTGATATCGTATATGACTATATATATATGCAATTATACATATTTAAATAAATAGAAAAGTGTACAAATGATATTTGTATAAAATAATATATATACAAACGTGTGCATATAATTTTATATTATTAATTTAATTACGCACAAGAAAATTCAACACACAGACTATATATTTATATAGTATAATTCAAATAATTTTTTCTATATATTTATTACTCTATTTAGCGCGACGTTATAAAGTTAATAGCATATATATTTATAACAATGGATTGCTTATATACATTTTTGTTTAAATAATTTATATCGTATTTAGATGAAATGGAAATTAGAAAATTTTCCGGAATATGAGAAAAATGAGCAAAATTAATTAATACATTTCTTCTGAATAATAACCGCATATAAATTTAGTCCGTATTTAATCATAAACTGACATTAATTTTCTTCATTTTTAATCACATAATTCCATTTATATACAGAATAGAAGCGGTCCGTTAGAAAAATTCACGATATTATCTAAATGAGGTGATATTCTGAAATTTGGCAAAATCGATTTTCTGGAAAATCAGTAGATTTATTTCCATACATCAGTTAATTTAGAATTGTGCCTTTCAGAATATCACCTCATTTCGATAATATCGTGAATTTTTCTCACCGACCGCCACAGATATATAGTTATTAAAATGTTTTTGCTAATAAAAGCAATAATATTTTAAATATTATTGATTGATTAATAAGCAATAAAATTTATATATTTTGATATAATATATCATGAAGTTTTTTTTTTGCTTAATCATTTCTGGATTATTTTGATTGATAAATTCTGTTAAAAGTGTTATATATATATATAATATTATAATATCGTAATTGCCATTTAATAAACAAACAAAATTTCGTGCATACATAAATTAAAAAGAATGAAATTTGTCAATAATATTTTACAATCATTCTGTATCATTTCTATATAATTTCTTTTGATTTAAAAATCTAATTATTTTTATAGTTTTAAAATAAACATCAATTTTGTCCACAAAAATGTCAAAGTTTCTTTTATAAAATTGTTTGTTTACTTATTATATATGACAACATAAATGCTTACATTACATATAAATATTAACAAATAATATATGTGACCATCCTCGTTGTTTTTTTAAAAGGAAAAAGTAAAGAAAAAGAAATAATATAATAATAAAAATAATTCTATGTTTGTTTATGACATTTTAAATTTCACTTTGATTTTTCACATTTTTTTTCTTTTTCATCGTCATATACATGTCTTGTCCTATAACTATATACAAATATATATAGTGTATACATACGATATGTCATATATAATAGATAAATAAATTTTCCAAGTTTTATATATACTAATAGCCAAACTAAGATATATAATAGTATAATATCCTTGATTATAGTATTTATTATATGTACAGGTGAATTCTTATTTTTATATATAAAAAATATATTTATTTATATTTATATATGGATGAGCGTTTTATATTTGTTTTGTAAATGATGCAATGTTATATGTTGTATTATAGAAGGATTTGGATTATTATTGTAAGGATAACTTTGAAAGGATAAGAACTCAACAATTGATCAACGATAGATGCATTGTTTCGATGTTGATAGAGATCGGCTAATTAAATACACAAATAACAACTATACAAATTATGCAATTAACTATAATTAACTATAAGATTGTTATCGGACGCTAAAACCAATCGTTCGTTGTAAAGGGAAATTTTTTTTTTAATTCTTAAGCAACAAATAATGATAACAAATAAATCAATATAATACCAAATTTTCACTTTAAATTCAGAAATTTGGGGTTCGGCGATCGTATATTAATATAAAACATTTATATAAAAACTATTGAATTATATAGAAATGAATTCCTGCGACTATAACGGAATCACCAGGACGTGAATTTTTCTACCGAGTGTATTAAATTCTTTATATACAAATCCAAATACATAGATATATATAGATATTAGATATATATAGATATTAGATATATATGAACTTTAATATACATGTGGTATTTTGGCTTTATTATTATACATCAATTGCTGTATAGCCTTTATATAAATATATTATATATATATATTTGTTGTATATTATCAGACTATATATCTAAATATATATATATATATATATATATATATATATGTTATATAAATAAAAAAAATATATATATGTGATTGATTGGCAGGTATGGATGACCAAAAGGTAAGCAATTTAACTTTATATATAGGGATTTGTTTGATTTAAAAATGTTTATCTATAAAAAAAATGATATTATATATATACATATATAGATGATCAAATAAAGCGACAGTCACCTAACGTTTTCAGGATAGAAAAAAATAAATGGAACATTGAGCGAAATATATATTTATAGAAAAGCCTCGGTTTTTTTGTTATAAGAAAATGTTTAATAAAATATCAGAATAAAAACAATAAAAGAAAATATTTTATTAGATCTTTTTTTTAATTATTAGATAATAAACTGATGCTTTGTTTTTATTTGGTTCTTTTTCAATTTATAGTAGTATGTGGATAATTATTTTTAACCGCAAAAAAGCAAAATAATGTATTATTAAGGATATCTATTATATATATATGATAATATTTATATTACAAATTGTTCCGGATATTAAATCTATATTTATAAAAATAATATAGAAATGAATGCTTATATGTGGTTGATGTACAATAATAAATAAATAAATAAATAGGGAGGTAAACTATTAATTTGATATTAAATAAATCGATTGTGGTATTGTCTATTGCGATTTATGCAATTATTTTGTGGGGTTGACCGCCAACGTGTGCATATAATCTTCATGACTATTTGTCGGAAAATGCTTTGCTTTTTTTTTTAATTGAAAGAAAAATCATTGAAAGTGTATGAACATTTTTTACACAATCAGTTTTTTATTTGAAATTTCAAATATTAATAATTTGAATTGTATTATTGGAATCAAATTGAAATATTGATGTAATTAAATAGCAATATAAGAAAATGTATATATTTTTATAAAATCCTAACTGTAAAACATTCATTCAAAACATTTGTTTGGAGATTCTTAACTTTGAATGTATTATTCCATTCATTGTTTTGTAGCATTTTTACGCGATTTCATATTCGAAATTATGAAAAAATGAAACTGTATCACAACTTTCAACAAGAATTTATTCCTTATTATAACAAATCCCAAGCTGTTAAACTAATATTTTGCTGACAATCCCGTTTGAATATTTGAAAGGTATGGAAATTTCCCAATATAAAGAATTTTTCGGAGATTGAGCTATCCAAAGCAGAAGAAGAAGATATCAACGAATAACACCTGTGTTATAAATCAAACGTTATGGATCCAATCAGTTGAAATTTGGTTGTTCATACAATAATTAATATATATCCATTTATTGAAGATTCCAAATATGTTTGCACACAAAACAAATATTTAAAAATTCAAAATTGAATAAAAGTCTTTCATATAAATATTTCTGGTTATTTTGAATATCATAAAATTCTTGGTTTGAGTATCGGCTATTCGTAATTCGAATACGTATTTCGATATTATTCACATTTGTTCATCAAAATGTACCATAAAAAAATTCGACTATCAGAGAAATGTCAAAATCACACTTTTTTTGGCATACACGTTTTTTTTTTCAATTCAACTCATTATTTATATTTTTATTTGTTTACATTTTCATTTTCATGTGTTGTGATTGATTTTTATTAAAATAAGATTTAATTAATATTTATAAATAATAATAATAATAATAATAATAGTATTTAAATAAAAATAATACAATGAAAGAACATTCAAAAGAAAATGATTTAATCACATATAAAGGATGTAATTTTTTAAAACAACGTCTCATTCTATCAACATTAAGTGGAAAACCAATACAAATCATTGAGATTCGTGCACATTCATCATCGGCGGCCACCGGTTTACAAGATTATGAAATCAGTTTAATACGTTTATTTGATAAATTAACAAATGGCACAACAATTGATATAAATGAAAGTGGTACATCAATTTATTATCGACCAGGTTTACTACATGGAGGTGTAATACATCATGAATGTAATATTGAACGTGGTATCGGTTATTATCTGGATGTTTTAATTGCTTTAGGACCATTTTGTAAAATACCCATTAATTGTAACTTAAAGGGTGTTACAAATAGTCATGAAAGTCCATCTGTTGATCATATAAAAGGTTCGGCCATACCACATTTAAAACGTTTTCTAGTTGTTGACGATGGATTGGATATGAAAATATTACGCAGAGGTTTGGCACCGACCGGTGGCGGTGAAATTCAATTTAAATGTCCTGTACGTAAAAATATTCGATCGATTCAATGCTTAAAATCGGGTATGGTCAAACGGATACGTGGTACAGCCTATTCAACAAAAGTTTCACCAGCACTAGCAAATCGGACTCTGGAGGCGGCCAAAGGTGTATTATTAAATTTTATACCAGATATTTATATACATACCGATCATAATAAAGGTAAACAATCGGGCAAAAGTCCTGGATTCGGTATTAATTTAATAGCCGAAACAACTGAAGGTGTATTTTATTCAACTGAATTATGTTCAAATATTATTGTAAGTTCAAATACTCCTTTTTTTACACATTTATCAGTTTTCAACAATGATTATTGTTTCATTTGTTTATTAAATAGGGTGGTGAACCAACGGTACCAGAAGATTTAGGTAAAGCGGCGGCCCAAAAATTATTAGAAGAAATTTATCGTGGTGGTTGTGTTGATTCATGTTATCAATGGCTTACCGCTATGTTTATGGTATTATCACAAAAAGATGTGTCTAAATTTTTAACTGGTCCATTTTCAACATATACAATACATTTTTTACAACACATACGGGAATTTTTCAATGTAACATTTAAATTAGAAAATCCAGAATTGGATGAAAACGATAATGGTGGTGCTGATGACGACGACGATGATAAACTACCGGGTTCAAATAAAGTTTTAATGACATGTGTTGGAATTGGTTATACAAATATGAATAAAAGAACAAATTAATGATTTCCAATTGTAAATTTGGTGTTTTATATTATTTTGTATTGTTATTACAATTATTATTTTGATTTTAGTAAAACGTGATTTTATGATGTACGTACAAATCATCAAGGAATATTAGCAAAATTGTTAATTGAATGTACAAGAATATGACTGAGTTTTAAAGCATTTAAATCTTCTAAACACAGGAGTATAATATTTATTATTTATACCAAGAAGATGACCCTCAATAAAATAAAAACAAATAAGGATATAAATAAAATAACTACATTTTATCATGTTAGAACATTTATCATACAATATTACTACATACGCTTTTTACCAATCATAAAATTAAATCAATTGTCGTTGTAACTATTAATTTGATTATTATAATTAATTAATAATTCCGAGTATAATTAAATTTAGTATCTTGATCCAAAAATTCATATTAAATTCGATTATAAACAAAAAAAAACCATATTTAGATGTGATGTAATAAAAGAAATAATATTCATTATTAATATACGTTGACCTGATATATTTATTTTAATATGAATTCATTTAATAAAAATATAGGAAATAAATGAAATATATTGTGAAGGGTATTGCACTACTAAGGTGACCATAATCCAGACAAATAAAGAAATCTTATTACTGAAATATTCAAATATTTTGGTTCTTTTAATATTTAATTTTTTTAATCGAAAATAATATAAATTATTGGAATATCCTCTAATATTTTACAAATAATGATTTAGCATTTCAATACAGTGATTTAAGAAAACGATGAGATTCCATTTTATAATCTTCATTCAAATCGATCTAAAAATACAATATTATTGGTTGAATTGCAACCCAAAAACAACAAAATTTTTATTATAATTATAAACATAATTATTTAAAGAACTACCAAATTATAATCCGGAATTAGACATTACTAAATCAAATTATTCTGTTATTTATTCAGATTTATATGATAAATATTGATTGCACATAATCCAATTCTTTATGAACCCATTAAATCGAGTCATTTAATTTAACCTGTTGTTTAAATGATCACCTTATTTAAGTAAGTTTAACCACACAAACAAGATTTTGTTTTAATCTCATCAAATACAAAAAAATTCTACAATAAATATTCGATTAAATGATATTGTAAGAGATTTTACGAATATGCACCCATATTATAAGAAGACAAATTATTATGGAAAAATTTGTATTTTCATCATTTTAAACATATAAAATGCTAGAGGCCAAGGTTAATTCTTTATTTTTTTTTTTTTATTTAATTTATCATTTTTATATACATTTACATACATACGTATAAGTATTATTGTTGTTAACACACGGTAAATAAAATATAACATCTAAAATACATTCGATAATTTTTGCACACATTAAAATGCGAAAAAACAAACAAGTATAGAATGTATATAATAAACCAGCATTTAAATAGATGTATATATTTATTTTTTTTTTTTTTGCAAATAATTATTTAAGGCCCCTCCTTTACCGGTACTACTAAAAATATTATATATTTTTAAACACATTTTTTGTTATTATTTTAATGAAAATACCTACACATTCAATAATAATAATAATAATAATTAATTATGTATACAAAAAGATTAGCATCAAGTATTTTTTCTGTTTTTTGCAATGAAATAACAAAATATTCTTTTGAATATAACAAAATAAAATTATAAAAATAAAAGTATCTAACTAAATGAAACAAAAAAAAATAGAATAATTATTGAATTGATGATGTGATGTGATAAAAAAAATGTATGAAATAATATGGTATGGTATGTATATGTAAGTATATATTTATATTTTTTAGATGTAAACTTGCTTACATGTGCCACAAAATATTCATATATTTGATTGGAATATGTCAAGTTTTTTGTTTTTTAATATTTTAATTTAAATTATTCAGCAATTGGCCTTATTAAGCTCATATAACATCATTTCCGAATTGCATATTGATAAAATATATACGATGTTCTTTAGTAGATTGTACATTAACTAAAAATAAAGCATCGGATTTGGCTTGTTCAAAGAATATACACAAAAATATATGAATGCCACAAAAATACCGCGCTTCTTCACATTGGGGCGCTATTTTGAAATTATCAAATTGAAAATGGTAACTTAAGAATGCGCTTTTTGTGGTTTCTTTTAGTTTATTTCTGGTTGAAGAAGAGGTCTTCGGTATATCTCAATGTTGTAATGTAAGAAAATGATACCGAATTTCCTATATAAGAAAATTATACAGATATTTCCTTTATAAGAAAATTATACAGAATTTCCTATATAAGAAAATTAAACAGAATTTCCTTTATAAGAAAATCATAGGGGATTTCCTTTATAAGAAAATTATAGGGAATTTCCTTTATAAGAAAATTGTAGAGAATTTCCTTAAGAAAATTATAGGGAATTTCCTTAAGAAAATAAGTTCTTTTAGAAAACACAGGAACAGTAAGAAGATTCGTGTGAATGATAAACATTGAATATAACCATAATATATAAATATATCAGTTATAAAATAAAGATGGTTTAAGAGTTATGTTTTACTCGAAAATTTCAATCATACGATTGCAATTTTGTTCAATATTTCACTTTGTATTTGAAAATTTATTCCTAAATGAATTTTAAAGTGATGATTTTTTTCGTTGGTTAATACTGCAGAAACCGTTTAGCACCTGTAAGGCTGTAAACCCTAAGAATTTAAAAAGTATTTAAAAGTATTTATTCAAACTTAGGTTTTCCTTTTGCATTCATTTAAAGTGCAAAAATGTATAAATATTAAATAAACAAGAGATTTTCAAGATATAGATGTTCATAAAAGTACTGGAGCTGATGGCATTCCCCCAATTGTTTTAAAAGAATGTGCATCTACTTTAGTACACCCACTTAGAAAACTCTTTCACAAATCATTTTCGAATGGAATATTTCCATCATCTTGGAAAATTGCTAATATCACACCTATTTCAAAAGCGGGTACTAAAAGCAATCCTTCCAATTATCGCCCAATAGCCATAACATCAATACTTTCTAAGGTAATGGAGAAGATAGTAAATCGTATGATTGTGCAATATCTCGATGATAAAGAACTTATTAGTGATTGCCAATATGGCTTCAGGCACAAACGATCTACAGGAGATTTACTAAATTATTTAACCAATAAAATAGGTAATAGTATTGCAAATTTTGGTGAAACACAAGTGTTTTCACTAGACATTACTAAGGCATTTGATAGAGTATGGCATAAGGCATTAATATCCAAATGCCATTCATTTGGATTAGGGGATACATTCTGTAAATGGGTTGGGAACTTTTTAGCTAATAGGCATATTAAGGTTGTACTAGATGGAATTAGTTCCAAACTTTATCCGGTTTATTCTGGGGTACCTCAGGGTGGTGCTCTATCGCCCACTCTCTTTTTAATTTTTATTAATGATCTTTTATCGATAACAGAAAATCCAATGCACTGTTATGCAGACGATAGTACATTACATTCTTCATATGAACTACATCGTAATCATAATGCGAATCAAATGATTCAGTCTCGCCAGAAGATGATTTCCTCAATTAACAAAGATTTAGATTTAATATCTAATTGGGGAAGGATAAACTTAGTAGAATTCAATCCATCTAAAACAAAGGCATGTTTGTTCTCAAACAAACGATCCATAAATGTTGACCCAATACTTATGCATAATACAATTATTCCACAATCTAAGGACCTATTAAATTTGGGAATATCTTTGTCAAACAACTTTTCATGGAGTAATAATATAATAATGGCAGCTAAAAAGGCAGCTAGTCGCATTGGATTTTTAAGAAGATCGAAAGGATTTCTCAATTCTGAAAATTTAGCATCAGTTTATAGGTCTTTTATCAGACCACTTCTAGAGTACAATTCCCACATATGGGCTGGTGCACCAATTACTACACTGCAGTTACAGGATCCAAAAACACGCTATTTCGCTGATCAGAAATGAAACAATAACAAATTTCATTGAATCATTGGATCATAGACGATCAGTAGCTTCATTGTGCACATTTTATAGGTATTATTACCATGAATGCTCTAATGAAATTTTAAAGCTAATTCCTGAGCCAATTAGCTTCTCTTATAATTCGAGAAATTCAAAAAAGGCTCATTCATATTCTGTATCTATTAGTTTTTTGCGAACAAACAGATTTGGAAATTCATTTTTCCCAAGAACAGCAAGATTATGGAATGGTCTCCCTGAACTAGTATTTCCCCCTACTTTTGATTATCAGTTATTTAAATTAAACATTTCATCTTATCTAAAAACTAATCCACCTAAAGTGCAACTTGGACAATTGTTTGAAAACATATGAGTGATTTTTTCTTATTATGTTTTAGTAAAAGTTTTTTTTATCTCATATGTTTACTTTATTTTCAAAATTTCATAAATTAATCCACATATTATAATAGGTTTACCACCCAAAATCACTTAAGTGTATTCAATGCATATAAGGCTCATCACCTGATTAAGTGATTTCGTTACGGGCTCACGGCAATAGAATTCCGAGATTTTACGGGCGCTAAACCGATTCTGCCGTAGTAACGAACAAAAAAAAAAAAAAAAAAATTTTATAATTAAGAAACAATAAAAAAAATTTAGATTTATAAATTTTTTGCACAATTTATATATAATCGCACATTAATTACCCAAAAATATATATGCATTTTTTTGCTACAAAAATAGATTTTTTTTTCTTTAAACACACGATTGCAATAAAAAATTGTATATATGCGATTTCAAAATTTGTTTATAATCAATAAATAAAACAGATGCAAATTCAAATAAAATAGTAAATTGTATATATACCATAAAATATTTGTATGAAAAACGATTTTTTTTTTGTTTTGTTATTTTCTTCCATTTCATATAGAAGCAAAAATTGCTGTATGCATAATATTTAAGTGTAGGTAATTCTGTATATTTATTGAAACATGCATGCATATAGTATATATTGCTTGAGAGTTAGTATATATGCAATAGAAAAGCTTTTTTTTGTATTTTTTTTTTCCATATACATATATATTGAAACTTGAAAGCCATTTTGAATTTTCCATTTCCAATTGTAAATGTATATGTTTGTGGATGGCAAACATTAAAATTTATATATATAACATATTCGTATAATGCATATAATAATAAGTGAATTTATAAAAATGTATATAGATATTCTACTAATACATCCAGGCACTGTTCAAATGTTGATGCAAAAATAACATAATATTATATATTTATTATATTATCAAGGTCAAGATCATGGAAATCATAAAAATTGATCTTGACTCTTCTTTATATTTTATTTATTTTTCATCTATATACATACATATCTATATTAATGTTTCATACATATAAAGTTTAAATAATTTTGTTAAAAAATAATAATTTACAAAAAATAATATTAAAATGCAAATGGGATAAATTAATTTTTTTATAGCCATATGAAAATTCATCTCATATGAAAATTATAGAAACATTTTGATTTTATTGGAAATTTTAAATTTAGTATATGGAATAATTATTTCGCAATTACATATTAATCGTTTCGAAACAAATCAAAAAGGAAAATTGTCTGTTTTGAATAAAAATTTTTGGTATATTTTAGGAGGATATCTACTACAATTTTAGGAGGATATCTACTACAATTTTAAATGAGACAGTTATACTATTCTATTATACAATTATGGTATTGCAACTAAAAATGGAATATCTGTGTTGTATTTTTACGAGATGATTCAATAAACTCTCTAATTCTGAAAATTTAGCGTAGTTTATAGATCATTATTATAACGGGTGGCCCCGTGACAATTATTACACGACAGTTTTGTGAAGGATACCAGAAAAAAAACATGGAATTATGCTGATCAATTGAATTATTGGTTCATATATAAAATAAGTAGACTAACGACTATTCATAGTTTATAAAGATATTAGAACTAAAGAAAAGATATTTGATGAATGTTCTAAAGATATAATTTCAAATTAATTCCTGAACTATAATATATTAACTTTCATTATTCTACAAATTCTCAAAAGTCACATATATATTTTTCATGTCTATATTAAATTATTTTTTTTTTTTCAATTTTGATTTAGAAATTCATTCTTTCGTATAGAACATCAAGACAATATCGATTTTAATAGTCTATGAATCATAAATTAATCCACATATTAGATTTACCTAACAAAATAATTTAAATATTGGTCTTATGACAAAACAGCTCAGAACGCTTAATTTATTCTGTTTATATCGTCGAATATCGTATAGTAACGCGAACTAAATGATCGTAAATAAATAATCTACCATTTATTTATTGTATTCAGAACCTCATATATGTGTAATTAAAAATCTGTGCGATAAGATCAATAGAAAAAAATAAATATTATTATTTTAAATATTTAGATATTCATTAAAAAACTGTATGGATTGGAATACGACTTTAAAAATAGAATTTATTTTCCTTATGCATTCAGTATATTCGGTTAATATAATATATTTATATAAAACTTCTATATACAGACATTTTATAAGAAAAATCTCTTTTCATTTAGAAAATATTCAAAAAAAAACATTAGCTATTTTTAAAGTATATGCATTCAAAATATATGTTTATGTAAGTATATATATGAATGAAAATGTAAATATATATTTGTTTGTTTACATACGTAGATGTAATTTTTACAAGGTTAAAAATTGCAATTTAAGCTTATAATATATTAAAGAAAAATTTTATTTATTTAAATGCACAACAATGCACAATGTAATATTTTCCAGTGCGCAATAATTTATAATCATAACAAATTAAATATACATATATTTATATTGTAATTTTATACATTTGTTTTATTTTTTATCTGAAGTATATTCGTTTTTTTTATATAAATTTATTATTATATATTATACGTTATAATAATTAATCTCGCTGAATTCATATCGTTTTTTTTTGTTTGTTTTTGCTGTAGAATATCGCATTTGCATGCATGACGACATTTTTTTATGAATACATTATCTGAATGCATTTATTAATAATATTATATGAACATACCAGGTACACTGATTTGAAGTGAGCTTCAAGATGACAAATGCCTCGAAATGGAACACTTACTGTGGTATCCACAAATTGTCAGAAAGGTGGCCCAAATGTGTAGAATGCAATGTGGCCAATACTTTTAATATAATTTTTTGTTTACTTTCCAAATTAAAATTAGTGTTTTATTTTCATAAAAAAAATGCTCACTTCAAACCGATATACCTGATATTTTTTGTAGAGAAAAATATACATCACCAGCTGTTGTTTCGATCTGTTTCGATGTCGCATTACATAGCATTATATTATAATATTTATATTCATTTTTATTCTATTAATACAAGCGCAGCAAATAAACATTTTTGACCTTTACAGATCATCAATCAATGCAAAAATTTTTTTTATTACAAACCCCAGAATCTCTATAAATGTAAATGTTTTTGTAAAAACGCGTTCGGAAGTTTTATTAGACTCACCCCAGATATATTGGTTTTTTTTTAAGATATTAACACAACAAATTTATACGAGTTGTTAAAATTAATCATATTGATGTCTTTGATGGTTACAATAATGCCAAAATTCCTTAGACCGACATATAATTGATACGGAATACGGAGTATATTAAGATTTTGACCATAAAAATATTACTTTCATTTCGGAAATTTCTTATTCAAAATTATATTATAGTAAATCGAGCTACCAATAATGATATTAATATTAATATTTTAATTCAATTATTACATGCTTAATATTCGTATATATATATTATATATGAAATTTATCAACAAAATCAATTATTACCCCATAGAATTTATGAAAAAATATATTTAATATTATTCCATTAATTAAAGGATATATATATATATATTAAAGGAATAATAAAGGATATATATAATACAATTAATAAAAACAAAGATATATCATATAAATATAATATATATACCATATATTATTGAATGTAAACAATAAATGATCAATTCATCACTAATTGAAAGATATTACAACATACAACATGTATAAATACATCAATTATTTATTTACATATATACATTTATATTAATATTAAATTGATTATAAAAAATAAAAGAATATTAAACAAATGCTATGTTTATATATAAATATATATGTATTGGAAATATTCACTTAATCATTTATTTTTATTTTATATATTTATAATAAATACAGTGAACCACTCGTTCTAAGTAGCGGGTCGTTAACATACATAGAAATTATGTTCATAAACGTTAATTGATTTGTCAGGAATCATTTAAATCGGCGAAAATTACTAGGTTCCAACAACCTATAGAGGCAGTGTTTACTGTACCAATATATATAATATTTGAAATTGCCATTTCACCATTTATTATACGTATATTTGTATATATATTTTTTTCACAGATAAAGTTGTACATAACCATGACAATGCCATGGCAAAAAAAAAATGTCATATAAATGCTGAATGAATAAAAAACATGAAAAAGTTATAACAATAATGGATAAATAAAAAGATTTATATTAAATTGATTAGATAAAGCATTATAATATTTTGAATTCAATTTAAAGCCTTTTTTACTTTTTATGTATTTTTTATAAACACCTTAAAATGTACCCAAACATCCAAATATTACTTATAGGCAATTAAATTACGACTACGATTTTCCAATTAGGGTGCGGTACCCTAAATACTAAAATCTAATCGAAAATCTAATTACAAGTAATTCTTAAATAATTTTACATTGTTACAAAAAAAAAAAGAGATAAATATTTTATAACCATAGAGCATTAAGAATAACGCGCAAATGAATATTTATGAAGGTTTTTTCCAATATATATTTTAACAAAGGTATACATATACACAAAATCAATACAATGTATGATGCAAATAATAATCTGACCATATAAATTACAAAATTATATATACATCATAAAGAAATTAATTTTTTAATGTTAAGCAATTAAAAATTTTATATAGTAATATATGTATGACCTTAAATAAATTTAATATAACATTGAATTTTTCATATGTATAAACAATAAAATTTATAATATCTATATTAGAAAAATCCCACGAGGAGCGTTTTATAATATAATAATAAAACTTGATGGTGCATTTTATTTTTTATATACATAGTTATATTTCTATATATACATTACATACATACATTAAACCATAAACACAATATTGATTTTTATATTTCAATATTTTAAGGATCTATATATACATAGAGAACTGCACAAAGTATATGCATATGCAATAAAAATCCAGGATATATATACAGTTGGCGCAAACTCTATCAAGGAGTGCAAGGTCAAGGCAAAAATGTACAACTACTATATATATATATATATATTTATTTATTATGCATATTTTATTATACTACTATATAATGCATAATGCAAATGCTCAAATCCATACCTATATATAAAAAAATGTATATATTGCATATGCAATCCATTGTATAGATATTTTATTGAATATTACACTTATCAAATATATAATATACCACACCACTAATAATGCATATACTAAGGATTTTATTTTTAATGCATCTACATATATTTAAATTAAAAAAGAAAATTTAGATATATTTATTCATTTAATGCATTAAAAAAATTTTTTGGAAACGTACAACGCAGATGTAGAATAGAACATTATTATTTTTTAGAAATAATCATTTTGTATATAATATTTATTTAGTAAAATATATCGATAATATTTTTTAGAAACATAAATTACAGAAATATTATATAAATGAGATCATCTTAAATTTAGTATTTTCATATATAACTATATATAGTATAGCATCCTATTATACAGTGTGTCCCAGCTAACGCTATCCAGCCAATATCTCCGAAACCAGTCGAGTTATGACTAATAAGATGTTAGTGGACCCCCACTGGATTCCATTTGGCTACATTTTTATGTTAACCCCTTCCTCCCCACGTTAACCCTTATGTGCTTAATGGGTATCAACTTTGGAAAATCTGTATATTTTTATACATTTATTATATAGATATATATTTATTATATAGATAGTATATCCGTATAGATATAGATATACTATTATTTTATTTATTGATTTTTAATATATAATATATTAAAATTTTGTAAACAAAGAAATATACAAAATTCATCTGCAGCAGTATAGTAAAATCTATAATTAATTATATAATATTTATATATGAACAATAGAAAATATGTATATAGATTTGATTAACCCGTTTAATGATAGTGTAAAATGTTGGTTAAAAACAGAACAAGATTCCATTTGGATATGTATGAGAGGTTCTGATGGATGGGTTTGGATCAGAAAAATCGTCCGTGAATGCGTATTTGTTTACATTTGGCACTGAACTCCCGCCTTTTTCCAATTAATTGTCAAGCCAAATTTCTTTAAAACTCATTGAGTTATAGAAGAAATATAAAAAAGTCGGAAAATATACATATTCAAATCTAACCACAGCTCACTTACATAAAAAATCCTTATTGTTGATAATTTCAGTCAAATCGGTCAAGTCGAGTTTCTGACGAAAAATAGGAGACGAAAGAATATACGGCAAATTATTTTTTTCCATTTATGTCGAAAAAAATTTATAATCGAGTGGATAAGAAAGTGTAAAAAATTGTCTTTAAACTTTTCTTTACCAAAATTAGTTTAAACAAATCAGGTATAATAAATTGTGTTATAAAATCTAATAAGAAATTTCAAAATTGATTAAATCAATTGTAAAAAAATGTATATGAGTTATCTATACTGCGAAACTATCTATTTAATTATATATTTCTTAATTAGAAAATTGTATATAAAAAGGAACTAAATTTTCCGGCAAATTCCATTTTAAAATAAATTATATATTATCTGTATATTATAATACGAATTCAATCTTCGTCTAATTATTCAATTGAAAATAAATATTATTCAGTATATTTATCATAAGAATCATGCCATAATAATTTGGTATATAAATAAATGTCTATATATATATAATAAACTACAAAAATATATTGTAATAAATACCTGGAGTTCTTATAGTGCAGATGAAATTAAAAATCATTAATTTTTTTTCCAAAGTGAAATCATACATGAACCATTAAGAGTTTACCATGAAAGGATACTTTTTCCCTTTGGTTTTATCATTTTATCTGAAAATTAAGTTTTCGCAGGGAATATGAGGGTATATTTCAATAAGTCAATACGTTAGTTGTTAATTTTTAACATTCTATACGTTTTGTTATAGAAAAGTAACAATAGAATTTAAAGAAGAAAAAATGCGTAATAAAAGATGGAATACAATTTTGCAAAAAATACGAACAAATATTCAAAAACAAAAAATGAATAAATTAAAAATTTCTAAAGACGAATAATAATAATTTTCTATTATATATAAGTTATATTCTTAAAAATAAATTCATTCTCTACTCACATATTTTTGCGGAAAATGAAAAATTCATATAAAATTGGTATAAACAACAATATCCCACATACCTGTAAAAAAAATAAAATAAAATAAAAGAAATTAATAAAATAAAATTATATAGTAAATGAATAAATAAATAAAAATAATCTTTATCATCTCTTATATTTATTACACAAAATAATTAAAATAAGAAGCCATGAAATAATAATAATAATATAGACAATATGCTAAATGATTCAATTTGCCATTATAATTATTTCATTCACATTAACTCGAATATTGATTTGTTATAATTTAAATTTCGTATAATATACAATGAGATTGGAAACAAAATTCCAGGTTAGTAAATCGGATTTGACTGCGGATATATTAATTGTATAGGTCCGTAATCCTTTTATATTAGTGCTTAAAAAGTGTTTTAAAAAAAATGTTTATAATTCTAAATACAAATCGGTATTTTTTGTATATTTAATTAATTTTTACAAGAACAAGAATTATTGCATTAGAAATGATCACAAGAAAAACTATAAATAAATTTATGCAAAACCGCATAAAAAAACTACAAACCATGTGGTAATTTATTAAAAACTATGTTTCCATAACATAATGTTTTGTGATTATTGTTGGGTATGTATCATACATATTTTATATTCACAAATTTTTAAATTTATATAATAAATCAATGCAGCTGCATAAAGAACAGGTCAATGTCAAACGCATATATAAAAACTGCATATTGTATATGAATATAGAATATAATGATAAATAAATGTGTTCTGCTTGTGCACATATATAGAATATTTGCAATGTAATTCGCAATTCTATCCTATATCTATAATCTATTCTTTCTATATATATATATATAGGAGGAATATATACATGTATAATGCGATTAGAACATACATGCATTATATATATATTCTCTCGAGATATTTGAATATATTTTTAAATAAATATAGTCTCAATTGCACCAGTTATATCATTATTTACATTACATAAATATATAGTTTTACAAATATGCAAATTTGCCCGGGTCCATATTGAATGCACTTGTGCAGCTCTATAACATTTTTGTATGTATGCATGTATACGTACAAACTGTATGTATATATATATATATGCTTAGTGTTTTTTATACCAATGATTGCAATTTGTTTCGCTTCTATTGTCGCATTCCCTATATATACCTTTACTATTTAATATCATAATATAAATTTATACTAATACCATCATATTGACCTATATAGATATATAGTTTTTTTTTTTATTTATAACCTCTTATAGGAATTTTCCAGAATTGTTTTCATATACTGGTTTTTTCCCCAGGCATATGCATTCATCTTCATGCAAAAAAAGTTAAAGGTTATTTTGTGAAAATCAATATAAAAAATGTTATCATTGCTATATATATATAGCAAATTTATATCTAAGGCAATAAAAACGAATTCTCGGATTATTTATTATAATTAAAATTTAATTTCATATATATATATATATATATAAACATAAAGGTATCTGATAGATATGATATTTTAAAGTGGGGTATCCGTTTCCTAAATAAATAAACATATATATATATATATACGTAAACACACTCTAGAATATTTTTTATCTTCGACATACAGTATCATTCAAAATCATTCAAAAAGTTTTCTTTAATACACTATGTTATTCTGAACAGTTTTCCTAGATTCCCTAAAGGAAATTGACTAGTGACTAGTGACCAAAAATCTTTCAACAAACCCACAAGAAAACACTTTTCATTCTAATAAACACTTTTCTATATATATATAGAATCCCTTCTGAAGATTTATTCTTCGCAATAGACATTTTTCTGTTAATAGAAAATCGTTCAACAATATTTCCTAAACATTAAACATTTTGGTATAGATTTTTCTTGGTCAATATAGAAAATCATTAAAAATCTGTTCCCCAGCAGTTTTCATCTAATATACAATTTAATTTTGAAGAATTTACCTTCCACACGGAAAAATTTCCTATAGTTATTAAAAAATCCTTCAAGAATAACGCTTCTTATCATTTTGTCCTTTAATAGACATTTTTTCTGTTAAAATTTTTAACAAATCCTTCCTAAAACAAATAATTGGATCTTATGAAAGTATATCTAGAACCCAAAAATTATCCAATATATATATATTTTTTATGGCAATTTTAAACAACATAATAATTAAATAAAAAATATTCTTGTATACTATATTGCATACTGAATTGAAAATATATATATATATATATATATCAATTTTCATACAAACATTTTATTTTCACACACTTTTTTCTTTATAAAAATATTGACGATACGTTTTTCGTATATAAGTATATAGAGTACGAGCGTTATATAGATTAAATCGATTTAGGTATTTTTTTTTTATTTACAAGATTAAGTTTTGTTTATATTTTTTGGTAAAAATATTTTCCTCTGTTGGATTTTTTGGTAAAACAGTCCATTTAATTTTTCATAGTTCCTTTTTATATATAGGTATATAGATAGATAGATGTATCCATACGAATTTTCAATTGACGAAAACATAATATATGCGTGTGTGATGTGTTATATATAGTATATAAATATATATATATATATATATATAATATTGTACAACCCCCCCAGAAAATTTATAAATGCGTGATGATGTAATATTTTGAAAAATGTAAATAAAGGATCTCCTTTATATCTCTATACTATAATCTATCTATAAATCTATACATTCAAATATTTTCCGTAAATTTATATTTGGTTCTATATTCCATTTTTGATTCAGTTTGATTTATACATCCAAATAATTCTATATAACCAAAAATATAATTTCTTTATTCTATGCTATTATATTTAAAATTTATTATTATTATTTCTTTTTTGTGTGCTGCTCTTAAATGATTCATACCAACTGCATATATAGATAGATATAGAATATAGATAAACGTAATATATATGCATATAAAATACATACTATATTAAATTCCATCCTATTTTGTGTGTATATTTTTCATATATCATTTCTAATTTTATAACGAATATAATGTGAATATACATGAATGTGTTATTATTATTATTATTATTGTTATACATATATTTATAATATTATGTATACATGTATAATAAAAAAAAACAATAAAAATCTTCACCATATTGTATATATGTTTTCATTTTAGTATAAGCATGACGCGCCCGACTCCCACCTCCAATAAAAATACATTACATTTTCCATGATAAAACTTCTATGTATATAAGAAAGATGTGGATTTCATATAAAACCATACGGTATGGGGAATGAGTGTTCATGAGAGAATCAATTCCAAGTTCAGTGTCAAGGTCGATTAGTGCTTAGCATGCGTGCTCTGCATTGCAGAACACCATCATAAAATATAACTTTTATAATATTTACTATACATTGTATATAACAAAAAGCTATAATTATATATATAATTCTGTATATACATTTTTAATATAGTGATTTTCATGCCATACATATATATTCATATATAATTATTTTTGCTATTCACATATACCTTTATACGACGATATAATATAACTTAAAAAAAAAAAGAAGCTTTTATCGCTAGGCAAACTTTTTATTCTGTTGAAATAATTTATTTTCATTTAGATTTCAATATAGAATAGACAATTTATAAAGTTCCAAATTTATACCATTTATTTATATATTGATATGAATTTATATGGATTTAATAAAGTATAATATTTGTGTGTGTATATAATAAAGTTAAATTTTTTTAAATATTCTACAATTAATCTGAAAACACTATATTAAAATAATACTTTAAATAAATTCTTTTATATTTTACTTGTACAAATAATTAATAAATAAATTGTTAAATTGTTTGTTGTTTTTCTATTTTTAACTGCAAGGTCAATTAGATTTTTTTTTGCCTCAAATAAGTTTTAATAAAAATATAAATAAAATATGTATATATATTATACTGTGAATAATTAATTGTTGTATTTTTTAATTTTTTTTATATATAAGTATATATAAAGAAAGATAAACCTCTGTATAGGTATGTATATTTATGATATATATATATATATATGAACGAAAAAGGTGCATCATTTATTTATACTTCATAGATATAGAATAAATACAAATGTATAATATAAATTAAATTATATCTTATCACAAAAAAATACATATTCATAACATATATAATAGAAAGATAGATAGTCATATAAAGAAGAATTATATTGTGTTTATTTGAAATATGTATATAAAAATATTTTGATTTTTCCATTATAATTAAAATTTGTTTTTAAGCAATTTTGTTTTTGTTATCATTGTACCTTTTTGTATATACTCATACTCATAAAACTTATATAAAGATATATATTTATAATAAGATTACATATCTTATCGATTATTCATATTAAAATTAAAGCAAAAATATTAAAAAAAATGGTGAAAGAAAAATGCGATTACAAGTCGCGCGTCGCGTTTATTGTCGCGTCTAAATAATATTTTGCTGTTTATTGTTATTATACATATTACACACGCTCGTATACAAAAATGTATAAACGTAAATAATAAATAAAAAAACAAAATATACATTTAATCATTTAATATATATGATCAGGTATATATATATTAGTTATTAAATTTTTCTATTTCATTTTTATTTTTGTATATATATATACATAAATAAATAAAAAAAAATATATTGCATATACTTTTTTTTTATTATATATTTTCATATACATGAATACTTAATTTTTTAATAATAATAATTGTTGCGATAACACAATACGAACGTTGTTATATTAAAGTGTATTTCTATAAAAGAGAAAAAAAAAACAATTTTTAATAATAAAAATTAATTGGAAGAAAACACTATATATATATATATATATGTATATATAAGTAAACAACGTCGTGTATTTTTGTGTTTGTGTGAAACTTGAAGAATATATATCAAGCTTATTTGCACAATTTATTTTTTATTTTCTTATACTATACTATACACGTCACTTATTTATACGTTTTTGTGTATTTGTCACGGAATGATAAAAGAAAAATGCGATTACAATAAATATATACACAAAATATTGTCACAGCAGTATATTAATAATAAAAAAAAAACACGCAAAATAAAACCATATATAAATTAAAGTAAATTATTTCATCAAACAATCGATTTATTTTTATATTTGTATATTTATTTATAATCTTTTAATATATTATATATAGATACGAAGTGAAATAATTTTTTTTTAGAATCATATTATGGTATATGTAATAAAAATATATATTATATAGAATATATTTAAGAATTTTTTTCAAAATAAAGAAAAACAGCCCCCGAAACATTTAAATCCTCAAATTTTACCATTGACCGACCATGCAAATAATATATTTATTTCCAATTTTTCAATATTCATTCCCAAAACGTCCTTGATTATTCATATAGCAGTATGGATTTTAAATTGTTCATCAGACATAAATATCCCAACATTTCAAGTGAATCGGTTAAAAAAACAAAACCCCTGATATCTCTATATAACAACCCATTGGATCTGTATGAGAAGTATGGTTGGTTGATCTTATATTAATAATTTCGGACTCACACGACAATAGAATTGCAATGTTTTATCGAAGCTAAACCGATTCTGCCGTAATACCGAATACAAAAACAAACCAGGTCGAGTAATTCCGAAGAAAAATTCAATAACAATGACCGACCATCACGAAATTTGTTTTTCCATGATTTGTTAAGAAAAGTGAAAAATTCTGATAAAAAAATTATCATTTTTCAAACACACTAAACTTGTATCAATATACTACCACCGTATGTGATTCATATTAAAATGAAAAATTTTTAAATTATACAAACGGCAAACAAATATCTCTGCCGTATTGTCCTTGAACTTCAATTCATTTTTAATTCAATTGTTTCCATATTCATTATATCGTTATATTAAGTGCAATTTATTTCTTCTAAATACATATATATTAAAAAAATAATCACATAATTTTATTTTGCATCATAGCATTTCCTTTTAACATCGATTGTTATTATTATTATTATTATATCATCATATGTGAGAGAAAATTGATTTTCTTTTTGCTATGTATATATATATTTGCAAAAGAAAAAATTTCAAGGTGAAGTGAAAAATTCTATTTTAAATAAAAAAAAAATATGTATATCTGTATATATATGCAATATATATACAATACACAAATGCATTATATACATATACGGGAAGCATTTTCCTAATTTTCCACAATATATTTTTATTGTATATGTATATAAAAATTATACCGTTTTTCATCGGATAAGCTATATAACAAACACACATATATGATATTTATAGAAAATATATATGCATATATAGTCAACCATTTAGAATATATACACGCGTAAATATATGATGTTTATTTTATAAGTTATATAAATACGATATATTAAATTTCCCAGGCGGATTTATTTAGCATAAATGCGAATAGTTATTTTATATGTAAAAACTATTCTATATACATATACCAATATCAATTCAACATATATAGAATTTATTAAAAAAAAAAATAATATTATTGAATAAATTTATTGAGTGAGAATTGGAAATTTAAATTGTTTATCAAATGCTTATTTTTTTATAATATTTTTTTATAACATTATAACAAGTTTATTATAAGGTTTGATACTTATAAAAATTCTTCGTTATCGAACTACCTTCAAAAATAATATAATTAATAATAAAGGATTAACAGAACGCTAAAGGAAAAATAACCTGTTAATTATGCCATATATTAAATAAATAAACAATTGGATTTTTTTTGTTATCAAATGATAACGGAATTTATCCTTGCGCATCCTTTTACAATATATACATCAAAATTATTAATTCGAATAATTCAAACCGTTCATATAGGCGATTTGAAGAAAATGAAATTTTACGAACAAAATCAATTTATGGAAAATATCAAAGTAAAATATCTGATTTTAAGAAAGAATAACCGCAGATAGGAACAACTCTATACTGTATATTAAATAACTGAATAATTCACAATTTCCCTTTTTTTTTTGATTAAACATTTCATTATGTGTAATTATTATGTGTAAGTATTGTTTAACAACCAAAACAAGGAAGTATTTATAGAATATAAAATAATATAAATACTTTACCGCACATAAACAACAGCAAAATAGAGATAAAGATTTTTGTTATATAGATAAAAAGGATATAGTTGCATGGTAATTTATTCATTATATACCTATATCAATGGAAATTCTAATAATACCTGTTTTAGTTTTCAAACATCAAACACTTCCACCATTTTCAATTCTATATACCACATATGTAAAGAACATATTTATACAAACATATTTGAAAATATAGTTAACATTTAAATATAACCTTCAAATGTGTTTTTTTTTTCTTGTAATATTTATTATTCTTTAATATTGAATCCGTGTATAGAAGAAATATGTGCTACCATCCATTTTTCACAAATATATATATAGAGATGAGGTATTTCTATACCAGCTACAAAACGTGCTAACAAAAAAAAGTACATATAATAGATAAAAAAAAATATATAGTCTTTAATACTGGGTATATACCATTAATATGGAGGGAGTAAAAGAAACAGATTCATATAAATATATATAGAAGAAAAAAGAGATAGTTCAGGGTTCTGTGCGATATAGAAACGAATTTACTAATTATAATAAAATATATAAAATATTACTATCTTCATTTTGTTGCGAAAATGTGCATCAAATTTTCCACCATTCATTTTGCAAATAAATATTCATAAACAATAATGAAAATTCCATTTTCAAAGTTTTGTTTTTATACCACATAGATAAATAATACACAAACGTGTTAAACAAATATTATACAAAGCACAAATAAAAAGCTTAAATATATTTACAAACACCTTTATGTATAAATGAAAAACTGCACGTATATATTTACTATATATATTTATATATTGATGTTGCATTGGTATTCAAAATTGTTTGTATACATATGGTGTTTGTTATGGTTTTCCAAACCGGAAAATTTACAAAAACATGTTTTTTGTAAAAGTTTCTGACACACATATATATTAAATGATATAATACTTAATTTTGTTAATAAAAACTGTGTACAGTATTATATGTATAATGTTTTTTTTTTCAAATTACTGATGTTTTTCCAATGGAAAATAAATACATTATCATTAAAATAATATATAAACAGAATGACATTTATTATTATTATTATAAAAATATATAAAATATATAGTGTAATGGGGTTCAACAACGATGTATGTTGAAAGAAAAAGATAAAAAATATTAAATTTATACGCGGAAAACGATTCCAAGCTTTTCTCGTAATATATTCATCGTTTCCGAGTAAAGAAAATAAAAAAAGCTTTACAAAACATCATATACAACAAAGCAGCAATAAAAAATACACGTCATTTAAACAATTTAAAAAATATTTTCTTTTCATCAATTTTTCCATTCACTCTCAATCGTAAACACTTTGAGGAAACACACGCCAGTATAATAATTATTTTGGTTTTATATTAAAAATTTTTGTATATATATATATATATATACATATAAATAACAAAGTGAAAACAAAGCACAAATTTTATTTTTAAGGAAAATTTATTAAATATATATCTATATAGATGAAAAATTCCATTTTATATACCGATGATCATCAACAAAGTTTTTGTTTTATATATAGACATATAATCATATATATATATATAGTTAGTGTTTGTGTGTGTATGCGGATACAATTCAAATATTATAATTAAGTTGTTAATTTATAATTAAGTGTTAAAATTTAATTAATATAGTTTTTGAAAAGAAAAATTACTATTTATTTAATTTTAATAAAATTGCAATAGAGTTTTTCCAAATCAATTTTTTTTGATATATGAAATTGCGTCGTCGTTGTTGTTTTTTTTTTTTTTATATATTTGAATAACATTTTCATTGGATTTAATATATATAAAAGTATATACGTTTGTTTATATAAAGAAATATAAATTACATTTTCATATAAAGCTTCTTATTATATATATCTTACAGACACACACACAAATACTCATTCATTGATTTCATTCATTCATTTTTCTTTCGTGCATCCGTGAATATATATATATAGGAAAATAAAAATATGGTAAAATATATAAATAATAACAATAATAATAATAAGTATATATGGTATATCTACAAGTGTATATTCTACTGGTTCTATATATATTATAGATGTATAATAAAACGATATATTATATATATGTGATGATGATGTTAATGATAAAAAAAAATGATGATTGTTTTCGTTCGAATAAAGGAAAAGTGAAAAAAATTATACATTCGTTGGATATTTATTTTTCTTTTCACAACAACTGAAAAATTATAAGAAAAAACACTTTTTTTTTTTTTTGGTTTTTTATTATTTTGTTGATGTTGTTGATGTTTAGTAGTAGTTTTAAAATATATTATACATATATATATATAAAATGTGTTTGATGACTGAGTGAGTGTAAAAATTCATATTAGTATATATGGTTTGGTATTTTCCATTATTTAATTTATTTTTTTATAACTATTAAAAAATTTTATAGTTTAATTACCTACAGTTGAAACCAAATATAAAAATGGGAAAATCATATTTTTTTTTTTTGAAGTAAGTATATAAGTACATATAATTAAGGTTAAGGAAAATTATAATTTTAATTAATATATATATATATAGCATAAAACATTTCTTTTTTTTTTAAATTTTCTTTTCAATATGGAAATTTTCACATAAAATTAAGTTTGTGGGGGTGGAAAAAAATCATATAAATTTTAAAAAAAAAAACTATATATTTTTTTTTATTTTATATATATACAAAATTATCAATATGAGGTTATATGTTTTTGGAATTTTCATACATCTGTTTGGTATTGCAAACGGTCCCAACGGTCAGTTATTTGGAAATATACATAAACTTATATATGGAAAAATTGAAAGTATTGTATTTCTGACAAAACATCAAAAATATTTTTTTAATATTTTCCAATTATAATTTAACAAAAAACCTCCTCCCAGCAAACAACCAACAAAAGTATTAATAATAAAATGCGATCATATTTTAGTTGCGTTTTGTGATGTAATGCGTCACCGGTTTGTTGTGTGGTGTTGTTTTTTATGCGTTATCGTAATCTATACGATATTTATTATATATAAAATTATATATATATAGATATACATTTATTTATAAAATATATAAACTATATATATACGCATATAACATTCTATATATACTACTCTAACCAGTATAATATACTATAAAAGAGCATATTTTATCTGTATATGCTCGATTTTCAGATTCCGAAACAAAGGACTATAGAATCATTGTGGTCATTAATAAAACAAAGTTAAAATATTATCCGAAAGTTACGCAGGAGTGAAGGAAAAATCATTGAAACGGCTTAATGCAAAAATTTAGTAAATACTACGTCTAAGGGAATGGAGGCTATCATAAAGGCCAAAGGAGACGTTACACCTTACAAAGGAGATTAGTGGCGTATAATATAAGTGACCGATATTATAAAGATTACATTTTTTTTTATTAAACTGTATTATTTTGAAATAAATTCCATAACTAATTGAATTTATAATTTTTTTTTTACTTCTGTCTCCGCAAATTATTTAACTAAAACCAAAATTTTAAGATATAAAATTAGTAGGATTAAAAAATGATTGTTTAAAAAGTCCTTTCTCAGCATCTCAAAATCGAGCATATGAATAAAATTGCTGGTGATCGATATTATACTGGTTAGAGTAGTAGATATAGGATATATAGAACCAAAAATGTATATCTAAATATGCAAGAAATTTTTTTATATAATGATACACGTATATTATGATGTGTCGTCGTATTTGGTAAACATAAATAAATTCATAATTTTTAATACATGTTATTTTCATTTTAGAATTTTTAATATATATATATATATAATTAATATGTTATTATATTTTTATTATTATTATTATTATGATTATTATTTGAATAGATATATAATTAATTGTATAGATAAATCCCATTTACAATATTTCCTTCAAAGTTTTTCTCATTATATTTAATTATAATTTTTATAGTAGATATTTTGTTTTCGTTGTTGCAATTTAGGTAATTTTTTAATTAATTTTAATTTTGTTGTTATTATCTTTATTTTTATTTTTTTTTTGTGATTCCACACAACCCACATACAAAAACAAACACCCACTCACACACACACATGCACATAAAGATTTTCTTTATACTTTGTTTATATTTACCCACATTTTCTCCTCGCATTATATATATATATATATATATAAATAAAATGCAATTTTTTTTTTTTTTTGATATAAATTTTTCCATTTTTCTGTTTGTTTGTTTGCGTTTTTTAAAGTTTTACAAATTTATATATAAAAAAAAAATAAATAAATATCTCATAGATATATTCGGCTATCTCATATATGTTAATGTATTCATCGCACCCATCGGGACCGGATGATAAAAAAATATTAGTTGAAATTTTTCTATATATTCATTGATTTGTGTGTGTGTGTGTGTGTTTGTGTGTTTCGTGTGAACTGGCATTGTGTCATATAGTCATAAAATACACGAAAATCTATATGAATATATTTTTGGTTTGAAATTGTTGTGTATAGATTTTTTTTTTGTTTTTGTTTTATGCGGTGTCAAACTAGAAATTCTACATATTTATATACGTCATATATAGAAAAAAAAATAATACAATAATTGGTTTTCACTATATAAAAAACACATTTGGTGAACGTTATAAGGCGAAGGTCGCTGTTATACACCAATTGGTAAAAACATTATTTGTTACCCATGGATAGAATTTTTGTCTATATATATAATATTACATTTTCGTATATGAATAACTTTTTCATGATTTATTAGTAAAAATTATTTTTATATATATATATAGAATTATATTTAATCTTATTTTTATACACATCTATATATAAAATTTAAAGTTCTTAATTGGTTTCGTTTTGTTCACAAGCGCGAATGATTGTTTGAAATATCATATATATATATAATATATATGAAAAACAAAAAAAATAACAATTTTTTTATAACTATAATTATAATATTATATATAATTTAATATAACTATATAGAAAATTTATATAACAATTAGCTTAACAAAAATATATTTGAAAAAGCTATATTACAAAAAAGTGTTTAGATGTTTGCGTATTTGTATTTATATGCGAGCGATGTTTTTTTTTGTTTATTTGTATTTCATCTATTCAAATTACCCAAGGACACATTTTAAATCGATACACATGATTTATTAATATATAAAATATTTAACATACAGAACAGATATTCAAATAGGTATATATGTTTATAAAGATATGGATTTATTATTCAAGAAGTGTTTTGTTAATAATTTAACAATTGCATGAATACAACTCTTTTTCGTTTTATATTATTTTATTTCATAAATGAAATATATGCACATAGGGTAATATTATAATACATAGTTTATGGCTTTACGAGTTATGGTATCTATAGGTCTATAATTTAAAATTTTAACTTTAATTATCAGAATAACATATATTTTCAAATGTATTTTATAGAGATGTTTAGGATATCACGTATATAGAGATAATATAGAATGTATAATAGTAAGTGTTTTAAAATCCTAAGGCAGATAACCACCAGATTGTTTTTCTGTTTTTCTCTTATATTCGAATCTGATTGCAATGAATTAAATTCAGGTAGATTTTGTACAAATTTTTCCAATAGAAGTTGGTTGTACGGCTATAGTTATACCGACCCCGCAAAACTCCACAACCAATTATTAAATCAACAAATTGAAAAAACTGCGTTGTCATACTCTCTATGTCTAAAATCAATTGTACAAGCAAAAATTAATTGTATATATATACATATAGAATTTTGTCATATATATACATGAACTGTATTAATATCTATAAAGATATACACTTTAAAAGTGTTTAGAGTGAAACTAAAAAAAAAATTATATTTTTTATAATATCAAATTATATTATACCAAATTATAGAAAGAATATCCTATAACCTTTATAGTATCATATATAAACATACATATAGATAGTATAATATTTGAATGACTAACAATCACGCATATATACATTTTTAAAAATAGTAATTTTTTCTTTTGTATGATAATATAATAATTTATTAATTTATTAACATAATTTTTATTTGGAATAAAAGCGGCGTCTTATTGACCATATAAATTCTAAATGCCGGAACATATATATATACATCATTGAAAAGAAATGAAAATCAATATACAAATCGTTATTCGTGTAAAGCTCGCTATAATAATGAATGTATATAACTTGCGGTAAAAAACTTGACCAAATGAAAATTATGTATAGCTTGAATTATTATTGTTAAATTAATCTACTATTTAAAAGTTTTTCATATAGAAATTGATGGTAAAGCGGTAAAAGCATATATGATACTATTATAGGAGATTTTTGTTTGTTATATATATTCTCTGATGACAATCCATTTACGAACTTTATACTTATAACATATTGTGAAAAAGATTGTTCAACATATATTAATCATATAAGGGAATTTTTCCGATAGGTAAATATAAGATACAATACAATGTTTATGTTTATTACGAAATGTACCTGGTATTATAATATTTATCGTTGAAGATATAAAGTTGCATATATTTTTAACTACATATAACAATTTTCAAATTTGTAATGTATTTGCCAAGTATCATACATCCTATTTTATATATAAATTCTAAACTTGACAAACAAATGACAATCCGTACGTCGGTTCCCTTGAGTGAAATATAAGTGAAAGTCACATGTATATATGTGAAAGGATATATTATAGATTATAAATAATACACGACAAAAAAATAAAAGGAAAGAAAAAGTTTGTTAATTTTATTTGTTAATATTGCGCGATATATATATGACCAAAATATCTATATTAGATACCTGCATGAATATGTACATATATTTTATATTTTTTTTTAACGATTTTCCAAGTTTAATTCGTTTTTGTACAATATTTTCCAACCAACTTTTTTCGTTCATTTATATATTTTTCAATTATAATACAATATATATATATGTATATACAATAAATTTTTTGTGTAGGCATACATATTTAATATACATATATATGCGGAGATACACTTATGACCAATTTTTGTCGAAAATTTATTGTTAATAATTCAATTTGTTTGATTTGACAATATTTGTGTTTTGGTTATTTGGGTTTTGAATAAATAACTCGATTATTTAGTATAATGAAATTGATATTTAAACGACATGAAAAACACAAAACGTATTTTGATGGAGTGAAATTGGCGATTGATCTGCAATACGTTTAAACTGTAATCGCAATTTCAATCAACTTGAAACATTTTTCGGAACAATATAAAAAAATATCATGTTTCAAAATATACATTTACTTGAAAATAATCAAGTGTATATGGGGTAAAAATAATATAATTTCTATATGAAATATTTCCACTTACAGAAAAAAAAAATTATATCAAAAATCGCATCACATATATAGTGTTCGACTTTATTTGGCCATAAGTGTGGGTATTCTACTATATATCCTAAGTATATATTATATTTTTTGTTTTCCTTTAAAAATATGGGTGGATATATTATATATAGTAAAAGTATTTATATATATAAAAATAATAATATGTCGAAAAAGATAAAGTCAAAATAGAAAATTCACTAACGTGTGTAGGCGGGCGTTCACTCTTCATTACATATATATATATATATGTATCTATACTACATCGTATATTATTTCCCATAATAATAATAATAATAATAACAATTATAATAATAATAATAATGATATTATTGTTATAATATTATTATTTTTATAATTTTTATAAATACGTTTATTGTACAAAAGAAAATGTAATGTTTAATGTGTGTGAGTTAATTTGTTGTTAATATTTATTTACATTTGTTGTTTGTATATGGTTTTTTTGGAATTGAAAATTTGACATATATATATACTCGCGCGTACACAGTTTATTGATTAAAAAAATATAAACATATACACTTTATTGTATTACGTGTTATCACACCGATGATATAAAATAAAAAACGCATATCTAATTCAAAATTAATTTTGTTTTTTTTTAATTATCTACATATATACTTATACTCGTATAAGCATATATATTTTTAGTAGATACTTCAACAAATTTTTGGAAAATTAATTGTTTTTTTTTTTACTTATCAATATATCGGTGCTATAAAAAAATTTATTATAACGAATTTTATATTATATTAATGATTTTTTTTATATAATTTTGATAAAAAATTAATTTTGTTAATCAATATATCAATATATATATAATATATAAGTAATGAATTTTTTTTATATAGGTTATTATTTTAAATATTGTTATACATTTTTTTTAAATTGTATAATCAATAAGAATTTTTTTTTAAGGGTTATTTAATATACATTCTTTTATAAGAACTATATTTTTAATATATATTGATTCGGATTAGATTTGATTAAATTGTTTGTATTTTAATTTTATCGAATATTCGTTAATTTCGTATACTAATAACGTTAAATTTCACTTAGGTTAGGTTTCAAATTCAACGTTTTCCAATTTAAATTCAGTATTTTAAAAAACAAATTCGGTATTCATTACTAAAAGTAGAACAACAAACGAAAAAATGGTTATAATTTATATAATTTAATATCCATAAAATAATATTACTAAAATCATTTGCGAAGTGGTATTTCTGATAGATTCTTAAATATTATTTAGAATTTATTTCTATTTGTTTTTATTTATTGAACTGTTTATTAATAAATAATGAAAGTTTATTCCTGTATAGATGCGAGCTCGCGTATTGATTATAGTGTCCGGTTAAATATCCGCGATTACTAGTCAAATGTTAACTTAACCATATATTATAATTTTATATGTATAATGAAAATAAATGTTATTTGCTTAATGATGTGAAATAATCCTTTTAAAGCGCTATATTGTTTAATTTATAAAATTCTATATAGAGCATATTCGCATTTATATATATGTAAAAAAAATAAAATCGCGGACAAAATTCATTCGCAAACATTATATATGATGGGAAAAAAGTGAATTTATTATGAAAATGAAAACTAGCTTGAATTCACCTTATTGTAAATATATAACAAGCAAATTAATAAGGAGTATATAGAAAATAATTTTAGTTTTAGAAAATGGTCGTCATAAAAACACAATTCTGTATTAGAAAAATAAATAAATGTTTATAATAATTTATTCATAAAATATCTGAAACCTGTATATGTATAACATACGTATATATATAAACTCCAGGTATGGCTATAGGTTTAATATTGATATATTATATACAAATATATATATATATATATATATATGTAATATAAAAGAGTTATTTTGGAATATCTAGTTTATTCAATATAATTTTAATAAACATTTATTAAATCCTATATTTATATATGATTATATAATAATAACTTGAAGAATATAAAAAAATATACAAAATTTATTGCCTCTGATGTTATTACATATATATAAATATTATAAATATAGAAAAAATAAGATATATATTTGATCTTTGAATAAATCTTCTTTGTATGGTAATTTAAAGAAAAATCACTACACTCCATCCATTTATATATAGTTAATTTAATACATATCTACAGGATGGTCCATTGGGATAAATATTTAAAATAGGATAAATATATAGAAAATATCTATAATATGAATTTGTCTTTAATTTATAATTAAGGTTGTTTTCTATATATTTCTATAGGTCAATATTTCTTAAGGATTCTCAATACATAGCTGCTTTATTATAGTTAAGGATTCTATATATATGTGTGGAAGATTATGATTCTGTGGAAGATTTATCGAATATCTTTAAACAATAACATTTAAGAAAATCCATTTAGCGTATAAATTAAAGAAATATAATGCTTTGCCATTAAATGACGATAATTTTTATTATTACTTGTGCGGTGTAACATATATATTAACAACCTTAAGATTAAGATAACAATTAACACCTTGTATATTGATACGTAATTTTCACTTGTGTATCAAAAGTTTTATATATTGTTTTTATTAGATTTTATTTTTTTTATATGTTCAAATATCCCGGAAACCTGTTATTTTATTTTTTTTAATATAAAATGTATATAAATAGGTAACTAGTTTTTTGTGATCTTGTATTTTTATTTTGCTGTTTAGTTTGATTCTTTTCTTATATTTAATATATTTACTTTTATTTTATATTCCACTTTTTATATTTTTTTATTAATTTTGCAATATAACATGTTATTATAAATTCTATACTATATAGAAATATATTATAATTCTCTGTAAATAATTTGCAATTTAAAAAAAAAATGTAATTTATTATTTCAATGTATATAGTAAATGAGGTCTTCTCTAATCCGGATCCTACTATACTATGTAGTGTGCCGGATTACGGATGTTTCAGGATGAAGTGAATGGAATTTTTAATAAATAAAATTTCTATTGTAATTTATTTTTTGGTTATAAAATTACTACGTATAAACAATTTGATAATTTGGTTGGTTTGATGTGGATTTCATGGACTGTTACACTTATAAACTCGTAATGCATATTAGGTATAGTACTGAGATACAAAATTAGTTATTGGAGGTAAATCTAATGATACATTGCAACAATTTGTTTAGCAGAAATCCACTTTTCAAATTGATCCACATTCTAACGTTTTTCCTTTTAATGTCAAAGTTGTATGTGATCTTGTAATTTTTACGCTTGTAATTTTTGTAATTTTTATTATCGCTAATCGGTGACATTTTACCATTTGATATAATTAGATAGATACAATGGATATTTTATAATAAATACTATTTAATACTATTTATAAATGTAACTGTTCCAAAATCCAATTTCTGTATCCAATCACCTGTCTTTGGGATGATAAATTCAACACAGTTCAAGTCGCAGTTTTGAAGTATTATACGGTTCGAACTTAAAAAGATAGTAAAAAAAACGAACCTATATAATCGGTTAACAAGATTTAGATCCTTTTTGTCATATAAATCCAAAAGATTTGAATATTGAATTCACCGTGAAATTCATCTATGATTTTATTAATCGAATTCAGAATTTATTGTAGACGAATATGATAATAAAACTACCTCAACGGCGGATTACGGTACCATATACAAGACCGTGTACCTCCATCAGTAACATATATGTAATGACACGGACATTATGATGAGTATCAAATCAGTTAAAATTTATGCGATGCTGAATCGAGTACACGAATTAATACAAAATAAAAGTGTATGGGACATCAAATATTAAAATAAATTATAAAATACAAAAAAAAAACGTGATTATACATTATTCGAATTAATTTACACTATGTATGTATATTCATATATGAATTGTGTGTGTGTGTTAAGAACATATCTAATACATATGGGATGTTTGGTACACATAATAATGGTTAAGAACACATAATAATGGTTAAAATGTATATAGTAATGAAAAACAAAAAAAGCTGAATATTGAAAAGGCTTTTTTTTGTTATATAATTCAAGTACATCATTATACAAAAAAATATATATATTTATAATTCTTTTTTTACATTTTGTTTATACAATTATATAACAACCAGTATGTTGGTTGGTACAATGTACAATTTATAATCATCATAAGTATATTTACCACTTTATTAATCGTATATAGAGAAATAATAATAAATACACATATTTTTCATTTTCAAAAATTTAAAATTAATTATACTTATATATGGTGAATATTTTTATTTTATATATTTATATAAATCCTGTTCATTTGGTTTTGTAACATATTCTTGAAATTAAGCAATTCATATGTACGTGTGTATGAAATTTTCTAATTTTTTTTGTTATATGGCGCGGCACAATGAAGAATATATGTAGAAATATTTCAAATAGAATTAATTTTTTTTTAAATTATAATTGTATATATATCTGACATGCACTATAATGGGAAAATATATTCAGATACTAGTTTACCGCATACAAAAAATTTGGTATATTATATAAAAAAATCTTTATAAACATTGTTCTACAAATAATTTCAGATATTTTATATTCATGAATATTATTCTGTATATATGCAAATACCTGCAATTCATATGAATATTATTCTATACCAAATTATTGATAAATATTTGAATATTTAAAATATCGTTTAATCAATACTTTTCTGAATCAAATATAGCGCGGATTATAAAATCATATATAAGGAATTTCCGTAGGTGTAACTATATATACCATTTATAAAAAAATTGAATCATCGCACTGAAATGTAAAAGATCATTTCAAATCAGTCACGGTGCAATTCATATAATTTAAATGAAAATTTATATATGATCACACGCAGAACCATCAATTGTTGAAATTTTTATTATACCACATTTATGTGGAAACATCAAATTATATATACATTTATAAAACGTCTATATTACAAAATATGTATAATAATAAAAGTATATTTCTGATAGTAGGTTTACCTTTAATACTAATATTATAGATATTATATAATAATAAAAGAAACACAAAACATTTTATTTTGTTAATTTCAAAATATTTATAATTACTTGGATGGTTCAATATATGTTTACACTTATATAACTTCAAACATAACATTGAACCGAACATTTTTTTTATACATATACCGCAGATAAATAAAATACTTAATGAACTATTGCTAATATATTCAAAAAAAGTCTTCTTTATAACATTCTCAAAATTCGTATATATACATTTGACATTAATATGGTATATTGTATATATACAACATATGATATATAGTTTTATATTTATTATTTTAATTCAAAATATTTCAAGATATATTTGGATTACGTAATTCTAATTATTTGATGATATTGCTAAAAAATAACAAAACAAAACAAAAACCTATTCATTCGTATCATCACAAATACTCAAATATATACTGATATACAAAGATATATGTATATATTTAATCTTTACCTCCTATAGTACATATATATACCTATACAAAAATTCTATCGATATACCAACCACTATATTGTGTTATATTCTTGAAACACATTTTTTTTATTAACGTATTTAAATATATATTCTAATACAAATGAATTAATAATAATTATATATGCGATAATCGCAAATCTAACCATTTGACGAACGTCAAAGTATATACACCTATAGTTTTTTATGATGTATAATGTTTAAACAATCAAAATAATTTGTAATAGAAAAATTTTTTTAATTTTATATACACTTTATAGATTTAAATTTGTTTTTAATTTGGTTTTTATTTTGTATTATATTATTCTAATATTTTGCAAGCAAAACACAGTATAGTGTGTTTCTAAAATGTTTATATTTGAATATGAATATTTTAATAGAATAATACTTTTTAATATATTCACACATTTAAATGATGGATTTTTTTGTTCATAAAAAGCTGGGCAGTTTTTACTTATTGTGAAAATGTACCAAATTGTCAGAGGAATATATTAAAATATATAGGTTGTTTAACGTTTAGGATTCATATATAATGTATTTTATATAATTCAGTTAATTTTAGTTACCTCAAGTTTAACATCGACTTATTATTTTCATCATCGCATTAATGAAGATATTTTTTTTTGTAAATCTAATCTATATGAAGGAGCTAATGATGTCTTGAGATAATTTACTATAATTTTAACAAAAAATTCATATTTTACCAACAAAGATTGATTTTAACTCATAATTAATTGTGTTAGAATGTTTATTATTATAATTTTTATTTTTATTTCAGTTTGTGGTAATCTTTGGTCGCACTACATGCGAAAATAAAATGTAATTCTGAGTGTGAAATTTCGATTTGAAAACACAAAAAAATTTTTCATGTTTTCAAAAGAATTTTGTCCGAATTCTAAGTGTCTTTATATATCACACTATATATAGTAATGATTATGATGCAGTTGTAAAACAAAAATTCTGATAAATTTTATAAAATTGGTATTAAAAATTATTTGAAAATGACGCGTTCTTATTCATAAGTAAATATAAACATGACATTATAATATTATTATAAACCAAATATTTTTTATGTATATAGAAATTCAAGTTGTCCAAATAAATAATAAGCTGATTGTATAATATTACTTATTATTCTGAAATTCCATAAACCACATTCGATTTTATAGAAATTCAACATTATATATTTGCATATTTAATAAAAAAAATAATAAATACATAATATATGATAAATAACTCAAAGAATAAACATAAGCGAAAACGATAACATAGACCTCTAAATCGTATATTAACAAATTAATCATCATAAGTACATCTGATCAAAGACATTTATTATCCATATATAAGATGTTATATTTTTGATAACAAAAAATTTGCATCATATAGGTGTGTGTGTGTAATAATTTTACCTGTATATTTTTTGTTATATCAATTGATTCAATGAAAGTGAATGTTTCAGTGCGATATCGAATTTGCTATATACCTACATTAACGAACAATTGAATTAAACAAATATAAAAACATTCGTAAAAGATTATGTTATTTTGAATAACGAATTTATATATATTAAAAAATAAAATTTAACGAAAATATTACGAAATGTTAAAAAAAAAAAACAAAAATAATACAACTTTTATCCATAGAATTTACAAGAAAATAAAATTATCAATATAACAAAAAAAACATGAAGAAACCGTATATATTTTCTAAAAATATACAATATCGGTTTATCTACTATTTAATATATCATTTATTATTTATGAAAAAATATATGTAATAAAAAAAAATCAAAATACACATGCCGCATTAATTGGATTAAAAAAGAATTAAAATATTTGTATATATAATTAAAACAGACCGTATATATATACAAATATATACATTTATTGCATTTACCATTTATAGGCTGTTAATTATATTAATAATATATTGAATTAAACTAAAATAAAAAAATTCAACGATACATACATTTAAAAATATATAAATATATAACAATAATTATTATTATACATTATACATTTATTTAATTTTTATAAATCATTTTTTTTTTTTCGTAAAATCGTAAAATACATTATAAATAAAGATTAATTTGAAAAAAATCTATATATTTAATCAAATTAACCAAAAATAAATTTCCCTTACTATGAAATTTATAATCAATATTAAAAATAAATGTGTAACGAGATTAATATTTAAAATTATAATTTATAGTTGTTATGTCGTTTTTATCGCAACTGACAAAATGTCCTAGTATATCGTTGGAATTCTAGTATACTATACGAAAGACATGGAGCACTTTTATAGTTGTTATGTCGCTTTTGTTATTGTGGAATTTGAATTAATAGAAATCGGTTTATTTTTCTATAATATATAGAAATGATTTAGAGTATCCTGACTTTTTCGATTGTAATTTGCTTGTTGCTTCTAACTCCGAGGTCTAAATTCTTCCAAATATTAAAAACGTGTATGAGTAAATGTTATAGACAACATTATACTTCGAACATATAGTTCTAAAAATAGTTCTATATAACAAAAAATTTTCGCAAATCAAGCATTTCACAATTACAATATCGTAGATTTCTGTGTACCGCAGAGTGTATACACAATAATTAATATATGGTATATTTATTAAAGTGCGTACAATCAAAAATGTTACACTTTGTAAAAAAAACAGTATCAAAACTCATTCATCTCATATCCTCATATATATAAATTTTAAATGTATATATTTTTTATAAATTGTGCAATTTTTTATCATATTTATTATATATATACAGACATGCATATTTACATATATAAATCGAAAATCAATATATTATATGTCATATTTGTAATAGTTATTATATATTCATTACAGTAAAAAAAAAACTTTTGATTTGCACATCATCAAATGCCGGATTTCATATAAACAGAATCATATACATCGATATATTTATTGTAGATTATATATAGTAAACAATTTTTATAGATATATTTTTTACATTCCATTTGCTTATTTAGATATACCAACATAATATATAGGATAGCATTGTATTTGTTCGGTTACTTTGCCAATATATTTGTCATCATATAACATTGGCGTTTTGTTGAAATACGTAATCATTAAATTAACTATATATTTATACTACCACAACGATATACAAAAATTTATAAATGTAGTTATATGCACGCAAATATTACAAAATTACAAAATGTTTAATAATGAAATTGCCATATAATAAAATATGAAAAAAATAAGAATCGCAGTCAGTTAAAAAAAACGCAAACAACAAAACATTATACAGTTAAAATGGGAAATTTTCAACAACAATATATTATATGAAAATATTTTTCCTGTGTATTCATCTATATATAAATAGATATGCATTACAAAAAAAAAATTTAGAAAATATACATGCGCTCATAATACAACAAATACACACAAAATACAATGTGGAACACCAATTGTGGAAAATTCGGAAAACTTGAACTTGAAAATTGTTATTAATATTATAATATGGATTTATCTATATATATACATGTGTTTATTCGTCATTTATTGTATACCATTGCATATATGATGTTGTTATGTATAATACATATACAAATAATAATATATATGGGTAAGTAAAAAATCGATATGAAAAAATATTTATTTATAAATTTGATGTATATTAAAAAATATAATTTATCAAATTGTTATGTAATTAATTTCATATATACAGACACGTATATGTAAAAAATGTTTAAATTTATTATTATAATACAAAAAAAGATTGACGTTATAAAACAAAAAAAACATCCGCACACAACCATATTTTTGGGTCATTTGACTTTTCACGCGGATGTGCATATACATAATTTTTAATTATAATTATAATTTATATATAGATAATGAGTTATTAAAATTATCATCATAATATAAATGAATGTATACAATATTATAAGCATATATAGATAAAAAAAAAACTAAAAATGGTTTCCATTTTAATATCCCATAAATAATTGATTGATGTAAATGTGTAATTGTATAATAATATTGTTTTTCACATACATTTTGAATATAAATTATTTTATATACGTACGATGTAAATAAATGTAAAACAATATATATATATGAAAAAGGTGTTCATATACTATAATAACTCCACCATATCGACGCCACCAACCGCGTATCTTATCCATTTTAGCACAACTCACACACGTTGTTAATTTTATTTTTACCATATGTATATTTTAAACTACATTTAAACGACCGTGGCCTTCAAATATAAAAAAAAAATCATCAGAAAATTTTATTCTAAATAAAAAAACATGTTTTTTATTCACCATCATATAGAATAGTAGCAATAGTAGTTAGTAGATAGAGTAGTGTAAAAAAAACGCCATATGATACTAATCTATATGTGAAATTGTTTATGATGTGTTTTTTAAATATATACATATATATTTTGTTATTTTAGTTCTTCATATACACGCATATTGCAAAATTTTCTTTTTCAAAACGCAATAATTGTATGTAAATTTTTTTAAAATTAAATACATATACAAATTCATCACACAATTGTATTTAAAATTGAAAAAAATTTAAGAGTTTCAAAAGTACTTAGTGCGATATATTTTCAATGCACGAGTGTACTTAATTATAAATAATAATATTATAAAAAATAATAATAATAATAATAATAATAATAATAATAATATACAGTCGTATACATATAAAAGAATTAAAAAAGTTGCGGGTCTCCACAAATATATATATATTGATAATAATAAAAAAAAATACATCCTATATATATTATATATAGATCTACAATATATTAATTATTTATATACAGTGTGTCTCACGTAAGCCTATTCAGCCAATATCTATCTATATGTATAGTATAGTATCTTTAAAAAATAATAAATCTACTATATAGGTACATATGGAAAAATTAACATTTTCTGTTCTATTCCATATTAAAAAAAAAATAAAAATAAATAAATAAAAAATAACAAAAATCCGTATATGTATATTTGAATAAGAAAATGATGATGGTATGTATTTTTCAATTTTTTTTTTAAAGACATTTCGTATATGTGTTTGCATCAAACATGTTTAGCAAGTTTAATTTTCTTTTTCTTTAGCTGTTTTTTTTTTTTTTTTTATACTTGAACTTGGCTCTGATATTATTATATTAATATTATTATTCTCAGTATATTATAAATATTAGATTATTATAGTGTGTTATGTAAGATGGGAATCAGCTGATTCACGATGATGATGGAGTGCTTCGTAATTGTTGTTGTGTATTTTGTTTTTTTTTCTATTTTAAAAATTTTTATATATTATTAATAATAATAATATTTATTTATTATATTATTTTGGTTTTTGTTTTTATTTTTGATTTCTAATGCATTAATAAATAAATTGAATTTTTTATATCATATATACTATATAAAATATAAAATTTAATTGAAAAACACCTTTATTTTTCATATTTTTCGGTTAAAGAACAAAAATAAAGAATTAAAATTTTCCTTTTAAATTTATAATATAAATTATTTATTTATAAATATATACAAAATTTTTCCATATGAAGAGAAGTATCGTTTTTTGTTTCGTATATATCGAAAGTGATTTTTTATTTTTTTTTTTAGTATAAATGAAATTACGTAAATTATAGAAGAAAAAAAAAGTTGCAAGTTCAACTTGCAAAAAATTAATTGAAGAAAAAATATTAATAAAATGTCGTTTCTTTTTTTCAAAATCGATTATTTTTTATCGAAACAGTTAAAGTGATGTTGTGTGTGTAATTTTTATTTTTAAATAACTAATTTTTTTTTCTTTTAAAAACGTTTATAAACGAAATATTTAAATAAAATCTAAGTTATAAAAAAAACTAATCTATATAAATTATAATTCTAAGATAATATATATATATTTTATAATTAAATATATTATAATGCATTTGTACAATGGGGATACACGTTGTGGTCACTCTATTCTGGTGTAGTGAACACAGCTGGTGGTATCTCAATTGTATAAATGTGCAAAAATCAACAATTTTATTATTTTATTTATTTTTTTTTTAATTATAATTTGATTATGAGTTCTGAATAAGTTATATCTTAATTTATATATCATTATACATTTTTGGAATATAAAATGGAATGGGTTTTCTATTAATCATTCATCATTATCTCATCATTTCATCATCTCATCATCATCATCATCATCATCATCATCATCATCATCATAGATATATTATTATATATAAATGTATAGACATTATATAGATGTACGAGTACGTACATGCCAATAATCTATCTAGAACTTGAATAGAATGGGTTAATTTTTTTTTTTTTCATTATTTATTAATGAATATTATTGAAAAGAAACACTCAGAATTTCTATACATTAAAATAGCTTAAGAATCTATATATTTGTATATGGGTTTTAAAAATTAACACACACAGAACAAAAACAATTAAAAGCACAATAAAGCTATATTTGAATTTAATTATTGAACAGAATGTTGTTGGTTTTTTATTTTTTAATCTTCTTTTATAATTCATACACATTTTTAACTATTGTATTTAATATGGATTTATTATATATAAAGATAACTTTATGTTGTTCTATAAAAAAATGATTGTTTTTTTGGTAAAAAAAAAGTAAAATTAAAACCACTGGGGCTTTTCAATAAAAACACAATCGTTTCTTTAGTATTTTTCTAGCTTTTTTTTTAATAATTTTATCAATTTATCAAGAAAATTAAAATCTCAATATTATGATTTATGAACACACACAGTATGAAAAAAACCTAGGCGGGGTTACAAATCCAATTTTAATTTTGATTTTTCTAAATGAAAAACAAAAAAATGTGTTGTCTTTTATATATGCGATTTGATTTTATATCGAATCAACCATCATCATCATCATATAGGTAAATTACTACTTTTATACACGGAAAATGTTATTCTTGTTTTTCAGTTGTTTCTCTCATCGCGAATAAGAAACATTTTAAAATATATAAATTTAGGCGATGATAACTTTATTGAAAATATTTTAAAAATTAGTTAATATGAGAATTTTCCGAATTTTTCAAAAGAAAATTATCATTTTTTTTTTTTGAAAATCATACATTTTTTTTTTATTTTTGGTTTAAATATTAAAAATTTTAATTTTCAAATCATAACAAAAATATTGATTTTTATTTTATTATATTTTCAATACATTCCAAAATGGAAATGAAAAAATAAAATTCGTTTGAATGCGAATATAGAATGCAATAAATCAGTAATTTAAAGATTTTCATTTCGATATACATGTATACATTTTTATCAAAAATGTATTCACTAAATATTGCGTTGAAATGTGGGTTTTGTACTAAATGTAAAAAATTACATTCCCTGAAATTTTTTCTGATTCCATCCCATCCATCGGGAGCACCCAAACAACAAATTTTCAGATGTTTAGCTTAATCGATTGTTTTATTGAACTAAAAGTGATTGATTTATTAAATAATATTCAATAAAAATCCCAAACACACATAAATATCTGATTTGTATATTTAAATATGTATAAATGTATAGTATGTTTTATATATGATGATAGAGTTGTCTTTTCGTTTTTGTTAATAATAATTTTGCAAAACAAATGATCTCACAATCATTTTATCATTTATTGTATGAGCTGCCAAACAGAGAAGAAAAAAGAAAGAAAATAATGAAATGATGTTATCATGAAAAGATGTTGTATTACGAATAAAATAAAAAGGAAAAAACAACAAAAAAAAAGAAATAAAAGAAACAAACACACGTTTTGAAAATAAGTATATAATATTACTTATATATATATATAGGTATCATATACTACATATATAGCTCTATACCTGAAACAATATATAGATATATTATAGAATAAACTTTAATAATTAATCATACATTTTCGATATTCTTTTAATTATGAAAAAACTTAAAACATTCTTCAAGTATATATATATTTATACAACAAGATTATTATTATTATTGTAAATAAACCGTATAGAAAAAAATTAATATTAATCAATATATAAAATAAGCTTGTATATATCTGATATAGACATATATATCAGCTATATAAAGTTATGTGAAAATGGTTGTTGTGATTTTATGTTTAAAAATTTGCAAATTAAAGGTGATATTATATACTTTTAATTTAGTTATTTTATTGACCATGATGAATTATAAAGTAATTACCCTAGTTAAATTCGATTTCGGATCAATATTCAAAAGCTATAATATATACATTTAAATATATGTTAAAATTTCCATTTGCATTCTTTGCCTGGAAAAAAATTAATTTTGAATTATCTAACCAACGCAATTGATAAATTAATCTTTAGCATTTTAAATCACATCACACATAGATATATAGATACAATATATTACTTATATTTGGTGTTTTAAGTTTACCTTCTTTTAGTATAGAATAAATATATATTTAAATACCATCATGTGGCGTTCAGTTTTTAATAATATCTTTATTATTACATCATATCTTGTAAATATATATTCTATATCTATATATCTATATAGTAATACAAGTATATTCTGTTTCAAATGCAAAGCAAAAAAAAACTGTTTTTTTTTTAGATATTATATGATGTATGTGAAGATAAATATATATTTGCGATCTGTGTATATATATATTTTGAGATGTTATATTCTTGAGTAGGTTTTTTTTGCCTTATTTGTTATTTTTAGATATTTTTCCCAAAAAGCTTTTGAATTGTTTCTTTTCAAGAGCGATATACTACTTTATTTTTCGTATTGTTATGTATGTATAGTATTGTATTTTATTTTATTTTATTCTATATATTACGTATTGTGTGTATTGTATTTACTACCGCAAATAAATAAAAATATACATTTTATATATTCATAAAATATTACACACCCAAAACAAAATATCTACCATATATATATATATATATATATACAAGGAAAAAATATATAAATATTCAATTTCATCTATATTTTGTATAATGTACAATATATAAGAAAAACCAAATGTTAAACCCTTTTTAAACGAGTTAAACTAATAATGTACACTTTCGGGTTATAATACATATACCACATATACACTAGACGCCGTAGAAAGAGTCGCAAAATAGAATTTTTAAGCATTTTATCATTAATATTTTATATTTAATTATTTATTTTTTTTTTAATTTTCATTTAGTTTTCAGTCAAACAATAATTATATATTATTATATATTATAAAAAATATATCTGCAGCATTTTTAATTAATTATGAAATGAACCAATTAATATAGCAAATTCATTGATTTCGTTGATCCTTCTCGGAATGGATTCATATAATTTTTGTATGTAATTATTTAATACATCACTTTTAAGTAAAAGATGTAACTTTAATAACAAAATGTATAATAATGGATTATAATTTTCAATATATAGACATATTTATTTTACAAAATAACTAACAAAAATCTATTTTTAAAAATTTCTAAAAAATTATTAAAAATTACTAAAAATGGTCCAATTATTTGAAAAATAATTAATTAATAATTAATTTTCAAGAAAATAAGAAAATATAAAACATGAATATATATAAAATAAAACAAAATATATATATAGATAAAATAATGCAATTAAAAGAAATGTGTTGGTTTAATATACAATTGTTTCAAATGGATTTTGATATTCAATTTATATATAAAATGCTAAAAACCAAATTAGTTCAAGTTAATTCCATTTTTTTTGCGATTATACAATATTTAATTGGGTATTATCAAAAAAAAATAAAAATAATCGATATACTATAACTTATTTTAGAAATGATATTGGTCGATATCTTGTTATAGAAAAAAAAAAATAACATATAAATTTGTTTATTTTATATACACACTGTATAAAAAGAGTAAATCACACATATTAGGTTAGTGCAAATATATAATAATATTTATTTTTTTTTTTTTTTTGAAATATATCAACTTCAATTTTCCGAGAAAAACATCCTGTATATATATCTTCTAATGGATTTCGCAGGTATATATAAAATAAAATTTATAAATAAAATGAATATTTATTTTTACTTTTTTATATGCGAGTTTTTATGCGTTTAACATTCAAATATATGTATTATTTCGGGTTCGATTAATACAATATCATTTCAAAATATATATCATCAATTAAACGATAAAACTAATTAAAGATCCATTAATCTATAAAGTGCAACTTGAAAAATTTAGTTTTAAACCATATGAGTTTATTTTTTTCTTTTTTTTACTGATGTGTCCGATTTTAATCACAAAATTTAATAAATTAATCAACACATTAGATAGTAGCCATCCACAATCAATGTTGATTCAATGCATCATAAGTTCATAATCTAATTAAGTGGTTTCCTTACGGTACCTCAATAGCACCCAGAGTTTTTCTATAAAATCGATTCGGTTTGTTAACGAATAAATAAAATTGATTTGTAAATTTACAATAATATATATAACATATATATAATATATTATATATATATATATATGTAAGGGAAAGAAAACAAGTGAAAGAATATCTCAAACAGTATGTTTATATATAGATTTTAAAATTATTTCGAAGTATACCATTTAGGTGTTATTATAACTTCATTAAATATATATATAGTTTTTTTGTAATGTTTAAATCAAGTATATATATATAGAGTATATGTTATTTATAATTTTTTTTATAGAAAATTAAGTTATTATTCATGTATAAATAACTTCTTTATAACAATATCTATATAGAAAATCTATAAATTTTTGTTCAATATATCTTTTATATTAAAAAAAAAGTTAAATTAACATTTTAGCGCTCGTCGCAGTGCATAAAGTTTATAATTTATACTTTTTAGTTTTTTATTTTGTACTATATTTATAATTATATAATGAGTTTTATGTAAAGACAAAACAAAAAATGTTTTGTAAATTATAAACAAGGTATATTTAATTTATTTTTAAATTTAATGTACAAGGTGCATATATATTTATAGAGATATATAGTATGTGTAATAATGCATTTACATATTTGATATATGTATTTAATGAATACAGAATTTTTTACGTTATTATACCTACATATTATTTATTTTTAATTCAGATTAACCTACATAATTTATTTAGACCTAGTATTTAGAACAACATGTACATCACTCACTATATATATGTATATATACAGTTTAATTTAATCAGGAGATTGCCAAAATATGAAGCTATATGCTTGAATATATCATGAAATCATGATGTTGTTTTGCATTAATAGAATTTCATATATATGTTTATTTTTGCATCTTATTATATCATATATTTTTTTAATTATTTTTTAATTATACAAAGTGTGAAATAATGTGTTTTTAAATTATTTTTATTTTATTATTTAAATATGTATATTGATCTATATATTTTGAATGTTCAAATTTAATGTTATACATAGACCTATTTAAACCCCATATACATATATTATATATAGTATAAAAATAGGATTTTTTTTTCAAGGATTTTTAGCAAATAAATAAAGAAAAACAGAAATTTATTCAATTTTAAAAATATTCTATAATTATAACATATAACTATCAAAATTATTGGTCATATTTTAATATTCACCCTAAAGAAAATAATCTATTACACTCTTTGGAAATCAACTAATTTTTCTCTGTAAAAAATAATAATTTCCAAAGATTCAAATGAAATGAGAAAAATATGTGACTATGCGGTTAAAAATTCAAATTCGTAAATCACGAAAAAAATTTCATGCCTTCAGTATATAGGATTCGATTCAATGATGTTGTGTCGTCATATATGATCTGAATATATGACCTCAAAATGTTGTCAGAATTTCAAGTGATGTGTGTTTTTTTTAAATTAACTATACCGCAACAAAATAACCACAAATGGAAAATTAATTTTAATATCAATTTGTTAACCATAATAATTTCTTTATTTATATGTATATGGTATAAGCAAAGATGAACTAATATAATTTTTATTTTATTATTTATATTTTACAGTAAATGCTATTTCTGGATATATTACGGATTAATAGAAATGATATATGTAAAATTGCAACATACATAATAGATTAGAATCGTCCTTATGCCAAAATGTTAAGGTAAACTTTAAAAATTTTATTAAACTATATTTTTTTTTTTGATATATTAATTAATATAAATTTTTCTATTCAATTATATATTTATAGGTATATATTTTATAAATGGATATGGAAAATCCCACAGAAACGAATTGGATGCACATTAAAAATGGGAACATTTCATTATCAAGTGAGTGTTTTCATAAATTTTTTCCTTTTTTTTATTAAATAAATACAAAAATGGTAGAAATATTTTATTGAATTGTGACAAAAAAGAAAATGACTTAATTGAAATTTGAAAATATTATATTTAAATTCATATATTTTGGGAATTCAAAAACTAATTTGTGAGATTGTGATATAAAAATCCGATTATGTTTAACACTGTTAAGAAACGCTTTACTATTTGTTCAGAAAATTTCTTTAAAATATAGACATTTTCTTTAAATAATATAGAAAAGAAAAACTTCTAAAATCTTTAAGTTGTAAAGACAAAGTTTTGATATTCCAATATATCTTGTATTGTTTTTGTTTTCTATATATCTTTATTAAATATATTTATATATACATTTTAATAACCATCCTTAGCTTTTTCATTTTATAAATATCAATACACGGTATATATGTAAGGATATATTAAATATTTATATATAGATTATACCCCATGTGAATACGATTATCATCCAATATTTATAGGATTTTAATAAGACTCTATATATGTTATACACATATAAAAACGGATAAACCTATACGATTTTGGTAAAAAATTTCATTTCATTCACATATTATAGATTTATGACACGTGATTATGTGCGTAAATAAATATATATAGATAAGAATTCTATATATATATATATTACATATATGATCGATGAATGATATTATATATATATATATATATATAAATGTATAGATATGTAATGCGATACAAATTTATGATGCATTCGAAAAAAAAGCTATTAGCTTTTTATATAATATATGTACACCTAAACTTATATTTATATCTATCTATAGAGTAAATATAAACGTTGTTGTAAATAATATATATAGTAACAGATATCAATATTTAGATATCAACTGTTCAATGCGTGTATTATAAATAATGTTGTCTTATCAATATATTATTTTTTTATGTTAACGTAATGTCATATAAAGATATAAATCTTTGTAATACAACTTTACATGGCTTTACATTAAAAATATAATAATGTTTAATAATTTGTGTAAACAACATTTTTTATATAGTTAGTAGTTCATAAATATTCATAGAATGGAAATTGTATCCGCGCGGGTATGTGAAAACAGAAAGTGGTCTAATGATAATAGAAATGATTAAGGTTTTTTTTTTAAACATGGAAATTCATTTTTATTTTTAAATCGTATAACAAAAAACCAATTTTTACAAACAGAATGTTAAAAATATCATTTTTTTTTAATTATACAATCCATATATGGTTTTTCTTCAATTTTATTTTTTTCACATACCATTTGAATATTCAATCAATCTGTGATTTTTACCCAAGATTCATTTTTAATATCGCTTTATTTGTTCGAAAAAGTGTAATAGTAAAATATAACAACTACACAGGAAATTAGAAATTAATTGAACTAATTCATAGGATACAAAGAACATTAAAATGGAAGGAAAACTATGGTATAATCTATTCAACTAAAATGGGATTTTCCAGAAAATTTTATTCGAAAAATTTTTATAAAAAATAGTTAATTTATTTTTATGCAATATACCTTAATGACCTTAAAGAATATATCTTATATCGATTAAATCAGTAGGAGACATTTATTTTTCCACGTCCCATCACTAAATTCTAGAGAACAGGAAATTCAAAAAAAAAAAAAATTCTATATTCATTTAGTAAATGATAATGAATTAAAATCCATAATAATATGAATAACTATACAGGTATTTTACTACGCAATATTTATTATATATTGCTATAGAACATAAATATATATACCTTGTGCTTGTACCTACACACTACATACATATATCATTAAATATCATTTTAATAATAATTATTATTATTGTAATTTATATATATATATATATTGTCAATAAATGAAACTATATGCATAATGCATTTTATCGTATCTCTCTCTAGTCTATACGTATATATAGGTTTTACAGTCCAAATACAACCTTTTACAAATCAAATTCAACTTTTTACAATTCAAATTCAACTGTTTACAAATCAAATTCAACCTTTTACAAATCAAATTCAACTTTTTACAATTCAAATTCAACTTTTTACAAATCAAATTAAACTTTTTACAATTCAAATTCAACTTTTTACAATTCAAATTCAACCTTTTACAAATCAAATTCAACTTTTTACAAATCAAATTCAACCAATTTTATAATTAGTTTTGCAGTATTTTTTAATACATATTTTCATTCATTATCAATAATTTTGTATAAAAAAGAAGGTTTTAAATTTTTACAATAAACAAAAAAGTATTTTAAACAGTATTTATTTTATTCAAAATTATATATATTCAATGATGGAGCATTCAATAATGTGTCCTAATGATCCCAATGATAGGATATTCTAATAGATATGATCGAAAATGAATTAACTATAGTACACAAAATATTTTTTTTGAATAAAATTTTCCGGAAAATCTAATTAATCAAATTAATTTTTTTTCCTATCAGAATCTATCAGAATATCCTATCGTTGGGATCATCAGGACACATTATTTAATGATCCATCATTGAATATATATATTTTTGAATAATATATATATTGGTGAATTATATATATATAGTAAATCGTACAAATGGACCGTTGAATAACGTCTACCAAATTATTGTTTCCTGGTTCCGACATTAGATTATTTGAACAAATTTTCGTTTCAAAAAAAAATTTTCCTATCGGATTCACCATTGGAGAATATGGTGGTAAAAATTTGGTTACGAATATTTGTCGCAAACTGCGGCATTAAATCCTTTTCACTAGCTATTTGGTGGTTTTCATTTTAATTGAGAGGTTTTATTTTAATCCGTTGTTAATGCATTGGCTTAAAACTAGCCTTTCAGTTTAAGATACTCTTTTGTTTGTTGTAAAAATTTTGTTTGTGTAAAACATTTTTTGTATTTCGTAGTATTGATTAAAATTAAGTAAAACCTTTTTTTTATGCAAAATTAATGATAATAAATGAAAATATGTGTTAAAAAATACTGCAAAACTAATTATAAAATTGGTTGAATTTGATTTGGAAAAAGTTGAATTTGATTTGTAAAAGGTTGAATTTGATTTGGAAAAAGTTGAATTTGAATTGTAAAAAGTTTAATTTGATTTGTAAAAAGTTGAATTTGATTTGTAAAAGGTTGAATTTGATTTGTAAAAAGTTGAATTTGATTTGGAAAAAGTTGAATTTGATTTGTAAAAAGTTGAATTTGATTTGTAAAAGGTTGTATTTGGACTGTAAAACCTATATATAATTATTATAATATAATAATAAAATGTGATGATTGACATTAAAATGCATCTACACATCTAACGATTTCAACGATATGTATTTATACTAATATATAGTATCGATATGATCTTATAAATATTATATAATAATAATAATAATGAAAATAAACATAATATATTATTATTATAAAGAATATATATTTTATTCTCAAGGTGGATGCAATTTTTAATTTTTATATAAATTTATTATATACATAAATATATTATAAAATAAAATATTATGTACGTATATGCTTTGGATTAAATAAAATGCATAAATATACTGTCTGAATATAATAAAATTAAAAAAAATAATAATAAAATATATATATTAAAAGATATATGTTAATTTTGTTTAATATTAAACGAAGTCATACGATGCATAATATTAGATATATTATTTCTTATATCCACATACCACATATGTGAAAAAAAACAAAGGTTTTTATATAAACTTCTAGCTTTCGTATATATATATATATTATATGACTTAAATTGATGATAATTTAGATTAATTATATAAATTAATTTGTATAATGATATATATGTATGATTGTATGTATATATAAAATAAGAATTAGACTATTTCTTCCTCTGTATATATATAATATTCCATATGTATTATTATTGATTGATTCATGTAATATTTACCATATGGTAAAATGTAAAAAAAAATATTCAACCATATGCGTAATTGTTTAGAGATAACTATATTTTTTCTAATTTTGAACAAATTTTAAATGTGGCATTTTTAATAAAATCTTTGAATTAAGAAATTTTGGATAAATTTAATTTGGTGATATCGAAAACATGGTATATGTTCTCATAAAACACCCAACTCCGGAAATTATGACAAAATTTTGAGGTTCTGCGTTTGTATTCTACTGATGACATTAAACATTTTTTCTTTCTATAATATACAAATCAAAATTTCAACCAGAGTTTCATATTTTGCCGCATATTTCCCTGCCTAATTACCAATGCCAACATATAATTTTGAAACCAACAAAAGACGGGGCTTCGGAACGGAGTTTGGTTGGACACTAATAAATCTTTAAATAATAAAATTTTAAAGTGAACTTATAACATAATATTAAAATATTGTAATATACAATTGAATATATATTTTGTAATTTACTTAATTTTCCACGAAAAATGTTCATATTTTCTAAACCATTTGTCCAAAAATGTTATATAAATATACTGAACCCTTATAGCATCGTTATTGTCGCACAACTTCAACTAAATAGAACTCGCCTGGAATATGTTGATATGCCAAATCATTTTTTGTTTGTTACTACGGCAAAATTGGTTTAACGCATAAGGAAAACCTCAGGATATCTATTGCCGTGAACCCGTGCATTGCATTGGATAAATTTAAGTGATTTTGGGTGGTGAATCTATTATAATATGCATGGATTATTTTATCAATCAGAAAATGTATAACCCCGTCTTTTTTTCTGCAAAATCTTTTACAGAGATTATATAGCGATTCACACTGTAAATGCATTTACAACGAGATCTATTCAGATCTATAAAATCCTTGAATATAATTTATAAAATTATAATTATATGTTGGCGATTTTAATATATATATATTTAAGATATTACATATAGTGAAATAAATGTATATATACAAACATATAGGATTTGTTTGTGAAATAAATGTATATATACAAACATATAAACTTATATATAAATATGATAAATACATCACAAATGTGTCGAGTTCGATTACACATAGAATTAACGCATTAGTACTGCAATTGAATAAATGATTATATATGTATAACGAATTATTTTTCAATATAAAAATCCCAAAATGTATACATTGAAGCATTTTTAGAACCAAAAAATTGTACGGCAAAATTTCAATTTGTATTTTAGCGCAAGTAAATATTATATATAGAGATATACGATATAATGATTTGACATTTTATATACATATGCAATCAAATTTATGCTCATTATATACGGCAAAATCCTTTAAAAAACCTAATAAATTATTAACTTATAAAAAACTATATAAGATAAAAGAAAATGATGAGAGTTGTATTTTATTTTTTTTCTTTCAATGTTTTTTTAAAACAATTGTAAACGTATATTTAAGAAAAATTACACAAGGTATTATATAGAAATCTTTTGAAAAAAAATCTACATAAAAATTTATATATGTATAAGTGCAATCCGTTCAATATCGAATGCGAATCCGTTCATTATATGAAAATAAATATATAGATATAGAAAATGTGTATTGTATATATATATTACACGTATATTCTCTCATCATTATTTAATATATATAAATAACATGACTCAAATGATGTCTATAAAAACATTATATTATATAATTAAATTGTACATTTTTTTAAAATAAATTTTATTTACTATTGGTAGATACACATATGCGAATATATAACTACATTTATATGCATATATAATACCTGACCTATATATAAATTTTATACATATGTACATGTATAATAATAAAAAAAATAAAACACTATTTTAACATGTTATACATATATTTCATTTTTTTGATTTGTATTGTATTTGTATATATATACAAATCTCTACGCATACACAGTGTTCACGGTATGAATTGTGCATGTATATAAGTTGAAGCCATTTTAAAAAATTGTATAATTTCTTCTCGTATCTTATCATTCAAATTGATTTTATTGATCTGCATTCATCAAACCAAAGGAATTACTAGGAGACATATCGTTTGCCATTACGTTCGACATATTTGGTTGTTGGGGAAAGTTTTTTTTAGATCATGAGGGGGTTTATAAGGAATTTTGGGGCGAACTAAAATACAGTTAGTAATTTGGATAACTTAAGTAATTCTTAATAGATTTCAATAGAATGAGTTCAAGTTCGAGGATGATAGCCAAAAATCGTTTAATCGATTCGATGAGTACGGTTGATAGAAGGTTTTTGGTGTACAGTAACCATGTTTTTCTTTTCTGAAAGATAATTAAAATCAATTTAAAAGATGAATGAAATAAAAATGAAAAATATTTCTTATCCTTTATGATATGATTTACATATAAACTAATTGTACATCAGAAATTTACAAAATGACAATATAATCGCGCAAATAAGATACCAAATGGAATTATATAGTTTTTTTTTTTAATTTCTCAATCGTGCAATTTATACCGCGAATACTGTATATATAAGATAAGTAGTATATATAAGATGATCATCTGCTAATTTCTAGTTATATGCAATTATGTAATTATATATATTATGAATTTAAATAACTTCTTTTTTTTCTTTACATATATAATATAATTATTACCGTATATAAATATTTTATTTTTTCCTTTATTCTACAACAAATATAAGATTTGTATTTTATAAGATCAGAATTTTTTTAATTTTTTTTTGTGATATATATAGTTTTATATTGATCTTTTTCTCATTGATGCAACAAATAACTGCATTTATTTCTGTACAATATATATGTATATATATAAATGCGAAGAGTGTGTGTATGTAGCATATAATTAATAAAATTTTAAGATTTTTCGCACGAGTCAATATAGATATAGTATATAGACAGATGCATAGTTTATAGTTATGCATAATATAATATTGGTATATATATATATATACAATTTAACTTAAAAATAAAAACATTGTTAAATGCCAAAAAATGTGCGTGCCAGAAATAAAATTTTATATATACATATATTTCACATCTATATATATATGATTTAACTGTGCGAAAAGTGCATCATTGAATATTATTTTATTTTAAATGTAGGTATACAATACTCTAAATAAATATATATACACATAGATTTATTTGCACTCTAATGCACATATAGATTTAATATAAAATTGCGGATGAATCAGAACCAATGAGTGTGTGTGTATTTATTTATAAAAATTGTGTTATACTATTTTAATATACGTCTAAATCTCATAATAATATCAATAATAAATATTAAATATTATTATTATTCTCATTATTTAGATAATTATAATGTGTGCATTAAACAATAAACCAAAGTGAATATAATTATTTTATGATACATATATATATATATTGAGTGGGTATATGAATTATATACATATTATTATAGCTACGATGTAATACAATTGAATGCAATCGCATCATATAATTAAATCCATTTATTAGAAAAATCATATGGCTAGGTCAACAAATGTATTGTTATATTGCTGTTATACGAAAAGAAAAAAATAAAACATGAATCAATTATTAAGTTATACTTAATCGTTATAGTTACGATAATAAAATATTTATTGAATTGAATATAAAAAATTCATTATTCTATAAATTCGGTTTCATATGTGTAAATTCAGTGATTAGCAATTTTTATAATTCATTTAAAAATATGTGTAAATCCAATTCAAAATTATCATTCCTATAATAATTGAAATTATTATATATAGAAATAAATATAGAAATACGATGCAATAAAAAAAAAATACCCGACAAGGTTATTGAAAAAATGTTGCTATATTGCCAAAATAATATAGGTTATTATTATTCCTATAAAGGCACATTTATAATTATTTAATTATAGTATATATGCGGAAAAATCTAGGTATACAAATCACCATACAAAATTTGCCGCAAAATCGATTTCCCTGATTTTTTTATCATAGATGGAAAATCGGCTATATCTTTTAAATGAATGATTTCAACATTTTCTTTTATGAAAAATCAGTAATTGATTGAATTTTCATTAATGACATGAGAAAATTCATCGAACGAAAACAGAGTCAATATAATTAACAAAATTTTAAAATTAGAAAAATCGATTTTTCGGAAAATTTAGTGCTTTTATCTAAATTTTTTCCCTATAAAAATATATCATTTTTATTTTACATCATATATAGATATAGAAAAAAAAATTAAATCAAATATTACATTTCACAAAAAAATATAAAATCATTCAAACACATGCGGTAAATAAAAAAACAAAAAAAAAGATTTTACCAAAAGAATCCAACAATATTATAGTATAGAAGGGTTAATAAGAAAATTCATATTGCCATATATACACACATATATGTTATGTTTATATGTGTATATTCATTCAAATATCAAATACACAAGTATATTTAATATTAACCAAAAAACATCGATAACCCCATTTGATAAGTTGAATTTCAAAAGATCATATATAAATATATATGAATACTATTAAATATCTATAACTATATATGGATGATCATCACATTCGCATATTTGTATATATACTTTTTTTATCAACTCTCTCCCACAGGAATACTTATTATTATAATATATATTATTATAATATATATAAAATAAATAAATTTGAATATCGAATGTTCATAATATAAATTTCAATATATAATATATACATTATACAATGTTGAATGTTTGAAAAAATATAATACATTAGAGCACTTGATACATTAGACATCAATTTGTTAAAATGAAATGAAAGTTATAACTGGAACATACATATATGATATTATATGATGCCGGTGATGTACACTAAAGCATTGTTTTTTAACAAAATCGGCGACGGAAAATACCACCGGAACGGCAAAATTTCCGTCGCTGTCAAAAGTGAACGCATATATTTTAATACACATGTTATTTAAGAAAAATTTAATTCGCCACCGAAATTATTTTCGTCCGAAGGAAAAAACAACAGAAAATTTATTGAAATTTTTCATTATTTTACGTTCCGTCGATCGATTTCGGTGACGGAAAATTGCAAAAGTGACCTTTGCATATATTAAAAAGAAAATATTTATTAAAAATAAATTGTTTGGATACTTACAAAAACAATAACAAACATTTGATGTGGTTATGTAGAATTATTTTATATTTCAATAAAAAATAAGTCACTTAAAATTTTCAGAAAATATTTATTAAAAAACACTTTTTCGCCCCAAAATAAATTCCGTTCCGGTGGTATTTTCCGTCGCCGATTTTGTTAAAATACAATGCTTAACAGTATATTTGGCAAGTTTTTAAACAATTGAATAATTGTATATATACTAAGTTTAATACACGATGTGTCATTCACAAATATGATTTATGTATAATCGAGTTAATGTACTAATTTGCGTTAATTTGTGTTAATGTACTTGACAATAAGTATTTACCGATCGATGATGGGAAAAGTCCAATATGAAATATATGTATACAATTATTGAAACGAATGAATAACATTGCTAAATGTTATCGTCAATTTCGTCAATTCATCTATCACCCGCTTTAGAGTTTGTTAATCTAATGGCATTAATATTTGCTAAATTTAACAATTATCATCGTGCTTACAAAATTATGTCAACAAAATTAAAGAATTATACGCGGTTATTTATATAGAATGTTAGTTATTAGTTTAGTTTTCAAGTAATTGAAGGCATAATTATCAATTTGTTTCTATTTTTCTAAACGTTTGATGAGTTTTTTGTTTGATTGTGAACTGGTGAAGTTTGAAGGTGGGGTATGTCAAAACATCTCTTCTACCTTCTTTTCCTTGCAAAATTTTCCGATTTAAAAAATTATTTATTTTTTCGTTTGTCTCAAAGAATTTTAAAGATATTTACTTGAAATTTAGGAGATAGTATTTGGATACATATTAACATATTGTGGGAACATATTAATTTCCGAATATGATTTTTGATTCCATCACTTACATAGCACCGCCTCCCATCCGACAAATCCAAGGGATTGATCGAGATATGATTATTCTATGTAAATAACCAATTTACTTGAGATTTCCGACCTGTTATTTCGAATAAAATTGAAAAAATTTGTTGTTCGGTTACAAGGAATTGATATTGGTGATGTCGTGACAAAACGCCCGTACATTCTGTTCTATAGGTGTTGTTGTTCTATACCATCGTGTTTTGTTAGATTTATTTTTTCTTTTATAATGACGTAATTACATATACAAAGTTCACATAAATATTTGTGAATAAATAATTTTTTATAACAAACTAATCTTTATCATATAAAAAAAAATTAGAATAGGTATTAATATTTTTTCGACGCACTAGATTTGATAGAAAATCCTTTTTGTATATAAATACTTACTGTATAGGATTTACTTTCATTTTCACATGTTTAAACATTTTTTTATATAATTTTTTCATTTTTATACTCTAATTTTTATCTATATATATATACAACATCTATATATATATACGTTTCCGCTTGCGGTTGGTCGTACGGCTAATTACCGACACCGTAAAAGCCACAAATTAAGTAACTAATAACAGAAGGCGGTTGTTGGACGCTAAAACCAGATTGTTGGTTGTATAGCGAAAAATTTATTTTTTATTTTTTTTTATATATACAATACATCAACATTATACAAAAGATTGATATTCGATTCCCGACAATTGTAAATATAAAATTTTTTTATATACATATGCTAAGTCTTAACCATCAGATGAACCATATATTATATATAATTATTATTCCTACTATTATAATAACAAACAAACAAATCACATAATTATCTATAAATATATATAGAATTAATTTTCAATTATAAAATCATTAATAAACAAAATCATTTTAAATTCTAAATTACCATTATATGAATTAATTCAATAATTTATAATGGGTTTAAATATACTTAAAACACCTTGTCTAATGTATATGTAATCTTTTCTGTTTTTTTTTTATTTATAATAAATATAAAGAATTTTTATTTATTTGTAAGTCAATATATGTATATGATGTTTATACATGATGTTAGGGCGTGTGTTTATATATATGAAATTGTATGTATGATTTATTATTTAATCAATCGCAAGACATATGATGATGATAAGCTCCTATATATAATATATATTCGGATATCTAATATACTATCTTTCTTATAAACTTCAAACTAAATACACAATAGAATACATTTCGATTTATATATATATATATATAATGTATGTGCGTGAATGATAAAATTTATTATCTTTATATATTATCGCATTTATTTTTTTACGCATATATTGTCGTCGAGAATAAAGTTTCATTTCAAAATCGAAAATTGATTTATAATTTGAATCATATATGAATCTTTTAAATTTATATAAGTAATTGTTGAAATTTAACGAATATCTAGTCCATTTTGTTATACAAGAAATTAATTCATTTCTATCTTGAATCTTCATATACTATATATCTGCGATTGAATAATCGAAATATTAACTAAAAATTTGTTGTATATAAAGCGAGAATGGCATTTAAACACCTATATATCGAAATAAAGTACAGAAAAACCCTCCGAGCAAAGTACTTTTGTTACTATATACAAACATCGTAAATTCGTAACAGCCAGCGGCGCCGCGTAGCCAAAAATTATAGTTGTCAAAATTTTTGAAAAGACCAATAATTCGTTAAACTAAAATAATTTATGTGTTTTTAATTTTTTCAAAAAGTCAACTAAATTTCTTTTGGAATTTCAATTTAGAAATGCTCAACTGGATTCAATTCACAAATAAATTATTATTTTTAATTTGCACTAAATATCATTAAAATGCAATATGAAATCTCCAAGTTGTTCAAAAACTAAATTAGCAACATGAATAAATAAAAATAAATGCTCGTATTGCAAAAATACTTTGTTAATTTTAAATGAGAATTATTTTATTATATATTTTCTTCTTTTACACACACTACTAATTTCTCATACTTTACCTCATTTGTTTTTGTATTGTATCTACATTACAGCATGTGCGATATATGAAAATGTTAGTTTACCATATGTATGGAAGGTTGCTAAAGAAAAATATTGACAACATTCTTCTAAACACACCATATAAATAAATCAAAAGCCCATATATTTTAAGCTTAACTACAATTTTATTTAGAACAAATTTAACCATTGAGTTGTTACAACAAAGCTTTCACAACTTAAATTCAAATACATATGCATATCGTTGAATTTGTATATAATAGCATAATAGGATAATAGGTAAATAAGACAATATGAATGGAATGGAAGTTGTTAGTATTTTATTGTAACAACCTACTGATTAAGTGTGTTGGTGTTCTAAATGAAATTGTAGTTAATTTTAAAATGGCCTTTTTGATTTTTTATATAATGTGTTTAGAAGAATGTTGTCAACATTTATTTTTAACAAAACTATTTAAAATCAATTCTATATCGAATAGTACGTGAAGTTAAAAAAACTTTTCGCAAATTTTCAGGACACATTTTTTTTTTAAATATTGAATTTTTATATGATTTTTTCGCAAAAATCAAGTTGTCATATGACAACTAGGACATTACCAGGGTACGCCACTAGTAACAGCTATTACAGCTATGCACGCAGGTATACAATACAATTAATATATATTTACCAAATAAGATGTATAAGCAAGTAAGAATATATATGAATATATCTGCGAATGAATCAAGTTTATACCTATATTTAATATTTATATATATACATATTTAGTTTTAATCTCAAAACATATATATATTTTTATATACGTGTATATTGACAATTGTATAGATGTAAATACGCAGCGACAGCATGCACTCAATAAATTTTCTTCTATTACATGTGTGTTCCGAAATGTATATACACAAAATATATATAGATATAGATTATAGAAGAAAAAGCAGAATTATTTTGTGTGTATAATATAATTTATGAAAAAAAATAAAACAAGGCCCACAGAACACATACTCGCATATCTAAAAACAAAAACTAATAAGTATACATCACGTAACCGCATATAAAAAATATACACCCAAGTACACGAATGACATTCCAGTTAGTTAATTATTTTAAAATTTACGATAAGCTTGCGAATTCTATCTAATTTGGAGGTACATTCATTAATATATATGGAATTTAACAACATATTAATTTAATTTTATACTAATTCAAAATATGTAACGTTACTTGCGAATATAGAATAATTTATAGAATAAATGTTTTACATATGTAATATTGGTAATATCTGATAGAAATCTAATCAGAATTAATTATAAATCGAATATTTAAAATTTTAAATTTTCCACTTAATAAAACATAAAATCGAATTTAAATTTTAAATGATATATAGTGTGAAGTTATATTATAGGAATAACGTAGAACATGAACAGGTAAAACGAACGCTTAAAAACAAAGATCATGTGGAAAATTTAAGACCAATCGGTAAAGTATAGTTTACCGAATGTGAAAATTTTACCTAACATCTTTTTTGTCAAAAAAAACTTATGAAAAGCGCAAAGAAAACCAAAAAAATTGTATAAGTTTCCATTTTCCATAAAAAACTAAATGAATAAGTCACATTTTCCTATAGTATGTGCTTAATTGACTTGCTATTTCATTGTATAAATATATAATATCGTATCAATATATATATATATATATATATATATATATATATACATATTGTGTGTAGTGTAATGTGTATATACAAACATATATGTATATATATAGAAATAGATAGAAAAAATAAAATACAATACACATTTAATTCTTGTATATCTCGCGCGAGTACTTATATATATTTTTTTTACTATTTTATATTTATATTTTTATTTTTTTTTTAATTTATTATAATAACATATATGATGTTTTGTATATATATTTCTATATTTATTTATATAAATATATATATACATTAATATTTGAAAGCTATCGCGGTTGCAAAGTAGTTAGTCAGTCAGTGCTAATTTATTCATCGAACAAATATAACCTGTGTGGTATTAAAATGTAATAAATATAATAAACGAAAAAATAAATAATAATATAAATTTAACAATTAATAAAAATTAAAAAAAAAAAATATAATTAATAAATAAACAATAAAATAAAAAAATTTATAAAATAAAATCATTAAAAAATTAGAAGGAAACGAAAAAACCAAAAAAAAAAATTACCGCCAAATTAAAGGATTACAGAAAGGAAATAAAGTGGTTTAATTTTTTTTGTTTTTTTTTTTATATATATTAATTTCACATATTACAATAAAGTGTCAAATAAAAAGAAATAAGTACAAAAAAGTTCAATGAAGGATTTAAAATACAAAAAACAAAAAGACTATTATTTAAATTTAATATTTATTTTATGATGGTGTAAATATAAATTGTGCAATAATTCATAATTTTTCTATTTTTTTATAAATTTTTTGCTTGTTTCATATACGAAAGAATTAATGATGATGGAATATATTGAAATTGAATAAATGATGTTTATTCAAAAAAAAAAAAAATTTAACTTTAAATATTCACAGAAGAAGAAAAAAAAAGACAATTTTTTATACTTTAAAACTTAACTCATAAAGTACAATCTTATTTCTTATTATTTTATTGTTTGTACAATAATTTATATACGTTTTTCCCATATATTTATAAAAATTTTGTTATCGACGTATACTAAATGTTTTTTTTAGTAAAAGAAAAAAAACATTATTTTATTTACACTTACTATTATTATTATTATTATTGAGTTCTTTCCATAATATTGTAATGTTTTAAAAAAAAAAAACATTTTTTTATACACTTCCACAAATATATTTTCTATATGTATATATATATAGAAATAAATATCTATATGTATATAATAATTTAAACTGGGTCGTCATAAAAATATTTCCAACAATGTTTTTATTTTTTATTATGGTTTTTTTTGTGCATATGTAAAGAAATTAAAAATTTTTTTTTTATAGTTATAGAAGAAGAAGTAGAAAAAAAACCGTTTCTGTATATATAAATAAAGTTAAATAGGTAGTCAGTCAGTCATTCATTCATTCATTCTTTTAGTATTGTATATAAATTATATATATATATATATATAATCATATATGTTGTTCATATATATTCATATATCGTACGTGTATGTTATAAATCTTTAACTACTTTTTTCTTTTTTTTTTTTTAAAACAAGTAACAGCAATTCTATATTAATTTTTTTCTTTTAATATGTGCATGCATTGAATTACTTATATATGCGATGATAATGATTTATATACCTGTTACCTGTATATAATGTTATGTATATTATCGAAAAGGTTGTATATAAGAACAGTTTTCAAATTAAACAATTATAATAATTAGTCGAAGCAACAAACAGAATTAAATACAATTGAAATATTAATTAAAAAATATATTTATTCGAATCGTCTTTAATATGTATGTATACATAGAAAATACATTAAAATAAAATAATTTCTTCTTTTTTTTTCATTTGCCAGATATAAGGTCCGTTTTATCTCATGTATGGGCCTGGATCAAATAATAAAAAAATATAGGGCCCTGAAACATGATCCGTAAATGAATAAATATTCTATAGTGTCCAAATGTAGAAATAAACTAAGAAAGGAGCTGATAGGAACATCTGGCAAGCCTAACAGTTGATTTATTTAGTTCGTTTTTTTTAATCATAATCTCTCATAATTTCGGTCTTTATAAATACTATGTCGGTATGGGATTTTGAAAATAAACAATTCATAAAATAACGAAAAAGTTTAAAAATATTTTCTTTTATTTTCTTTCTATTTTTGTTTTTTTTTCATGATTATTGCAATACAAATTATGCAATTATGTGTACTATATTTAAAAAAAAATGTAATGTAATAAAATAAAAACAAAATTATAAATCAATGTGAAAAACGCATTGAAAATCAATTTCGCAATTTAGTATATACAATTTATTTTAAGAGAATTACAAAAAAGATATTGAACGAGGCGTGGTAAATAAATATATATATTTATTCATCATAGAGTTTTTTTTTATATTACATTTCTTTAATTTTTTTCTTAAAGACAAAATTATATATTAAATAACACCATTTTTTTTTTATTTTGTAAATTAAATTTATTTTTTTTTATTATTATTATTATTATTATATATGAACCTCCTAAAACAGAAAAAGAATGTGTAGGTTTTTCATTGTCGCAAAATATAAATTTTTTATTTAATTCTATATCATATTTTTATTTTTTTTTTCAAGTTAGTTAGTTGTTGTGTTGGACATTTCAACTTTTATTATAAATAATATATAAACTTTCTCATAATTTCTATATGAAGTTTTGGATTTTATATATATATACGTTATAGCACAAGTTATATAGGCATATTATGCCCAGTAAAAGAACTATATAAATTCAACCAAACCATATATAATTTTTGTTTTATTATTATTATTATTATACTTTTTATATAAAAACAAAATAGAATTTCAAATAGTGTTGGTATTTTTGTTTTTTTTTATTATGAACACAAAAATGTAAAACGACACGAATCATCATTTCAAATAAAATTAATTTGTCTATACATTTTTTTTCAATATAATATATCTATAATATAGATTATACAGATTATACAGATTTTATAAATAGCCGAGAAAGAAGAAATATTCAAATGAATTTTTTTTTATTATTATTTACTATATTTAAAAAAAAAAAAACAATATCTATATTTACAAACAATAATATAAAAACCCAGTATAAAAAATGAAGAAAAAAAAATACAATAAAAAAATAAAACGAATAAAATAAAATAAAAACAAAAATAAATAAGTCACCCGTTTATGTTTTTCCCGTTCTAAAAAACTAATTCATTGCACGCAGCCGAAATATTTTATATAACGATTAGATATTTAGCATAAAACAATTTATATATATACAATATATTTAAAACACATATAGAGATTTTTTTAATACACAAAAATTCAAGTCTTTTTCAAATGTGTTATTTTGTTATGTGTCTTTTTTCAAATCAAATTTTCGATTTTGTATATAATAAAAAAAACTATTTGAACTGAATATATATATTGCATTTACTGCTGACCAAATGCAAGAAGCAAATCGTTGACCTTTAAACATAAACTAAATAGTGTTTTTGTTGAATGTTTTTTTTCTGTTATTTATTATATAAAGATTTATTTTCGGAAATGATATATACAAAGATGTTTCAAATAATTGTGAAGATGATAGAAAAATGTTTTGTTAAAATTGCATTATTTTATAGGATTTTGTGGTTTTACATCAACAGGAAATTTATTAAGAAAATGAAATAGTAGAGAATATGTATATTTCAAAAATAATAATAAATATTTTCATTGATTTTTTATTCGATTTATAATTTTCTCATGATCATTACATAAATTAGTTTTACACTTATCGGAATAATTGCTATATTTATACATATCATATATATAGGAGTATAGATAAGTTAATTCAACAAAAAAATGATATCCTGATATATATAACAACGCGTATAATCGCATTTATATATACAATATACAAACAAATTCCTAATCTAATCGAAATGTATTCAATATAATATAACTCTATGATAATAAAAATATTTTTACGTCATCATACACGTTCAATTATACAAATTATATAAATGTCGTCATTTTTTTAGTTTTTCTATATATATATATATATATATATATCGACACATTTGGTTTAGAAAGTATTAAATTTCAATTGATAAACGTCAAATATATTTTTTACAATGGAAGAATTGGTTTATCCACCGTAAAACCTCGGAATTTTAGTGACGTGAATCCTAATTATTATAAATATATTTCATTTAAATTTCTGTTGTATTTCTTTTAATTTTCTTAGTATAAATTTAATTTCAATGATATTACAAAAAATCGATTTCAATTTTTGGGTCTAACAAAAAAAAATTCATAGGATTTTTTTACATTTCTAACTAACTAAAAATAAAATCCTTTTTAGATTATAATGTCATTGATTTGCTGTTCCAAAAACGTTTATATTTGACTGAATATATCAAAACAAAATTTTTTTATATGTGCTATTTGTTGATGAAAAATCATTTAAATTTATAATCTTAATGTTTCTTTTTTATTTAAATTCTTTATATTATATAGATATGTAACATATATATATATTACAGGATTATAATATCAAAGACATAACAAAAACAAAAAACCAAAAAATACCTGGGGACGCATTTATTTTCTAATTTTTTTTTTTTTGTTTTCTGTAAATTGCATATAAATAAAAATATTTTCGCATGATGAAGATTAAAATAAAAAACAAAAACAAATGTAAATAATTGTGCTAAAAAATGTGTTTGTGCGTATATTTTTTTGTTGGTGTCGTTTATTAATATCAGTATTAGTCGTCGTTGTTCTCGTAGCCATTTCACTATAAACATAGATTTTATATATTCTATAAGCTAGATATATCTAAAGTAGAAGTGCAATTTTGCATAATATATAGTGCAATAACTAAATTATATATATATATATGAAAAGTGCCAACAAATTTTCTTTAATTTATCAATAGATGAAAAACAACGTTTTATAGAAATTGTATACATATACATATTCAGTCTGTGTGTTACATTAAAATTTAAATTTACACTTTTTGCATTTATATATAATTATACATAACAAAAATATGTGATGTATATGCATATATGTGATTTATAAATTGCACATCTTTTAAATTAAGAATAGATATCTAAATGCAATATATATATACATTGAAATATGTGATTTTACGTTCGTGTTTTTTTTTCAAATGTATCTATAATATACGCGATGATCTAATTTCTATGCTAAAAATGTGATCTATTCATTATTGATTTTACTATGAATGTATCGTCCCCGTGCGATAAACATACACACATATATATTAAAATAATTAGCATATATATAATTAATTCCGTATATTTATGTATACGGTTAGAGATTCCGAGTGATTTAAAAGAATACAAATAAATTAGTCCGTGTATTTATTAAAATTATTCTATATAAAGTTTTTTTTTTATTAAAATTTAATTTGTTCATATTTTCAATAAAATAATTGTTAAATCTTATATTACGAACTTTTTTCTATATAATAATCGAAATAATATAATAGTATATACAAATTGATTTATTAACTTTCCATATTTTTTCTTTTTTTTTTTTTTGTATTATCACACGTAGATATTTAATCTGAAGTATATGAATATATATATATATATATAATAAAATACATAATCTAATACAAATAAACGAAAATTACTTAATATATCACATTCTCGGGCAGGTTATTGCACTATACCACACAAAAAAAAAATAAATAAATTGTTTTATGCGAGTATATACGCACGGTACAAAACGATTAAGTAATCAATTAAATAAAAGAAAAGAATATAGATATTTCGTATATCTATCTAATTGTCTATGGGTGTTTGTATTTATATATAAATTTTTTTTTTCATAAAAATGTACTTGTCGTATGTACATTATCATACATACATACAAAATTTAATTTAAGATAAAAAAAAAGATAAGTCAATTCTCTATCACTATATATACATATGCAATTATACATTTATATTAATATCTATTATACTTGAATATATATATATATATATATTCCGCGCATACATATATATATATATATATATATCTTATACTGTATATAGTAAAGCATGTACAATAATCCACTTGTTTGCGAGTGTATTTAACCTTTTTCTTTTTTGGTTTAAGAAATGTTTTTATACTTAAATTACCCACGAAAAAATTATCCGCTCGACAAGGTGCTTTTGATTGTCATTGCAATTGTTTTCTCAATATACCATAGCGCGGGTATTGGAAATTGTTATCCCTATTTATATAGGATATTCTGAACGGCACAAATCTAATTAGTTGATTTATAAATAGAAAATTTGGTAGTACACCGATCTGAATTTTCCTGCAATTTGACTTTTCTAAATTTTCTATTTTCTTGTAATTCGAAAAATGTAAAATTTGGAAAATTACAATTTTCCGGAAAATTTTTTTTGTTTAGGAATAATTAATTTAATAGGCTAGGCTCCACACCATTACAATATAGATATAGAAATAATGTTTGATTTTCTTTTTTGTATCCTTTACTTTTCCATTTTCAAATTCAACAGATGAGATTTTTGTTTTGGAATAAAATTGAAATTCGGTTTAAATTGAAATTGATTCTTAAAATTAATAATAATTAATTATTAATAAATAAAGTTTTTATTTTTTAGTTTTGTTATACGTAATTTTTTTTAAACACAGTTCTATTTTCAAATTTATCCCAAATATCTTATGAGAATTTTCCCATACGATTAATTTCGGATGATCATCGATGATTACCATCGACACCATAAAAATAATTAATTCTCGGTTCTAAAGTTAGCAATAACCTTATACAAAAAAAAAAAATATAAAGTTCTAATGAAGTAAATTAAATTTTTGATTGTATGATACAATAAACATCTTGTATATTAAAAACATTTTAAACATTTTACTAAAAAAAAAAAAAATACCTTTACTGTATAATATCACAAGATTGTGTTTTTTTTTTAATTATAATATACCTTTATATTATTGTATGTATATTATAATATACGATTATTATTCAAATGGTATATACAATATTCAACAATTCAAACGGTCCAAAAATGTTTTTATATATAAAAACACCTTATAGAATGAATATATAATTCATAAGTATATATAAAAATTTACATGAATATTTTAAAGTGGTTTTTTTAAGTCTTTTTTTCTTTATTTTTTTTTTTTTTTTTTTTGATATACATAGATATATTTAAATATATTTATATAAATTACTTATTGATCACTTGTGTAAATAAAAAAATAAATAAATATCTATTCCGTGCAGCGAAAACGACAACCGCACAACCACAACGACCATACGACGATGACGACGAACGATAATATAATTTACAATATAAAAATTTACTTGAAAGTACCACATTATATCTATGCGATATATACAAAATAGCATTTTAAAATATTTAAATTATTTTGTTATAACAATTATAATATATTCGTTCGTATATATATAATATATGAATGTAAAAAATATGTTCAAAATTCATTGTATTTTAACCTGTACCTACAAAATAATCAATCGTATAATATATATTATAAATATAGATATATCAATCGTATAATTGTATTAATTCACTTGCATAATTATAATTTATACGTATAAATAGATTTTTTTTTAGAATATTAAATTACTCTATCGATACGACGCATTCAGTCATTTTATGTTATATCTGGGTATGTATATAATGAAATCTATACGAACCAACGTGCAAAAAACAAAAATTATTATAACACTATCTACTATATTGCTACCTTTATATAATATTAAGTATTTTCTTTTATTTATACTTATTTACGTTTACACAATATTTATATATGTGTCAATTAAAATACGAATAATTTTTTAGTATATATATTTCAATTTCATATATTTATTTTTCATTTTTTTTTTTCTATTAAACCAGATAATTTAAAAAAAAAATTATATAAATATTGCATCGTCAGACAGTTATCTATAATTTATTATCGTTTATAAAATTTTGTCGAAAAAAAAAAAAGTATATGAAAGTATATGAAAGTGAGGTCTACCTACATATGACAATAAATTTGATAACATATCTCTATGGTATATATATATGATTATTTATACATCTATTTATGCGTAAATGATCTCTTCTTATATAAGGATTCTGTATTTATATATAAATATTTACAGATATATCTCATATTTTTTCTTCTTCACAGTTTTATATTATAAATATAAATATACATAAATTGATGAATAATTTCTATTTTCTATAGTCGATAGAGCCTTAAATGACTTTTTTTTTATTATCTAACGTCGCTTAAATCACCCTATTTTTTTTTAAAGATAAACATCATCATAATTGAATAATCATTATTAGGTGAAACTTTCGTTATATTTTTTTTCTATTTATCTCAAATTAATTAAATTAAATTATGCTTATTTTATGCTGCTTATTTGGTACTATCAGAGGGTGGGTCGATTCCGGGACAAACTGACCACAGTGACAATAGCTCGATAATATCGATTTGCCTGAAAAGCCCAACAGGTGTTTTTTTATTTTATTTTGCATTGGTATTCACAAATTTTTCGAGAGATGAAAATAAAAATTATTGATAAGGCACAAAATTTTCATATTATAATATTTATATATTGACTATTTCAAATTTTCCGGAAAATCGACTATTTTAAATTTAAAATTTTTTTAACTATCCGATTTTTTCTGAAATTTCTTCGCATATAATTTAAAAATTCAATTAATTTCTGATATTTCCTATAGATTTCATAAAATTTGAAAATCGAACCAAATTTTGTCAAAAGATCTAGTCGATTTTCCGTTCAATGAGCATTCAAAAAAATTTGCGGCGATACTGTAACTGCAGTATTTAAGTTCCCCATCACTCATCGATGCATTTAGATGAATTAATGAAAGAATTTATATGCATTGATTAAAATTAGAATAAGAATTAATTGAAAATGTAAATTTATTTGTTAAATCATTTTTGATATACTGCAAAATATCTTGTCTCTATGTAACTTTTCCATGAATTTTATATGCTATATTTATATTTTATATTTTATATTCCATGAATTTTATATGTAATAACATTAATAATAAAAATATGCATTTAGAGGGGGTTTATGTTAAATAAATTAATTTTTCTACTCATTAAATATAACCTCTGCATATTAAAATTTTACACAAAATATATACCTACAATTTTTTTTTTTTCATACATATATAATCGTTTTAAAATATATTATAGAATTTTTATATTATTCTATATACCTATCAAAGATTTATTAATATTACTATATTGATTGATTTACTATATATATGTGATTATTGTGTGCAGTGATATAAATGCATACATTCAGTCATAATATTTTTTTTTTTTTCATTTATTATAATTCAAATATTTCTATATGCGTATTTATTTATATTATATGAATTAAATATATAATGAAACTTGATTCTATTGTCTGCTCGCATATAAAATCTTAAATAATTTACGATATTTGCATAAATATCTATCTATATATATATATACAAATATACATATCAATAGAACAAATTAATTTCTTGTTTATGAGCGATGAATGTAAGTTAGTAATGTGCGGTGTATATAGATACATAAATATATATTAAAATATCACAAAAAAAAAAAAAATAAATAAATATTAATAATAAAATGAATTGTATAATTATATTATTTTTTTTTAATATTCAAGGTTTTTTTCGTTTCTATAATAATATAAAATGAAACATTCAATTATAATACAAATATTTTATATGTATCAAAATGTTTCTATCTATCTATCTATATTCAAACAAAAATATATAGGATTTACAAATATATATATGATTTTTTTTTATTAAATAGTTAGGCACGCTCACGTATTAAAATTTTTTTTCATATACATATGTTGGTATATATAAATTATGTAATTAAATATATATTTGTAATTCTATTTTGTTTTTTTTTATTTATATATGAATGCAATTTGATATGATTTGTGATGAATATTTTTTGTTTCTAAATAATAATAATAATAATAAAGGGAGTTAGTTCTATAAATAATAATAATAATAATAATATAAATCTAATATGTGGGATGATTTTTTTTTAATTTACATATATTGTTTAATGGTTTTAAACTAAATTTTATTTTAGAGAATAATACATAAAAATGAATTGTTTATCATCGTAATGACAACATTAAAATTTATTGGTAATTCGTATACACGTACGTATATATAGGTCAAATATTTTATGTCATATTGAAAATCTATATATCAATAATTAAGATGATGAGAAGATAGATTGAATATTTGCAAATTGAAATTGTATATCTTTATGTATATTCGCAAGATTATATATAGTATAATGTGTAAATGAATGCAAACAAAATAATAATATTTTATTGTATTTACACCAATGTTTTTCAAAAAAAATTTAAAAAAAACATATGTTAATAATTTTATTTGACCCAATTTTTTCTATATTAAGTTATGTATACTTATGATTCGGAGACCAAAATTTACTAAATTTTATCAATAATGTCCAGTATACTTCTTAATTCTTAACTTCTCATATTCGCCCACATAGATTATTAACATAGGGGTTGACATAACATGCGAATTTTCACGATAAAATTTTAGATACACGTAAGATATTGGAATCAATAATCAATAGTATATTTTGAACGAATAGGGCAATTTCAAAATTTTCTTTTAATAATTTGTCAGAGATTGATTGAATTTTTATGTGCCATATCGAGAAAATGATAATTGAAGCAAAAAAATAAGAACCGTAATTCATAAAATTCAAAATTTGGGAAAAATATCCGTTTTCCGGAAAATTTAGTATGATGTTTATCTAGATTTTTTTCCAAAAATTAACTAATTTTTACATGTGCATATCACCTCGTTTTGAAAATATTGTGAAATTTTTTCACGCACTGCATATGCTTTAATTTAACTTAAAAGTCAAAATTACTTTCATATGGCGTTTTCTAGATCAAATGCATTTTATGAATATGGTTATAAAGGTAAAATAATTTGTTTTTGTGTAATATATACACACATTTATATTTCTATACCACCTATATAATTATATATATATATATATCAAAAAAGGTCATTCAATTTAATACAAATAATTAATTATTAATTATGCATACCAATAATAAACAATAAATTACAAAATAAAAAATGTTTATTACTGCAAAAAAAAACTAAATTTCCCATAAAATATATATTCATACAAATTATGGTAAATTTATACTACAAAATGGAATACCAAAAATTAAATAAATATTTGATTGACCGCAAAAGTTGCGGTGAAGTTACAAACTTTAAATTTTATTTGTACTTTATAATTTCATATATAAATAAGTTAAGTGCACATCAATATCAAGAAAATTGATGATTATATGTAAATTATTATTTAATTTTATTATTCAACGTTGTATACATTTAATTTTAATTAATTTTTTTTGTTTGTTTTATAAACATGCAATGATAACAGTTTTTTTTTCTATATACCTCTCATAGATTTTCACTTGCTTGACTTTTTATAAATATTACATAAATGCATATATGATATATTATCTGTTATAAAATAATTTAATACACAATTATTATTATTAATAAATTCATTATAATACCTAGATATAATCTTATTGCAAAAAATGTACGGTAGTGTTCTAAATAGTGCATATAGAAATATATATTCTTTTATAATTGGATTCAAATATTTTTATTTTTTAATTATTATTTATTCAATGGTACGTGATTTTTCAATATATTATAACAAACTCATATCATATCATATCTAGACTTTTATTTAATTTAAATGATTATTAATTATATATATTTATTATGTATTTTTTTTTTGTTCAATGCGGATGAAGTATAAAAAATTAATTTTTTATTTTTATACAGAATTTATATACAACGTACATATAACGTCATTCAATCTCATATAAAATTTCACAGTATTGCATTTATTGAAAAAAAAATAAATAAATACGTTTTCAAAGTTATTATATGTACACTTTATATTTATGCATCATATATATAATATATAGATGTAGTATTTATGCGAAAGAAAAACTGGGAAAATTATCTTTAAGTATTTTAATGTAAATATATGTTCGTTCATATACAGTTTTTTTTTATTTAATTCAAATGTACAAATATATCTATAGACGTACGCTATTCATTATCATTATATAATATTAAATATTATATTATATGTCCCTGAAAAATCTATTTACACATGCGAGTGTTTCTATCTATATATAAAAATATGCAATTATTTTTTTTAAATTATCGCTTGTGCATTAGGGTGATGTAATGGATTTTATGTTTTGTATGTGTAAAAATAATTTGTATACGAATATCGAAAAGATTTTATTATACTATAAATAAACAAAAAAAAATGCGGTGCTTGCACATACAACATAGACGATATTTGTTTTAGAGTTCCCCAACAAAAGGTGTTTTGGTGATTTTTCTAAGAAAAACAGAAAAAATATTTCGTAAATGTTAGTAGAATTTTTTTTTTGATTGTTCTATCAAATATTCCATAGAGTCGAACAATAATTTATAGAAAAAAGTATAAAGAAGTTGAATTTTTTTAAGGAATTCCATAGACTATATAAAATTTATTATCCCGTTTGCATCATTCACATAATTTTTCAGCTTAAATAAAAGCGGTATATTAATTCAGTTTACTTAATATAGATAAATAAAGATAAAGATAAATTTTACTTAATACTTAATAAAGATAAATTATATATACTAGATGACGATGTCTCATGTCTTACAAATTTTTTGTTTTACCCTTTATTTTATAGCATTACTTTAAATATGAACTTTACGTTTATTTCGTCGTATATCTCTGATATATTAATAAATTCTTTTTAAAAATGTGTATATATAAAGTGTATATTAATTATTTATATATGATAGACTTGTTATTTAAATAAATTCATATTCCATATAATGCATTTAAAAATATACAATGCAATATTCATTTAATTTTTTGTTTTAGTCATATTTATGAATTTTCAACAGTATTTAACATAAATATAGTCTTAATCGAAATTTATTGAATTAAAAAAAAATTTTCTTTCCGTAACAAATAAATAATTTTTCTGTAATTGGATATATTTTATAAGTAATTACTTATAATCATCAAATATATCATAAGTTCAAAGGCGGTACGTGAAAAAATTTCAAATCGATATTGTCAAATCGAGGTAATATTACAAAAGGCACATGTCGATTTTTCTGTTCTAATTTTAGAAAAATCGATTTGTCGGAAAATTTAGTTTGTTGAAACTGTTAATGTACCCTAAACCAATATCGGAACCGAGCGCCCTGGTACAAATAATGTATACGTATATATGTTATTGAAATGTATACGTATATATGTTATTGATTTAAAATTGTCATTAAAAAGTTCCCGACCGATCAAACAAATTAAATTATAAGTGTAATAATCCAGTAGAATTTCTTGTTAATCGCATTATATAAAACTAATAATTGCATATAAGTTTTTGTTCAACAAATCGAATTGATTATTATTTTTTTTATTATATAAACTTTAGATATATGTATACAGTATATAGAAGAATAAAATAATATCAATGCAATATATTAAAATTCATTTAAGTGCATATAGTAAAATTCAATCACGATATCGACAAAATGCCCTTGATACAGGTTTACCGTATTTGATTTTTGCGCGATTTTTATTTTATTATTTATTTATTTCAAAAAATTATGCATATCATATATAAATATTAATTGAACAAATTTTTATTTTAAGTGTCGTATTTACAATTGAAAATAATATATTTATATATAATTAAGCGAAAATTAATTTATATAAGTGCATAAAAAAATTATTGTAATATAAATTTCATGAAAGCATTCACGTTTTTATGTCAACAAGAATTTAATTTAAACATTTTTTATCGGATTGTATATTTTCTTGAACTGTAAAATTTTCCAACAGAAAATTTTAATATTTAGAAAGATTATTAAATCTCAAAAAAATTTAGAATAACATGTGACATTAAATTTTATTCTTTCAATCGTTAAAAACCTTGTTATTTACCTTTGCCATCATACGCATAAAACTGATTCGTATTATTCATTTCGCATCGCATAGTTTTTAGTCATTATTTATAAAACAAAAAAAAAGGCCAATGAACAAAATTTTTATATTATTTGATTATTTAAAATGTATTAATTTATGAATAAAAATAGAACAATTAATTGTGTACAAAAAAAAAAGTCAACTAAGAGCGGTATTAAAAAAAAACCAAAACAAAAAGTTTTAAATATTTATTTGTCTAAAATGTCTATCTATCTATATATATTCATGTGTATAGTATATCATCGCATGATTATTTTAATATCACACATCTCTAAAAATATAAAATTGTGTCGCATTCACCAAACATACATTTTGCTAATTTATAAGTATATAAAGTATATAGAGATATATAAAATATGTTAAGAAAAACAATACGATATGAATATTTGTTGTACATATTATTACATCTGAATATCTCTATAGCAATCTATTTCTTAAATAAGTACATCATTAAATAAATGTATCAGAAGATGTGTTATTTAAATTTAATTATAAAGTTGCATATATGCAATTCTTATAATGTAATTGCAACAGAAACAGAAAAAAAAAATAACATTCTATTTCTGTGAATAAATGAAAATAGAAAAGATTTGTTACACATTTTTTTTCTATATAAATTATATTTACTTGCTAGTATCTATATATCAATTGCTGCAAAGATTTCATTAGTATTAACATTTTAATTGTAACCGTGCATATAATTGTGTGAGAATTGAATCGATTCGATTCGAATAAAATCCGACAGGACCATATTTGTATATAGTAAAAGTAATTAAAACAAAAAAAAATTGCATACGAATATATTTAAGTATGAAAAATAATCTTTTTCTATATAGTTAAAGAAAAAAGTTTAAAATTTAAAATGTATTGAATTTATTGAATTTTTTTAAACATTTTTAGAGATAAAACATTTTAAAAACGATTTCATTATAGACAAACTCACAATATTTTGAAAACATATAAGCAAAAATCTTAATTTATTTTCAAAGTATTCTCTACAATATATATACAATTGGAATATATAGATTAATTATGTAAATCTTCGGTCTTTGGTAAATTAATATTCCAAATAAATATAAATGTATTTTAGTATAAATTAAATGGAATACATCCCGAATAACTCTCTATTGATATTTTACATATCAATTAAGAAAGTATACAACAAAATAATCACTTTTATAATCTTTTTTTTTTTATGCGTATGTAAACATACAAATGAATATTAGAACGAATATACCCATAATAATAATAATAATATACAAAATAAATTATTTTTACATATACAGTAGACTTGCGATATAAGGAAACTTCGAAAAAGCGAATGCTTCCAAATTTTGTATTTTATAACGTTTAACTGTTTAAATAAGGAACGCTAAAATCAATCAAATTTTAACCACTTTTCCGACGTTTGATGGATATCTCCACTACATCTACATCTCGTAAAGCTATTTTAACATTTTATTTTGGAACCCTCCATACAAGGAAACTATGGGAAATAGGAAATACAAGGAAACTATGGGAAATGGACCCCTATGCAATCAATTATTCCTTATATCGCGAGTCTAAACTGTATATATATATACATATAGAAATTCACATTTTCTATATATACAGTATATAAAAATAATCACTATATGAATTGTATATATACTTATATATTATATAAATCAGTCCAACGCCTACACGAGCTTTTCTTTTTTCCCATATATACAACAATATTTGTATATATATATATATATAAGGAACTTTTGGTTGATATTCTATATATTTTTTATTTGGGTTCATTCGCGTAGGTTGTAAAAATTATATATACGTACATTATATTATTAAACTTTCATGCCTTTATGTTGTGCTTATTTTCTTCTTTTTTTTATAATTTTTTATAAATAAAATAAATAAATAAATTTTATAAATACTTTTTTATGTATATATATCTTTTTGTATTTATATATCATAGTATATATCTACTAATATTCTAATTCGCAGGCCTCCTAAACTTTTTTATATTGATTTATTCAAAAATTACAATCAATAAAATTTATTTTATCCACCCAAAAATGTTTCTGAATATATATATATATATATTTATTTGTTTTTATTTTGTGTTATTAAAAACAATAATATTCTTAAAATAATATTCTACACTAATGTATATTCATATATAAATAAATATGATTTATTTTTAGAAAGTTTTTTTATCGGTAATGAACCTTTTTTTTTAAAAAAAAAAAAGTATAATCTCCAGTTTTTCTTTGCAAATACAAAAATTCAAAGGTTGAAGATTGAAATAAAAAGAAGTAGAAAAAAAAATATTATTCGAACTGTCTCATTCCAAAAATATTAATGGAACATAAAAAAAACGTCTATAAAATTGCACAAACAAAAACAATAAAATTTAAAACTATTGAATAATAGACCTAAAAAAAATCTTCATTGAACTAAACTAAATAAAAAAAAAAATCTATACATAAATTGATAAATATTAAAAGTGTAATAAATAAATAAAATCAAAGTGAAATGTAAAATGTGTGAAAAAGAACAAACAAAAAAAAAAGCAATTGCGAAAACCTTCGATCATCTCTAAATAATTCATTTGGATTAAAATTGAATTGAAATGAGTTTTGGAGCGCGTGTCAGGAGTGCATTTACATAAAATATATAAATAGTATTGTAAATGCACTATCTGGTACGACATTCCAGAGCAAACATTCTACTATATATAGAAACACATGCATATACACCTATAATTTTTTTTACAATATACATTTTTTATTTATTTTATTTTATTTTTCAGTATTATTTTTATTTTTAATTATTTAATTTTAATAAATTATTTATTGGTAAATAAAATTGAGTTTTAATTTTATTTTTTTTTTTATTTGATATCCTTCTTTTTTTCCAACTTTTTTGGGGGGTTTCGATATAGGATCTTTTTCGTTTTATTTTGTTTGATTTTGATCAATTGGTTTCTAATGTTTTTTATATCATTTCTTTATTATTTCACACAATTCACACAATTCAACCAACCAAAGTAAAATCTATATAGAAAAATGAAAAATGTCATACCTTTGATAACAGAAAAACGCCCGTGTACTAATAAAATTTTCATGATACTTGATTAATATAATTGAATATTTGGAAAATTCCTTGAAAAATACTATACTATTTAAGTGCGTTTTATTCAAGTTTTCACATTACTTTTATTACTTTCATACATATGTATTTTCATAATATAGTTAAAATTAAAATTCAATTTACCAGAAAAAATTTGGTCAAACTAAAATCCATAAAAAAAATAATGCACCGAAATTGTGATAAAAAAATGGCTTGAGAAAATTTGTCCCGACCTTTTACAAATAAATTACTTATAAATTCAATCAATTTCTGACTCTCATCAGGACAATGTTTGAATGTTCCTGGGATTGATTATAGAAAAATGGAATGCTTCAAATGATTTTGTATATATATATGAACAAAAACAATAACATTTTATTAGCTGTGAACAATTAACAAAAAAATTAATTCTGCCAATGTGTATGCTCATTAAACATCAAAGCCAATGCGTTCAAAGTAAGTCAAAGGATTCAATTAAAATACACAAATGAAAAGTCAAAAATACAGAAAATTAAGGTTTACTGGAGTTAATTGAAAATTGTATACATGTTTGATTAAGGACATTTATAAGGACATCATAAAAATGTGACAATTTTAGACGGTGATTGCATTCATTGTTTTTTTTTTAATCACTTCAAAATCTCTTAATGAATTCGATAAAATTGTGTTTACAAATTTTGACTTGCGGCATCAAGAATATGATATTTTTTTTATTTATATTTAAATATAAATATATATGTAAAAAAACAACATTAAAGCTGAAGGAATATTTGTTTTTTTTTTAAATATAAAATTAAGGTTATTTTTTAAATACAAAATTATCATAATTTTCATTTAATTCAATTTATGTATGTATCTATGTATCTATGTAAAAATATATTATGATTTAAAATAAATTGGATATAAAATAAAAATGGTTTTATGTATTGTTTTTTTTTTGTTTATTTATTTGACTCCTTTTTACAGAAAATCAACATCCAGAATTTATTCTTTATATTGATAATTTTTCATTTTGTTTCTGATGATTAAAATTATATATTATCTATATGAATCTATTTCAATATTCCTTTCCCACAGTCATAAAATAACATATTTTTGATCGATAAATATTTTCCGATATGGTTTTGTTTTTTATTCGAGTATGTCTCACTTTTTAAACACAGAGGAATATAATTTTAACATTTTTCAGAGGTTAACATCTATTTTTAAAATTTAAAATTTTATGATAACTTATGCTTTGTTTAAGGATTGTTGACATGTAGATAGACTCAATGTCAATTAATTAATTAATTTGACAAGGTTTATGTCAATTGTTGTCAAAATTAACAACTAAAAAAATTAGTCATTATTAGGATTTTGGCTATATATTTAAAACACAACAAAATAGTTAAAATTTTTCCTTTATCACAATTCGCAAATTTATAGAGTTTTTTTAATGCATTAAATTTAATTAAAAATGATTTTGTTATGATAACCGCTTTGAATTTTTCGTATCGTTATCTATTTAAAATGCGTATGGATAATTTAAGATTGCAAATTATATGAAATCATAAGATATATACATCTAGGTGAAAATTGTTTTTCTCGCAGTAAAATCATGTAAAATCTAAAACAATTGGGTTTCAATTATTATAATATTATCATCTCCAAATGAACAAACACTATATAGAAATATTTGACAGTATTTTATGTTAATTGAATTACTTTATTGATAATGCATTAGAATTCAATGTTTGTTAAATAAATAAATAATATATAATTGACTAACCGAAGGATTAAAAAAATTCTATACGGAAAAAACTTAACGAGTTTAATGTTAATTTCCCATACATTTATACAGTTATACAATATGTTTAAGTAGTATTGTAGAATACAAAAAAACTAAAACTATTTTCTATGTAAAAATGATAAATTTTCATTGTGCTTTAATTACAGGGGGATAATCTCATGTCATTTGCCTGATAAAAAGCATAGCATATCCTATTTATTACTAATTTGATAATAAATAAGTAAGTAAGTATACATTAATTTATATGGTAAGTATTTTGTAAATTATATGAAAAATAAATTTAGCTATGCGCTCTGGCAGTGTGGTTAGCTGGTTGTATGTATATGCAATAACAGCCACTAATAACACTGCCCTTGCGATAAGCTTATTACAACAATTCCATATATTATACAATATAAAAAAGGAATATATGAAAAATAAATGTCATTTGAAAATACGTGGATTGAAATCACCGCATATGACAAATAAAGTGTGATAATATTTTAAATAATTTTATAGGTTCATTATATAATAGATTTATTTAAAAAAAACTATTTTTAAAACGTTATTCAGGCACACAATATAAAGATAAACAATAATTTCATTTCATTTAAATCATATCGAAACATTTTGTCTAATTTTATATAGTTCATTGATTATATTTCTCAATTAGAATTCAGAAATTTCAATTAGTGATTGATTGATGATTTTTGCGTAAAGTAAAGTTAATAATATACAAAAGTTAGCGTTAATAATATACAAAATCTCTGAAAAAGAAAATCAATTTCATGTTTTAGCGCATTGTCTGTTCACATTTGTTAAAAAAAATAAATATGTCTTCTTATTCTAATATATATAGTCAGATACCATAAATTAATGAATTTTGTTAATTATAAATTAATATTATATCAATTTTTAAGACTAAACTAAAATTAAAACTAAGACTAAACTAAAAGATTAATACAAAACAAATATTTATATAAAAAATTTCTAGAATGTTATAAAAAGCATAATAAACTGTAAGGATGTTTAGGATATTGCCGAGGATAGTTTAAGCAGTGCGGTTAGTAAAATCAATAAAAATTCAACAAAAATCGAATACATAAGTTAATATACAAAAAAATTAAAATACACATTTAATAATAATAATAATACAATCAATATACAATTTAAATAAATAAAAAAATAAAAACACAAATATAATATATTATAAATCGATGATAAAATTTTGATTCAATATTCAATACATCATCATATATATATTATTGTGTTATTGCTTTACATATCTTTACATTTTTGTTTCTGTATATTGGATTTATTAAAGGCTTTGATTTAAATATTCGTATACTTATAAATGGGTTTACTCACATATTAAAAATCCAACTTATCTATAAAAAATGGAACATATATAAAATTATTATAAAACTATTTTTACCGATCAAGAAATTTAAATTTATTAAGCTAATTTTTTTAAAAAAAATTATACCTTAAAGAAGCAACAAATTAAACGTATTTGACAGATTCAACTTACCCAATTTTTATCATTTCTGGGATCGGGATCGTCCTTTTCTGGTTATATTTTTCACAATTTTCTTTTCAATATATATTTTCCAATCAACTGTTTCGATAATTTTCTTAATTTAACATGAACTATTTAACTATTTAAAACAAGAACAAAAACACACGATAACACTTCGAATGATAAACATTTCTGATTTTATACAATAGAAAAAAAAAATAATAATAAAATTATGATTTAAAAAAAAAAGTTCTAAAATTGTATATGATTGTGTTTAGAATTTTTACGCGGTACTTATCAAAATGCGTGCACGAAATTTGTGTTTAAAAATCGTTATATATTAATATATTTTGTTACCTTTCTGAGGTGTTTAAGTTCAATATAACCCACTGTTAAATAACATCAGTTATAAATAGACAAATGAACAAAATGTTTGGTGTGTTTTGATATTGAATATTAAACGTTTTAAAATAATTGGTTATTTTGTATCTATATTGTAATAAAAGTTATATATTGTCTGCCATTCGTCTTATCTCTGATATTAAATACTTTTATTGTCCAATTATCGAATCACTTTTATATGGTATTATACTTTTATTGTCCAATTATCGAATCACTTTTATATGGTATTGTATTGGAATTTTTGGATGGAAAAAGATTTTGATTGTCCAAACCCCCGGGAATCTAATTGAATAATTTTCTAATAGGAAATTCTGTCTAATGAAAAATTCTCTATCGAATTTTCTAATAGGAAATTCTGTCTAAATAATCTAATCTAATACGAATAGAAAATTCTTTATTTATCTTTATTCAAATGAAAATTCGATAGAGAATTTTCTAATAGGAAACCTCTGTGTTAGAAATTTCTAATAGGAAATTCTCAATATAATTTTCTAATAAAAAATTCTCTATCGGATTTTCTAGTCTGAAATTATCTATCGAATTTTCTAATGGGAAATTCCTTATAGAATTTTCTTATACGAAAATAGAAAATTTCGTACAACACAAAATGTTCTATATAATTTTCTAATAGATAAGTCTCCGTATAATTTACTTATTAGAAAGTTATTTATATAATCCGATAGTATAGAAAATTCTGTATATAATTTTCTTAATTATTTATAGACCAGACAATGTTATATTACTCTACAAACAACATGACTATATCGTTTTACATAATTCCACATCACATCAGATTTTTATTTTTAATTACATAAAAGCGCATTATAAAGAGAAAATAATGATTTTTTTTTGGTTTTATGGAAGAGGATTTTTTGTAAGTAACGTTGCAGCACTTAGGTAAGATTTTAATTGAACAAATAAAGTGGTTTTTTTTTTTAAATTTCATGTTACAGACATTTTCTTTAAAACAATTTTTAGTATAAAAATACGGCGATTGTTATTAAACTTATATTGCAACAAATTGCATATGATCCTCTGAATCCCTTTTTTTTACTCCACATTTTCGTACGTCTCCGCCTCCTCAAAAATACGTATTTTTCTTAATGTAAATTAAGAAAAAATCCTAAATTAGATCTTGTATAAAAGTTTACCATATCATAAACTTCAAACTTTAATAGAATTAACCTAATGCATTTATAATTTAATATATTTATTATTGAATTAATATTTCATTAATTTATCATTAATTTTTTATATTTTTATATATATAATAAAATTCATAAATAGCAAAAATAAATTATTTTATTTAAATTTCATCCACAGAAATAATAATAAAAAAAAAATTAATATAATCCATTTTATTTTTTTGTTATTATATTATTAGTATTATTATTACTAATAATTCATATTTCATTCTTTTGTTTCCCCTGATATTTTTTTTTTGTTTTTTATTCCCACGTTTTATAATCATAGTTATTCATTTTGTAAATAAAATGCAATATTGACGATATATATAAAAAAAATAATAATAAAAATAAATTAAAAAAAATAATAAACACAATTAAAAAATATCACTACAACATCAAATGGATTAGAAAAACAGAAAAAAAAAACATTTATAGAAATGAAACAACAACATCAATAAATATTAGTTTTTTTTTTAAATTGATTAAATGCTAGGCTAATTAAATTTATATTAAATTTATATTTATATAGAGGTGATAATTAATATAATATATTAAATATTTGATAATTTTCTAGTTAATAATAATTTATTGATATATATTTTCAAATCTATAATTTAGTTTTAGTTTTAGGGGATGTTTTTATATGTGTAGTTTATCGTTTCGCCAATTGATATTTAAGAATAATAAAAATTTAAATATTATTCTATAGTTATTAATCGATTAAATTTTCTATTTTATTTAGATATTTTTTTTTTTTTTATTATTATTAATTATTAAATATAAATTGTGTAAATAAATAATTTCTTATAAAAACTATTACACATAACCGCGATGATCGTATATATATAAGTTAACTTACTATATATACAATATATATTTAAACGTATAATTTACTAAAAATAAAATGATTTTCTCTATTATTATTCTGTTCGGGTCACCACAAATAAAAATAAAAATTAAATTAAAAAGTCTCATTTAAACACTAAAAAAATAAAAATTCTAAATGTATTTTTTGTTTTTAATTTAGAATAATAATATAAAAAAATAAATATAAACTTTATTGTTTAACAATAATAATAATAATATTAAAATGATAATTTTCAATATAATAATTTCAATGAATTTCAACAATTTCTTGGGTTTCAAATACATCCGTACATATTTCAGTTTCATCCAGGATTCCATCTTCAAGGAAATCAACATCCAAAAAATTTGTTGTATCATCGTCAGTCATTTGTTCCAGTGAACGTACTTGTTCATCAACGGCCCTCAAAGCACGTTCTAAATCTTCATGTTCCTGTAATGTTGGTGGTTCATATTTTTCATTTGATTGAGCTGTAAGTTAAATTAAACAAAAGGGAGCTTATATTTTAATAAAAAAAATATATATATTATAATTCATTATATAATACATTCTGTTTGGAAACCCTGATTGATTTATAAAAATCTTAATAATTGTCATAGATAGAATTCAATGCTAAGAAATCTTTTAAATTGATCATTGGCATGGTCAACAAAACAAACAAAAGAAATTATTTAGAAATAAAAAAACGTTATACATTTGACGATTAAACTTTTTTTTTTAAACATTTTTGTACTTTATTACGTTTATTAATTAAACTCTATATAGCGGTTTAAACTAATTTTTCTTAATCATAAACGATTTAAAAATTCTAAACTGCTTAATATCAAAAGTTAATTCTAATGGAAATAAAAAATTACACTACTTTACAGTTGAGATGTTACAGTTGGGTTACAGTTGAGATGTCAGATAAATTTAAAATTCGTTATTCTTATGACATATATTATCTTACCATAAACGATTTAAAAACTAAAAGACTGTGATGAATTAAAATGTTTGATGTTAAACATGAGTATGTCTCTATATGTACTTATATATTTAATAATTAAAACCGGCATTATTGAAGAGTTTTCTTTGTTGGTCATTTAAAAGATGTGATATTATTTAATCTTAAGGTGAACTATAGATGATAGTAAATAGACAACTATATTTAATTAAATTCACATTGCCCTTCTGCATAATCTGCTGCTTTTGGATTTACTAATTCTAATGTCATTGCTAAATTATACTTAATATTATATGTGATTTATTATGGGGTGAATGGGATATTTTGAAATATAAATATATAATAAGCTAATTTAGGGGAAATTATGATGATGTTTTGTAATCATTTTTCTATTCCTTATATGATAATATTAATATACTATTTTATTATTAAGATTAAGAGTAATTATTACGAATAAAATTCATTTTAAAAATAAAAATTATTTAAAATATTTACCTGGATATATCAAAATCACAGCACAGTTGAACACAAAATAGAACACAAACAAATGAACACACATTGAAATTACCATAACATTTTAATATAGTTATTTATTAATAAATCATCACCACCATTCACCAATTTTTATTATTTGATCACTTTGGTTTTTTCACTAAACGTTCACCAAAAATTAACTCACTTTGTGGTTTTAATCAAGCGTTCGCAAATGAACATCGAAGAAATTTACTGTTCCATTGGTCTATGACAAAAGGGATATTTAATTAAATTTCAAATTTTTAAATCAAATTTAATGATGAACACGCACACGATTTTTTTTTATAGAGTTGTAAAAGAAAAATATTTTATGTTTTTAACTTCTATTTATTACAGTACCGTACCGATTATATACCCTTGAATTCGATCGCATAAATATTTTATAATAAATCGTTAAATAAATTCCATTTTTATCAAACGACTAACGATATTTATGTCAATTATTATCAATATCATTAATATTATCAATAAAATCATAATCTAAATAATTTTCATATAAACTATAATAATCGATTTCCGAATGGATTTTCAATTCAATTCAAATATAATTGAAAATCAATCAATAATAATAAAATTCACATACCTGTGAAAAATTCATTAAAAGCATCTACCGGAATTTGATTTAATACATTTGTTAGATCATGTTCTTCCAATAATTTATCATGATTTAATGAAATTTCTGTTTATTAATACCAAAAAAAATAATGAAAATAAAAATAAATTAAATACATACATTTTAATATATATTATTGTAAAATATAGTTTAAAATAATAAAATTTCCAAAATTTACCATCATTATTTTCCGATTCACTGAAACCACCAATTCCCGTATCATCAGAACTTTCACTATTTTGATAAATGCTACTTTCCATTGGATAATCCATTTGTTTATTCGAATTTACATCAGCATTATTTTCTTCTAATACTTGTTCATTTAAATATTTCATTTTAATTACATTATTTTCATTATCACAATCATTATTTATATTTTGTTCAATACTATTATTATTATTATTATTATTATTATTTTCAATATGATTTGATACAATTTGAATCGAACTATTATTTTCATTATTATTAGGATTCCTATTATCATTGCTATTATTGCTATTATTATCTGGAATATATTCGTTTAGATGTAATACATCATTATTGTGATTTGTTTCTGATATTATGGGATTTGTGTGTGTTTGTTCTATAACGATTTGTTCTTGTTCTTCCGTGTTTGATAATAATTCATCATTATTGTTTAATAAAATATTTGTTGGTGATATTTCTTGTGGTAAAATACACGAAATATTTGCACTTTTTCCCAATTGTAATTGTAAATCTTCATTATTTAATATTTCCGATTGTAATTGAGGATTTTCTGTATGCACTTTTTGTTGTGTATCCTTAATAAATGAATAATTATTATTAAATCTCATTAATTATAAATTCAATAATTGTTTTGTATTTAAACTTACTATTGTTTGTTTTGATGTTACAATGTGTTTTGGACAATATTCTGGATTGATAGATAAAATATCTAGAATCGGTGCATTACATACAGAATTATCTGGATACAATCCCGTACATTTTTTATATAAATATTGATTACTATCACATGAAATATGTAATTTACAATATGTACTTAAAGGCATTACATTTTTTGAACACAATAAACATTTATATTTAGATAATTCAAATTTTCTACCGAAAAAAAATAAAATACAAAAAAATAAAATACATAAATTATTTATTTAATTAATTATTATTAATTCAAGAAATTTTGTTTTACCTTGTTTCTTCCATTATCGATTTATGATAGACACTGACCATTGGATATCGTCGACGTTCATAACATTCTAATTCCCTTCTTTTATTTACATTATTTTTTAATTGTTGTACCTTAAATGCTAAATATCTATGTTTCATTTCGGCATCATCAATATTATTGTCTGATATTGTTAAATCATCGATAACCTCCGGTTTATATTCGAGAGATGTAAATGATTGAGTTGATGATGTGGATGTGGATGATATTACATTTGAATGTTTAACATTACGGTTATTTGTTTTATTTGAATTAGCAGTAATTCGTCTATTATTCTCTATTCGTTGTATGATTTCATGATATGTCAATTTACTATAGGAACGTTTTGTAACAATAGATCGATTCAATAAGTTTTGACGATCTGCAAATTTTTTAATATTATTGGTTATTTGCGGTGGATTTTGTGTGGATTTAGTGTTCAACCTTTGTTTGACTTTGTTCAATGTTGGTATAGTTGATTTACGATTAACCAATTCCGTGCATTTCCCTGTATTTATTGTATTCGATTTAGTTGGAATTAAATGGTGCGAATTCGCAGCATAGGTGTTTGAATTAATTTTATCATTTGGAATTTTAACCTTTGTAATTGATTTAATTTTTCTATTTTTTATTGTTATCGATGGTGATGGTGATTGTGATAGTGTTGTTGCTGATGGCGATGGTGATTGATGTGATAAAACATTATTTGTTGAATTTGTAATTGTATATTTATGATGATCATCAAGATCTTCTTCTAAAGTATTAGTTACATTGTTAATCCAATTGCTTGGATCAAATTTATCAATTAACGTATCTGTTTTTACATCATCTATTGATGACCAGAATGAATTATTTAAATTATCGGAAAATATTGATTGTGATTGAGTTGCGGATGGAATTAATGATGAATGGCGATCGGATTTTTTTAAAATGTTCAATATATTTTGATTATTATGATCGATAATATCACTTGATGAATGTAATGATAATGTTGTTGTTGTTGTTGTTGGTACTTTTAATATGGAATGATTTGAAATAATATTATTTAATTTAACATCGTTAATAACTCCATTCTTTTTGATTATAGAACGTTGTTCTGGTTGTCCTTTAATGAATGGTCTTTGGTGTTTATATAATGCTTTGTTTTGTAATGTTGATGCTGATAATGGTGATGGAAAAATTAAATTAAATTTTCTTTTTAACGATTTTATTGTTGATTTTTGTTGTTGTTTATTATTGTTTTGTTTCGTTTGGTGTATTATGGATTTTATTGTATTATTTTTATTATTATTATTAATATTAATTTTATTAATGTTTCCATTAATATTATTATTATTTCTATTATTATTATTATTGGTATTTTTAATATTAATATTACTTTTATTAATGTTACTATTATTATTAGTATTATTAGTAATATTATTTCGATTTGCAATCAATGAACGATTATGAACACCTTCATTTATCGTTTGATCGTTTGATTTACTTTTTTCAGCACGAAATCTAATGGTTGGTTTTATAATGGATCCATTATTATTTATTGTCTTTATTGTAACGAATTTTTTATTCTAAAAATAGGAAAGAAAATAAATGGTGAGAAATTTACATATAAACTTTAAATTAAAACCTAATATATATATATATAATAAAAAGAACATGCATTTAATTTATATACGAATCTTCCTTACCTCATTTTTCAGTTTATACAAATTTGATGAACCAACCGGAATCAATTGATTTCCCGTTATAATAAACGGACGTTTTGTTGTTTGTATTTTCGGTTGCGGCTGACATGACATATCCTTCAATTAACTTCGTAATAATTCGATTAAAAATTTATTATGTAATAGAATATAAGATGATAAGATGTATAATTAAATTTTAATATTATTTTAATTGTCGAATCATAAAATTTGTTGATCACTCTATATTTCGGAAATATGGAAAAGTTTTATTACCTCATAAAATCTGTGTTTTGATTTTTTGTGATTGTAAATTAATAAAACTTATTATATTTTTTATTCTTCTTTACTAAATCTTCCCATTTAATACCTTAATTTTTAGTTTATAGATTTCGAAATTATCAGATTGGAAATTGCAAAAAAAAAATTAAATAAAATCAACACAATCAAATTATAATATCATTTTTTTTTCTTTTTAGTTTTATTAAATTAACAAAATTTTACATTAAACTATATATATGTTTGGTTAATATTAAATGATTAATTGGTTTTTTAATATATACGCAAAAATTATTCTTAAGTTTCCGCGCGTTTTTTTTTTGCAAATAATTTTTGTTGTTGTTTTTTAAACAATTGAAATTTGTTGGGTGTAGATAATTAATGAAAGAAAAACAAGCAGCAACAACAACAACAACTTAAAGTCTTTTTGGACAAAAAGAACTTCGAAAGGGGTGTTTTCCTTTGTTTCAATAAACTATTTCGTAAGAATATACCATTCATTCATTTTTAATTAACAAATAAAATGCTTATAAAACGTAATTAAATAATTAATTACCTTATTTGTTACACTTCAAAAAAAAAAAAATGCAATGGCACAAGCAAACTTTTTTGTTTTATGTTAATTACAAAGAATTTAATACTTTTTAACAACAAAAATATTAATGTTTGTTAACTTACAGTTAAAAATTAATTATATTAATTAATATAATTAATTTTATTAATAATTTATTATTTAAAATATTAAAATTAATTTTTAATTCCTTTTTTCTTACTTCTTGTATAAATTAAAACAAAAACTTCAACAAAAAAAGAAAAGGATGGGAAATACACTGTAAAAAAAATTTCTGCAAAAAGAAAAAAATTGATAAATATTTCAGCGAATTCGCGTTTTTTTTTTTACAAAAAGAACAAGAAAAAAACACTCAAATTATTATTTGAAATTTTTCATGTAATTTTGTTTACCAAATTATATACTGATTTATTAATTTTTGTTAATTATTTTAATTATATAGATGATCTTTAACAACACAAAAAGATATTTTAATCATAAATGATTTAAAAAAAAAGGGAATTACATTTATTTTAATAAAAGAAAAACTTTGTTTTTAAAAAAAAATCACTGAAAATGTATAAATACAAAAACAAACCACAAATAAACAAAACAGGTAGGTAGGTAGGTATAAATTGTTTTTGTAATATACCTGTTTTTTATGTTCCTTTTAATAAAAACATAAAAGTTCATTGATATCTAAAAAGATTAAAAAAAAACTTGTTTATTTTTTGGATGAACAAAACAAAATCAAAAAATCGCGCGTTTAAAGGCAATATTTTACTTTTGCAATTTTTTTCACACAAAAACACACAATAATTTTTATAAATACAAATACACACTACAATTCATTTATAAATATATATATAACATATCATTTAAATAAAAATATATCAACAAAAAACAAATTAGTCATCATTTTATTATTTGTTTACATACACAAAAATTATAAAAAAAAAAAAAAAGAAAAGTTAAGTGACCTCAAAATCAAAATTATATAAAAAAAAACCAAACAAAATAAAATTGGAATTTTATTTCTTTCACCACACAATTTTAATATAATAAATATGGAAAAATACAATAATTATATCAATAATTATTGTTTAACTTTATGCAATTTACTTAATAATAAATAAATAAAATTAATTAACATAAAATAATGAAATTAAATTAAACAATTTACACACAACTGAACACAAATAAAAATTCTATCTATCAAAAAAATTCAACATTTTTTCACTCAATAAGTCTGTATGTTTAGGAAAAAACGCAATAAAACCATGAAAATTGGTAACTTTTTAGCCAGAAATTTGTTGTTTTTCTGGTTATTGCCGTAAGCAATATCCATTATGGATTACGGAATGCGGTTATGGAAACGCAAATAATAGATTCCATTCCGTCCATCGCCAATATTCCGAATGAGAATTTTAAACATGTGAATAACCAAAGCGGGAAACAGTTTTATTTTTTGGTTCCATAAACACTTTGCGCTAAAATATTACGCATAAAAAATAGCAATCGTTATATGATGACTATTTTTGTTGTTGTTAAATTTGAAATAAATTAAATTATTCAAATTGTTATTAAGTTAATCATTTTTTAGGTTATGCTTTATGGAATATAATTACATAAATATACATGATCATAACCATTCCGGAATAATTATCACTTACGGTATATGTTTAATTTTTTCTGGTAAAAAAAAATACTCATCCCCGGGATAAAGATTTTGTCCAAAATCGCGCGAGAAATTTTGTGTGTATACACTTTAATTGTTTTCTTTAATTTTTGTTGTGTTTTACAAAAAAAAATTGTTCGAGCGGTGTGCGCGCATATACGTTGCCACTGTCGAATTTTATATTTTATTATATATTTTAATATTTTTAGTTTTGCCTAATATTTTATCTTGTGCAGATAAACATAATGGTATATTTTTGTAGTATAGAAGTAAGTAAACCTCTTGAAATGTTAAAGTTTTGTTACAAAAAGTGTTTAGGTGAAAGCGGAATAATCGTCATAAATCGATGGGAATCAAGAATTTGGCATTAGCATTATAAGCGTAGTTGCTAATGCTAAGTAAATTTATGATACTAATGTCGTTTTTTCCCAATATCATCATTTTTTATAAAAAAATATTATTTTTCCTTTTGAACATTTAATAGATAGCATTACTATTGTTTTTATAATTTCAAATTAAATAATTTTTTAAACAACAACAATTGTAAACAAATGAATGGTAAATGAAATTTTCAAAACTTTTCATTTAGTATCTAAACATTTAAAATTATGAACTATTGAAATTTTGGTTTGGAAAACGGCCTTAATGTTCAATGCTGTGATAGTGCGTATTTGTGCCGTGTGGGAGTTTGAAATATTTTTTTTTTTTTAATTTATTTTAATTATTCACTCACTTTTTGTATTTATATTATTATTTTAATTATAAAACAACTTTCTAAAAAAAAAAATTAAACAAGTATTTGATTGTTTTTAGAATACGCAATACATTAAAATTTTAATATAAACAAATTTATTAATTTTTTGCAACTCAATTTACAATTATTGCATTTTAATTATCAAATGACTTTATGAGTTGATGAACCATTTGTTATTGTTGACATATTTTTACATTCAGAATTTAATATAGTTAATTTAATATAATATAGATATTTCACACAATACATATCACTTATTGTACAAAAAATGTAAATCAATGAAATTAATTTAAATTAACTAATTAAAAGCAATTTTAAAGTGTTTAATTATTGAAAAATATTAAAAAAAAAATAATAATAATAACAAACAAAAATAAGCTTTATTTTTTTTGTTATTATTATTTTTGCGTTAAATTATTGTTAATACGGAAACACATACACGACTTTCTTCGAGCCGCACAAACCGGCGGAGAAAATGAATTATGGGCCTTGTTCATTTACACATTTTTACGCATTATACGGTTTTTTATAAATTTCTTAAAAAATTGATAGTAACTGAATCATCCCTTTGAATTCAAATTCAACATTTGGTGTAATTCTTTGGCTTTTTGTTCATAAACTCTACGATTTAAGCTATTCACCTCAAAACGCATTCATTTACTCTTTTCGATTGATACTTTTCATACAAAAATGGCCGATATTTCTCCTACAATTTGCACAGAAAATTTTACCGATTGAATTGCATAAAATATATTTTTTTCAATGCATGTGTAATATATAACCAAACAAACCATACAAAATTTACACATACACATGTAATATATGTATATCCATAAAAAATATATTTATATTGAATAAAACAGCGTTCTCGGTTTACTATCAATTTTTTAAGAAATTTATAAAAAACCGTATAATGCGTAAAATGTGTAAATGAACAAGACCCTTGAGTTGAAAATTTTTTAACTCAAGTTTTTGGGCGAAAATCATCACATGCGTTTCATTTCGGAAACCTATCACATGTTTTAACACTTAAAAGTTAAAAACACGTTGCGTTGTTTTATTATTTTAGGTGAATTTTTAATTAGTTATATTGTTTTCAATATTGTTTTTTTATTATTAAAACTTTTATGTGCTATTAAAAATTATTAAATCAATTAATAAGTTTTTCGTTTGATAATTAAAATGAATGCGAAATAGTGAATAAAAGGAAATAAGAAAAAAAAAAAACATGAATGAAAAAAAAAAGTTTTTGTTTATCTTCTATATAAAAAAGTGTTTGTGATTAAATTTATTAATTTTTTTTATTAAGAATAATAACAAAAAAACAACTAAAACAGTATTGTATTACAAGTAAGTTAATATAAAGTTAAGCTGCTACTATTTGGCAAATCATTGGTCCTTTGTTCGGTTAATATCTAATATCCTTTAGTTTTTAAAAAATAATTGGGCATTTCCAAACCGTTCTCTATTAAAAAAACAATTAAGATCTTTTGATAAAGTGGATAAGTTTAAATTACATCGTGAAATCGATCAATTTCTAATCATTCAACGGTTTGTTCAAAGCCCTTTAAAGAAATGCAGATTTCCATTCATTTTATATTATGGGTGTGTTAAAACAAATTCTTATGCCAAAATAGACCTTTTAAGAACTTCATAATTACGATATTATATCCTTTGGAGCAAAAGCCCGAATTCCATTCAAATAAATCCATAATAACAATTATTTTAAGATAAAAACATATATATATAATATTATATTTTATTTTTGTATTATGTTATCTAAATACAATATCATAATAAATAATTAAAAATTATTAATTTATACATTAAAATTAAATTAAATAATATATAAATGAAAAAAAAAAAAAATACACATACATTTTAAAAATAAATAAAAAATATAATAAAAACTAATAAGCAACAATAATTAAATAATTTATTTACATTTTTTTTTTGTTAACAAAATACCTATATTTTTTTTATTTATTGTATTATATAATATTAATTAATTAATTTCGTGATTTTTAATTGTTAATATTTTCACTTGTATATTAAATTAATTAATTTTCACATTTCACATTTTTGCTTTTAGCTTTTACTAAAAAATATATAATAAATAATATTATTATTATGTATAGATAATTGAATTTTTGCATAATAATAAATTGTATTATTCCATACAATTTAGGCGAACCATTTTTTTTAATTATATAGAAAATATATATATAGCGATAAATATATATTTTTTTAATTAAATTAATTTGGTGCAGTAATTTCTTTTTATATCAATTATTTTTTTATTAATAAATATTTTTTCTAAATCAAATAAAACTTAAAATTTTAGTGGAAAATAAAAAAAACAACATATTAATTAAAGTTGTTTGCTTCATCATAATCGCATATCAATACCAATACTAGAAGAAGTTTAATTTTGAAAGTTTTTACATTTAAAAATTATACATTTTTAAGTTAAAAAAAAAAATAATTAAAGAAAAAAATAACAAAATAAAAATGACACTTAACTTAAGAACTTAAGTAAATTTTTTGTAATACAAATTCTTAAATAAATTTTTATTTTGTTTATGTATGATCAATGAAAATTGTACACGCAATTTTTGAACACAACAACTTAAGGGTACGGGGATTTTTTTTTTGTAATTAATCTTAACAGCAATTATAGGTAAAAAAAAGAATATATTCATTTTGGATGGACAGGTCAGTTGACGGTGCTATTCCATAGTAGAATTAATAATCAAATAGGGGGTAATTTATTATGGAAAATCGTTAAAATTATAAATTTTGAATGTAAACTGCAAATTGCTCTGTGGGATTTAATTAAGAAACTTTTTTCTTTAGATTCTTTAAGATAACGTTTGCTTAAAATACCTAAAAATTCCATAGATTAATTAATAATTCCCCGTGCTTATTTTAAGTAAATAATAAAATTATATTACATAATCAGTTGTTGATGGTGTTGTTGTTGTTGCTGTACATTTTCTTCGATCATACATTAATAATCATTTTTTTGTTAAATTATGAAAATTTGTAGATCGTGTCGATGAAATAAATCCTAAATCAGGTATTAATGATATAGTTGGTGTACGTTGACTTAATGGATTTTTTATTACATTATTAATATTATTGCTGTTATTACTCTGATGATGACTATTTTGTAAATGTGATTTTAAATGAAATTGTTGATGATGATTAGTATTTGTATTTGTATTATTATTGGTGGTAATCGTTGGCACTGTATAAAATTGATTTGAATATTGTTGCGATGGTGATATCATTTGAGATGTTGATCCTGTATAACCAGATAAAAATTGACCAGGTGATGATTGTTGTAATGCGGCTACCGACGACGGTGTATTCCATGATGGAAAATTTGGTCCAGATCCAGAATTTATCCATGATGGGGGGTTATGATGATTTTTAACATTTCCTAATGGTTGTACATTTGATACAAAATCTGTCCATTCATCTTCGGTTGATGATGATACGGTTACGGTTGTTTTTTGTTTTATACTTGCACTATCACTAATTTGATGTTTGATAATATTTTTATTAATTATATGTGTTATTGGTTGAATGACCGTTGATCCACCTGATACAAATTCTGACCAATCATCATCATCAGCAGCAGCATTATTGGCAATAGATTTTTTTGGTGATTCAGATTTTTTATTGTTTTTTTTCATATTTACATTATTATTATTATTATTATTATTATTATTAGTAATACTTGGTTTTATATTTGATGATTGATTAATACTTTTCGATTGATTGATTTTTTTTTGTGGAAATATTGCTTCGAAACGTGCCATTTCATCTGGATCAATACCAGGATCAGGCCAATTTATTTGAAGTTGTTGTTGTTGAAATATTGATTTATCATTTGATGGTTGTAATACATCATATGTTTGTTGTGGTTGTATTGGTTGTAATAAATTTGTAGGTGATAAAATTGTTGTTGTTGTTGTTGGAATTTGTTGGACAAATTGAGGTATAGCTGGTAATTGTTGTGATGTTGATGTTGATATTGGTATTGGTGATGGTGATGCTGATGGTGCTATTGATTGTAAAATTACTGGTGATACAGATTGGGATATTGTTGGTATTATTTTTTGTGATATTTCTACTGACGATTGAAAATCAGTAAATTCATCATCATTATTATTACTAGAGGTAATAACCATTGATGATGATGAAGATGAAAACATTTTATCTGTTGGTGATATACCAATTGTTGGTTTTGTATATTTTTTATCATCATTATGTTTTAATGACGATGCGAAACTAAATGAATTATCCAATTTTGTTTCAGATTTAATTGGTTGTAATAAATCAATAGTGGAATGTTGTTGTTGTGCTTGTGGAATTGTTAACGGAATGATTTGTGGTAATGATGATGAAGACGATGCCGATGTTGATGGTATTACAGATTGAAAATCTGAAAAATCATCATTTATATTATTCATTGTTGTTGTTGTGGTATTTAAAATTTTCTCTGGATTATATTCAATATCACGATATTCTTTTTTTACAACATTTTCATTAATTCGTATACCGGCTGCTGATTTTTCAAAATCATAATCAGTATATGATATGATATCATTCAGTGGATTTTCTTTAATTACTGAAGATTGTATTGGACTAATGACCGGTGCTGTTAAATTACACGGTAATTGTGATGATGATGATGATGGTGGTGGTGAACCGCTGCTGCCGCCTTTTGTTGGTGTAAAAATATGGGTTTCTTTAAGTGTACCACTACCGGGTATCACGTACGATGATGATATTGGTAATGGCGGTGATTCACATAAATTATTATCATTAAATGTTTTCGAAAAATCACCAATTACTGACGAGTAATGTTCAATAGGATTTTGTTGTTGCTTTTTCTCTTGTGATATTATTGGTAATATTGATGGTGGCGTTGATTTTTCCGATTCAGAAATAATTGTTGGTGTAATCATTGATAATGATATTATTGTTGATGCTGTTGATGATGTTGATGGTAAATTGTAGTCATCATCGTCGATGCTGGTGGTGGTGGTGGTGATGGTCGAACTAGTGGGGATGGAGATAATATCTTTGTCGATGATTTTAATGTTTGTTGTTTCTGTGTTTGAAATCGTTTCTGGGTTTGTTGTTGTTGCTGTTGCTGTTGGGAAAGATAATGTTGTTGTACCAATAATTGTTGTTGATGATGGTAATGATGATGATTTGAATGATTGTTCGATCGTATCGATTGTTGTTGCTGTTGACCGATTAGTCTCAATCCATGACGACTTATTTTGTGAAGTGCTTGTCTTGTGTAAGATTTCTTGGACTCCTAAAGAATTGTAGCAGGTGTTTATTTATTTTTTTTTTTGTATTTCAAATAAAATAATATATTAGTATATAATATTAAAAAAAAAAAATAATAATAAATAATTAAACAATAAAAAAACTTAATAAATTAAAATGAAAATAATAAAAATATTTTCATTCATACTTTTTTTCATTTAATGTCCTATAAGAGGATTTGTGGTTTTTTTTTTATCATCACAGATTTACTGTAATTATTTTTAACTTTGGAATATACCAAAAGGAGGAATCCCAAAAGGTTTTCGGCACTTAAACCATTACATTGTTTGCTCTGGCAAATCTAAATTTGAAATCTCTTATACCAAGTTTAAATAAAAAATTTTATTTCCCAACACCAAAATTATACCAACCAAAAACAAACAAAAAAATGCAATATAAAATTAAAAAAACTAATAAACCCAAGTAAAAAATTAATTGTAAAACAAAAACCAATAGCAATAAAATAAAGATAAAATATTAAATTACTGGTTATTATTATTATTATTATTATTGACTTACTACAATTCAAATATTGATTAAATAATCCCAATTGTGTATTTTTAAAATTATCCAACACCATAGAAGAATTAGCAATATTATTAAATTTAATATCATTATCAATATTATTAATATTATTATTATAATTATTAATTAATTGATTATTATCATTTTGTATTGTTGATGAATATGATGAGGATATTTGTAATGATGGTTTTTGACGTTGTCGTCGTCGTCGTTGGTCAATTATCGATGAAACACATCCATTTTTAAGATGATTTATTTTACAATTATTTGGTACATTTTTATTAATATTATTAGTATTAGTATTTTTATTGTACAGTGATGATGATGATGATGATGAAGATGAGGATAATGACGGGAATGTTAATGATAATGATGTTGGTACAATTGATGTTTTTATTGATGATATAGATGATGTTGTTGTTGTTGTTGTGGAATACATATCATATGGAATCAACATTGTCGTTCGCATTGACATTGGTGTCATATTATTTGTTGTGGTCATCACCGTAGTAGTAGTAGTAGTAGTAGTAGTAGGAAATGAAGCAAAACATGTAGAGGAGGAATCAAGTTTTATTTTATCTAGATTAGCCACCACCACTAGTTGTTCTAGATCCAATAGTAAAGTGTGTGCATGTGATGCTGGGATTTACAAAAACAAAATTATACAAAAAAAAAAAACAAAATAAAAAACAAACAAAAAAAAAAAACAAATAACAAAACAAAATAATAATAACACAAAAAATAATATGATTGTATGAAACGATGATAATTTTTTTGTTTTATCGTTCATATAATAAATTAAAAATTGTTTTTTGATAGTTTATTAATAAAAATTGAAAAAAATATTTGGGAATTACCAATTAAATGTTTAATTAAATATAAGAAATGGAAAATTCGCATTCAAAAATGTGAAAAACAAAAAAATTCAATGATTAAGAAATGATTAAATTATATATAGAAAAGAAATGAATTGAAATTGAAATAAAAAATCATTTTTTATATTATTAAAAATGTGGAAAAAATTAAATAATAAACGAAAAAAATGAAATAAATATAAATAAAATAATAAATTAAAATAAAAATAATAATAATGAATTATTGTTGATTTTTGTTTGTGCACACACCAAAAATTTGATTGTTTTTTTATTTTATCTCTTATTATAATAAATTTTAAAATTAAAATTAAACTACGTGTAATTTTTCTACGTTTTTTTATTTTGGATTTGTGCTTGTTGTGATTTTTTTTTTTTTTGAGTGTATAAATAAAAATATTGTTTGGAATCTGGAATAATTTTTAATTCTATATTCCGAATGATAATCGAACAAAATACAAAATACGAATAATCGAATAATCGAACAATATACAAAATGATTTAGTCATTTATTTCCCATAAATTAACGATCGCAAGAGAATTGAAACTCATCATCGTTGTTCATACTTCTTTTTTATCATTTAAAGTCTGTTCGATTACCTTTTTTGTAGCTATGATAAATAAATACACAAGCTAAATAATTTAGCAGTAAAAAAAAAATCACAACAATACAACAATTTTATAAATTAATTTTATATAGTCAAAAAAAACTACACCCAAATACTAAATCAAGCCTTAATTTAATTCAATTAATTCAAGCCTTAAATCAAGCCTTAATTTAATTTGCTTTTTTAATATATCCAAAAAAAATTACTATTAATGCAGCAAAAAGCATGGAATCATTTAATAGAAAAAAACGACAACAAAATAAAAAAAAAACCAATATTAACATACCATCCAATGGATTTACAAGACCTGAACTATTCCAATCAAATTGAGCAGCTGGTACATCTGTTGATTTAACAATACTTGGATTTGTACTTGCATCCAAATGTTTATTATCAATGCCATGGATGGATTGTGATGATGTTATGGCATCTGATTTTAATGGTTCTAACGGTGAAAATCCTAAATTTGTTGCAAATCTTGGCATTGAACTATTCCATTTTCCACCGGTATGTAACTGGATTAATTAAAGACAAAAACAAAAATTTGTAAAATATTTTTTAAAAAAATCTTATAGCAAAAATTAAATAAATAATATATAATTACAATATTTCTTGAATCAATTCCCAATGATGTTATTAAAGTTGTTTTTGTTTTTGAATTTATCCATTGATGTTGTAATGCTTTTGAATTTTCAAAATCATTTATATATTTACTAATTGAATTTTGAATATATTTTTCAATTTCATTATCATTACAATTATTATTATTTTTGTTATCATCTTCAGACATTGATTGATCCGGAAACATAACCATTAAAATTGGTTCAACCTTTTCCTGTATTGTTTTTAAATTCGTAATCGTCGTTTTAAATACTCCATTCGATTCATTTATGGGCATTTCATTTGATTGAGTAAAATCATTAAAATCACCAAAATCATCTTCATCATCTTCATCTACATTTTTAGCATTTACCATCATCTTAACATTAACATTTTCTGAATCATCACCATTATTATTATTATTATTAGGTTTAATTATTTCTGAATTATTCTTTGAATTGCTTTCTAATTTTGCATTATCATTATGTGAGGTGGTAAAATTTTGAAAATCATCAAATTCATCAAAATCATTATCGTTATCGTATTTATATTCAACATTAACATTATTCTTTTGTATTATTTTAACATTTAAATTATTTTCAATATCGGTATTAATAGGATTTTCATTAGTTTCAAATGAACAACTAAATTGACTAAAATCAGCTACAAAAACAGCATTTGTATTATTATCCATGGTATTAACATTATCTTTATCTTTAATTTGAATAGCACCTTTATCATCAATATCCTTTTTCTCACCGCCATCATCATTATCATGAACAATAATATCATCATTTTCTTTGATATTTATATCACAATTGATTTTGTCTGCAGGTTTTGTACATTTTTCTAAATTATTATCTAATGGAAATTCATTAAAATCACCAAAATTATCATCGTCATCATCGTCGTCAACCGTTGCCGGAATAGCAATTTCCATCCTGTCTTTTTCTTCTAAACTATTTATATTTGTTTTATTAATACTATCAGCATCACTAACTATTTTATTATCAACCATTTCATTCACAATTAGTTTATTCGTATTTAAATTCTCTAGAATTATTTGTTCATCTTTCACCGGTATTGATGATGAGGATTGAACAGGATTTTTAATTGAATTCAATTTAAAAGATGTTGTTGTTGAGGTTGCGTCAATACACTCATTTTCTTGAAATTCATTAAATTCATTACCCTCATCATGAATGCCATCAGTCGATCGATCTTCTAAATTATCTGCTGGCCGATCAATTGGGTTTTCATTAATAATATCATCTTCAACCACGTCACCGACATAATCATCATCTTCATCTTCATCATCATTATATGAAAAACTATTATCATTTTGTGATAGAATTAATGATGGTGGTGATTCATTTCTATATGGTATACTATGATGATAATTGTCAATTATTATTTTATTATTATCACAATGAGTGTTGCTGCTATTAAGTACAATTTGATTTTCATTATCAGCTGTCGCAGGACAATTTTCACCTTTAACTAAATTCAAATTATTATTGATATTATTTTCAATATCAGATTCCGGGAGAGAATACGTTGATTTTTTAGCGTCGATATCTGATGTTAATTTGAATTGCTGTTCCATTTGAGATTTTAAATTATCATCAATTTTTTCATCTACATGATGATTTTCATCGTGTTGCTGCTGTTCATTATTTGAATTATTCAAATCTTTATTATTTGGTAATTGATGATAAGTTAATGATTTTGGATGATACACCTGGAAATCATCTGGTGGCGGTGGTGGTGGTGGTGGTTGTTGTGATAAACCATCATCATCATTTATTTGTAGTTCACTAAATGAATTATCATATACGTGGGTCGGTGTTGATGGTATTGAATCTGAAAATTATAAGATAATTTAAAAAAATATGTACTTAAATACAAATTGTGATTAATGTAATTAAATTTTAAAGAGATATTGTTAAATGACTGATGATGATCAAATTGTCGATCCTTTGACTGTACGACCCAAATATGAACGAACATATAAAAAGAATACATTCTACTATATTTCATAATCAATATTCAATTATCAAATTATGTTAAATTTTTAATTGATTTTTTTGTCTTTCTTTTTTGTTTTTATAATGAGAGGTAACATGAAAAGTTTATTGCTTTTCAGCAATAAACGTGAATGTCGTATTATTTTGATAACAAAACCATAAATTGCTTGGAAAAAAATCAATGATTAAAGAATTTCTATTTGAGAAATGTTGAATTGAAAGGGAATTGCATTATATTAAAATATATACGCAGCTATAATAACAACATTCATCACATTTATATATATATATAAATTCTAATGACGAGGTCCTTTTTTTTTGGACTAAAATTGGAACTTTTCCTTCAATCCGCCTGTATTCCGTATTGATATAATTATTAGGAAAATAACATTTTTATCACAAAATCGTGACAATGATAAATAAAAAAAAAAAAAAAAACAAAGTAAAATTTCTTACCAACGTATGTTTGAAAATTGCCATCGTTTGTTTCAAACGCTGAAAAATCATCATCGTCATTATCAACATCATAATTATTATTATTATTATTGTTATTGTTGTTAATGCTATTATTATGATTATTATTATTACTATTACCATTATTATTATTGTTATCATCTAAATTATTAATATTATCATCATCATCATCATCAAAATCAATTGGCGGTGGTGTACTACATACTAAAGGTGGTATTGATGTAGACATTATGTAAAATTGATTTTTTTTTTTTTTTCAATTTCTTTGTGATTTATTATTGTGATGAAATAAACTCCAAGTATTTGTATAACAAAAAAAAAATAAATAAATAATTAAATAAAGGTAATGAACGAACGAACGACGACACAAATTATAACTATAATAAAAAAATAAATAAATGATTTGTCATTAATTATTTAATATATTTTAATTAAAAAAAAAAACAACAGAAAACAAGATTTTATTAGTGCGATTTGCAAAAAAAAAACATTCATATTTTTTTATGCATTGTTGTTAATATTTATTTTTGTTGTTATTTTGCAATATTTTTTTTTATTTTAAACATATGGAATAATATTATACTAAGAATAATTGCATTTGTTTTTTTTTTTTTTTATTGAAATTAATATTCAATCAATTAATTTTAAACACAAAATCGTATTCAACAAAAAATTCTAATTAATAATTCAGTACAATATTAGAGAAACAACCAAAAAAAAAAAAATCAATACAATAAAAAAAAAAATCAATGATTTTTGTTTTTGTGTTAAACGAACGTGAGACGTGTTCTACTTTTAATTAATCTATCACATTCTAAAAAAACTTGAAAATTTCTTTATAATCTCACAGATTTTACACACTTTTCATTAATAAATTAATTATTTATGGATTTGGTAATTAATTATTAAAAATAGAATATAAAAAATAACATTTTATGACGTCAAAATAATAAAAAAAATTTAAAAAAAATACACATCATATATGGAAATTTTGTACAGGTGTTAAAATCATCAATTATTTATTTTGCAATTCAATTATTAGTTAATTTTGATAATATTTTTTTCATCATATATTAACCTTTATTAATTAAAACCACACACAATAAAACTAATTATTAATTTTTAATTATTAAAAAACATTTTTATATTTTAATTATTATTACAATAACTTTCATTACCACTTTTTTTTTCATTATTTTCAACTTTTCTTCATTCGTTTTTTTTTTCTTCAAAATAAATTAAAAAAAAATCATTCGCGTTTTTGAGATGACGTTTACAAAAATTTATTTATTTGTACGTACATTTTGGTGTGAGTAATTTTTTTTCGAAAATCAAATATTTTTCGTATTACGTATTTTTATAGGATTCGCATTTTTGAAATATTGGAGATCTGCACCAGCTCCAAAAAAAAAAAAAAAACAAGTTTTACTAAGGTTTTATTTGAATATTTAAATTCGTACGGTTTTTTCTTCATTCATTTTTATGGGATTTTTTTTTAAAGGTAATTCTTACAATTTCTGATGATTCAGATGTTTCCCAGGGATGATCAGTTACTTCCATCAGAGAATGATTTTATTATCATTTGGATTTTGGATATTATACACGTAGTGTTTAAAGTGATTATATCTATAAAAAAACATTTTGGAAGTTATATTTCTTGGGATTAAAAAAACGAGTTATTGGAGAATATCTTATAAACGGTTGGAGATAGTATCACCAAACATGCGGGACTTGAAAGATATATATCATGTGTTTAGAAATATATAGTAGTTTTTGGTTTCATTATCTTAAAAATTAAGGAAATTAAATATTGAAATTTCAAAATTGGAAAAAGGTTATTTATCAACAAAATTGATCCTTTTTGGATCATCTACTATATAAATCTGAATATTTACAAAAAGTTTGAAACATCCTCGACGTGCTATAACATACTAAAATTTTTAAATCACTAGCATTATGGAAAGCCCGCAAATCCGGATTTGAAAAATTATTTTCAAATTTCATTTTTCTTGCAAACAATAAACGGCATACAAAAAAATGCAAAAAGTTAATAATAAAAATATTTATTTCATTATTTAAGCATTTTATTTAATTATTCATGTAAATAATCCGCATTATTATTGGATTTTATTAAAGTAATTCTCATGATTACAAAGGATCCATATAGACGTGATGCTCGCAGATACTTCAATCGGTGTAAAATTATTTATTATTAATCGCATTATCATCATTTGGAAGTTATAATGCGTTTGGTTTAAATTGATTATCTTTGAAAAACCTTCTGTAAATTTTATATTTTTATTATTCAAAGGAGGGGTTTTCGGGGGGGAGGGGGGGGGATATCGCGTTGGGAAAGAATTATCAAATCTGATACTTGAAAGATATAAGAAATAACCAAAAAGTTACGTAATTATATTATGTCTGGTTAAATTATATTTTGGAATAAGACAATTATGGAATTTCTAAAATAAAAAATCGGCGATTTTAACATAATAAAATTTTAGGTCAATTGCATTACGGAAAGCTTCAGAAATTCCATTTTTCTACGTCCAGATTTGACAAAGAATAATAAAATTTCAATTTCAATAACTGCAAAAAGTAATTCTCTCAATTTCTAAAAGGATCCATAGAAGATACCCCTGGAGGTACTTAAATAATCGGTGTAAAATATTATTAGCAATCGATTTATCATAGAGGGTGGAAAGTTTATAAACTTATGTTTTAAGGTGATTATCTATATGAAAAACAACTTGCATGACATAATTATGGAATTCCAGTACTTGAAAGGTATAAAAAATGGTCAGTATTTAAATTGTATTTAGGAATAAGAAAGTTATTGAACTCCAAAATTGGAAAAAGGTATCATTTTTTAAGGGAGAAAATGGGAGAAATGTTTAACTATAGAAACGTGTAAAAATATATATAGATACTAAAAAATATTACAGAAAATACATATCAATACAATCACAATTACGAAAAAACATTAAAAGTAAATGTAATTTAAAGGGTTTAATCAAAATATATTAACTTTTAAAGTCGTTAATAAAACTTGCACAAATAAATACTCAAAAACACAAAATATGTTTAACATTAAACAATAATATTTCAACAAATTTTACGGGTGCGACTATACTAAAATAATTCCAAAACAACACCTATATAATAAATAAAGAAATACTTTTTTTTTTTTAATTTTCATTGCTCCAAATTTCGCAAAACAGTTAAAATTGAAAATGATGCCTTTGCAATCTGTAAAAAAAGAAATCTTTGGTATATATATATTAAATTTTTGAAGAAAAAAAAAATTTAATTAATTTTGATATATTATTTGTTATATACATATAAAAATGTTTCTCTTGTACAATTAACAAAATATAAACCACGTAAAATTCGTGGTTGTTGAGCATTTTGCATAATCATTAAATAATATTTACGTTGTGCTGGTGTTCGTTTATACCATTGGCAAGTATACGCTACATCGGCTACTTTTAATCCTTCATTTGTAACACTTTGACCAGTATTGGTTATAATAAATAGTACAACATATCCATAGAAATATGTTAAAACACAAAATGTAAAATATTCAATTTCGGTGTCAGCATTCTAAAATTCAAAAAAATATTAAAATCACTTATCATCGCCATATATATATGAGAATAATCTTCCAACAATAAAGCTATGTATATATCATTACCATTTTCACTAATTGTATTGAATTCAAACATAACCAAAATAATGCTTGAACACTACACATAAATATTATTTTACTAAAACATTTTTGAAAATTATGTTGGCACCTATATTTAAAATAAAAATTGATATCAATAATTTAAATCTGATTTAAATCAAAAATTTGTTACAATGCTCAAGATAAATTAATTATTTTTATTATTATTTTAAAAATTTATTCAAAACCAATTTAATTAATATTTTGGTGGAAATTATCTATATACGAAAATTAAGATTTAGAAAATTTTTCAATTTACAAATACTCTACAATATTTTATCCTGACCATTGAACAAACACAAAAAAAAAACAAAGTTATATTAACTCTAAAATATTATTATGAAATTGAATTAAATTTTTCATTTCTAATAAATATGAAACTTCCTGCTTATTATTACTACTATCGCTATCGGATAATATTAATTTCTTCAATGACAATAAATTGTTTGAATTAATTGGTGGAAATTGTTCATCAATATTTAATAATACTCTTTGTACCCCCTGATAACAAATAGTTAAATCGAGTCCAATCTTACAATATAATAATTTCATAGATAGTTCTAATGTAGCTCCGGTGAAAGTTGCAAAAAGGCATACAATATATTCAATTTGGTAATATGGGGTTTGATGTTCAGATGAAAATAATCTGTAAAATAATATATAATATAAAACTTATAAAAAATTTTTTTTTCCAACAACACTTTTTAAAGTCTATATATACATAATTGGTACTGGTAAAACCCAATCACTGTCCGTTATCACTCCATTTGCAATATGTTTAATTAAAACACCAATCAATGGATGTAGTGTTAATACAAATGCAGTTAAAATTATTAATGATACAACAAATTTAACAATTGATTTAAATTTTTCATGCATATTTATTTGACGATTTTGAAAATCGTAACGTTTTCCTATATAAATTTGGAAATTATATTAATTTAATGATTAAATTTTTTCCATTTATAAATAAAATGTACAATTAGTAAAATTTTAACCATAAAAATGTAAATCATTTATTTGTTTAACAATATTTCGTATATAAGTCATATTACTTCGTAATATAATCGAATTTAATAATACTGATATAAATGACATTTGAAACATTGATTCTTTAAAAATTATCGATAAATCATCCATGTTTCGTAGAAGATAATTTGCCTATATAAATTAGATGTACATTATAATATATATATATAATTATAAATAATTAAACCAACTGAAACTTACAATTCCAATGCTAATTAATACGGCAAAAGTCGAACAAAAGAAAAAAAATCCATTTTGTAATTTCTCATTGTATCCTTTTTTAACCGAAAGGCCACCCAATATAAGAATAAGTTCCAATAATATTGGTGTATTCGAATAAATTGTTTGATCATTTTTCCAATTTAAAATACTTTTGGAAATGCGTTTTGTAAAATTTTTTATAAATAAAATCATGATCTCTATAAATCTATTTATAAATTTTGTAATATATTATTAAAAAATTTAGAATAAATAAAATCAGTGTTAATTTTAACCCATAAATAAATGGAAAAATATTATTCGTATGGTATATGGATACGTAAAATTCTAAATTAAATAAATTAATGTTTTTATAAAATCATTATTTTGTATTATAAAATTAATTGTTTTTCTTTACCGCAGTTAAGCTAATTTTATTATATAGGTGTATTATTATAACACCTTATTAAATGAAGGGATCTTAAGAAAGATATGAATATAACGCTCTATATCAAAAGGATTATACTAAATATTCCCAAAATTAACAATTTGACTGTGGAAATTTCGAGTAAATTGAAAATCGATTAAATTGAAAATATTAAAATTATGTATAGAAAATATACTAACAATATTTTTTAGCGCAATGATCACAATATCGATAAAAGAATATATGTAAATGATATATTAATAAAAAAAATGTATATTAAAACTCTTTGATATATTTAAAGCAAGCAAGTAATCTTTTGAAAATTCTTCTTTAAACTAAATCGGATTTCCAAATAAAAAAAAACTTTTATATATGAATACATATATTTTATTCCTTTGCAATAATATAATTTAATAAATTATTTATAAAAAAAAAATTTTATAAATATAAATTCCATATATATCACGCAAAATTTTTTCAATAAATAATTATGTAACTTTATCATATGGCCGTTTTTGAATATGCATCATTTTTTAAATGCATTTTAACCATATTGATTTTAGCATCGTCCTATTTTTATGGTTGCAAATAATAGTTTTGTTGATTTTTAAAGGTGCCGATGACGGTGATTAGTGCGTTAAAAGAACCGCATAATCAAGAAACATATCTAACTCTCTGTGAAGTGAAAAAAATGGAAAATCGCCCCCGAATTTTCCTAGGCCAATTTATCCAGTTTATATAATGCAGTTTATATAATTATTTTAAAAATTAGTTAGTAAAACAAAAAAAATTAATTTTTTTTCTTGCATTTAAATTAAGTGATTTCGTTACCGGCTCACGGCAATAGAATTAAAAAGGATACTCAATTTACAAGAGAACTGTATAGAAGGAAAAGTTTTTGCTGCAATTTAATACTTTCCTGTCAACTAACAAACCTTTAAATCTCGGTATATAAACTGTATAGTATGATAAATTATTAAAAATATGTGCGATTAAATGATGAACAGTTTATATTTTATTCCTATATTCGCATATTCGCAATAACATAATTTATTTAAATTATTAATTATCGACTCTATTATTTTTATTTTATTTGCAATATGAAATAATATTCTATACAATTCAATGCAATATCTATATAATTCATATATGGTATTTTACGTTACATATATTTTGTATGCTTGGATTATATATATATCACTTATTTATTTAACATAAATAATTTTAAAATGAATTGAAATATATATTTATATTTAGTTTATACTGTAATTGAATAATAATATATATAGATATGCTTTATATTATTCACTTTTGTATATAAAATATTCATGATTTTCATATGAAAAAAAAAAAACAAAAGACATATGTAAGAAATCAAACTACATATATATTTACATATCTATATTATGTATGACTTTAATGCTTCTTATGGTAGTATATTCTATAAATATGAAATTCTAATCAAAATCTATAGTTGAATTATGGAATTAGTATATAAACTTTTGAAATTTCTATAAGTGGTATAAAATGTATATTAAAAATAACGCAAGATTTGCATATTCATTCAGACATTCAAGGTAAAAGTTCATTCCACAATATGGTTTTCCAAATTCCGTACAATTTGAACAATTTTGAATATTCAAATTTTCTAATTATTTTCAGTGCGTTTGTATTGATAAAAAATTGTACTACAAAAAAACTCTAACGTATTTTATCTAAAGTAAACTTATCTAAAGTATAATAAATTCTATTTTATTTGACATAATCTTAATAGAAATTATATTTTATTACAATTAAAATCGCAGTTGTTAAATAAACAATTGTTAAATAGAAATTTTTATTTAAGCATATAATTATATTTTATTTTTAATTAATTTTATTCTTTCATTAAATAGTATAACTGCTATATATATTATAATATTAATTTAGTTATCGGTACGAATAGTATTAAAAAAATTTGTATTTAAATAAGCTGCGTGCGATCCAGAATTGGAAAAATTATTTTTATTAATATAATCTTTTAAAGTTTTACGTTTAAAATCAATAATAAAAAAATTAATCCAAAAAAAAAATTTTGTATAATAAAAATATTTCTTAATTTTGTTTGAATTCATTCTTCCAATTGTCGCATTATTGTTAAAATTGAAAATGATGCTTTTACAATCTGCGAAAAAAAATATATATAAAGTATATATATTAATTATATATATATATATATATATATAAATAATTGAATTAGTAAAATTAAATATATATATATATATAATATTACGACCGCTAAAAATGTTTCTCTTGTACAATTGACAAAATATAAACCACGTAAAATTCGTGGTTGTTGAGCACTTTGCATAATCATTAAATAAAATTTTCGTTGTTTTGGTGTTCGTTCAGCCCATTGACATCTATAAACAACATCGGCCACATTTAATCCTTCATTTGTTAGACTATGTCCAATATGCATTATAATGAATAATAATACATATCCATAAATATACGTTATTATGGAAAACATTAAATCATTCAATTCTAAAATGGTATTCTATTTATGATGGTATATATATTTTATTTTTTCATTATTATTAGAGTTTTATAATTATTTTTCGAAAATTTCAATTAAAATATATACCATTTTCGATAGTTGTAATAAATTAAAACATAAAATACATAATCCTTGAAAACTTGTTAAAAATATAATTTCATTAAAACATTGTTGAAAATCATTTTGACATCTTTATAGACAAAAAAAAATAGAACAAACGAAATAAAAATTATAATATTTTCCTAATTTTGATTAAGAGGGCATTTTAAAATTTGTTTAAGAACTTTTACATATTCGTTTCAAATATATTTTTTATAGTTTATTAATCCGTATATTATATATGTATATAATTTTAAGTAATAAATATAGATTTGATGCAAAATTTACTATAAAAAAACCCCACTTACTGAATTGCAATATTATAAAATTTAATAACTAATTTCATTTCCAATAAATAATTACTGTCATTAAATATTCCATCATCATGATCATCATCATCTGTACCATTACGTAATTTATTATTAAAATTGAATAATTTTTTGTTAGAATTTTTCGCGAATGGTGGTGGATTATTCTTATCCACCCGTAAAAACATTAATTGAACATTTTTATAACATGCCGTTATATCTAATCCAATTTGAAAATATAATAATTTCATGCCCACATCAAATATTAATGATCCCAAACACGCAAAAATACATATCATATATTCAAATTGATAATATGGTACTTGAGCCGGTTGATCTGTTGAAAATATCCTTAAAAAAGTAAAATATAATGGTATTAAATGAAATGTAATAATTAAAACAATAAAGTTAAAATAATTTACATTATTGGTAATGGTAAAATCCAATGTTCATCATTTAATGTCCCGGTAATGTATTTGTACAATACATAAATCAATGGTGATATGGATAATATCAAAATTGCAAGGAATACAAAATAAAACATAAATTTTGTAGTGGTTTTCATTAAATCATCAACTTTTCGATGAGGATTTTTATGTTCAATACTTTTATCTATTAAAAAAAAAATAACAAATTTTTTAATTTTGACTTTTTATTTTGAATAATTATTTTGAATGAAGATACAATTTTGAAAATAAAAACCTACCGAAATCCTTAAGTTCATTAATACGTTTCATTATATGTTGAAATTTTTTTAAATGTACTTGAAAATATACAGAATTTATTAATGATATTGTAAAACCCAATACAAATAATAATTCTTTAAAAATTATCGATATATCATGACGATTTCTATAAAGATAATTTCCCTATGTTTATACATTTAAGAAATATGATATCCATTAAATGCTTTTGGCATTAAATATTTATGGTATGATTATACAAAATAATTTAAATATGTTTATTTTACTTACCAATCCAATGACCATTAAAGCTTGAAAGGTAAACCAAAATAAATAAATACCAAATTGCCATTTACTATTTTTTGCATCCGTTTCTTTTTTGCAAAAGCCACCAAGTATTAGTAAGAATTGTAGAAGTAATGTTTTATTGGTGTAAATCGAATGAATTTTTATCCATTTCATAAGATGTAAATTGATAGAATTACTGATAAAATAAATCATTGATAAAATGTCTATATAGAAAATATTGATATAAACTTAAATTTGATTTATTTCACGTTTATAATCAATTTTGAAATAAACTATATTTTGTATAATAATAAGAAGAATAATTCACTTTGCCGCTATAGGCTACACAGGGAAAATGAAATTTTCTATAACAAAATTTTTCTTTTATATGTAAAACACAAGTTGATTTGTTTATAATTGATTTATTAAATTATTAATTTCATTCATCACATAAATATGTATAATTTATAACACCAATACTTTATTGAAAAAATAATTACATTTATCCATATAATTATCCATCATAGGTGGGATATAAACTTTCAACCCATTTGAGTCCCACATTTAGATGTTTTATACAAGAAATATACTAATTATTCTTTTGTGAATGATGCTTAAAAAATAATTTGTTAAAAATTGTTTTTATGAACTTGCAAATATTAACAATTCTATAACCCTACTATATAAGGGTATATAAGAAAATTATAATCCAATTGTATTCGAAGTCCTTATCCCGGTATATATATTATTTATGGATTATAGTTATGACAAATTATATTTTATTTAAAATGTATCGGATGGTAAATATTTTGATAATGATAAGGAATATATATGTTTATCAGAGCCGAAACTATAATAATATCTTTGCCATATTACCAAAAGGTTAGATGATAATTCGAAGCCTAAAATAAATTAATTATAGAATAAACAAAAATTTTTTTCAATCAAAATTTTCAGGGAAATTCAATTTTTCAAATTACAACCAAAGTTTTTCACAAATTTTCAAAATTAGAAAAGTTGATTTTCCGGAAAATTTAGTTCGGTGCTCAACGACATTTTTGTTTTTCACACATGTCTCAATGATTTACTGATGTCGTTGAGCACCGAACTAAATTCTTATCCTATCTTATGGGAAATCTAGCTAACAATTTCCCAGGTTCGCCAATGATCTGATATTTGTATATGTACTTATATTTATTCAATTTAATTTAAATCCTTTTTTAATATATAGATACTTTATTTTCAAATTATTATAAATAATTAATTTTAATATAAGTAAAATGACATGTGAAATTGTGTATATATATCCTATATATACATATATGGAATATTCGAAAAGGGGAGACTGTATATAGAAGAAAACAACGGAAAATCATATATATATAATATCATTTAAAACACATTTATATATAGTTAATAAATAATCAATCAGTTAATTATACATTTATTATCATAATTGTATTGTATGAATGAAATTCATTTTAAATTCATTTTAAAGATAAAAATAATAAATATATTCAATATGTGATAAAAGAAAAAGTTTACTTATAAAAATAAATGAACTCGATTTCGAATTTGAAAAAGTAATAACATAAACACCAATTAACATCTATCAATTACACAATTACCTTTTTATAAGATTATTATAATAATAAAAACATAGCATATATGTTAAATAATTGATGGATATGGTAGTCTAATTGTTAGAATCTATGATTTATAAATGGATATAATGGTATCAATCCTATACATTGTGTTTGTTTGAGGTTCATATTTTGTGGACAAATGGGTTTTCCTGGGATAGATATTTATCATTCGAAAATCGTATATAATTTTCTAAAAAAAATTAATACCATTTTTTCTTTTAAGAAAATTATACATTCTAATATCCTTTAAAGAAAATCATACAAAATTTCGTTTAAAGAAAATCATACAAAATTTCCTTTAAAACAAAAAAATACAGAATTTCCTTTCAATAGAATTTATCCTTGAAAAATTATAAATAATTTTCTCCAAAGAAAATCATGTAAAAATTTCCTTTAGAAAATTAAAAAAAAAAAATTATTTAGCAAATCATTTAAAGAAAATTATACAGAATTTTAGTAAAGTAAACAGAATAATTTGTTCTTTAGAAAATTACCAATAGGCCATATAGGCATGTCATTATATTTTGATTGACTTTATATAATGGTTTAAGGATAAATTAGCAATTTTTTTTAAGAAAATTATTTGTGAACGATTATATTATGAATCGGATAAGGGCAATATCTACTCTGAAAATTGAAAACGTATCGGGTCACAATAATATAAAATGAAACCAAAAATGATTATAGAACCGGATCTTGCTATATACCCGCATAGAAATACGAATAAATAATTGCTATAGGGTAAACGATCCAATAATTGTTTTTCATTATATACAACATAACATATGTATTAAAAAAAAAACTTTCAATAAACAAAAACTTCTAAAGTAATAATAAATGTAATATAAAAAGATGATAATATAAAATAATGAATTTGAAAAAAAATAACAATATATACATGCAAAATACACGGAAAACACGGGTACCAAAAAAGTAAAAAGTAAATATTATATATATGTATGATAAAATTTTAGTACTTATAATGAGATTTTAAATTATTCTTATTATTATTGTTATAAAACAATAATATACACATATATTCTATGTGAAATAATAAAAAAAAAGTGATGTAATGTTATCACAAGGTCATGAATTTACGCGGCGGTCAATTGTTCAATCGTTTTATTTTATATAATTGCGTTGATCTGCAAAAATTACTTTTTACATTATGCGAAAATTTCCCAAATAAAATAAAATAATTATTATACAAATAAAAAAACAACCAAACATATATATTTAAATGTATATTGTCTGCAGTATGAGAACAGGATTATTTTGTTAATATATATATGGTATATATGATGATGATGGTTAACAAAAAAATAATTATACATATATATAATTAAATTCGATCTTCGCAGAACGAAAGAACAATATATATATATGTCTTCAAATTATTTATATGTAAAATATAATGATCATACATATTTAATATATGATAATATTTAAGATACACAATGCGGTTGATATATGTTTGCCAAAAAAAATCGCGGACATCTATATAAAATGATGTGAAATATAATTGATTGACTTATGAAGTTAATGAATAAAATATAAAATACAGGGTTTGTGGAGTCCGAGTCGGATTTGAGAAGCTTATGATATTTGAACCGACTCCTCGACTGTCCCACGCATTTATTATCAATTACATTTGTTTGTAAATTTAATTCATTCGTTTTTGCGATTAAAAAATTAAATTAATAATTTTTTTTGTTAGACGCTTAATCTTTCCATCATCCATCAGAAACTTTCTCATAGTCTTTTATTAACAAATTTTTATTAACAAATTTGGGTGGAACTCTTGTATATCTAATGATATGTACGCAGATAACTATATATAGGACGGAATAACAAATGTGGTGGTTTTAAAGAAAAATTTAGAATATTTTGTGTATATATCAAAATTTTGCCAAAAGTATTTGGATATTAAATCGCATATTTATAATTAAAATTTACCTAAAATTATTATCATATAATTTATTTCATTTAAAATTATATATAAAATTCTGTCATAATCGAATCTGTAGTCGCTGACTCGCAGTCGCGATCGTTGTCTGAGTTTTGATTGGAATTGGAGACGGAATCTATATATGTAAAATTTGGGCAACTCTACAACCCTGCATAAAATCTATAATTCTTTTACAATTATAATTAAATTTATATACAAAAAAATAAAATCCAATATCATTATTCATATAAAAAAAGAATTTAATACAAATAATTACAAAATAAATATTAAATAATAATTGATGAAAATTCGTTGAAATTGAATTTGATCATATACAATTTTAGAACAAAAACAAAATTTAATTATTATTCTAAAAAGCAAAACAAAATCTTTACAAATAAATTTATAGAATTCATTATTATATTGATATAGTTATAAATAATGATTATCGATAAATTATTGTTGAATTTTTTTTTATTTCTTTTATTATTACTATACAGCAATCATTTTGACGGACGGTCAATCAAAATTTAAAATGTATTTAAAAAAAAATAAATATATATTAATCAATATATAGATGAACAGAAAGCTAAATGCAAGCAGTGGACGTATCGCATCGAACAATTCTATTGATAAATTAAATTTCTGCTAATATAAATTTAATAATGTATATTAAATTTTATTAAAAAATGCACTAAATATTTCATTGAACCAGGTAAATTTATTGTATGTGTATGTGCCAGTGTTAATTTTTTTTTAATTTAAGAAATTATAGTTTAAATCTTTTTTTTTTTTTTTTAAATTGGCGTATTGTTTGGTCATACATTATATACTATATTATATCATATACCATATATACTTAAAAGAGTGTATAAAATTGTTGTTTTTTTTTTTCTTAAATATATATATATAATATATCGGCATATTGTAAATGTATATTATTATACAGAAATTATAATATTATTAAAATGGAAAAAAAAAATTGTTCAAATCTTGTTGTACAACCATTTTTTTATTATAATACATATATATATAATACTAATAAATGTATATAAATACATCAGCGGTATTTAGTTACTTACTTTATCTGTTTTTTTTTTCTATATTCCATATATATATGGTATATAAATATGCATATATATTTGAAATATTATTTTATTTTATTTTTTTTTTTTTTCAAAATAATTAATATTTTAAATTGACTTAATGCTGCTTGTTGAGAGTAGTGTGTGTCTTTTATTATCGTTGGTTGTTCGTTCGTTCGTTGTTTAAGCCCGCGAACTCCAAACAGTCCAAACAGTTTTTAGTTTAGATTCAGACTCAGTCGTTTGTTGATCGGTTTTATTTAATGTTTTTTTTTTAATTTAATTATATAATATACCACACGTTCTTTTGTTGTAAATATTTAAAATAAATAAAATATAATGTATAAATAATAAAGCGGTTTTATTTTTGTTTGATTATATTTTATTTAATAATCATTTGTGTAATTTTGGATTTTTGACTAATTTTATAATTTATATTTATTTTATTTTTTTTGTAAATAGTCATAAAATAATAATAATTCTATATTTTAAATTATTTTGCATTTTCAATTTAACACCAAAAATTTTTTAAATAAAAATAATAAAAAAATTGAAAGTTTATTATAATATATAATAAAGAATTCGATACTCTATAGTCTATACCAAAAAAAAAAAAAAATGAATTATAGTTTACAGCACTAAAAAAAAATAAATATTGTGTAATATATTTTTTATATATAAAATTGTTTTAATTTTATTTTGTGTAATGGTTCGTGTTGTTTTTTTTTTCTATATTAATAATATTATTTAATAAGTTGTCTTGCAAAAAAAAAAAAAAATAAAATAAAAATATTATGTATAGTTTTTTTTTTGTTTTTGTTTTGAAGAAAAAGTTGATTGTAAAAGTGCGACCTTTGGATGATTTGATTTTCTTAATTCATTTTAAATAATACATATATAATAAACAAAAATATAATATTTGAACAATGAAAATGATTCAATAAAAAACATATTAATAAAAGCTTTCAAGGTGTAAAATATATTATATATTCATAAAAATTGATTTTGTCAAGTTTTTGGTTTTTTCGAAGTTCTTTATTATAATAATTGTGAATATATAAATTTTATTGTATTTTTGTTTTTATAATATTTTTTCATCTTCACTTTTCTTATACAAAAATTGATGCCGTTATATTTTGGGTGCTTATATTTTTACAAACAATAAATAAATGAAAAACATTTTTTAATTATCACATTTTTTTTTTTGCTTTTATTTTTATGAATAATTAAAAATATTTTTAATATTGCAAAAATAAAAATAAATATCTTCTGTTCAAGGTTAGTATAGACTATATAGATATATATATTTTATGACAAGAATCTTCTGTATAAATATTTAATCTTAAAGTTTTGATTTTATTAAAAAACAAAAATTATTAATTTGTATTATTATTATTACAAGTGTTTGGATAATATTAAAAAAAAAATATGTTGTTTTTTTTGTGTGTGCGATAGAGATACTAAGAATATAGCATATAGATCCGGAATCATTATATATAAATACATTTCGTTCTTTGTATATAATATTGCTATATATAGCTTATGTAAAAGGACTCTAAAATAGAAATATATTATTAGAAGTCTTAAAATGAAATCTTATTAATCTTTATAGTTTTTACTATATATTGACTGCTGGATGACTGTAAAAATTTATAGAATCAAATTCAACGTTCAGCAGATATTTTTAAAAATTACAATAATTTTCTTCAAAATATACTCATATACTTATTTGTGTTCATTGCATATTAATTATTAAAAACTATGTATATTGTACAGTATATACATTTATTAAGATGAAATTTTTTACTTTATTTAAGAGGATGTATATTTTTCCTGTTTATATTGTTTAGATTTTCCATTTATAATGATGTACTTTTATAAACAGAGCGGTAAACGTAACAATAAATCGTTCTTTACAGTTTTTTTTAGCCTTCTATTGATGATATCATAATAATAGTTTTTTTACCGCTGGTTTTCAATTTAAGCTATTTTTTTTCTCATATGTTCAATTTTAGTTTCAAAATTTCCTAAAATTTCCTAAATTTTCCCCACAAAATCATTTAAATCAATTCAAATTGGGTTGCCACCTTTATTAAGAGCGATTTCTCTATGGGCTCACGGCAATTCCGATGTTTTGGCGGGCGCTAAACCGATTCTGCTTTATAGTAACAAATAAACGAAAAAATGTTTCTACTAAAATACATATTTAGTGTTTTTCATATACTTATTTATAGATTAACTATAAAATAAAAAAATACGGTAGGTAGACTGTGGTGTAAGATGATTTAAATTTAGAATTTAAATAAAATTAAAACTATTTTTGGAAATAAATATTACAAATGTAAAATATATATATTTCATATATACGGTTTGATTCTTTTTATAAAATATCAAATTTTGATTTCAAATATTATATATACATAATTTTGTATCTCGCATCCACTATATATATATATGGATATGGATGGATACATTTTTCAACATAAAATCTGTATATATAGGATATATCGTCTACTCTATAAATAGATATAATATAAATAATATAGTAAATTATATAAACCACTTATGCTGAGCGTATTTATTTCAAGATGTTCCACGATGATTTTTGGTGTTTTATTTTTGTTTACAAAAAATTATAACTAGAAAATCAACAGCCAATATTGTATAAACTAAACTATATAAGGAAAAATAAATTTACTATTGTGTAAATCAGTTTAAATAATTCCTATATATATTTAGTACATACGCCAGTTTTGAAATTGTATAAATTCTATAACGATGAAAAAATTCAATTAATCAGTATACAGACAAGAATATTTAATAATAGGGTACAAGTTATTTAACGCCGGTATTTTTATAACAACCAAAAAAAAAATGTATCAATTCAAATATTAACTGCATAAATAAATAAATATAAAATATAGGATATATAAAAGAAATGAAATATTATTACCTTTCTATTAAACACAATTTATTATAATTTATATATATATATACAAAATTTAAATTATATTGCAGGGTTATATTCACCAAATTTATTATTAATTTGACATATACGGTATAATATTAAATATAATCAATAATCTAATAATAATTTCAATTATAAAATGTTTTTTTATAATTTAATAATTATTTCGATTAAATTTAATCCATATGATTTCATATGCAATTTCATACCAAATATATACATTCATTTAAATTTAATCTATTATTGTTTTATACATTTTGTATATAGATTCTTATAATAATTTTAATATAAATTGCACAATAACCTTGATGTTGTCACACAAAGAAAATTGATTTAGTTTTTCGCAAAAAAAAAAAAAAAAAGAATGCAAATATAAAAATTTTTAGATTTTCTCTGTTTATTTTACGATATATAAATTATATTACTAGTCAAATTTATTTTTTTGTTTGTTATTTATTTATCTTTCTAAATATCAATCATTTATATATAGTATATAGAAATATAAAATATCATTTTTATTACAGCTGCTGAGAGATTATATTAATTCAATTTTAATATGTACTAGTTTTTTTTTTCTAAACGTGTTCTATATACAATATAAATATGTATAAATTTAATACTATTAAAATATTAAAACAATCGAATTAAAATAAATGTAAAGGTTTTATAAATATATATTAGATTTTAGCAGTGGCGAGGGACGTGAGAAACGTTGTCCTAATTATATGTATGATAAATAATGGAATATTCGGAAAGGTACATTGCATAAATTAATTATGCTGTAAAAAAAAACAGTTTTTTTCATACAAAATTTTCCGGAAAATCCAATATTTTTAAATTTTGCGAATTAAATCCATAGTTTTTCTTCTATAGACAATTATATACCGAATTTCCGCATGTACAGAAAATTATACAGAATTTTCTCCATAGAAAAGTTTTCAGAATTTCCACTATAGAAAAATTATACCGTAGTTCTTCCTATAGAAATGTATTTATAGAATCTTCTATAGAAAATATACAGAATTTCCTCCTATACAGAAAATTATACAGAATTTCCTTTTATTCCGAAAATTTATAGAAAAATCGAACGTAAAACCAATTGTCGACCGTAAAAAGTATGACCATATATTTGAAATAATATAAATATAATATAAATAATATAAATAGTAGTATTTTGATGGAATTCAATCATGTATTTCCTTTTCATTTGCATGCGAAATTAAACATATCAAAATTTTATTAAAAATTCAATTGTTTAATTATTAAATCTAATTTATATTATATATAAATGGGTATATTTTATTTTATTACATTATATATATATCGTACTACCACCTTCAATTTTTTTTAAAAAAAAATGCATTTTAATTGATTTCATTGTTTTGTTAAAAAAATAAAAAAAATAATAAAAATTTTACATGACAAATTTTGTTTGGTTTCAATGCCCTTGCCCTTTTTTTTTTTTTTTTTAAATTGTATTTATTTTTTTTTTTAATTAATATATATATAAATATATGACTTGAGAAAGATTCCGTGCTCTAATAATGTTTTGTGAAAAAAATAAAAAAATACATTCATTTGTTAATTTCTTTATCACGCCAATACTATAATCGAAGGGTATTTATCTATATATATAACATATATATTATTTTAAATTTATACACCTTTATTTAATTATTATACGTGCTATAATAAGTTTATTACTATATATATACTGCTAATTACTCGTAATTATATAGCATTTTTTTTTTATTTTCAAATGACCTCATAAAATTTTTATATATATTGCAAATAATTTAAATATATTATTGTTGTATATATATATGTTTAAAACAATTTCTCAAAATATTAATTAAATTAAATTAATATGTATATAAAGAAAACAAAAAGAATATTTTTTATTGTTAATATACAATTTATGATGATAAAAGATCATATTTAGTTGGTTTTTTTAAATAATTGTAAAATGTTATCATAAAACAATACGTATAGTTATTTATTTACATTTATGCATGTATTTATGCATGTAAATACATATGACAAACAAATCATAATAATAAAATATGGCAAATAAAAAGTAAAATTTTCGTTCAGAAATTATGCCGGTCAGATAACTATTTAATGAAAGGTATTAAAAAAAAGGAAAATATTAATAATATATATTGTATTTAGTATAGGAAGTTTAAATTCGCAAATTTGAACCATAGTTATAATAAAATATTTAATAAACAATAAGATTGACAACATAATGAAAAACTTTATCATGAATTCTTTTGTATAATAATATATTTGATTATTTATTCATGAATATATAAAAGAAGAATTTACTGTTTATATATCAATAAATATATAACGTAATAATAATAATATATTTTTACGCAATTAAAATATGATGTAAAATTTTTAATATAAATTATATATATAACATTTTTAATGTTATTTTCTATTCTTTCTCATATTATAAAATATACTACACTGTATATTAGTCATCGTAATTGTATTTTTACCTACATATATATATAGTGTATATATATATATATATATATAGATTATAATATACCTGTATTTATTTTAATATTTTATATTTAAATAATAGAGACACACATTTCATAATATTATTAATATTATTATTATTATATTATCAATTAAGCGTGTGCTGACTTTAATATAACAATATAAGTATATATATATATGTATATCAAAAATAATATAATGAAATTAAATTTTATGAGAAATGAAACTAAATATATGTATATGTAAGCACATAATAATATATATATATACATAAACGTGATATTTTGCATAAAAAAAAAACAAAAAATAATATAAACTATTTCGAAAACCCTTGAACCCGTATGACCACATCTCTGTATATACATATATATATATATATTTAGTTAATCTTATTAATCACATTTTATAACGAAATAGGTATTATATAGTATAAAATAAAACACAAAAAAAAATACATTTAATCTATCCATTATACTATATTTAATCTAATTTTATTATGTATTTTTATTCATTTTTCAAAAAAAAAAAAAAAAATGTTGTCGACAATTTTTATTCGTTACCATATTTATTTATTTTAAACTATATGGTACTATTTTTTTATTACAGGAAAAAAAAAGTAAATCACATCAAAACAAAAAGTAAATGCAAATATATCTAAATTTAAAGTTTTGTTAATATGTTACTGAATCGCAGTTGAAAAATAAAATAAAATAAAATGGATAAATTATAATATTTAAAATAACCTATTTCTATGAATACATTTAATGCTGATGTAAATTTTTATAAATAGTATAGTTGCAGAAATTCTCATATTTTTAAGAATCATTATTTCATCATTCGATAATTTATTATTTTAAAGTTTCTTCATTAAAATTATTAAAGTAAAAATTTCATGGATTATTTATATATATAGTGTTATATGCAGCAGCATTTATTTTTGTTAGACTGTTGAATATTAGAAAAGAAAGAAAAAAAAACATCAATTATTTAAACAAAAAGCAGACTCTATGAATTTTTAACCGAAAATTTATGATGATTCATTAATATTTGTATTTTTTTCAAATACAGCATAATATTTAAGAAAAACCTGAAAAAAAAAATTAAAAACAAATCCACAACCAATAATAATAACAATTAATTTGAATATATATATTCATCGTATAAGATTGTCTCTTCCGAATATCGTATTTGGTATTCTTATATAATCCATATAATAGAATTATATAATCCATATAATAGAATTTTCGATTCATTTATGGATTGCATTCTAACACAAAGATTCTATAATAGAGAGGTGATGACTAAAATCTAATATGAGATATTATCATCTACAATACATATATAGATATGAATATCAACGATCTTCTTTAAATTTGTGAAAATTTAAACATGTTATAAAAAATGTTGTTTCATATATAATCTTTAAAGTTTATTATATATTATATTTAGAATTATTAAAAATTAAATTATATACCAGAAAGTTTACAGTAGAAATTAGAATTGTATGTTAAAATTATGACCATATAATGTGTGCTTGTCTTCTTACGCTATATAGAGATTGTTGTATAAACCAAAATTTTATTCTTATACAGAATTCTATATTACAAAAATCAGAGTGTTATGTTCAAACAACAAACGGTTGTTATTTCATTAGTCCAGATTATTTTGTTATCTTTGCAACATAACTTCTGCACAGCAGAAACAGAATTGATGTCGAAGTCGAAGCGAATATATATAATTGTAATAAAAAAATATTATGAACTTTTCAGTTGTTAAAGATAATTTACCAAGTTCAGAAAAAGAAGTTTTGCCTACCGGAGCTAATAATATGTATGAAATTCTAGGAAACAATTGTGGCTATACACACACTATACAATATTTAAATAGACGAATTTACAGTCAGGATTAAAGATCCGTATATATAATTTTAATGATAAATTTACAATTTATACTATACCAACAACATATTAATTAAACACCATATGATTTATACACAAAAAAATCTTGTTTTTATAAACTCATTATAAACGATCTATATACATAATATTTCTAAAATTTATATATGTATTTTCAAAGCTTTTTTTTTTAAAGTGGTCTGAAAAACAAGTTATATTACATATACGTTCAATTGTACATATTATTGCAAATATAATTTCGATACTATTTGTGTCTCGTATATTAAAAAAAAAAAAACTACCTTTTAACGAAGTGTATATAATTTAATTGATATGTTATTAAATTATTGTATTATGTACAATTACTGCAAATTTAGAATTTACGAGGTGATTCAAATACACAAAGTATGTATATCCAAATCATAGATGTGTGGTTAAAATGATCATTGATATTACTAGTGGGCTTGAAAAAATTTGTTATGATATGACCCAAACGCGATAGGATATTCTATAAGGTGATTTTTAAAGTCACAATTTGCCCGCAATGTCATTTTCTTTACATCCTTTGAAAACCAAACAAGTCAATTCTTATTTTTTGTTTAAAGAAAATTTGGATCCTCTTACTTCATAAGGATAAAGAAGGTATTTAGAATTTTGTCGTTTCCGCATATCTTTTATTTTTCAACTATTTTTAATATTTTTCCACAAATCCTCTTTTAAAGGACCTTAACACCCAAGTAGTATATAACGATATATTTATAAGAAAAAAAATCATATGTTTTACGTATGATATATGCAGTATAGTATATATTGATCATAGAAAGTGAAATTATATATCTATACAACATATATTCATTCATATTGTGTTGACGACAATATGATTATTTAATTATAAAAAAAAATTATTTACACAATTCACCTAAATATAAATATGTATATTCAAAAACTTGTTTTGTTTGACCATTTAATATGCAAAATTTTGTATTTAAAATTTATATCAATTTTGATTATTCAAATACAGTTTTTATTAACTTTTAATAATCGTATTTAAATATCAAAAACTGCATCTTATATTATGCCATACATAAAACTAAAACCGATTTCATATGTGCAAAAAATTCAAGCAGTTCTGATAGTATGAAATTTTTGCAAAAAATGAATACACACACACGCAAACACACTCATCGCACATCTCAAAGTCATTGTCAAGAGTTAACAATTGAATAAAATTAGTTAACAATATATATATATATATATAATATGATACAACAACGCGATGATACTTAACAAATTTCAATATTAATATATAAATCTATTTTTAATTTTTTATACTTGATTTTTTATATTCAGTAGAAAAATGTATATATTTATATTATAATAATAATAATAAAAAAAAAAATAAAAAAAACAAAAGAAATATGTTATTTGTACGTATAAAGAGAAAGAAAATGTGATATCTGTGGATGTCAAAGATCAACATAATAATTTATTACAATAGCAAATATATATTTTTATATCAATTGAATATAATTTTTTTTTTTATATAACTTTAACAAGTTGAATGAAATACAATTTGTTCATGTTTTTTTTTTTGCTTTAAATAATGCATTGCAATGATGCCAAAATATGAGTATTTTAATCTTGAAAATAAAAATAAAATGGCTTTTGAATTCTTTCATTTTATGGAGGACTATATGATTTATTGAATTTATAAGGCATATATTTATTATTTAATTATTTATAGAGAGATAGATGATGACATTGAATGTATTAATTTATTATTTTTTTTCGGTCAATTCACAATACGTTTAAAATTTGCTATACATGTATAGATATTATAAAATCCTTTTGATGGTTTTTATCCAATTAAGATGCTAAATTGCTAATCCATAAAAAATTTGTAAAAAAAAAAATAATTGTATTATACATATATTCACTTTAACAGAAATAATACAATGAATAATTAATATGGGGCACGTTTGATATAAATTTCTTATCATTTTGTAGACAATTTTTTGAACTATATTTTTTATATGCATATCCGCAATTATATATGAATATTTATATTTTATTTATCTTGTGATATGTGTCATGAAAAGATCATACGAGTTAAATTTGTATACGCAGAAAGTCCGTGGGGTTTGTTATTAATTTTTATATATTAAATACATTGATTTTTAAAATGGCATTTGCAATTTCCTATATTAATGGAAATAATTTCAAAATATCTCAATTATATTCAAGAAATTTTCTATATATATTCACAATTTTATATAAATATTATATTATATGCAATTTCAAACCATAATTTTTATGAATTACTTAATCTCTACATATATAATGTATATACATTAACTTAAATCAAAGTTTTTTTCCATATTGTTGTTCATATATGCGATAAATTTAATTGATAATCATTTCAATCCATAACTTAAATTGATCATACTGTTTTTTTTTTTTTTTTTTCAAAAATTGATGTAACATTTAAGCTCAAGCTGCCCGGATATTTTAAAATATATGCATAAAAACCGTAATCAAATAATTATTTAATTTTTTTTTTTTAGTAAATCACATATTCACATGGTATATAACATAAGGTATATAATGACAATTGAATAATATGTATAAGAAGTAAATTAATGGGTTATTAATGACCTTATGTATATTATTTTTTTCATAAATAGATATATAGATATAGTGAATATGGGAATTTTTATTTTAATAATATGTATATAACCTATTAGAATATTGCCAAATAATGAATAATAAATAATAAATTAATCTATTTGAATATTTATAATATTTTATATATGTATATCAATGGATATTTGATTGGGGAAAAAGAAATCCAATACCGTTTTTTCGTTACTTTATTTTACGTTACTTTATTTTGTATTGATAAAAAAATATTGTTCTTAAATGGATAAAAACTGAGTTAACCGCAAATTTCGCTATTCTTTCCTGAGGTCAATTTTACCCCCCACTGTAGCGTTTTCCTTAAATAAAAAGATATGTTATTTGGTTACAGATTTGGACTATGCTGCTTTAAGTCCGGTCAATTACTGATAGTATCTGAATTGATAGTTGGAAACTCATATAGCAGACGATTGTAAAATAAATCCAATTTTTAATATGTTTTTCCGCGATCTTTGACTTTGTCTTATAAATCAAAACGCAGACTTGATCAATCACAATAATGACAATCAAGAGGTTTTGTATAGGACATGCATTTCTTGTACAAAGAGTATACAATAAATACCATTACGATATATAATTCACTATTATCTAGCCTCCATAATAGTGAATTTCTTTTTCCCCAAACTAATATTTGAATATATATTTTTGCTATAACAGATATTGGAAATAGTAAAAAAAAATTTAATACTGCATAAATTGTATTGTAATACATATTATAAATTGATAAATTTTGCTTTCGCTCTCATTACCTGCATTAAATAAATAAATAAATATAACTTTCAAACAGTTTGGCTATTGGCTTGTTTATTTATAAAAATAATATTTGTATCGAAGCACATAATCATAATAATATCAATACAATATATAGTAAACAATATAATGGAAATGTATTTGTACGTGGTAAAAGATATATATGTATTAAAATTTTATACTGTTTATATTCGATAAAATCAAATGGAAAGTTATCCGCGTGAATTAATGTTATATTAAATAATTGTACAATCATATAGGTATATACTTTGTTATATTGGTAGAATTGTTACACATTAAATCTCATTTACTCCTTTAATTATAACCTTGATCAATGTGGATATTGTTTTTGAAAAAAAAAAACAAGGAAAAATTCAATTTTGATATTAACATAAATATATAACGAACAAAAATAAAAAATACTATTAATTTGACACAATTTTTGAACTCTATATATATAATTGTATATCTATTTAGAAAACTTTTCAAGCAAATGTATATTGAATATACATATATATGCAAAGAAATATATTTAATTCATGACTTAAATTTTAATTGTATATTAAAAAAAAAAAAAATACAAACCTAATGTTAACAAAAAATATGTAATTTTGTGTATTGCATATTTATATGTTTAATAATAAAATGAAACAAATTCTGTGTGTATTTTATCGTATATGATATATATTATATGGGCGAGGCGAGGCGAAGTATTTAAAAGGTACATTTTTATTATATTTCAAATATTATAAATTTTATTGAATTACATTTGATATATATATATCGGGTGTCTTATTGTTAGATTCTTATGAATCAATTTGTTTTCATAATCATCACAATTTCTTTAAAAAATCCAATAAAAATTGATTTTTTGTATGAAAAAAAAATAAAAATTGATGCTGGATGAATCGAAATGGGACTTTTTGAAGCTTTTCGTAATGCAATAGTGATGCAATCGAGATAATGCAATAGTTTGAAAGGACCTTAAAAATTACGTTCCATAACGGTCTGATTTAAAAAAGAAAATTTAACCGGAATATATGGTGACAATTTGTGAGATTTTCTTTCTTATTTCAAGTCCAGTCCACTTTTTTTATATGAAATGTTTAAAATTTTGCAGTTTTAAAATCCAATTTTCTATGTTAAATTAAAATTGATGGCATTTATCGTTATGTTCTATTATAGACCTACTTTAAAAAAGTTAATTTTTTACGTATTGCGGTATTAATTTATTCCATAAATAAAGTATAGTTCAACATCAAATAATCATATATAGCATATAATAAATGACGCTCCTTTTAATAGTATAAATGTCATGGTATGGTATATTGTATAGTAAGTTGTATATTTATATTTTAACTTGCTAAAATTATTATGAAATTTTTATTTATTAATTTAAATCAGTTGTAAATAAATAATGTTTGTTTTTTTTTTTAGTTTTATGTTAATTATAAAAATGGAAAAGGGAATTTATTTTAACCACTGTATTTACGTTATACGTATAATATTAATAATATAATGAATCATGATCAGCACCTATTTTTTACGTAAAAAAAGTTGTATTTTATTAAGTTTATATTTAAAAACAATTTTTATCTCAAATAACAAAATTTGTAATTCAAATTATTCTTGTATTATATGAGGGTGTGAGTTTTAGAGAAAAAATACATGTAATATTACTTTTTAATTCTTGAAAATAAAAAAAACAATATTTCTGTATATAATTATTTGTTTGCATATTTTATAAAAAATATAAATATATTCTCTTTATATATATTTGCTACCTGCAATATAAAATTGTATATATTTTTGTATTATATAATTATATTATAAATTATTTAAATCAATTATTTAAATCAATTATATATTGAATAAATTAAATAGCGGAACAATTTGATGTTTATATATGAAAAAAAAAAAATAATGTAAATATATCAAATGTATTAACATTTTATATAATTTTTGTTTTTTTTAAATTATTCCATGTCCATCATATTTTATTTTAATCTCATATTCTTATCTTTAAATCTAAATTAAAACTTCAATAATCAGCTCTTTCTTCATATTAAAACAATGAAAATATAAATATTAATATTTTTATATAGTTCACCGATTACGCATATATATTTGTAAGTGCAGTAATTGATTTACAATTTCCTCATTTGATAAAATATTTATAAGTATGTTAAATAAATAAACAGCATTTTTTTTCATAAAATATGCATTTTTAACGTATCTTATATATGTTATATATATTTTTCTCTATACCATATCAATAAACTATAATTATAACAGACAAAAAAAACAATAGAACATTAAAACAAAATAAAAATATAGATGAAGTTTGATTTTCGAATAAATTACTATTTAATTATAATTTATATATTAATTTGATTGTCGACAATAATTTAAAAATTTAACGCGATTGTTTTGCCAAAAAATTTCAATTGATTTTGTAATTATATACACAGAGTATAAAAACATTCCAATATATTATTATTAAAATAGCCCGAAAAATATTAAACGAAAACGAAAACGAAAATAAAATAATAATAAATTAATAATTTTTCTATATATATACCTATATCTATATTTTATTTCTTTGCATTTACATATGTTTTTTTTTTGTTGTATGTATAGTATATACAAAATTATATGAATTTTTTTTTCATTTGTTTTAATAAAATATGTGTTTGTTTATATTAAAAATACACAATCAATTGTATACGGTATGTATATATGGTAATATTAATAAATATGTTCAATGAAGCTGATATTGCATTTTTTATTTTTAAAATATTGAACATATTTTTTTTTTCAGCTATTAAATATTACAGAAATAATTTAGAGAACTAACATTTAGTTTTATTTAATGGTTGTTAACCCATGTTTTTCTTGTATATATCGATTTTTAAATAGACGTTTTTAATAAATTTTGATAATCTTCCGGTATTTATAATATAATTTGAAATCTCCAGAAAATACCGAATCTTTGTTTAAAATTTTTAAAACAAGGAATATCTTAATCGAATAGATATTTGCAATATTACAATTTAATTAAAAGAATGTTTTTTTTATATATTTTAGAAATATTTTAAATCAATTTTTAAAATAAAAATAATGTACCACATTGGGTTAATTTATTTAAAAAAAAATATGATAATCAACAAAACATATAAAATTAAAAAAAAATTATACTAAGAATTGAATATTACAAAAATTACACAATTTTATAATAAAATTAATAATAAAAAAAAAATTAAAAAGTGTTATTAAAAATTGTTAGTATATATAGAAAGAAAAAAAAACACACACACACAAATTATTAATAAATTATTTAATGATTGTTTTTCTTTCTTTATTTTTATTAATATATACCATGCATATATATAAATATTCAATATATATACAAACTTAAAACGAAGCATGAACGAATTTTAAATAATATTTTTCTAAAAAAAAAAAAAATTAAAAAAATATGGATCAAACGCATTAAAATAATTATTATAATAATTTTAGTTAAGAAATGTTTTTTTTTCCTTTTGGTTATTGATATATTATTTAATCTAAATTATTTAATTCATTTAAAACTATAAATTATTTAATTCTATTATCTCGACATATTTGGGACATAAGGTTTAATGATTAAAATGTACAATCTCATTTTGATTTTTAAATGATAAAAAATCTAATTGTACCTTATACATATATTAAATTCAACTTTTTATTTTTTTATTTACCTATCCAATTCAAATTAGTAAAATTTACTAATTGGGACCTTGGAGTTGGTGAAGAAGGCGGTTTTAGAGAAAATAATAATGTATATCCGGCAGTCGGATAACTTAAGTGATTCTTAAACGATCATCACAAACCGTAACCAGTTAAATGGTTCTTTCAAATAAATATATAACAAAATAATATATGGCGCGAATAAAAAAGATGATTTTATTAATAAATTAATCAATTATTTAAAATTATATAATAAATAACAATAATTTGATTTGCAACAGTACAAACAATTTAACACCTTTTCCACAACATTTTATAACATTTCAATAATAGGATATTAGAAATATAAAATGATAACATTCATTTCTATTTTAAATCAATATTATATAATTTATTTAGTGAATTAGTTTAGCATTTTTTTTGTAATATATAGTAAATGTAAAACATTTTTCTTGTTTATCCGATTTTTTTTTAAATAAATATATTATTTTATAAATAAATTTTATAATTGAAATAGATAAAAGAAAAATACCAGTTTATTTTAATATTTTAATTTATTCCCATTTATATTTTTTTCCAGTTTTCCTACGAAAAAGTTTTATGAAAATAAAAAAATAATTTAAATTACATAAAGTGCATTTGACCTACACAACCTGATTTTTATGATGTAATATAGATTTAACAAATGAATAATTATTTATTTGCAATGTGATCCAATTTTATTTGGTTACAAACAATTTTTTTTTTGTTAAAACATCCGAAATTTTTTTTATATAAAATGATCTATAGTAAAACAAATTTATGCTGATTTGAAAGATAATTATTATTTTTTTAACAAAATATATTTTAAATGATCTTCGTATTAATGCCCTAGTTTATTTATATGTATAAACAAATATTTTTATACCATATATATTTATATATATATATAAACGCACATAAAACCATAATATATACTATTACGATTGCATAATGTGCATATATATGCGGGTTAATGATATACAAAAAAAAAAAAAACTAAATAAGTGTTGTATGATAAATATATCGAGATGACGTTACATCGCATCATTTATAAATATATTAAAAGTATTAAGTCAAGGAAAACAAGTTATAATATCATCATCATATAGATATATATACGATTTAATAGCAATGTCTTTCGTTTTCAATATATTATTTATATATATGATGTTGGTGTATAAAAAAACAATAAAATAATATACTTATCTCATCATATAACATATATACATTTATTAAACGTTAACTTTGAGATAATATTTTTTTTTAACAAATATTTTGTGAGATTTTACACGCATTTAATATTTACAAACAATTTAAAGATATAATATGCAATTTTCTTATACTATATATATGCATGCAATGGTTATTATATATTGCCTTGCATAAAAAAAATTATTATTCTAAATTATAAATGATGTAAATGAAGTTTTTTTTTTTTTGCTTTTCATTTGGAAATTTATTTCAATTTTCTAACACATCGCTAATATACACACATCACATCAAATTGAATTTTCATGCCTTGACAAAATACTCAACAGTTTAAATATTTACATTTTGTATAGTATCGTTTCTAGGAAATCGTATCTTTCCATATAGATCCGTAACTTTGCAAATAAAACACATAAAAGTGAAATCATCGTTTACCTCATTGTTTAACTTATCGAAAAACGTTTAATTTTTGTTTTTCCTATAATCATTTGAAGATTCATTCAATTCATATTATTTTATAGAAGAAAATTTGGAAAATCCCATCATTGATTAAAAAAAAAAATATACAGTCGATTTTCAAAAAAGTGGAACTTTTACAGTATCGTAAATTTCTTTGAACGTTCACTGGAAAATCGAATGGAAAATTGGTTAAAAAGATTTTGAATCAACAGATTGCGATTTTCCAAATTTCCTTCTATGAAATATTTACTTTACGCAAGGGAAAGAAACTTTAGAAAAGTCGATTTTCCGGAAAATTTATAGAAATCCGCTAATTAGAGATTTGTTTTGTCAGAATATGCTATCCTTTCGGAAATATGGCTAACAAATTTCCCTGAGATTCGCCCATGCCTAGATGCCTATTATTCATTATTATTTAAATATTTGAAGTTAAAGATTATAATCCATCACGATTAAATTGAATTTTTTATTAATTGAATTATTATACACATTTTGGTGTCATGTTCAAGGTAAACGCAGATGTAAATATGTAAATTGATTCGACCGGCTACATTCAAAATCGGTAAAAATAAGCAGATGATCAAAATATAAAAGTGGTCCACATTTAGCTTCTTTTGCTGTGTATATATAAAGACTAATTATACCTATATTTCAAACAAGTATATAAAATATATATTATAATGACAATGATATATTATTCTATTATCATTAAAAATTTCAATATATATACATATAGGTATATATACAATTGAGTAAAATTTTGCATAAAATCTGCATATTTCAAATTATGTATAAATAAACGTATATATTAATGAATGTATTATTGTATGTTAATTAAAAGTAGTCACTTTAAAAATAAAAAAAAATTGGTTGGAATACAATAAAAGGCTTTTTTTTTTAATATTAATTATTGTTAACATAAATTATTCCGTTTTTAGAAATATCTATATATAATAATATAAATATAAAAAATAATTTTAACATAAATTAACAAAGATATTTACTATAAGTATTTTTAAATATACATTTAATATATGTATATTAAAACATCTAAATAATTAAATATATATTATGTGAAAAATCCTTGATTTTTAGTTCAAGATCAAGTAACTTAACACAATATATATAAAATGCAATAATATAATTTTTTTTTTTGTTTTTTGTATAAAAGATTTCATAATTATATAATTTTATATATACTTCACATCACAATTTATATATATAGATTGTAAATAAAAAAAAAATTACAATACTGTAAATATTTTATATATTTTATATATTTATATATATGTATATTGCTATATTTACAGTAAGTTAATTTACCTGAAATAATAGTTTTATTTATAAATCAAATAACACCACCAAAAGGTGTATATTTGGTTGAGTTGTTATTTACACATTTACTACAAGTCTCTTTGTTTATATAAATGACAAAATAAACACAAATGCGAATGGAAAAAATTAAAATACATTAATAAAACCGCAATTATATATTTATTTATAGAAAAATAAAAACATTAATACATCATCTTTATTGTATCTATACAATATCATTTTAAGAAATCCTACCATTAATCATCAATGAAAAATGCTCTTTGTATTATGATTATAATTATATAAGAACATTTTTTATTTTAATTAAAACAAAATGGTAATAATAATTATGTTGACTTGACATATTACTCTATAGGCATATATAGACACTAACATCAAAATATATTATTTATATATTATTCAAGATAATTATAATAATGAATTCATTAATTTTCAATTTTCAGATCCATCCTGTATATACATATATATCAAAAATATTATTGAGAGGACCTTTTTTATCACTATATACATATAAATACATCTATATATAACTATGCCATGGAAATGAAGTCAATATAAAAATTAATAATTTATATAGTATATATATGTATATGTATATATACAACAACAATAAGCTACAATATATATATATATACATATAAATAATGAATCAATTTATTAAAAGAATTGACTATATTATTATTAGTCTATTTCTAATAATTTGTAATAGTTATTATTGTATGGGAAAATCAGAATCACAATTACGTATAGGAAAAGCAATAAATGTATTTGTACGTTATGGATATTTGGGGATATCAATGAAAGTGATTTCATATAATGATACAGAAACATGGTTATTCAAAGAGCCAACATATAATGTATTTAGGGTAAGTATAAATAAAATATGAAAATATAAATATATGAAAAAAATTTAGATAAATTGAGCTATACGAATAAATATATGTAATAAAAATGAATAAAATTGATGCGTAAATAATCTTAATGATAATGTATATAAATATTACAATATTAAATATATACATTTTATATAATCGATATTTGAAATTTTCTTATGAAATATATTTTATTAACTATTGGTAATATAACAAAACGCAATTATATCGCCTATTTAATATATATATAATAAACATCGATTTATTCTTATGTAAAATCAGTAAAATATAAAAAATGGGCATGAAAATATTACAAAATAAAATATTGATGCGATCTTTATCGATTTATCACTGTAAAACATATTTCATACATTTCTTGATAATATATATTGAAATATTAATAATAATAATAATAATAAATAAAACTCTCGTTTCTGCAATAAAAATTAAATATTTTATTGAATGGTTATTATACCTATAATATACTAAAATTAAAACCATTTAACTTCAAATTATACAAAAACATTTTTGATAATCCAAATATAGGTATATATTTATATAATAAAAAAATAAAAAATAAATATTTGATTATAAAATACAAGGTCTTGATCAAATTTATTCATTACTAATTTATTTCAAAAAAAAAAAAAAAAACATTTATATTGAAAACGTTTTTTTTATAATAAAATAAATTATAATATGGCCAGATTTAAAAAAAAAAATCCACACTTCAATTAAAAAAAAAAACATTTTTTTTAATAGATTATTCAATAAATTTATGATAATTTTTTGACATATAATTAATTTATTCAAAAAAGCGTTTTTCGTATAGTGTCGTATATCATCATTTTATATAATTTTAATTATAATTCTCATTATTTATCATGCGATGTATACTTATATAGGGTATCGAAGCGTTAACGGTAATCAATGAAGAAAATGAACCGGGATCATTTCATGGTGATTTTCATATGGAATTTTGTGATAATCGACGACAATTATTTCAAGCATATTTTCGAGATTTTACAATAGAACGTTTAGATCGACCGTGGCAAGCATTCACCGGTGGATGGCATCAAGAGGTGGCCGCCCGTAAATTAGGTATAAATTCATCATTTATAAAAGGTGATTATTGTTATGTACTAGTCCGTGTATCACGTTTTCGTGAAACTGCCACATTACAACGAGATATACCATCAAATCAAATACTAGAAAATGAAGTATCAAATAAAATAACAAAATTAATACCGGGTGATACAGCATCAACTGTACAATTTATGAGTCGTTATGGTACACATTATATTAATTCATATGTCACTGGAAATTCATTATATCAGGTAAATTAAATTTTATAATAATAAGCAAAAAAAAAAAAAAATTAAAACCAAACAAAATCCGTAATAATAGAAATATATATTATTATTAATATATTTTTTTATATCAATTATCTATGTAATTTACATATTAATAAGTCACATACTTGTTAAAAATAAATACAGAAAGATTAACATTCAATGTCATGGTGGTTTTTAAATGGGGGGTTTTTTTTTTAATATTTTTATTTATATATGTACAATAAATTACATAATATTTGTTTGAACGATCATTGATTGAATAATTGAATTATAAAAAAAAAAATACAATATAATTTTTTGATATATTGACTTTTCTAATATAAAAAAAAACCATTTATTTATTTTGTTGTATTTAATACATTTTTATTTAAATATATACAGGTATTTGTATACAATAAACAAAACTATAAACATATTAAAGATCGACTGAAATCACGTGGTGTCGAAGCATTATCCCGATTAGATTTATATAATTATTTTGCACCTTGGTATGCGGAACATTTAGGACAAATACGAGCGGCCAGCGGTAATAGTACAGTTGAAACATGGGCACAACGTAAATTACGTTTATCCTATTATCTATTTTCATATGTTAGCCTATTAAAATTACATGGTAATGGTAGTTTATTAAAGTCATTAGACGGTCTATTGGGTAACGAAGCAATATTAGGTTTAGATTTACGAGCATTAACTGTTGCATTTAAAGAACCATATAAACGACAATGGTTTGAAGAAATTATCGATAATTATTTAAAATTATGGGAAGTGAATATGTGAAAATGTGTATATTATATGATGATGACTGTGAAAATACACATATAGAAATCTGTTGTTTTTTGTTTTTGCCAGGTATAATTTGGTTGATTATCCGCAATATAATTTTGAATACAATGGAAATTAATACTTATATGTATTTCCAAATATATCACTGCGATTATCAAGAATTAACCAAATATAGAATGGGTTCATATATAATATAAATATGTGAAAGAGTTAAAATGAAGGTATGAGTTAATATATATGACGAATGGACGACGAATATGTTCGTAATTCCATTTTAGAAATCAAAATTTTAGCAAATTTAAATGAGATATGATAAAATAATGTTAAAAAAAAGTATTTATTTAAAAATTTATAAAGAAAAATGCATTGATTGAGAATAACAATATAGGGAAAAACGAAATATTTTTCAAAAAATGTTCAAGCCTTGAACAGATCAAGTCGTTAAACCTTAGAATGGAGATAAAATCTATGCTGGTATATTAGTCAACGTTAAAGAAAAATTATTATTATTTTTAAAATATTTCGATAGTTCGCTTGTGTTCGTTCTTCAGCAATTAAAATTTTAATTTAAACAAGTACAAATCATAAATTATACATTTCATGATCTATATCGTCACAATGTGTGAATTGTCATTGGATTAATAAATTATTTACAATAACTGCATTTAAATATAAAGTGTTCAATATATATTTCACAGGTGAATCTTCAATAAATTAGAAATGTCTTATTCATTTCTATACAAAAAAAACAATTCTGTTACAAATTAAAATGGTTTCAACTCTAAAAATTCCCACACAAATAAATCAATAACATATTTATCACAGTTCCTTTCTATATTTATATATAAATATCTTCTTTTTTTTATATAAAATTGTGAAATATTAAAAAATAAAACTTTAATCAATATAGTTTTTTAATTTAATCTATAATAACAAAAAAGAGAAGATGATTATTTGTATAAAATTGTGTAAATTTAATTAATGTTGATATATAAGCAAAAAGACTGCAGTGTGTTGTCAATAGTAAAAATAACTAAAAATATAAGTTGATCTAAAATCAATATATTATAATAATAATAGATTTAATTATTTTAATTATTATCACATTATGATATGAAAAAAAAACTGAAAATTAAATCTATAAATATTAAATAAATTTATGAATAATGTCAAAAAAATAAATAAATATTTTACAAAATTATGTAGTTTTGAGAATGATTATTATATTTATATAAATAAGAAAATACATGAATATGTTAATTAAATTAAGTGCCAAGTGATTTTATTTCACACTGTGATAAATTCTAAATAGAATTAATTATTATCATTTAATTTTAATGTTTTTTTTTCTGTAAAATAAAAATGTATATTTATTTTTTTAATGTTAAAAATATATATATATACATATGAATAAAAAAAATACATAAATTTATAAAAATATTTATCTATCTTCGCTATATCTATATATTTATTAGTTTTTAAGTAAATTAATTTTTATTATATTAATTTAATTTACCGCATATACTATTAATAAATTTAACTTAAAATACAGCATTTTAATAAATGTTTTAAATAAATAATTTTGTATTAAAATATTTTAATTTTTTTGGTAGAATTACTTTTGTAGAAAAATATTGTATTTAAAATCGATGATTATAACATTATCGTTAGACTATAGTTGGATTCTTATAGTTTTGTTGTTTTTCACAGTGTCGATAATTGTTCGTATACTACAATCTACTGCAAAGGGAAAATCGGTGAAATTCATATTACAAAATAACAGGAAATTGGAATTTTTCATGTTATCAAACCCATGACCTCAAAATGTTGGCAGAATTTTTTCATATATTTTCTAACCATTTTTCATTTAATTAACTATGAAAATGTTTACTTAAGCTTCGAATTCGTATACACCAGAACCCAATTAGAAATAACACAACAGAACATTTTTTGGTTTCTCTTCAATATGTGTTAATAATAAATTAAAAAAATTATATATTAAAATAATATACATAACATATTGCACACAGAAATTTAATCTACCAAATAATTCCCAAAAAATTTCCGCTAGATTATGGTTTATATCGGTCGAATTAATGAACACAAAAGGGTTTAATCCTGTTTAAAACAGTAGAAAAAATTAACGCAATAAAATTACGCACGTAAATCGGTAATTAACTTAAATCCGTGAATTTCTGAATGAACCATACATTTTATAATTCAAGCAACTTAAATTATATTTAAAGTTACATATAAAATTCTCCTATTTTATAAAACCTCTCCATAAAAATAATCAAAAAAAAAATGTTGTAATCCTCCAATTTATAAAAATGCGTATTTAAAAAATTCGTCGTTTTTTCTTAATCTTAAAACAAACCATATATGTTTGTGAATGTTAAATTAAAATGTCATGAAAAATGCGTTGACAATAATAATATTAATAATTTTTGTAACGAAATATTTATTGTAGTGTGAATAAATACATATATATTTAATTAGTATATTCATTATAATTAAATCATCTAAAACAGCCTTCATTTGATTTTTAATTGATATAAACAACCAAAATATATATATATAAAATAAAGATATATGTACAATGTACATTCAATAATAATATTATTTATTGTAATAGGTGGTTTTGTAAATATTTATTAATATTTGTTGACAATTCGAAATTTTCAATATCTTATTATACTATATATATAGGTATAATTATAATATAAATAAATGTTTAAGAAATGACAAATAAGGTTTTTTTTTTAAAAGAAAAGTTTTTTTTTTCATGTCGAAAATAAAATTAAACCAATTAACAATAAAGCGTATTTTGCATAATATATATTTCTTTGTGTGCGTATAAGAAATGTTTTTTTACAGATTTTTCTATTATTCAATAAATAAATATCCTTTAAAAATAATTTAAAAAAAAAATCTACGCAATATTTCATATATTTGTTAACTAAAACAAATAATAAAACTAAAAACACAACTAAAATAATTGTTTATTTTATCAATTACTATATATGTTATTTGAAAACAATAAATATTTCCTTGAACTATGATGGATTGAACGCATTCAACATATAGTGCGAATAACATTGAATAAGTTCAATAGCTTTTTTATTTATATAAAATTATGCGTTATCAATATCGAAATTTTCATTATTTATTATTTGTAAATGAGATGTTTGTTTGTTTGATTTAAATAAATGTACTTAAGTATTTAATACCAATAGTATATAATATATAATAAAGCGTTAACATTTTGTAAGAAAAATAATATTATATTTATTAAATTATAAATATAAGTGTAATTTTTATTATAATGTTATTGAATCTAAACATATATAATTTGAAATATTCTGTATATAATCCAAACTGCTTCCCCATTTTAAAATATGCATTCTTCTATTCACATTTTATTTACTTAAATATATAAATTATTAAATATACCCACACCACAACTATATATGCCTTTATAAATATGCATATATTAAAGTAGTATTCTTATTATATTATATGTTAAATTCATTAAGTGGTCGCATATTTAATGCGAGTGTTATTACTACGAATACATATTATTTAAATTATTGTGAGATCAAAAAAAAAAAATAAAAAATAAAATACTGTTTACAAAATACAAAAGAATATAAATAAAAAATATTATATACTTGAATAAATTATAAATTATCATTTATACAATATAATACAAATACAATGTTTTGTGTTCATTCGCATCTCTGGTTTGTCAATAGCAAAATTATATATGTATATTTAAAATCAATTAGTTAACAATGCACCATGTTCTTCTTGGTCATTATTATAAAAATGTACAACTATACAACTTGATTTTCATTATACAATTGCGTTGAATGTATAATCTTTTTATAATACGATAGCTTGAATTAAATCACAATAATATTTTGTATAACATATAATGCGATACTTTATATATATTTATTTTCTGTCTTTTTTTTCGTAATTCATTAAGGGTAAATAAAATCAATTTAACTAAATTGCGTTTGTTGAACTCTATACGGACAATATGAAAAACAAATTATTGTTTTATGCATAAATATAGATTATATCAATAAGATATGAGCAAAACGGTTTTTTTTTGAATATATGGCTTTATTCATTGACTACCCATCACCATAGTTATAAGTAAATTATTTTCATTAAATGTTTTTATTCGCTTTTTATATTGAATCATTTTTATGAAAAAAATCACTTCTTAAGCATTCTCAATCAAGGATGAAGGAATCAAGGAAACCTAATCCAGATAGAAACCTAGAACATTTTGAATTTATAATAAAGGACATTGTGAAGTTTTCATTTCAATTAGTTATTCAGAAAAATCAGAGCAAATATTTTATAATAAAATACCATGAACAATGAAAGATAGAAATATAAAACAGGTAAATATATAACAGAAAAAAAAACGTATATTTAGTTAAAAAAATCAAAACTATTTAAAATCAAAATGGTTTATTGATATTTTATGGATTTCATATGGATGTTGATGAATAATCCTTTAAATGCGTATTTTGTTTGTAAATACACAGGGGGATAATTCGAAAAATTTCAATTGTCCCATATTTGAAATATAGGAAAAATCAAGAAGAACTGGCAGGAGCAGCAATACAAAATGTTAGACACTTTGATTTAATATAAAGGCAGTGAAGTAATGTATTTGCGAATACAAAGAAGTGAAGTATCCATATCGAATCGACATTGAAAAAAAAACTATCGTTATTTATAATTGCCTTATTAATATTAAGTGAATGTAGATTTATTTGCCATAAATAACCGACTGAAAAAAAAAATCTGCTGATTGAAACCATGTATAACAGAAAGAAATCGAGTTCCAAATTATCCCTTTGAAGCATTTTTCTAGGTCATACATTTATATATTAAATTTAATTACTATATAGTTAATAAAAATATAATAAAAAACATTTATGATTAAATTGATTTTGTAATTGAATACATTTTTAATATTTACTTACCAGTGTGGTTTATCAGCAATTTATCAGCAATCCCTATAATGATTTTTTCGTAAAACGTATCATTTCATTTCAATTCAAAATGTATATGTATATAAGTTACTTATGAGAATTTTGAAAATCCTAATAGGTAACAAATGAAAAAAAAAAGTGATCGGCCAACACCGTTGGAAAGTTCCATATAAAATTCAACATGTTCATCGACAGGTATATCAAGAAAACTCCATTATTGCAATTGCATTTTAAAATAAAAATAATTATATTAAACATTTTATTATATACTTTATACCATTTATTTTGTTGTTTTATTTTCAATTTTATCATTTATTTATATAATTATTTACATTTCCTTAAATCTATATCATTATATATATATATATATATATATATATATATTAGTTATAATCAACAATAAATTTTTCCATTCAATTATCCTGGTAAGTACATTTATCATATATCCCTCTTCCTCGTCCGCACAAACATATAATAAAATTCTTTTTTGTTTTTTTGATGAAAAAATATTAAAAATAAAATTATAATTCATAATAAACATAAAGAAAATTGAAATAAATTGGGTGGAAAAATTGTGTGATGGTTTTTTTGCTTTATATCGAATATATTTATCCGTTGAACTTTTTTGAAGAACAGAATTGACTCAGAATTTTTTTTTTGTATTTTGATTTATTATATATAATATGATTGATGAATGAAAATTATCTTTAAATATAAGATGTGTTTAATGGAAATTTAAAAAAAAATAAAATTATCTAATATAAAAAAGAAAGGATTTCGTAAATTTTTTTTTTAATTGTTGAAATGTTAGTTGTTTTTCTTCTTTTTTTTTGTGTTCATAAATAAGATAATTTTGTATGTATATAATAAAGAATATTCAAGAATAAATATAAAGAATTATTATTTTTAAAATGTAATTTTATTTCATAAACCAAAAAAAGAAAAAATATAACGAATATTTTTCTCATCTAAATAGAGTTTTTTTTTTGTGTGTGTGGATGTGTAAGAGAATGATTATATATATATAATGTATAAATATTAAACTGAATTTTGATAAAAAAAGATAATTTAATTAATTAATTTATTTTTATTATTGATGTGCGTTAATTTTTTAATATATAATTTTTATTATAATTTATATTATTATTTTTTTTTTAAATTAGTATAAGTTTTGTGTTTGTTAGTTTGTTTTTTTTTTTTTGTTAATTGAAAAGAAATTAAATATTTTTTTTATAGATATTTTATATACACATAAAGTTTTTTTTAATAAATTTTTTAACTTTACTATATTATATGTCACATTTTTACTAAAGATATAGTATATATTTATATAATATATATTAGGTATAGGTATTTTGATAATATGATAATTTTTGTAATTTATTTTGAATGGGTTTAAAGTGTGTTTATATAAGTGACCTTTTGCGTTTGTTGGTAATATTTTTTTAATATTAATATATGATTACATTCGTGTAATTTTTGAAACCACAAATTTATTTAGTTTATAAATTCTTTTTCATTTTTTTTTTGTTTTGTTTTGTATTTTAATGTTATTCCTATATATATATATATATATATATATGTTTTTGTGTTAAAATTTTTTTTTTGTTTAAAGAAATGTTTAATAAATAAAATGAATAAATTAAAAATTGAATTAAAAAATTATTCTGATTTTTTATATAGTGAAAAGTTTTATTATAGTATTTATTTATTTATTTATTTTTTCATGCTACCTAGGAGTGAATTAAATTCATAGAAAATAACTTGATTAAAATTATTGCTTTGACCCATTTAGATTTAGATTCACATGTTCGAAAAGAAACAAAAACGTTAAGTTATGCAAGATAATAATAATAATTTACTATTAGTCTGATATATAGCACAAGTAATTCCTTTCAGAATATTGTTTATTTCACAATCGAATATAAACAATTTCTACACAAATTTAATAAGAAAAACATTTTAGACAATTTTCCAATATAAGGAGAATTTTATTAATATCCTACAGATTTTTTGATTTACTACTCAAATATTTTAGAAATCGTTTTAGAGATTCAGAAACAGAGATTTTTTTTTATTCACTGCATTTAAAATTCATCTGAAAAAAATAAAACAGGATGTAATGGTATTAATAATAATAAAAAAAAAATAAACATATAAAATAAATATGATAATAACAAAGAAAAAAAAATGTATATTTGATAGAATTAAAATAAAATATAAATTCATATATAAATAATAATAATAATAATAATGATAAAAAAGGTTATAAAACATTGAAATACTAATAAAATTTGTGCATAAATAAATAATATTGGAAAAAATAAAAATATTCTAAAATCTAAAAAAATAAAAATCAATAAATTCTATTTCCATATTCACATCGCACTAAACAATCACACACATTTTCCGCATCAAAATAAAAAAAAACGTAAACATACAAAAACAAAAACATATTTCATTTCATTTCATTTTTTTTTATTTTAATTATTGCAATTGAAACATTTTTATTTAATTTAATTATATATTTTTTATTATTTTATATTATTTAATTTAATTTTCTTTTTTTTTTGTTTAATTTAAATTCTTGGATAATTATATTAATTTTTTATTTTGAATTTTAATGGTTTAATTATTTTTATTATATTATTATTTATTTATTTATTTATTTAAATAATTAATTTATTATTTTTAAAATGTTTAATTTTTATATATGATGTGTGTTTATGAATGTTGTGAATGTATATTTTATATTTTTTTTCATAAACACTAAACAGATTTTATTGTTACAGTTTATTTTTTTTATTTACTACTAATAATAATAATAATGATAATAATAATAATTTAAAAAAAACTTAATTTTTTTTTTTAATTAAAATATTTTGTCATATTGTATTTGATTAATTAAAAATATGAGGTAAAATCGTTAAAACAAATGCAAAAACATAAATAAACATATGAATAATAATTGTCCAATTTACAAAATCAAAAAAAAAATGCTTCAATTTAAAATAAAATTGTAAAAAAATATAATTTATTATTTAATAAAAAAAAATAAAAAATAAAACAATTACTGTGTATGTTGTTGTGTATGTGTATTTTTTTAATTTAAATAAATTGAAATGTTAATTATATATATATATATATTATTGATAATAAATATATTTTAATTTTTTTAAACCTAATAATACGATCAAGTAAGAAAAAAATTGTTTTCAATTGTATAAAAAACTACAAATATAATTTTTGCTTAATTTTCTGTTTTTTTTTATATGAAATTAATTTTTATAATTGTTTTTCCTATGTTTTTTTTAAAAAACATAAAATGTTTTTTTTTATTTGTAATTCGACTACATTATTATCTAACTTTTATTTTTTATAAAAAAAAAAAAAATAAAAATATATATATATATTTTTTTTTATTATATAGTAATTTCGTTATTTTTTTTTTTTTATATAATTTAATTATTTAATAAATGCTTATGTCGTTTTGTTTGTTGTTTTGTTTGTTTATCTGTTGTGATGAAAATTATGTGAAAATGTGAATAATATTTTAAATTTAAATTTAATTTCACAATTAAAAATACACCACAATATTAACATTTTTTATTTTGTTTTTTTTTTTAATTTTTTTTTTGCATTAATAATAGAAAATTAATTTTTATTTTTATTATATTCTTGCACAAAAATAATAGTTCTATACAAAATATGAAATTTTTTTTTCTTTCTTTGTTTAATAATTTTTTAGAAATATCATTTTTTTCTATTAAATTATTAAATTAGAAATAAAATTATGTTGATTTTAATTGTATTTTTTCAAGTAATATTTATAATAATAATTTTTCATTTTAATTAAATTAATTTTTTTTTTAAATATATATATTTATTAACAATTTTTTTATTTTAAAAAATATTTTTTATTATTATAATTATTTTCAAATAATTAAACTTGTGTTATTTAATTTTTTTTTGTTTGTTTACTTTGTTAATATGTGTTATTGTGATTTTATTAGTATTGACTTTTTTTTTTGGTTTAATAAATATAAGTATTTTAATTATTTTATAACAGTTAATTCTTAAATTTATCGTTTTTTTTCAACTTAAATTAATAATGTTAACATTTTTTTTTTTGGCAGAATATCGCTCTCTGACTAAATATTTTTTATATGGGTTTTATCTTTTAAATATTAAAATTTGTTAATGTTTTTTTTAGTATTTTAATCACATTCATTGAAAATAAAAATAAGAAAATTATTTTCAAATCATTTATTTTTATTCAATTGATATTTTTTTTTTATTATTTGTTTTTGATAAGATTTTGCGATATACTTCCAAGAATAGTTTTATTATAGTTTATTATTCATATAAATATATATTTTTTTTTTTCGTTTTGTTTATTTATGTTTTGTTTAATTTCTTAACTTTTGATTAGGAAAAATGATAATAAAAACAATAATGCGAATGATTTAAATTAAAAATAGTTTATTCCATTCGTTTAAAGACTCCCTCGAATTCACGATTTTCCTGCAAACTCTTTGATATATTGTAAGTACGACAATAATAATAATAATGTGTTAATTCTAAATAGTATAATTGCAATGCAATTAATTATTCAGTTCAGAAAAAAAGTACGAAATTCATTCGAATATTTCGTTGATATTTTCATATCAATAAAAAAACTAATTGTAAATGTAACAACAACAACAACAAGTGGATTATTTAAGTACGGCAAGTATAGATTCCAATGGAAATTTATAAAATAATACTTGTTACAACAGATTGATGTTAATCATATTATTAATTTTATTTTATGTATTTTTTTTAAAAATGATGGCAATCAAATAGAAATGACATTAAACAAATGGAATACAAAAAAAAAATTAATACTTTCACTTTTTATTTTTATATACTTAAATATTTTTGATTTCTTTTTAAATTATAATCTAAATATTTGTTAATGTTTTCTCTTTTCACAAAAAAGAAAAGCATTACAAAGAAAATGTTACGAAATAAAAAAAAAATATAAATGTATAGAACCATAAGTTTGCGATTTCGTTTTGAAAATGAATGAAATGAAAACACGCACCAAAAAATAAAATTTTTTTTATTAAAACATATAGTATATATATTAAAATAAAATTGCACACCATTTAATAATACCTATTGATTTTCAAATTTTTAAAAAATAATTGTAAACATAAAAATAAATAAATCTAAATATTTAACTATTTATTTAATTTATGATTTTATTTTAATGTGTATATATAGTTACTAAAGTACCCCAATATTATGTTAATTTTTTATTTGTTTAGTTTGTTATTTCCTTCAAATGTCACACATATACGCAGTCACTCACAGAACTTATACAAAAAAAAAATCTATATTTAATTTTTCTTATGCACAGAAATAATGTATAGGTATTTTTCAACAAACTTTAAAATATTTAATTTTATATCATATTTATTTTTTTTTATAAATATTATTCATTTATAATGAAAACATTTTGGATTATTTATTTTCTTTTAAGTGCATTTTTTAACGGTACCCACCACCCACCACCATTCAACGATTATTTAAAAAATAAAAATGGTATCTTTTATGATAATATTTTCTTTTGGTGTACATTACATTATAAAGAGCCATGTTATTATATTTATTTATGAAGTGCTTATTCAAATTTTTTGTTTGTTTGTTTGTTATTTGGTTTATTTGAGGTCAAAATTTATATCAGAATCCCATTCACTACATTCACATTCACATTCACCTTCACCTAAGCATTGGGGACACTCTAGTTCACTGTCTTGTCAGTATAGCCATGAAACAGGTACCCATTGAGCAGTGGAATGAACTTTATCGATTGCATTTTCCAATGTAGCTATCGTTTCATTAATATCATTATTAACAATCGTTAAATCAAAGAAATGACCGTATGCATGACGTAACATTTCCGATTCTTTAGCTAAACGTTCGAGGCTTCCATCGGGCTAAAATACAACAAAAAAATGAATTCATTAATTATAACTGATGCGAATTAAACAAAAACAAAAAATTAATATATTTAACATTTAATATAATTACATCTGAAATGTTTGCTAATGATGGTGCGGCGATAAATACAACATACGGGGTAAATTCAGCTGTTCGTAATATTTTCAATGCTTGTGGTTCAACATCTAATATTGCCATTTTTCCTTCATTATGTATACGACGTATTGTATCCAATTTCGTACCATACATTGCTTCATCATGAGTGCCTGTGTATTTGAGTTATTTTTTTTATTTTTCCTTCTTATCTCATCTCACCATAATAATACAAATAATAGCATATAGAAAAATAATATAATTACCATATTCTAGGTATTCATTTGAAGCAATATCAGCCATCATTTCATCATGAGCAACAAAATAATAGCTTCTGCCATGTTCTTCATCTGGTTTTGGTGGTCTTGTTGTATCTATATTGTATAAAAAAATTGCAAAATATTACCACCAACCATAATTTTGTTGGTATATAGCAATGCATCGATAAATTCAGATAATATTGCCTGAACATTTTAAATAATTTCTAACTTTGTTAATTGACAAAAATTGTTAATTGAAATTTCTCATGTTATATTTGTATTTTGATACTGTTTATTATATAACAGAATTTACATAAAAATTTGTATATGTAATATTCAATAATTTATTAATGTATAGAACGAAAACGCACATAGCACATTATAGATTTTATTTTATTGATTTTAACAGTGAATAGTGAATTTATTCAGTGAACAAAATATACTTACGTGGTATTGGATAAGCATATTGATCGGGATATTTTAGAATAAGTGTATTTTTGATGTGACGACGACCAACACCATGAGCACCAAGTAATACCAATGTTTTACGTTGAAAATTAGGATCACCAACTTTACAAAAAAAAAAAAAAAATACAATGAATCAATCACATTTTAATAATAAAATACTTTATAGCACATCGGCACATTAGATTTTTCAAAATAATTTATATTTAAAGACAAAAATTAATTTTATCCTTACTTGGTACTTTTACAACTTCTTCGTATGTTACCAAATCCAACGTATCAAAAACAGCATTATGTTTGGCTAAATATTTATCACGACATTGTTTCTTTTTACGTCCAAAAATTGAACAGTTAACTGTTTATATAAATAATATATAATAAATATTTTTACAATTAATTAATAATAATTTAATGATATGAATTCTATTTTAATTTGTTTTCTTTTCGTTTCGTTTAAGATTTAATTTAATTTAATTTAATTGTGGTGATTTTATGTTATTTCTAAATACAATATTCATTTTAAGCGTTTCTATAAGTAAGTATACATATATGAAATTAATACAATTTTTTATATAATTTTTCATATCATCAATAGATTTTCCATATACATTATAGCAATTTTCGCATCTATACCTTCACAAAAATAAGCGCATATAACAAAATCCTATAAAATATGTAAATAAATAAAAATAGCTAGGTTATACAAACACACACGCACATATACAAATAAATAATAATTTTACTAAATATTTTTTCTAATTTATTTACAAAAATAAATTAATTATTAAGAAGAAAATTGTATATATATGAATAAAGATATAGAAAAATATCTATTTAATATTTAAAATTAAATTTATTAATTTATGAATATTTTATTATATACAAAAAAGAAAAATAAATAATATTTTTACTATATAAAAAACTTTGATTAATATTTGATTTATTTATTTTTATTTTTACTTTTTGTAAATACACGTGCGGATATATTTATTTAGTATATTTATACATAAGAAATCAAGTAAATTTTTCTTTCCTTTTTTTAGCTGTCTATTCTACATACATATATATATTATTTATTAAAGGGAAAAGCACGGATATTTATATGAAAGAAATATTTTTTTTATGATGTTCTTTAATAAATAATTAATTGTTATTATTATTATTATTTTATAACAAAAGAAATATTTTAACAGGAAGTTATTATTTATATACTGTGGGTCGAGTTTCATTAATTTTCTTTTGTGTTGTATATAAATAAAAAAAATATTAGACCTTTAAATTAAATACTCGATTGTAGAGGGTTTCAATTATACAGAAAATTTCCAAAGAAATACCATAAAAATCATATAGATTTATAGTTTTAATGCTACAGTAAGTAGATATTTTTGACAAGATTTTGGAATGAATATACAAGGTTTTATTGTATTTTTTGCGAACCGCAACAAAAAAAAAAGAAAAGATTATCATTCATTTTATATTATGAAAATACCTACACATTTATTTTTGGAAGTAAATTCTTTAAATAATTATTTACGAAATTTTTTCTTATAAAATTTCAATTAATATTAACGAAATTCTTTTGAAAATATAAAATATTTTAATTATCCTATAACGCAGATATACACCTAAGTACTATAGATATAGATATGATTATAATATATATATATGGTATTTAAATCAACAACAAACATACTTCTTTATGCGGTTGATAAAAAAACTATTTCTAAACATATATAACATATGGAAATTATTTATTTTTTTTAATTTATATACATCGCACATATACTTTATATATATATATACTTTTTGTGCTAAAAAACAAGGGAATTTATCTTTGTCATTTGAAACGTATATATATATTTTGTGAGTTTTGTTTATATAAATCAACAATAATTCAACATTACCATCAACAAGAAAGAAAAAAAAACATTTTAAAATTACTTCAGTAAATAATACAATGAAAAAATAAATATATTTATTGTTTATACTGCATTAAATTTTTTTTTTAAATAAAATAAAATGAAAATAAAGCTTTAGAAAATTTTAAACGAGATTTTTTTATTCAACGTATTCTTGATGCGATTATATTATTTATAAATTGTATGTATATTAGGGTAACTATTTTGCATCGATTGCGGTGGATTTAGTTCTTCTACACATATTATCTTCATACAACCTTAGAAACACTCTAAATATAAAATTTTCGGTTAATCGGTTAATATTTAGAGGTCGTGCAAAGTCCATTTGTAGTTCAAGTACAAGATTCTTTTTAAGCACTTTCAACTATCTCTTCAGAACGGTTTCTAAGGTTGTATGAAGATAATCTTTGTTGAAGAACTAAATCCGCCACCCTTGAATACATTTCCATATAAAAAATTTAGTTAACCTAATGTATATATAAATTTATTTTGATTTTATTTTTTCATTCTATTTACAATGACAAAAAAAAACAAATCAACAGAAAGACAAATGAATAAAATAAATTCAGTTATATGAATATGCAATTTATCTAATATATATAAGGAAAATATATATGCATTTACATATGAATGATAAAAACAATATAGGGTTTTTTTTTCATATTCTATATATTAGTAATAATATTATAAAGATAATATAATAAACATTCTTATATATATATTTAAACCAATTTTTTTATTAAAATAAATAGTATAATTTCATCATTCATCAAATCACTCATATGTTGCAGTATACAGATTTTATCTTTTTTTGCTTTTTTTAAGGATAAATAATAAATTTATCTTAAAATAAAATAGCATATATATATGAGAACCTTTTATATACTCGCTTATCGTTTTCGATTACTTTAAGGAATTTATTTGCATAAAGAAAAAAATAAAAAATAAATAAAAAATAAATAAATAAAATAATGGAAATTATTTTTAATAGAGACACGCACATAAAATTTAAATTTGAATGGGAAAATAAACGGATTTTCCGTCACAAAAATTAACATAATGAAATCGAATTAGTTAATAAAAAGGTTAACTTGTTAATGATTGGATTCAATTTGAAATTTTGAAGTATATAACGCGCTGTATATGCATTTTTGGTTTTTGTTTTATTATTTACAGTTAATGAAAGGAAAGAAGTTCATTTATCCAATGTGATTTAAAGGTACTATGGAGGAATTTTATTACAAATTCTTACCCGTAAATCAAATGGCAAATATATTAAATTTATCTTATACTAACTAAATAAAATGTAAACTGAAATTTGTTTAACACTTTTTCTTCATAATCAAATAAGAAGAACAAAAAAAGTCGTCAAAAATATAATAATATTTCTAATTAAAACATAAAAAAATTCACACACAAAATTTGATCAAATACCTTTAATATTTGAAATAAATATTAAATTAAAAATTTAGGATAATAAAATAGACAATATATTTTGCATACAATACACAATATACATATATTCGAATATATTTCGCATGATTGATTTTATCGTGTATAATATCTAAATATTTTAAAGCATTATTATACAAAGAAATTGGGAAAAATTTACCCTGAAGAAAATTAATTTTTTGTTACATTTTAAATTTTATTCATATACAAAATATAAAAATAATACAATTCTATAAAATGAATACGTAATACGTGCATTTTCTTATATATATATATATATATTATATATATATATATATATATATATATATATATTTGGGACATTTTTCTCGCATATACACACTTTGTAAGTAACTAAAATAAAAAGAAGAACCTTATCTTCTTATACATATATAGTCTTCTATTATACATCTTCTATTATATACCATATATATATATTTATTTATACAATTGTATAAATAGTATAAAAGCAATTTAAATAATCGGTCTATATACGCACATATGTGCGGTTTGAATAAATCTATTATATTTATATACTATATCGCATGTGTAATCCATTTATATATATATATATATCAAGGGTATCCGTTTGAAACAACAGGGCTTTTGACATTCACAAAATAAAGGTTTATTGTATAAACACAGTATTATTTTCCAACGGTATAATTTTCTGCCGTTCTTATACTCTGCAAAAGCATCGATGAAAATAAGCAGTACTCGAAATGAACCAAGTCTGGTTAAGTAAACCGAATGCAAATCGAATATTTCTTAACAAAACGTATCTTTTACTGCGATTTTTAATGCAAATCGAATCTCTTTTGTAATCGACAAGCATCATTTTTGAAGCGTTTTTTTTTTTGGTTTTTCCTTCGTCTGTCACTGAATTCATATGAAACTTGTATGAATGTGAGTTGAAAATTTTCAGTCAGATGTCAAAACAAGATAATATATAGAACAGACATCCCATAGTTCAAAGGTAACGCAATGTGTGAATTCCGGTTTCAAATGTATGCAACTTATATAGAGACGAAAAAATATATATAAGAGTTTTCCAGGACATATAAATATCCATAAACATATATATTCAGGAACATTTTCTGTATATATTTTCTATATAATATACATATATTGTTTTCAACGAAATAAATATGGATGAAATGAATGCATATGTAATAAAATTTAGGGTATACAAAATACAAAATACAATTTTGAAAAAAAAAGTATAAGGACTTTTTTACATAAAAGTTTTTTTGTATATTTCCTTTTTTTTTTTAACATAAATGTCTGTTATATTTTGAAATGTGCGTATATTTATAAAAAGTGAATATGTAAAAATTTCTGTTAAATATATACAAATCTATATTACATATATACATCATCAGAACGTTGAACATTTAAATGTATATATATATCATCATAGGCGTAGATTTTTTTTATTATTATTTAAAGATGATGCATATACATATAGGTTTGATATAAAACTTTACGATCTCATATAACTATATAAATTTTCTTTGTTATTTTGAAAATTTAAAAAATAAAAAATGTTTAGTAAAATATAAGTTTTGCTAAGAGAATATAAATGGTATATTAAATTATTATATTTTTGTAAACATATATGTTTACATTATAAAATTATAAGTTTGCGTATATTTGCAATTACATAATTTAAATTTTATAGACAATTAATTTCTGATTTGTTTACCCAATTATAAAAAAAATATTATTCACATATCAAAAAGTCATGCAAAAACATTTAAGTATATTTATATACGTCTTATAAGAAATTCAAATACAAATAATATTTGGCAAATAATAATAATTAACATAAACAAAATACACAAATTAATAAAATTATACAAATTAACAAAAACCAAAAAAAATTTATATAAATAAATCAAATTATAATATTGTATTGTAGTAATATTACATTTATGGATATTATACTTTTTTATTTTTTATGCTATTATACACAAATTCAATGTTGTATTCAAATGTATATGATTTAACGAAAAAAAAAAATACAAAAATTATAGATAGAATTGAATAGATTTCTATATGTATAAGGAATATTTTATTTTTATACAAGTGCATATTAGATATATATTTATATGAATTCTCCAATATTTATTTTTTCAAATGTAAATTTCAGTGATTTTTTTTTAAATTGGTTTGTTATTATTTGAATACCTGTAGATCCATCACATCCTTCAGCATGTGCTGAACATCCTGGTCCAGCATCTCCTGATTTTATATATGCAGATATATATATTTATATGAATGTGTTTAACATATATATATATATATATATAACATATATATATTTTGTAGAAAAATTTATAGCCGCAATATAATATATACATAACAAAAACATAATAAAATCAACACTTATATAAACAAAAACGCAACAACATTAATTTTAACAATAATATAAATAATATATAATAAGAAGAAACAAAAATATATCAACATCAACAACAACGATAACAACGCCAACGCCAACAACAACAATAACAACAACAACAACAACAACAACACAACATAAATTACAAAATAATAATAAATTAAATTACAATAAAAATTAATGTATTATGAATAATGAAAATAAAATGGATTTACTTTACAAAAAAAAAATAAAATAAAAAAAATTGTGTGTGTGTGTTATTTTGTTATATGTTGCATTTGCATTTAATGAATTGAACATTATTGTAAAAGTTTCACACCATATTTTTTCTATATTTATATATATAAAAATATAAATAGCAAGAAAATTCTTTTTTAATGTTTATAAGAATTTGAAAATTTTATGCATATCTATCATTTTCATTTATGAAGCATATCACAGCGTCGTCGTCAAATAAGAAGCTTAACAAAGTGTAAAGGATTTTCAAGGAAAATTATTCCTATATTACAATAGTATTTTATAGATTAATCTATCGTGATTTAATTAAGGAAATAAGATGGTTTTTAAAATAATTTATGTATTATGGACTGGGAATGAGGTATGGATCTTAAATTAATTGTTAAATTCTTTTAGAAATGACTAAGAACACATAAAATATTCATTAAGACAGTTTTAAAAAAAAATTCATGATCTAACATCTATTAAAAAGTTTGAATACACTTAATATTGTAATAAAGATCATTATATCAAATCAATATTTTTCTACGGAAATTATTTCAAAATTACAATTTACTACGTATTGATTTAACCAAAGCCACTAGAATTTTATAAACGCCGCTGATAATCAAATATAAATTATGAAGGATAATAAAATAACTTTAAATTTCTTAATATATATAGGTAAATTAGCCATGTAATATTGTAATATTCCGTTTCCGTATATATATAATGGAATATCTTTATTATTAATCATTGTCTTATTTTCGTTTCGTTTTGGATATACATACATATAATATATATATAGATACACATATAATAACTAAATATATGAAATTCTATACATCATATATATAGTTATTTATATAGAGAGAAAAGTTTTTAAACATTTACTAAAATTTATATGGGTATAATATTTATTTTTTATTATATGGCAAATACAAATATCTTAATATCTTAATAAAATAAAATTAATTATTCAATAAATCCATTAAAAAAAAATAAAAAGGTTAATAATTTTATTACACTATATACTAATGTGCAATATATATCCCCATATGGATGGTTTAATGTTGTGGTTCTATTGAACGTTCATAAAAATCAAGAAAAAAAAACTTAATTTTGAGATTCTACACTTTTTTGATAAACTGAATTTATTTAAACACGCACAAACAGTGATAATTACGTAATTTTCGCTTACAACCGACGATTGGTTATGGGGTCCGACAACAGTCTTTTTCTGTTGTCAGTTTCTTAATTTGTTGCTTTTACGGTGTCGGTAATGAACCGGACATTTTCGCCGTTTATAGAATTTCGAACTAACTACGGTATAGATTGTATCCGAGAAACGTAGATATCAAAGCGAAATCACCACTCGCGAAACAATATTTTGGACAATTTAATACATTTTGTTTAAAAAAAAAATAAAATTAGACGGATAATTAAGTTGAATAAAAAACAAAATTATTGTATTTTTTTAATACAAATCCATCTATTAAGTTTATTACCAATATAAATCAAAAACTGTGGAATAAATAAATGTTCCAGGACAATTACATTATATACGTATTTATAAAAGTAAATAGTAAATGATATATTATTGAACATATGAACTTATATATCTTATATTGTATATGTAATATATACGCAATAAAAAGGTTTGTTGAATTTATTGCATTTTATTCACTTAAAAACAGTAGGTGTGACATTCATAATAATACATAAATATTCTTTTATGAACATTAACATTTTTTTTGGTTCTTTTAAAAATACAAAAAATAATATTGCAAGCGTATATATTATTTTATTTTGTGTATTATTTTTTTATATATATTGTAAAAAATAAATGTTTTATGAGTTAACAAAAAAAAAAAAGAAAAGGGATTGAGTTTTACATATTTTTAATATTTTATTTCTTCTGGAATTCATAAAAAAATATATACCGCATCGCATTCTTACATGACACGCGGTAAATGTGCAGAAGAAAATGAATATCGAATTTGTGAAAGGACATTTAAATCTATATATAAAGATTGTATGTTAAGAAATATATTATTTCACACATATGGATATGGGTATATATTTAAATTTTATTTGCTATATTTCGATTAAATATTTAATATTTTTGTGGGTTGTGGAAAACATAAAAAAAAAAAGTGATTGCAATTTATATATATTTAGTATGTATTATGCATACTATTATTGGTATTCTATATATGAGGGGGATTTTTTTTTTATTTGATGTAGGTCTTTGATTAATCTGTTTAATCTGCGCATATAAAAAAATAAATAAAACAGTTGAATTAATAGAAATCGTATTTTTAACATGTTTAACATTTAAAAGAAATTGACGATTGGTATAACCGTTCGCTGTAACATCTCTTGGTTGGTTGTAAATAAATTGTTTTTTTTTTATCGTGTGGGAAATTAGCAGTCGGCCCAACGGTGAAAATATGTAATTTTTTATGAAATTTAGATACGAATCTAATATAAAAACAGGAAAAAATTCAAGTACACGACCTCAAAATTTTGTCAGAATTTTGGAGTTCAAAATTTTATTAATTACATCCCCAAATCATATCATTTTGTATTTTAAATACAATCCGAATACTTTTGTTAACAGCGAGGTATATAAAAATAAAATGAAATCTTGATAGAATATTTTTATATATGTGTTAAATATATTAAAAATTACGGTCACTATATATGTATTAATATAACGAAAAACATTATATATAAATATTTAATACTGAATATAGGATGTTAAAAATTGAATAAAGTAATAAAATTGTAAGGATTCGATTTTAGGTATATCTATAAAAAATATAAATAAAATATAAATTGTATATTCACGCATTCATATATACTATATATAAAACAGTAGAAAAGTAAAAAAAAACTCCAGATTCTTTTATATCCATAACCACACAAACAATGTATATGTTCAATATTCACATTCAAAAAACATTACAGAAATTTATTGTTTTCTTAAAAAAAAAATACATTAATATTTCTTTTAAGAAAATAATTTATTTTTTCAATTGTTCCTTATAAAATAAACAAAATTATTATAAATTTTAATATTATACAATAATATCGCAATTGCCCTTTAATAAGTAAAATTCTAATCAGAATTTATATGTCAAGTGTTTTTATTTATATATATATATATTAATAGATAGATATTTCTTCTATCGGGATATGAATAATAAAAAATATAAATACAGATTTTTATTGTATTTCATTTTAATAATCTTATTATAATTAATGCAATATACTACTTTCATATACGACGATTGAAATATTCTTCTGGTTCGTTGTTGGTTTAAAATTTCTTCATTTATAAATGCCAATATAAAATTATATAATTTTATTCTGACTATATAGAAATTGAAATGGTGAAAATTTAATAAATACTTGGTAAAAATTTTCATATTATTTATTGTTTTGTGTGGTGATACAAAAAAGTAAAACAATACAATAATAAATTAAATAGAAATATATATATATCTGTTAAATAGAAATATATATATATATCTGTTATTATATATATATCATTTCAATTCCATTTATAATATATCTTAAATTGTTTGTAAATAGTATTTATTTGTTTGTTTATTTATGTTCATTGGAGCAGAAATAATAATAATAATAATAATAATCTATATATGAAAAGAAAAACTTTAATATAAATTTATGTAATATATTTGCGCCGAACAAACAAATTTATTTCGTTTTTTTTTTTTGTACAGAGGAGATATTAAATAAATATTTTTAAAGTAATAGAAAATAAATTAAAAGAAGAAAACACCAGATAAATTAATTAATGAATTTTGTAATTACACGAAAACGATAAAAATAAACATCATTAATTATAGCCGAAAATGAAATGGGTTTTGTATAGAGAGTATAACAATTACGAAACAGCATTATAAAATGTCATGTATTTTATGTATTTTATGTATATAAAAGAGTGAAGAAATAATTGAAAATTAAAAATATGAAAAATGACAAAATAAATTATAAAAATATATAAAATTATTAAATAATATTTTTATATATAGTTTTTTTTTGCCCATAATAATATTTTAATTTTATTATCAAATGCATCACATTTATAAATCACATAAATACAGAAAGTTATATATATACATTTATCTAAAAAAAAAATTATTTTTTTTTTATATATGCTATACATATGTTATATATTTTTGTATAATATTTTACATGTATATATGCAAATTAATAAACCACATAAACATTTGTTTTAAAATTATTTAAAATTGTTTATATTTATAAATATATATGGATATATTATTGAAATAATAATAATTATAATAAAAAGAAAATATTTATATTGATTAGTACTTGCCTTGTTCCTTATTAGATTTATCCGATGATTGTACAGCAATTCTCCATTCTTGTAATTCTGGTGATGGTATTAAACCAGCTGAAACACCAACGGCATCATGACGTGCTTGCCACCAATGATTATCATCTTTGCTTATAATCTTTGCACATTCAAATAAAAAAATATAATTAAATCATAGTAAAAATTAATTTATTTTTATTTTTGTTGTAAAAGGAAAAAAACAAAAAATACGTACTTGTAAAATATCACCAACACGAAATCCTATACCAGCTTGAGCACATGGTATTAATTCATCATCTAACGGATCATAATCGAATTGAGCACGAACGAAAATCTGTTCAACCAGAAATAGGAAAATTTATAATTATAATATGTTTTTGTTATTTTTTTTTATGATTTGGTCATCAACTATAAATATTGTTTAATAATTTTTTATAATGAAATGTTTATAAATTTAATTGATTAATATATGAATGAATGAATGAATGAGTTTTATTACTTATAAAATAAAATTTCTATATAGATAATGTTATGATATTAAATTAGTAAATTAACTGAAAAATTATATGTATAGGATTACTTTTAACTTTCATTGTTCATTGTATAAAATTTAAATATTATTGTTCTACAAAAACCAAAAATTAAAGATCATTTAAAGAAAATACTTACTAGAACTGGTGCAGGTCTTATCCTGAATAGCTGCACATTTAATATTATTAAATTAAATTAAATTAAATTAAATTATTTTATTTTTTTTAAAACATTTGGTCAATAAAATATTTTTGTTAAATTAAACCAAAAAATTATCGCATTTAGTTTTTATTATAATTAGAATTTTTCGATAAATAAATTCTTATAAATTAAAAAAACAAAAAGAGGGTTAACAAATTCGATGGTATTTTTTGATAAAAAAAAAATAAAAATATACACACTATTAAAATTATCCCATTTTATTTAAAGTTTTATAGATGATATATGTTATATAGGTATATAATAAATTTGAAACAAAAATATTTATTTAAATTATATAAAAACCTTAAAATTATTTATTATCTTTGTATATATACATCTAAATATATACATGATATAATTTCTGTATATAATTTGAAATAAGAAAATTATATAAAGTATTCGTTTCGTTTATATTTGAAACGAAATTAAAGGGGATATTATTTAAGGGAATTAAAATATTATATTTATAATTTATATGGAAAAATATATTTTTAGTAATTTTTCTACCTGTTATTGAGAATTGGGATTTTTGGCGTGTTGTAAATACCCTTGAATGGATATTTATTTTGGCCCCAATAAACCGTATATAAATTTAAATAAATAGGACATATCCAAATTTTCCTTTTATTATAACATATATCCAAGAGTTATCTGATAATATTCCTTTTTATTTTATAAAATTATTATTATTATTATTTTAAAAGAGATAACAAAAAATTAGTTCATTTATTTTTGGACCAAATAATTTTTTATCTGAAATTTTTTAAATAGTAAATATTTGACATTTATATAAAGATGTTCTGATAATAAAAGTTAATTATATAAAATAATGAATAAATATCATGCGGTGCTGTTAATTTTCCCGAATTTCCACAAATGTTTATATTTATTTCCGTCTGATGTTTTTTTTAATCGAATAAAGAATTTTCAAAATTAGAAAGTCGCAAAAATTTATCAAAGTATAAAGTCACATTCTTCGGATATGTTTTTACATGAATACTATACTATACAATATTGTATATATAGGGGTTGAAATAATTTTTTTTAATAAACGTAATTTTTATACATATATATTTAATTGCAAAAGCTATTTGTCACATTTAATTATTATGCAATATAATTAAATCCATATCCATTTACTAATAAAAATCATTAAATTATAGCATTAAATTATAAAAGTTAATCTTATTAATTTAATTTTATTATTTATAGGTAAATTAAGACCTTTTTTTTTTTTTTGGATACGTTACTATATATATGAACAAAAGCATTATGCGAACCCTTAATATTACATAAAATATTAACAAAAATAAAATGTTTATACTTACATCACATGGTGGTGGAGCAATTCTGTATGAAGGAACAATTTTAAAGGTAACAGAACCTCGAGCATCTCTCTGTGTGTATATAAAAATATTAAATAGAAGAAAAAAATATATAAATAAAATTGAAATAACTATTTAAAAATAAAAATATTGCTTTAACATTGCGACTATATATTTAGAATAAGAAGAATTTTATAAATGCGATGAGTATATAAATCCATATATATATAATACAAATAACACTAATTTAATTTAACATAACATATATAACAGAGTTAAATTAATATATCCATCTATATATATTTATTTTATATATATACATTTCTATATGGGGTTTAAAGTTGTCAACATAGCAAAGTGTACAATTAAGTATACCTTATTTTTCTTATGTATGCAAATACATAAAAAAAAAAATTGAATATATTTAAAATTCTCAGACGAGCAAAAAAATAAAAATGCATTAAATTAAAGTCATAGAATTGCGACAAATACGAATGAGATGAATGTAAAAAACAGCAAAAAAAAATTTAATCACAACATTAACAAATTTATATAATTTATAAAAAAAACTTGCATTGCAATTATTGTATAAATTCTTGTACTGTTACAGCTTGATTTAAAACAAAGATCGGTATGTCATTAAAATAATTAAATACATATATATGTTATAGATAAATATATTTATATATATAATAGAATAGATAAATATTTGATGTTAAAAAGGTACGAATTTATTCAGTGTAACATAATTTGTAGATATTATTATATAAAAAAAAATACTTTTATGACATTTCATTTATATACATATTTTAATGGAAATGGAATTTTTTATACAATATATATAAAAAAGTATATAAAAGTATCACCATTTAAATTAAAATGCAAACAATGAAAATACATTTTTAGTATATATGGACATATATAGAAAAAATGATATTCATAAAATAAAAAATATAATTCACTTTTTATTATATATCCTTTGCGCGATTTAATGAAAAATCCTTTTACGATGATTATCATTTGATTATAAGAAAAAACGGTTATTAAAATCAATTTTAAAGCTTTAACATATACTATAATTTTCCATGAATATATAAAAAACCGATCATCCGATCTTTAAAATGCTATTACAATAATAGCATATGCATATTTTAACCAAGCAGATGAATTGTTAAAATATGCAAAAACCAATATACGATCTGTATTGCAGACATAGAGTATGATATTCGGTTATTTTCACACAGAATTATATATTTTCCCATGGACGCTAAAAACCAATCGTCGATTGTAAGCGAAAATAAAAAGATTGGGGTTATACCCCATACGATTTAAAAATACTATTTAGTTATTTTTTTATAAATAATTAATATTATATATTTTATTCTGCGAATGGTATAATGATCAAAATAGATATGAAACAATATGAATTATATATTGTTTAAGAAAACGGACCGTGGTAAATGATAATATATTATAGGATATGGTTGTTCGGTTTATATTTGCATTCTGATCAAGAAATATATTTGATTGATTATTGGATCCCAAGACTTATTTGTATTACTCACCGATATTTTCAAAAATTTAATTGTTTTATAACATTTAATTTTATGATACATTTGACTAACAACATGGCATTAATATACAAAATTTGACTTATTGAATGTAAACGCATGAACTCATGATGATTTTTTTTGTATATATATAATGACAGTAGAATACAATAATTTAACTATTATGAATATTTTATTATTAATATTAATTAACTATATTACATTTCAATATACTTATGAAATTTTAATGCTCTATATATGGTTATCCTTTATATGCTATAGTTATATTTTGATATAATTGAATGTGAAGTATATGTCCATATTGTCGTTAAAAGTCCATATATAATATACACATTCGTCTAACCAAAGTATAATAATTTCAATTTCCTGTGTAAGAAGTTATAGAAATTATATACATAGAAATTAATTTAGTATACAGATCATTTTTGTTATGTATAAAAACTCTGAAGTATATAAAATATTTATATAATAAAAAATAATATATTTATATGATCGCATATATAATAAAGAAAAACCGCAATGAAAATGATAAAATCATGAAATAAATATATACAAAAAATAAGGGAAGCTGCGTAAATATATATATGAATAAACATCGGAAATATTTATATATATATATAAATAATATTAATATTTTATTTTTTTTCCTTCATGATAATATAATATTATTTATTGATGAAAAAAAAATGGTCAAATATTATATATATATACATAGTAATAATAATGACCTTTTGGTGGCATATTAAAAATATATATATATAACGTCCATATGCCTAAAAATATATATATACCATATATATATTTATAAATAGATAAATTTTCAAAATGGGATATTTCAGTCGTTTGTATATATAACGAATATATAATTTATTTACTCACATTTAATAAAATAAAGTGTCTACCATTTATATCGTTAATTTAATGATTACAAAAAAAATAAAAAATAAAAGAGATGAATGTCCTAATTCACCATATAATATCATATATATATATCTATGGCTAAAATGAATGAAAAACCATATCATATATATTATAATAATGTGTATATACCATATATATAAAGATTATAGGCAAATATGCATATATATATAATATTGGAATCGCTTTGACGCGCTCCATAAATCTATATTTGTGTGTTTGGTTATACTGACTGATGCTGCGATTCAACTTATATACATATATAAATATCTGATATTTTGTTCTTTATACCGCATTTATTTCTATATACCAGTATTATTTTTTTGTAAATCGATTTATGGTTATCAATTTTTCATGTTTTTCATGTATATGGTGTTTTATAACTTAACTTATTTTTTGTTTTTCGAATTACTATATATAGATTTTCCGATGTTCACGATAATTTTCAAATAGAAATTTCATATATATATATTAAATAAATTTATAATATATATTTATATCAAATATACATGAAATGTAAATGGAAATATTGAATTTAGACAATATTCTTATATATATTTCGTTGTTTTCAGAAGCAGCACCATTCGATTTATTTATATCTGATATTTTAAAAAAAAACAGCATGATGTCGTAAAATGAGTGATTACGTGAGAAAAAAATAACATCCTTTTCGTTATATACAATTTATCAAAAAATATATTGTAATCCAAATATATATTGAAATATGAATTTTATGGTAAAATTATTTTTTTTAATCATATATAGAAAAATTACATATTTTTTTTTTTGGTTTTATTTCATTGCGACTTCCAGTTCTTATTCTTATATTCTTATACATGTTAAAAAAAAAGAAATTTTAGAATTTATGTTACAAATTAACCGTTTATATTGTTTATTATTAAAAAAAAATATTCGTTACATTCTTGAATTATTGAAAAATTAACTTCAATAAGGGAATTGACTATGCATTAGACTATTAGAGATATTTCTTTATGACTCTACCTTATTCACTTGATAATTTGCATCTAGAGCCTATTGCACCGCAATAATTTTTAAATTTGCAACTCATCAAATTTGCATTGTGCTTTTTCTGTTGCACCATCACATATATTGATTGATAAGTTGAGTACATTTATTTGCTAAGTAAAATTATTATAATGTCTGCTAGACCAATTCGGTAAAGTGCAAAGATGATTTTGCAAACTGAAATCGGGTAAATTTTTTTTGAATATAAATCAAATATTGGTCGCTCTCAAAAATATTTCTTTGCATTTTTAGTATTACTATTTAGTTTTAGTAATTTATTTGATTGATGCACAACAAAATTCGTTATGGTACAATACGAAGAATTATTATAATGAAAGTTAAAGGAATTACAAATATAGAGTGCAATTTTAATATATTAAACCATAATAACACTTTTATAAAGGATAAACCACCAACAATTGGAACATATTCTCAAAAAAAAAATCCAAAGCTGAATTTTTTAGAATGAATTTGAATACGTTATGGTGTGGGGCAAATCATTTTTTATTATAATTTCATTAGAAATTTTTTTATGATAAATTCTTTATTTGAAACAATGCGAGAATTGAATTTATTGAAAGTTATTATTAAATAATTTATCACATAAAATTGGATAGATAAATAAAACTTATATATAATATGCATTAGTTGTTATAAATTAAAAATTGATTACGGGAACGGAACGGAACGGAACGGAAAACATCAAAAACAAAATGTGTTTTATTTTATATCCATATTATATTCATTTCTTGTGTGTTTTTTTCACTTATCATACGATAATAATATCATCAATAACTATAGATAAATACCGCTTTAAAATATTTTTCAATAGACTTAAAAACGGAATATTGCCTTTTTACTTTTTTTTTTAGTTCGTGTGCATCTGTGTATTGGAAGTGTGTTGAATATACGCTGACGATATTATTATATTATAAAATAATTATTGTATATTTGGATCGTACAAAAAATTGTTTTATTTTAAAATTAAATTTTGTTATTGTGTTAAAAATTGTTTTATTTTTTCTATTTTAATTTCAATTTCACGTGGTTTTAATTTATAACATAATAACATTTAATTTATGTGTGATTTTTTTATTCTCGTGAATTGCCGCAGACTATTTTTTGCTAAAAATTACTTTAAAAAAGTTTTGCATCGCAAATTTCAGAATATTTGCTGTTATCATCGATGCCCATTTTTGAACATTTGTTATCATCAATTGGAGCATTTTACAAAAGTCAGGTATGACGATAAAATTTATTATAAAAAAACACACAATAATCATTATTTTTGTCACAATTATTAAATGAAAACATTTTTCGGCTTATTTTCTTTTAGATTAGTGTGATTTTGTCGGCCTAACGAATTTTACTGTTCAAAATTCCAACAAAAATGAGTGAGTAGAAATTTTATTTTTATTATATAACTTTATGCAAGGAAAAAATTTCAAATATCAAAGATCATAATTGATTTTATAACTATATGGATATAGAAATTGTTTTTCGGTTATTTTTCATAGAGTGAAAGTATAAAATTGTAAGTCTATAACACGAAAATTACGATCAATCTCAATGTTTATGAATACCGCTTTCATGAGAAATTTTATACAAACTTTTAAAATGTTATATAGGACTTTTAATGTTGTTTTTAAAGAAATTTGTACAATTATTTTAATTAATAAATATATACCGCAGTAGTAGCATAATAAGTAATTTTATTTTTCTTTAACAACATATTCTTGAGTGTTATTTGTATGAATGCGATTATATATTATTTTTAATATATGGTAATTGTTGATCGTTATATAAATACAATCTATCTATAATTAAATTACCATACAAGACATATTATTTTTAATGAGATGCCTTTTATGTTGCTGGTTGTGATATATCATATAGATGGGGGACGGGTTTGCGTTACAAAATAATTGCGTATATATACATCATAATTATATTCTCTTAATTTCTTGCTTAAAATTTATATAACTTTTTGCATTTTAAATAGTTAAATATACATATATATATTTTTATGACAAAACAAAAACAGAGACAATAACAAAATTTAAATTTATATAGTAAAATTAGATATATATAATATTATCTAATTAAAAGAAATTATTCCAATAAAATTCAACAACATTAAAAGAATTTTTTATATTTTTTAGAATGTTTTTCATTTAAATATAATTAATATATGAATTTATTATTTACGTGCGCTATCAAAAAATAATTAACATAATTTTAAAAAAATATGCACTTTATCCTTATATGGATGGAGTTTATTATATCACATACAACACGCACGGTATCATATTTTGTTTATAACGTTTTAATATTTAATTAAAATATTTATACTGGAATATTTTTAGAATAAATTTGAATGACAGATTTTTTTTTGATAAATATTTCCATGTGCGATATATCAATAAACAAAAGAAAACGAACGTCGTATACTCACTAAAATTCGTTGTAATTGTGCAACGGTTTGATGTAAAACTGGTTGACCATTTATTTCACGAATTTCATCACCAACATGTAATGTTGCCTGTCTATGTATCATGCCACCGTGCATTATTCTAGCCACAACACAACGTCCATCTTCGGTCATTTTTAAGGTGATGCCCTATATAATTTAGATAATATAATTTTTCTTGTAAAAATCTGATCTGATTTTGTTCAGTCGCATATATAATGTGATATGTGAACTTACCATTGGTTCATCGGTATTTTTTTGAAATTGTACCAAACGAACACGTGTTACATGTTGTAATTCACCATTTTCTAGATTATCATCTTCAGAACCATTTACATATGGTGCCATTGGTGGTGGTGTAACACGTAACGCTTCATCACCGTATACTTCTCTTGCAACTACGTCATGAGTATGTAAAAGTGCCTAAAAATAAAAAGATAATAATTTTGTTAGTTTTTTTATTTTATTTTTTGTTTATTTATCAAATTAAATAGAATATTAATTTCATTTAAACTGTGTAAATTACTAAATTTGTATATATAATTCATTATTTATATAATTGTAATGAAGAAAAAATTAAATATTATCCATCTGAACCGATTATGATAAGAATATAGGAAAAATTCTGAATGTAATATATAATTATATATTTTATTTCAGTTACTAAACTATAAAATTTTATATATATTATACAGATAATAATACTGGATAATACCAAAGATTATTTTATATACATTTATAATATTTTACTACTAAATATATAGGAATGAAGATTAAAAGGAATTATAAACTATATAGATAAATCTAAAATCAATAATTGAACAATTTGCCAACTGAAATAAAATATTAAGGGAAAAAATATATGTGTGTTTTATATAAGTATATATAGAAATAATAAAATTGATATAATACGCATACAGATAATATAAAATATAAAATTAACCACAACGAATTTTCCATATATATATATAGTAGTATCAAGTAGTGATTATATATTCTGCAGGACTTTTTCTATTTTATTTTTTAATACATTTTTTCCGTCTTCTTTATTTCATTTATCAATATATTTAATACATATGTGGCTCTTAAATAATTCAAAACAGTTTATAATCCATCTAAAAAAAATTGAATTTCTATGGAATCAGTATATAAGATACGTTTTTTTATTATATAATCTCGAATATATAAATTTTATTTTACATTACAAATAAAATAAGGAAACGTATTGATAAAAATGTATCTTACATGAAAAATATGAAAAATGTTCATATAAGTATATTGTATATGTATTTGATGTATTGAAAATTTTAATATTTTATTAAAACTATTTAATTCCCAATTATATAAATATTTTTTATTCAATATTATTGCATATAGATAAATATCTATAATATATAATTGTTTTAATTATTTGATACAATATAAGTAATTCCCTACTGGTTACTGAAGTACTGACAATGTCAACTATATAAATTTTTTCTTAAAATTTTTTCAATTTCATGATATACTTTAACGATACATATACACATTTTACATATGCGATTATGAGAAATTGATATAGTCGTATTTCCAAGAGGATAGGATATTCATCTGAATGGCAAATGTCTATAATTAGCTGTTTTATAAAAAAAAATTTGGTGGGGCGAATTTTCTCAACTTTTGTATTTTTTTAATTATAAGCCAGGGTTTTCTTAAATTTGCGTTTTTCTTCGCATAATTTAATTTAATTTAATTCAATCAATTCTTAACATTTCATAGAAGAAAATTTGAAAATCGCCCTATATTGATTTAAAAGATATAGCCGATTTTCCATTCGAGTTCAGTGAAAAATTGAAGAAAATTGGAGATACTGTATAAGTGAGCGTCAAAATTGTATAGAGATTTTATACAATTAGCATTTTATTCAGAGGTCCGGATTCCAAATATCACAAACATATAAGGTCAAACGCTATATAACATAGATCCAATACTTCGTACAAGACTAAATCATAAAGATGTTATTTAGACACGTACGAATATATATAGATTTTTAATTCAATTATTTTAAATCGACATAGACATTTCATTTGTCAAATATATATATATGTTTTTTATCAATAATATGGGTTTTCTAAATAATACCATATGTATAACAATCATATATGTATGTTTATAGTAACTATAAAATAATTTTGCGTGAAAAAGAAAATGTCTTTATATTATTTACATTCGATATCTATTATACCTTTTTAAATTATATACAATAAATATAGCAATTTTTTTTTATGTATATAATTCTTTATATTTATTATAGTAAATTCATTTAAAATTCCCTTTTATATAGTATTGAAAGCAGAAGTTTTATTTTAAATTTCACAGTTCATAAAGAGAAAACTTATTTCTTCATCTTTAAAATTTAACCAATTTTTCGTACTTCATTTCCTTTTTGTTGTCTTGTAAAAATTTTGTTTTTCCTCTATGCGCGCGTAAATATAAACTTTTACGTAATTTATTTTAATAAGTATAAATGCTTATTTAACATATTTTTAGAAAACTTTACATTTATAAATAATATAGAAATTGAATTTCATCTCAACTTTAACAATTTTTTACCTCTTTTTTGTTAAAAGAAAAAAAACCCTCCACTTTTCGATTTCGTATTAACAACTATATTATTATTTTTTTTCAAATGTTTTTGTACAAAAATAATATAATTTGTATGAAAAAATAAGTGACAGTTTTAATATACATTTTTAAAGTTTATAATAATACCTTTTGTGTATTTCACTAATAATGTACAGTAAATTTAATTTAAAAAAATATATTCAAGATATTCAAATATATATATTATATATAGTGAACAATCAAAAAAAAATAATAATAATAATAGAATATACTTTACTTATTTGAATGAATATTCAGCAAAAAATATTACAATGTGTGTAGGTAGGTATACATAAAACGTACAAGAGTATTTAATTTATGAAAGGTATACATTATTATGATGATAATAATAATAATAGTAATAATAAAACATATAAAATAGTTTGAAAAAAAAAGAAGAAATCGAGGACGTAAAATGAAATATCAAAAAATGGGTTAAGTTTTTACACATCGTTTCATTTTTTTTGCACATATTTTATGTACTATACTTGGTATATGTTAAACATTATATTATATTTATTATTATTATTATTATTTAACAACTAATGATGTATGTAAAATGCCAACATTAGTTTTTAATAAGCACTATGGCTGCTAGGGCCTTTGGCTTTTACCGGAATTAGAAATCATTAATATTATAATTATTAATGTAATTTTAATAATGATGATGAGTATTTGTTATATACTTTCATATATAATTGCGAGTATATGTGTGTGTAGACTTTGTTAATCTTTGGCTGCGTCCGACACAATATACCAAAGATATTCATTAATTTGATCCCAATGAATAAATGGTGACTTAGTTCATGAATTCAAATCATAAAAAGCACAGAAAAAATTTTCCGGCTAGGATTCGAACTCGTGACCACCCGCAATTGGGTTGGATGCTTTATCAACGGCACCACCAAGTCGTCATATTATATTTATATAAGTATGTTGTTTATTGTTATATATATATACAATCTTATATATACATATATTATTATATGAAAATGGTAAATTTTTCACTCTAACATGATTTATTGTATTATACATATAACATATATATTATAACATATCTCGATATGACATATAAGTTTCCCAAAGGAATATACCATTCTATATATATATACACGAAATAAAAATGCTGTAACAAGAATAAGATTCATGTAAAATAAATTTTCATATATATATATATATACGACGCCGTATAAGACAAAAATATATAATACTACTTAATTCAATATATATAGATATATATATCATATATAGAAAAGAAAGAAAAGAATTCATCATCGTATATATATACTCATAACATCCAATTACGCGACGATATACTACAAAAAAAAAACAAGATATAAAATCTACTTAAATTGCATTAATTTACATAATCTTTAAGAAGAAAATGAAAAACAAAAAATACTTTAACAGACAGATTATTCATTTTACATATATATATAAGTATATGATGAAGGAAGATCTTGAACGACTTCTATAAATATATATATGCTAAGATATTATACTTCATACTTAACTCATATATGTATATGATATAAGTTATATAAATTGTTATACATTTTGTTCATTTTATCATCTAAATGCAGTAAGCAGTAAATTTTGTAAAACATTCGTCAGTTATTTTTTTTAGTTTTTCTTAATTAAAATTTTTGATATTTTTTAAATTGTTATATAAAAAAGATATGCCACTTTTTTTTCTTTTTTTTGTATTTAAAATATAATAATAGTAATTTACATACAGTGGATTAAAATTTGTATATGGATAAAAAATAACACAAGAGCTTTTAGGTATTTACAAAAATATGGCATGGCACACATTTTTCTTGCATAAATACTTTATATAAATTGGTGTTATTCGGAAAATTCTATTTTGTTTTTTTTTTGGAAATAAATATCACTATATTTAAATAAAATCAGTTGCGATGTAAATATTATTTAAATAGTTTTAAACCCTGCTCATAACTCATAAATTTTTAAAATTGTTTCATAATAAATCAACTTTTTTTTTATCTTTAAACATGAAGATTTTTCTGTTACGTTATTTATCACAAAATGGTATAGGTTGAATGTGAAATAATAACGCAGTGAATCAAAAAAAAAAAACTCAATTAATTTTATAAAATAATAAGTCAATATAATAAGCCGTAGATATTATATTCATTGAATGACCTACATTTTCAATTATTATCATATTTAATAATAACGACCCTTGTTTATATATATATAAATATAAAGGATGATGGGAATAGAATAAAATATGTTTATATTCATTTCGTTATGTAATCAAATTTACATAATACACATTTAAATACTTCAGGATATGTTTATTTATTATATGGTAAAAATTAATTCAATATCCTTTTAAATATAACCATAATTATATAATATAAAAAATTCAATGAGTTAAAATATTTGTCGATAATCCTAAATATTGATTTATTTATGAAATAATCCGTCAATCTATATTATTTTCATTGTATATAATTGTATATAAATAGATAGATATATAAATATATGAAAAGTTTTAATTAATATTCACTGTTGATCATTTTAGATGCCAACGTTTTTGAAAATATACACATTTTTTATGTGTTCGTTTTTAAAATATATTTCTATACTGATTGTGAGTGTAAAGCTTTGGAGTTGTACAATAGAATAGAAACAGAAATATAAAAAAGAAAATTTCTATTTCTGTTGTTCATTCCGTTCATCAGAATTTCTGTAGCAGAAACAGCAACCGAATTTAATGGCAAATTTGTACAGAATTCTGTTTCTATTCTATATCTGCGTTGTTTGCGATTGCGATCCGATCCGTAAATGATTACCTATCTATGCAAATCATTCAGTTTTGGTTTCTATTTATACAAAGGTGTGTTGTTAACAGTGAAGTATGTTCAAAATTGTTTTTGAAAATCTATTTTAAATACAAATAAAATATTGATTAAAGCAAAATGTCATGAATTTCTAGGGTTTTTGTAAAATTATTTGCATTTGTTTAGCTATATATAAGGAAATGAAGGTATAGATTCCTAACTCATATAAGATTGAATAAAGATTTCTATTATATAGGTAAAAATTTAACTATATTGATCGATTGATTAAGCTATTTGACGAATTCAAAGAATATTTGTTTTGAATAAAGACTGAATTTTTGGACCATAAAATTAAGAATATTGTACTGCAATATAATAAATAAAATATTAATAATTATATATCGTATTAAAACAATAACAATATTAAATTATTATATATTTTACTTAAAAAAAAATATTTATTATAAATTATTTCTCAATTTTTTTTTGTGATATATACAAACCAAATTGAATTATATATAAAAATAAAATATTCTTTTCGCATAAACACCAATATTTGCGTTTGCAATTTTCTATATATTTTTAGAGATAGAAGCGTGTCTGCATAAATTATATAAATATATTCATTTAAATTAAAAATACCCTATCGTAAACACCAACATAATAAATAAGTGTATATGCAGATATAATTTATCATATTATTCATTATTCATTATTATAAAAGTGTAATTAAATAATAAT